>OY743125.1:16035000-16740886 GCA_963555685.1 Acrobasis consociella | reverse complement strand
ATATCGACACAAGACTGATGTCCCCGGAACAACTGCAGCATCAGCTGAACATCATCCTCAGGACAGCTATCACGGAGATTTGACCTTGCCCGTCGACAATGATAGCATCAGAGATATTTATAAACTTCTGAGGGTTGCTGTTAGAGTCATTTCTAATTATCTCATTATCGAAATTAAGATACCCCATCCGACCCTATCACCTACTATCCGACGCGCCCAAACGCTAGCCAGCTTCAAATCCCAAGTAAAATCTTATTTTCTATCCTTATGAAAGGTAAATAATATTCTTTCCTGTTTCCACTTAGTTTATTCATCTTGTACTGTTATATCATTTTTTTTTTCTGTGTAAGTTGTATGTATTTAATAATATGTATATGTATGTTTATTATAATTATTGTATATAAGTAAGTTTATTGTATTGACCCCCCGCACTACCTAATTTCCCATCACTGTTTTTTTTTTCTATATAGGTTGCCTGGAAGAAATTGCTTAGCGATAAGGCCGCCTTTTGCGCATTTCCTAGTTTTTAAGATAATTATATACTGTATTTTATTATGTGCAATAAAGGGTATTGTATTGTATTGTATTGTACCCCTCATCAGTAACGATCTTTTCGAACTTGATAAAGTTATTCCTATACCTCTTATCAAAAATAATTCATCTACTCGTATCATGCCTCTTCAGCCCTATATCGCGTATAGTTAAGAGAAAGACAAATGCCTTTTTCTTATCCAAAGCAGATTATTCAGTCATGCGTTCACGTCACAGAAATCAGAATCTTATGCTCGTTAGATTTGCCTATCTACGATCTAAAATCAAAACAATCATTTTGCGACATTGACACTCTCAATGCTCACTCTGAAACTCACTTGTGTAAAACGGAAACCAATTCGTGTCAAAATAAGTGGAGTAAATTACATCATAATAATGATTGGCTGTTTTCTTGCTGTTCTACCTGCTCTGTGCGTATCTTCTGCGCGACGCAGATGACGGTGCATCGGTTGTCAGGAAACGGTATAATCACTATCGGAAGAGGTTGCACGTTAAAAGGAGATTCATTCAGTTTGTATGCTCATAACAACTTTTATCGGAATATGAACCTTCAACCAAATGTAGTCATGCCTAAAACTTCGATTTTGAACTCTATTTTAAACACTACTACTGATACTGATAGCCTGGGATTAGGAACATACGGAAATAATCATACATTTGTAGTACTGAAGAGTCAGCTGGACGAGTTGAAGGCGCAAGAGATACAACCTCTGGTCATACATAATATTCATCACTATACGGTCCTCAATCATTGGAAGTCCAATCATCATAGCTATCGTCTTCACATCCCTGAGAATACGTCGAAGATGCCGGACTCACCGTGTCACGGGTCCTCCTCCTCCGTCTACCGTGGCAGAAGCAGAGGTCACAGCGAGTGTCAGTGATAATATTGAAACGATTCAGTTAAATAAGGTGAAAAGTCAATCAGTGCAAAGCGTGTGTAGTGTCGATATGGGTACGTCGCCTACGTTCCCGCGTCAATCTATTAACGTGAACTCAAAATAAATATTTAACTAGTACGGTTGACTCATACTACCACCATATTGTATTTCATCTTGTATCACCTAACGATCAGTTATATCATTTAAATTTAAGTTCATTAGTCAATGTATCGCTCGGCACCTTCCTCGCCGAGATGCCAAGATGTTCAATCTATTGAACAATACTTATAAAAAGTAGGTCAGGCAGATGCCGACGCAGTAGTTTAACGTCATTCATACATTTCGAGTAATCATATTCAATAGCAATAAACCAGTCTAATTCAAGTACTCAATTCAGGTGGTATTATTTCAAAACCTCTCTCCACGCCACCAGAGCGATCAGCTCACTTCACCATCTATCATCAAGTGTAGACGTGGCGATCAGCCCCTACAACACTAATATGGTCTTCAAAACGTCCATTGTCCAAGTCTTCATGCAGTCATGGTCCAAAATTCGTCGCTGAAGTCGTATAGGTTAAGCGCCGATAATATTTGTTAAATCTCTTTGAAGTTATTTCACCACTTTTATATACGCCTGCCAAGGTACGAGAATAGATATTTCTAGAAAATTCATGTTCTTGACCCTCCGTCACCCCGACTTAGAATGTTAGTGTTGGTTGACCGATGTGAACTCGGGATTATTCTCGAACATTCCACAACCTTCTTTTTAATTCTTCATCATTCTGGATTATTCTATAAACTTCTAGAACATTCCACATTATTTTAGAACTTGCTAATTTTTCTGGAATTCTCTACTTCTAGTAGCTTTGCGACACTATTTCTCATCATTGTGCTAAATTTCATCGAAATCCGTTTATATGTTAGAAAATATTTGTTTTGAGCACGCAAGGTTTAAAACGGTAGTCAGATTTGCGTGCTAACATGAGGCTTTTCTGCAATAATTTTGATCGAAAATCAGCAGCAAAAGTAGCGTTTCCTGTCAAGCAGATTTGTATGTGTACTTTTTAAATGTATACTTAGACAAATTATACCAATTTTCTTAATTCTACAGTTTTATTTATTTTATTCGATAATGAGAAAGGCAACTTCTACTCTAGCGATGCAGTCGTGTGTTTCATGAACGCGCTACTGCATCGCAACATACACGCTGACTTTTCATTGGTTTTGGAAAAAAATGTCATCGTGTAAAAAAATTCTTCTATCCATATTTGTGTATGACAAGACAAAAATGTTGCGAAAATGACTTCTGATCGAGACCACGTAGTGTTAAATAAAAGATTCGGATAGATTCCATGACACGTGTTTATCTCCACCGTCAACGCCCCAGAAAGCTTGTAAAAATTTTTTCACCAAAGACATTTAATTTCTACCTTCATTATTTATTCAGAATGAATTCTCAACAACCGGTCAATTAGTGCTGCCAATTTTTAAAATATCCGTCTGTTCGTTACAACTTGCCACAGATACCCGACCGTACGAACGTACCAACTGTATCAATCGACTTCCACTTAGGTTTTATTAATTTAGCAACACTTATGACAACTGCCAATACTATTTACAAATCGTGATACTTATTAGCTACAACAGATCTAAGAGTTTTAAATAAAAGTAATACTTAATAGTAGTTACGCCAGACCAAAACTGCCGCGTGAGCTCGATGAACTCTGCCGGGCCGGCCAGGTGGTGGTACTACTAATTGATCTCACGATTTTTTGTTTCTGAATTTTTATTTTAACTAGCTATTTAGGTATTAATAACGATCTTTATGAAGTGGCTTTCGGCACTAAAACCATTGAAAAATCACCATGTAGAGAGTAATACGGAGTAATATGGCTATGAGTAATATGGCTACAATCAATGATAAGTAATACTTTGCACTACCTAATTTGCTAAAACTTGCCTTATTTAAGTTTCTATACAAATTAAATAATGTGCGTGCTCAACTCTGCTAAAGTACCTGGGTGACCGAGCTTTGCTCGGTTACATATCAAACATTAACTATGTAGGAGAGTGAACTATCGCCTATGGGTTTATTTAAAATAAAAGGCGAATACTAGACAATAACGTAGAATAATTTATTTATAAATTAACACATATTTATCTTAAACTAACACAATACCAGTAGTATATTATTCACTGATTTTAACTGCCAATCACAAACTCGCGTCCTTCGCGGTGTCGCGTGGGCGTCACAGCTGGCCTTCGCGGCCCGCAGTATGCCCGTCATATAAATACGAATTCAAGCGCGTGGCACTCAGTTCACATCGGCGGCCTCAGCGGACGGACGTATTACTCGGAGCGCGCGGCGGCAGCGGCGCGCGCGCCGATCGACTCGTGGAATGTTGTTTACATGCACGTAGGTATATTCCAGCCGCTACATCATTCCCCCCTCAGCGAAGCGTATGGGTTTCTTCACGATACGTCCACTTCTTGTCTTCTTAATAGGCCGAGGTTCTAAGTGAGTGTCCGCGTCTTCAACGTCTAGATTGATGATGAAAGCTGGTTTCAATCTATCTAGTGAGATATTTGACTTGCGGTTCGGTAGCTCGATGCAAAAATATTTTTCTTTTCTGTCGATTACTTTGTACGGACCGTCGTAGTTAGGCGTAAGAGGTTTATGTGTTGCGTCGTTGCGTACAAACACATGACTGCATGTTTTTAAATCCTTGTGTATGAATGTTGTTCTGTTAATAGGTGCTTTCTGTGCTTGGGATTTGCGTATCGCGTTCGTGAGGTCATTATGAAATGGTGATAATGTGTGCGTTCTCGCCGGTTCGCCGTGAAATTCGCCAGGTAGTCGTAATGCTTGTCCGTATAGTAGCTCCGCTGCGCTCATTCCGACGTTTTCTTTGATGGCTGAGCGTAATCCAAGTAGAACTGTAGGTAAATCTCGCGACCAGTTTTCTCCACTTAGGCGCGCTTTTAGGGCTATTTTTAGGCTTTTGTTAAATCGCTCGATCATGCCATTAGCCTGAGCGTGATATGGACTAGATCTAGATTTTTCTATTCCCATTCTCTTCATTAGAGTGTTGAAAATTTCCGACTCGAATTGTCTGCCTTGGTCAGTGGTTACTCGTGCTGGGCAACCAAATCTTGATATCCACCCGTTATAGAAAGCATTTCCAACTCTTTCAGCAGTAATTTCTTCGAGAGGGTAGGCTTCAGTCCATTTTGTTGCACGGTCGATCATCGTAAGTACATATCGATAATTGTCGGAATATGACAGTGGTCCTATTATGTCGATATGAATATGTTGTAGTCTCTCAGCTTTTTCAAACTGCGCTAACGGTGTGACCGTATGCCGATGTATTTTAGCGCGCTGGCATGGTATACAGGTTCGAGTCCACAGTGTGACATCTTTGTTCATTGATGGCCAGAAGAAACGTGACGTTACAGCTTTCCTTGTTCCTCGTATACCGGGATGGCTCAGTTCATGAATAGCTTGGAATGCAATTTTACGAAACTCGAGCGGTAGGTACGGCCTTGCTGTGTCGGTTGAAACTTCGCATGTAATTTCGGCGCGTGTATTGGGCATGACGATCTTCTTGAACTTTAGGTTGGTATTGTTTTTAATTTGTTTCAGTTCATCGTCTTCACTTTGGCGTGTTTGCAGTTTTTGATAGTCGATCGGCGAAGGGCAGGTGATTTCTTCAAGTCTCGAGAGAGCGTCAGCGACACTGTTGTTTTTTCCAGATACATGGCGTATGTCTGACGTAAATTGGCCTATGTACTCTAGGTATCTTGTGCGACGTGGCGTCTCGTTCTTGCTTTGGTTTTGCAATGCGAAGGTAAGCGGTTTGTGATCCGTATATATAGTTAGATCACGTCCTTCGAATGATTTGCGAAAATGCTTGATGGCCATGTAGATCGAAAGTAATTCCCGGTCGTAGGTGCTGTACTTTGTCTGTGCGTCGCTAAGCTTCTTGGAGAAAAATCCCAGTGGTTGCCACTTGCCGTTAATATTTTGTTGCAGGACGGCGCCTGCGCAGGAATCTGAGGCGTCGGTCATCAATGCAAAAGGAACTTCAGTGGATGGATGTGCTAGCAAAACAGCATTCTTGATGTCTTCTTTGCATTGGTCAAACGATTGAAGTGCTTCTTTTGTCCAATTTATTTTCGTCTTATCATTTTTCTTGGATTGATGTAAGTACTGGTTTAGTAATTTCTGGTGATCTGCAGCGTTAGGGATATTTTCTCGGTAAAAATTGATCATCCCGAGAAATCTTCTCAATTCTTGAATAGTATCAGGGCGAGGGTAGTTGGTTATTGCATCTACCTTTTCCTCGGTTGGTTTGATTCCCTCTGCGGTCACAGTATATCCAAGAAAGTCAATTTCCTTCTGGCCGAATACGCATTTCGCGACGTTCAGCTGCAAGCCATGTTTTTCAAATCGTTTGAAGATTTCTTCCAGATGTTGGCGGTGAGTTGTCTCGTCTTCTGGGGCGACTAAGACGTCATCAATAAATGCAAATACTGGCAGGCCTCTGAGCACGGAATCAATGTGTCTCTGGAAGGTTTGGGCAGAATTTCTTAATCCAAAGCAAAGTCTTATCTATTATCAAAAATTATTATCTATTGTCCTCAAGCTTGAGGACAATAGATAATAATCAACCATATCACGACCTACTTGCAAAGTATCCTGATATCACGAGACCCGGCCTCAAGAAGCTCATCGATTCCGATGTCGAACATCATATTGAAACGACTGGACCACCAGTGTTTGCTAAGGCGAGACCGTTGCCACCACATAAATTGAAATCAGCCAAAGAAGAATTCCAGATGATGATAGACCAAGGAATATGTCAACCATCAAACAGCCCGTGGTCCAGTCCTTTGCACATGGTACCAAAAAAGAACGGCGAATATCGGCCCTGTGGAGACTACAGAAGACTAAATGCAGTCACAGTACCTGATCGCTACCCCATTCCACGTCTGCACGACTTCACCAGCAACCTGGAAGGAAAGAAAATATTTTCAAAAATAGATCTGCAAAAGGCTTTCTTTCAATTGAAAATTCATGAAGACTCCGTACACAAGACAGCGGTGATAACACCATTTGGGTTGTTCCATTTTGAAAGACTTTGCTTTGGATTAAGAAATTCTGCCCAAACCTTCCAGAGACACATTGATTCCGTGCTCAGAGGCCTGCCAGTATTTGCATTTATTGATGACGTCTTAGTCGCCTCAGAAGACGAGACAACTCACCGCCAACATCTGGAAGAAATCTTCAAACGATTTGAAAAACATGGCTTGCAGCTGAACGTCGCGAAATGCGTATTCGGCCAGAAGGAAATTGACTTTCTTGGATATACTGTGACCGCAGAGGGAATCAAACCAACCGAGGAAAAGGTAGATGCAATAACCAACTACCCTCGCCCTGATACTATTCAAGAATTGAGAAGATTTCTCGGGATGATCAATTTTTACCGAGAAAATATCCCTAACGCTGCAGATCACCAGAAATTACTAAACCAGTACTTACATCAATCCAAGAAAAATGATAAGACGAAAATAAATTGGACAAAAGAAGCACTTCAATCGTTTGACCAATGCAAAGAAGACATCAAGAATGCTGTTTTGCTAGCACATCCATCCACTGAAGTTCCTTTTGCATTGATGACCGACGCCTCAGATTCCTGCGCAGGCGCCGTCCTGCAACAAAATATTAACGGCAAGTGGCAACCACTGGGATTTTTCTCCAAGAAGCTTAGCGACGCACAGACAAAGTACAGCACCTACGACCGGGAATTACTTTCGATCTACATGGCCATCAAGCATTTTCGCAAATCATTCGAAGGACGTGATCTAACTATATATACGGATCACAAACCGCTTACCTTCGCATTGCAAAACCAAAGCAAGAACGAGACGCCACGTCGCACAAGATACCTAGAGTACATAGGCCAATTTACGTCAGACATACGCCATGTATCTGGAAAAAACAACAGTGTCGCTGACGCTCTCTCGAGACTTGAAGAAATCACCTGCCCTTCGCCGATCGACTATCAAAAACTGCAAACACGCCAAAGTGAAGACGATGAACTGAAACAAATTAAAAACAATACCAACCTAAAGTTCAAGAAGATCGTCATGCCCAATACACGCGCCGAAATTACATGCGAAGTTTCAACCGACACAGCAAGGCCGTACCTACCGCTCGAGTTTCGTAAAATTGCATTCCAAGCTATTCATGAACTGAGCCATCCCGGTATACGAGGAACAAGGAAAGCTGTAACGTCACGTTTCTTCTGGCCATCAATGAACAAAGATGTCACACTGTGGACTCGAACCTGTATACCATGCCAGCGCGCTAAAATACATCGGCATACGGTCACACCGTTAGCGCAGTTTGAAAAAGCTGAGAGACTACAACATATTCATATCGACATAATAGGACCACTGTCATATTCCGACAATTATCGATATGTACTTACGATGATCGACCGTGCAACAAAATGGACTGAAGCCTACCCTCTCGAAGAAATTACTGCTGAAAGAGTTGGAAATGCTTTCTATAACGGGTGGATATCAAGATTTGGTTGCCCAGCACGAGTAACCACTGACCAAGGCAGACAATTCGAGTCGGAAATTTTCAACACTCTAATGAAGAGAATGGGAATAGAAAAATCTAGATCTAGTCCATATCACGCTCAGGCTAATGGCATGATCGAGCGATTTAACAAAAGCCTAAAAATAGCCCTAAAAGCGCGCCTAAGTGGAGAAAACTGGTCGCGAGATTTACCTACAGTTCTACTTGGATTACGCTCAGCCATCAAAGAAAACGTCGGAATGAGCGCAGCGGAGCTACTATACGGACAAGCATTACGACTACCTGGCGAATTTCACGGCGAACCGGCGAGAACGCACACATTATCACCATTTCATAATGACCTCACGAACGCGATACGCAAATCCCAAGCACAGAAAGCACCTATTAACAGAACAACATTCATACACAAGGATTTAAAAACATGCAGTCATGTGTTTGTACGCAACGACGCAACACATAAACCTCTTACGCCTAACTACGACGGTCCGTACAAAGTAATCGACAGAAAAGAAAAATATTTTTGCATCGAGCTACCGAACCGCAAGTCAAATATCTCACTAGATAGATTGAAACCAGCTTTCATCATCAATCTAGACGTTGAAGACGCGGACACTCACTTAGAACCTCGGCCTATTAAGAAGACAAGAAGTGGACGTATCGTGAAGAAACCCATACGCTTCGCTGAGGGGGGAATGATGTAGCGGCTGGAATATACCTACGTGCATGTAAACAACATTCCACGAGTCGATCGGCGCGCGCGCCGCTGCCGCCGCGCGCTCCGAGTAATACGTCCGTCCGCTGAGGCCGCCGATGTGAACTGAGTGCCACGCGCTTGAATTCGTATTTATATGACGGGCATACTGCGGGCCGCGAAGGCCAGCTGTGACGCCCACGCGACACCGCGAAGGACGCGAGTTTGTGATTGGCAGTTAAAATCAGTGAATAATATACTACTGGTATTGTGTTAGTTTAAGATAAATATGTGTTAATTTATAAATAAATTATTCTACGTTATTGTCTAGTATTCGCCTTTTATTTTAAATAAACCCATAGGCGATAGTTCACTCTCCTACATAGTTAATGTTTGATATGTAACCGAGCAAAGCTCGGTCACCCAGGTACTTTAGCAGAGTTGAGCACGCACATTATTTAATTTGTATAGAAACTTAAATAAGGCAAGTTTTAGCAAATTAGGTAGTGCAAAGTATTACTTATCATTGATTGTAGCCATATTACTCATAGCCATATTACTCCGTATTACTCTCTACATGGTGATTTTTCAATGGTTTTAGTGCCGAAAGCCACTTCATAAAGATCGTTATTAATACCTAAATAGCTAGTTAAAATAAAAATTCAGAAACAAAAAATCGTGAGATCAATTAGTAGTACCACCACCTGGCCGGCCCGGCAGAGTTCATCGAGCTCACGCGGCAGTTTTGGTCTGGCGTAACTACTATTAAGTATTACTTTTATTTAAAACTCTTAGATCTGTTGTAGCTAATAAGTATCACGATTTGTAAATAGTATTGGCAGTTGTCATAAGTGTTGCTAAATTAATAAAACCTAAGTGGAAGTCGATTGATACAGTTGGTACGTTCGTACGGTCGGGTATCTGTGGCAAGTTGTAACGAACAGACGGATATTTTAAAAATTGGCAGCACTAATTGACCGGTTGTTGAGAATTCATTCTGAATAAATAATGAAGGTAGAAATTAAATGTCTTTGGTGAAAAAATTTTTACAAGCTTTCTGGGGCGTTGACGGTGGAGATAAACACGTGTCATGGAATCTATCCGAATCTTTTATTTAACACTACGTGGTCTCGATCAGAAGTCATTTTCGCAACATTTTTGTCTTGTCATACACAAATATGGATAGAAGAATTTTTTTACACGATGACATTTTTTTCCAAAACCAATGAAAAGTCAGCGTGTATGTTGCGATGCAGTAGCGCGTTCATGAAACACACGACTGCATCGCTAGAGTAGAAGTTGCCTTTCTCATTATCGAATAAAATAAATAAAACTGTAGAATTAAGAAAATTGGTATAATTTGTCTAAGTATACATTTAAAAAGTACACATACAAATCTGCTTGACAGGAAACGCTACTTTTGCTGCTGATTTTCGATCAAAATTATTGCAGAAAAGCCTCATGTTAGCACGCAAATCTGACTACCGTTTTAAACCTTGCGTGCTCAAAACAAATATTTTCTAACATATAAACGGATTTCGATGAAATTTAGCACAATGATGAGAAATAGTGTCGCAAAGCTACTAGAAGTAGAGAATTCCAGAAAAATTAGCAAGTTCTAAAATAATGTGGAATGTTCTAGAAGTTTATAGAATAATCCAGAATGATGAAGAATTAAAAAGAAGGTTGTGGAATGTTCGAGAATAATCCCGAGTTCACATCGGTCAACCAACACTAACATTCTAAGTCGGGGTGACGGAGGGTCAAGAACATGAATTTTCTAGAAATATCTATTCTCGTACCTTGGCAGGCGTATATAAAAGTGGTGAAATAACTTCAAAGAGATTTAACAAATATTATCGGCGCTTAACCTATACGACTTCAGCGACGAATTTTGGACCATGACTGCATGAAGACTTGGACAATGGACGTTTTGAAGACCATATTAGTGTTGTAGGGGCTGATCGCCACGTCTACACTTGATGATAGATGGTGAAGTGAGCTGATCGCTCTGGTGGCGTGGAGAGAGGTTTTGAAATAATACCACCTGAATTGAGTACTTGAATTAGACTGGTTTATTGCTATTGAATATGATTACTCGAAATGTATGAATGACGTTAAACTACTGCGTCGGCATCTGCCTGACCTACTTTTTATAAGTATTGTTCAATAGATTGAACATCTTGGCATCTCGGCGAGGAAGGTGCCGAGCGATACATTGACTAATGAACTTAAATTTAAATGATATAACTGATCGTTAGGTGATACAAGATGAAATACAATATGGTGGTAGTATGAGTCAACCGTACTAGTTAAATATTTATTTTGAGTTCACGTTAATAGATTGACGCGGGAACGTAGGCGACGTACCCATATCGACACTACACACGCTTTGCACTGATTGACTTTTCACCTTATTTAACTGAATCGTTTCAATATTATCACTGACACTCGCTGTGACCTCTGCTTCTGCCACGGTAGACGGAGGAGGAGGACCCGTGACACGGTGAGTCCGGCATCTTCGACGTATTCTCAGGGATGTGAAGACGATAGCTATGATGATTGGACTTCCAATGATTGAGGACCGTATAGTGATGAATATTATGTATGACCAGAGGTTGTATCTCTTGCGCCTTCAACTCGTCCAGCTGACTCTTCAGTACTACAAATGTATGATTATTTCCGTATGTTCCTAATCCCAGGCTATCAGTATCAGTAGTAGTGTTTAAAATAGAGTTCAAAATCGAAGTTTTAGGCATGACTACATTTGGTTGAAGGTTCATATTCCGATAAAAGTTGTTATGAGCATACAAACTGAATGAATCTCCTTTTAACGTGCAACCTCTTCCGATAGTGATTATACCGTTTCCTGACAACCGATGCACCGTCATCTGCGTCGCGCAGAAGATACGCACAGAGCAGGTAGAACAGCAAGAAAACAGCCAATCATTATTATGATGTAATTTACTCCACTTATTTTGACACGAATTGGTTTCCGTTTTACACAAGTGAGTTTCAGAGTGAGCATTGAGAGTGTCAATGTCGCAAAATGATTGTTTTGATTTTAGATCGTAGATAGGCAAATCTAACGAGCATAAGATTCTGATTTCTGTGACGTGAACGCATGACTGAATATCTGCTTTGGATAAGAAAAAGGCATTGTCTTTCTCTTAACTATACGCGATATAGGGCTGAAGAGGCATGATACGAGTAGATGAATTATTTTTGATAAGAGGTATAGGAATAACTTTATCAAGTTCGAAAAGATCGTTACTGATGAGGGGTACAATACAATACAATACAATACCCTTTATTGCACATAATAAAATACAGTATATAATTATCTTAAAAACTAGGAAATGCGCAAAAGGCGGCCTTATCGCTAAGCAATTTCTTCCAGGCAACCTATATAGAAAAAAAAACAGTGATGGGAAATTAGGTAGTGCGGGGGTCAATACAATAAACTTACTTATATACAATAATTATAATAAACATACATATACATATTACTTAAATACATACAACTTACACAGAAAAAAAAAATGATATAACAGTACAAGATGAATAAACTAAGTGGAAACAGGAAAGAATATTTATTTACCTTTCATAAGGATAGAAAATAAGATTTTACTTGGGATTTGAAGCTGGCTAGCGTTTGGGCGCGTCGGATAGTAGGTGATAGGGTCGGATGGGGTATCTTAATTTCGATAATGAGATAATTAGAAATGACTCTAACAGCAACCCTCAGAAGTTTATAAATATCTCTGATGCTATCATTGTCGACGGGCAAGGTCAAATCTCCGTGAAGCTGTCCTGAGATGATGTTCAGCTGATGCTGCAGTTGTTCCGGGGACATCAGTCTTGTGTCGATATGACCATGAGTGATATCCGTGACAGTGTCTATAAGAGCTTCTTGAATCCTCTTTACTTGAGATAGAAGGATATTTGCCTCCATACTTGATGATGACAAAATGGATGTTCCTTTAACCATGTTTAAGTCTCTTGATAGACTTCTCATTCGTTGGCCAACCGTGAAGAACTGATCTTTCATCGCCTTTTCATTTCTTTGCAGGATATTGTACTCTGACTCTAATACTGATGTTTGATTTTTGAGCAGTAACTGAAGATGGTTTTTATTGCCGACAATTCTTTCAATATCCTTCTTATACTGATCAGCAAATCTTTCATCTAGCACACCAAACAAAGTGTTAGCCAGATAGCCAACTCCATTTATCAATCCTCGTTTTTGTCGTAATGAACCATGAGTCTTTAGTAGTATGTTATAATGTTCAATTTCGTTGACTTCATTCTGTAGTTGTAAAATGATATCTGAGTATGGTTCAGTGACCTGTGTACATAGCTCCTTGATTCTTTTGACGTAATTTTTTGTATTTCAAATGCTATCCCAGTAAGTTGACATATTATAATAAACAATTAGTTTCCAATCATCCTTAACATATTTTAGGTCCGCAATTTTATCGAAAAATAGACCTTGATTTTGTTGAAGAAGAGTAATGTTGTAGAATGGTGATTGATTGAATGACTGTTGAATACTAGGGGAAATGAAAATTGTAAATAATAATAGAATATTAATAAAGAAGTTTTTCAAGTTCAAACCACTACTGCGTCTGTTTCTCGGGGCCTTATTACTACTCGAATTTTTATTACGATCTGAATGATCGATTGATGATGAAGATGATGATTTATCATTTTGTTCCGATGCTGGATCTTGCACTGGTAACAAAATAAGTTTATTCGCGGGTCGCTTAAATATTTTATTTTGAGTTTTTAATAAAACGACTCGCACATAGCCATCCTTTCCCGGGAACACTTCTTGAATCTTACCGAGTGCCCATTTTCCGGGAGGTAAGTTGTCCTCTTTGATGATGACAACATCTCCTACCTTAAGATTTTGATTTGGCGTTCTCCATTTTGACCTACTCTGAAGTTGTTGTAGATATTCTCTTGACCAACATTGCCAAAAGCTTTTATTCCGCTTTATTTTTATAAGTATTGTTCAATAGTTTGAACAAGTGTGTCAATCTTTGGTTGCATAGTGAATAAATTCCCTAAGAAGAGTGTTAGCATTTTTTTCCAAATCTCAAACCCCACTTTCGTAACAATAGCTAGGATACTTATTGAAGGTACAAGCACGTATTAATTATAATATAGGGCTAATAGCTGCAAGAGTTTGATTGAACGACATTTATCAACCGGTCTTACATTTTATTTTCCCAAATCTCATCGTCTCGCCTGATAATTTCAGTTTTAATTAACAAATCAGGTCCAGTCTAGACACCAAACTGACAAACGTCTTGTCTAGTGACTTACTTAAGCTTACTTTTTGCCTTTTGCAGAATTAGTGGCACCATAGTATTTATTTTTCCGTTTCACATTATCAACGTTCTATTTTTAGCTCGTTTGCCCATTATATTTACGACAGTACGTTCAACGACACAAATAAATTACTATAAGTAATCAAGTTTTCCAATGATCAAATCCTATCAGTCACTCTATGGTTTGCGCACGTCATCGCACAGTGACTACGAGGTCGGCGTTGGCGCAAAGAAATACGTCCTCTCGCTGTAAGCGCTGCGCGCGGACTGCCGTCGGAGAGTAAACCGCATCCTATTTAAATAAATTTTTATGCGATATGATTTTATTTTTTTACATTATTTAAAAAAATATAATTATGATGTGTTTGGCATATTTAAAAAGGGCATGAAATGGCGTTTGTAATGTTATTTTTATTTTTCTAAAATAGGAGCTCAAAACACAAATACAAGCGACTTTATTTACATCGATTTCGGCGAAAATTACGCGACTTGTTGATTTTTTTCCTTGTGAATTTAAATAAAACAATGCAAAAAGCTTCACTCATGTCAGAAAATACTTATTTAGCTATATTTGTGTATTTTTTTTACCGGGTGTTAATGATTAAATATTTGAAAATCTCGAAAGCCCCGCCACGCGTCTTGCGAAATTTGGCAAAACGCACGTTGGATTCCAGTGAATTATACTAAAACAAGCAAGTTCATAGGCAACTGGTTCACTCATGCTAAATAATATGATATTATGTTTCATAATATATAAATAAATTTAATGATAATCCTGTAGTTTTCTCAAAAACACGACGCAAAGTTGAGTGAAATTTAATAGATTCAGGTGTTACTTTGCGGAAGTCAAAGTTACATACTATGTGATTTGGATTATTTTGTGTGATTCCGCCACCAGTTAGTTCATGCAAACTATTGCCGGCCGGCGCCCACCCACTACTGTTAGTCCCAGCATACCTGCCACCAGCAGCCCGTGTGCACCCGCCACCAACGGTCAATGCATGACCCCTCCCATGCTGCTGCATCCGCTGTGGCTGCAGCAACATCGGACGCCGAATACGCGACACGTGTTTCGCCTCTTCACAAGGCATCCTCAGGCACCAAACAAGTTGTTGATCGTTCGGCGGTCAAACGTCGAATGATAAAAATTCACCGTGTTGCCATCCTTTTATACTATTAGAGAAGAGGGAGGTGGTGGGGGAGCGGAGTTACCGGAACTTTCTATTGTAAAAATATTTAATAAAGGGGAATTATTTACCTCTAGTTGTTTATTTATTAATTGTTCGTTGTTCAACGTTATAACAGGACACCCCATAGCATAACAAAGTTTAAACCAATAGACGTTAATAAGTATAATGAGACTTAAGTCAAGGCTAATATAAATAAAACTCAAAAACAACATATCACGAAATCCCTGTTTCATGTTGGTGATCATGTTCGAATTAGTAAGTATAAAGGAGATTTTAGTAAAGGTTACACCCCTAACTAGTCAACGGAAATATTTACTGTTAAAAAAGTAACTTGCACCAAACCACCTACTTATCAAATAGAAGACAAACATGGTACAAACATAGGTTATGAATTACAGAAGACTAAGTTCCCTGATCTTTATCTCATTGAAAAAGTTATAAAAAGAAAAGGAACTAAATTGTTTGTAAAATGGTTAGGACTAAGTGATTCCGAAAACAGTTGGGTTGACAAAAGTGCGCTGTTGCAGTAATATAAGACTTAATCAACCTGTGATTGCAAATGTATTGCTAAAACTGAGTCTGTCAAATATCTGGGAGTTGAAATAGATGAAAACCTTAGCTTCGATAGATACATAACAACGACCACTGGTAGGGTTCGTAAATTAATTCACACTATGAGATTACTCCGGGACGCTACAGATGGTCCATTGCTAAAATCTGTGTACCTGGCCCTCTGTCAGTCTGTAATAAACTATTGCATACTTGCTTGGGGTGGAGCTGTCAAGTCAAGAATGATTATTCTAGAGAGAGCCCAAAGAGCCGTTTTAAAAGTATCCTTAAGAAAACCTCGAAGATATGACACCAAAAGTTTGTATGAGGAAGCCCAAGTCCTTAGCGTGCGGAAAATATTTTTAATGCGAGTTATCATGTCCATGCATAAGCACGCTCCAAGCCTACCTAATTACAACTACCTCATTAATAAAAGAATCTACCGCCTTCCTCTTCATTCTGTTGATACATTTTTTGCCCACCGCTTCAGTAAATACCTTTTCCCCTATGTGTATAACAAAGTAGTCAAAGTTTGTTACATAAAACTGTGCTCCGTTTTTGAAGCTAAAAATCGAATATTTAACTTGTTAATATCTTGGTCTTATGAAGATGCAGAAAATGTTTTGTTAGATGATAAATAGTAGGGAGTTTAATTAATTTTTAACTGAATTCTTTTTAAATTAAATTTTCCTTTTTATACTTATATTCCAAATTGCAGAAAATCTTAGTTTATATATGTTATATTTAATGCCGGTAGTTCTGCTGTTCAGATTAAATTGTAAGACGTTAAAATTTAGTAAGTTATTTAGATTGTTGTAATGCCGCGTCGTGGCTGTATGTTACCAGTTGATTGTTTGGTTTTGATACCCACAATACAGGCCTAGCCTAGTGTGGGATCAATTGTCACTTTGTATCATTGCATGTTGCCTATTATGATCAATAAAGATTTATTATTATTATATTATTATTATTAGTTTCGGCTTATTCATGAAGAAAGGAAGTGGTATTATTAACAGTTTAATTGATAAGTTACCGTTTGAACTACATTTACCCGGATATCAGTTTTGCGGTCCAGGAACCAAATTACAGGAAAGGTTATTAAGAGGTGACCGAGGTATTAACGATTTAGACAGGGCGTGCATGTATCACGATATTGCGTATAATAACAGTGATATTAACATTCGACATAACGCTGATTTAGAACTTTTAAACATGGCAAAGCAAAGGTTAAAATCCAAAAATGCAGGTAAAAGAGAAAAAATTGCCTCATGGATTGTAAAAAATGCTATGAAAGCAAAACTAAAAGCAGGCGCAGGAGCGCAATCATTTATGAAAATTGTGAAAAAAATACAGTCTGGTTTGAAAAAAATTAAACGTAAAGACAAAAACACTGCTATTAAATATGCTTATGCAGCTGCAAAGAAAATATTTACCAACAAAAGTGGTATGCGCTTACCACGCTATATACCTATTCCTAAGTGTGGTGGATTTTTGCCTTTGATTCCCATCTTTGCTGGATTATCGGCTCTCGGTTCACTAGCTGGTGGAGCTGCAGGTATAGCAAAAGCTGTAAATGATTACAAAGTGGCTAAACAGAATCTTCAAGAGTCTGCACGACACAACAAAACAATGGAAGCGGTTGCTCTTGGAAAAGGATTATACATCAAGCATAGTAAAAAAGGAGCGGGATTATATCTTAAAATTAAAAAAACTAATAAAATGGCTACCCAAACGACCACTTACTAATTTCGATTTATTAGAGTATGCTAACGATATACCTTATTTTCGTGGTGTGTTTATGAGAGATTCTTTACCTTCGAAACCAAGAAAAATAAAGTGCGCAATACTCAACCTTGATGGTTGTAATAACCCTGGAACTCACTGGGTAGCCTACGCGAAGCTTGATAATTATTCTGAATATTTTGATAGTTTTGGCAATCTAAAACCACCATTAGAGTTAATAAAATATTTGAAAAATACATCCATTCGATATAATTACATTCAACATCAGAACTTCGGATCCAAGAACTGTGGACATCATTGCTTGAATTTTTTAATAAATTTTTGGAAAAATGTATTTAAGTGAATAAAAAAAATTTTTTTTTAGTACAAACATGTCTTTCACTGTGTCAATAACTGGGGTGGGAAGCTCCTTGACAACAAACTATTCACCAACTCTAGAATTACTTGGAGATTATGAATGTGGTCTTTTATACTTTTCTACTTTTAATTCGATTCCCAACATAGACGAGAGAAATTATAAATTATATTTTGGAAATGAAGTTATCGAGATTCCAGAAGGGTCTTATGAACTTCAAGATATACGAAGATTTTTTTAAGTAGTAATATTACAAATGCTTCCTTTAAACTTACTTGTAATAACAATACACTGAAAACTAATATTTTCTGTTCCAAAGATATTTATTTTGAAAAACGTGATTCAATTGGTAGAATTTTAGGATTCGGAAAAGAGACTGTTAAAGCTAATAAAAGTACTGAATCTCGTTATCCTGTCAGCATTATATCTACTACTCTCGTGCGCATCGAATGTGATGTAGTGAGCGGATCTTTTGTAAACGGAAAACCTAGTCACATAATTCATGAATTTGTGCCTAACGTACCACCTGGTTATCGCATTATTGAAATTCCCAAGAATATAATATATTTCCCAATCAACCAAAATTCGATTACTGATCTGAATATCAGATTGCTGGACGCTGAAAACAATCAAATCAATTTACGCGGTGAGGAGGTTCAGCTGTATTTACATTTCAGAAGAAAATGATTAATTTTAATAAAAACCCTATTCCATCCTCTCTTCAAGTTAGTTTCAAGAAAACATCTCTGAAAAGAAGACCTCTCCATTCTTCACAGAAGAAGCTTTCAAAAAATAACCAAGAATATTTGAAATTGGTAGGATTATTAAAATGAATATCATCATCATCAATCAATCAATACATTATCAATCAATCATCAATACATATAATAATAATACATATAATAAAATCGTAACCGATCGCTGTCTGTACATGGAAGATAAATGAGTAAAAATATTTTTGGGGGCTTTTACCAACGCAATAGAACACAAAACAATGATTTTTAGAATTTTTGTCTGTTTGTCGGTTTGTCTGTTTGTCTGTGCGTTTGTGCACGCTTCGGTTGCGATTTTCATTTATGTATTAAAATAAGTTTCACTTAAAATGTAGTGGTTGTTTCATTGAAATCCGTTGATAAATAAAAAAGTTATATCAATTTAAAGAAAATTTGCTATGAAATAAACTGTACAGTAGCATTGGCTAAAACTTTTGTCAATTTTATATTACAGTTTTTATTAAAAATTTAAGTTAATAACCAGCCAAGTGAGAGTCGGGCTCGCGCACAAAGGGCTCCGTCCCGTTATCTATAAAAAATCACGTTTGTTGTACGGGAGCCTCAATTAAATATTTATTTTACTCTATTTTTAGTTGTTATATCGGCAAGAGAAATACATCATCTATGAAAATTTCAACTGTCTAGCTATCGCGGTTCATGAGACGATGATGATGATGATGATGAGATGAGACGCCCTACCCGAGAAACTCTTCAAACGGAGGTTCTTAGTGAACACTAAGCAGACATTGATCTCAGAGAACACTAACTTCCTACCATCCTTGAATCTCTACTGGTAAAATGTGCCAAAACACTGGCACGTCAAATACCTGGAGGTATCTAAAGTTTGGCAGATGCCTCAGCTTGAAAGTTCACATCAATAGAATGGTGACGATAGTGAAGATGGCCCCGGGGAAGGTCTATCCAGTACTTTCCTCTCGCTTCCAGCTACGGACGCGGCTCATGATTAAGGCGATCTTAAGAAAACCTATGTTTAAGGTTACTTGAGGAACGCCGTCATCCGTCGGGACTTAAAGTAGAAATGCTTATTTCTCGACTTTCATCTCCCGCTTAGCGAAAGACATGTTTGACAAGGCTTACCATTGCACCGCCACCTCGGGAGGGCGGGGGAGAGGGGGTGATACGTATAGACGGTGGCAGCAGTTCGCTGCAGAGAGCTACAACAGATTAGTGATGTGAAAACCGACGCCAAAAGACGGAAGATGAATGAAATATTAGCAAAGTCACTACGTATTGCATAAGTATTTCGTATAAGAGAGACCCACGGCGTAGCAGTAACATTCGGTAACAGTGTAAGTTTACATGTAGTTTACAGTCCATGCTGGCAGAACCATGATGGCAGAAGGGCCGTCGAAATATCTGGCAAAAAACGATATTAATAGTCAAAATTCCGATCGACTTAGTCTGTGACTAGAGATAATGTGTGATCGTAGTAAACAAGGAACCCTTATAGTTTCGCCATTTCTGTCTGTCTCTCTGTCCGTGGTTTTACTTAGAGATAATTAGTACCAAGAAGCTGTAATTTGGCAACGGTCATGAACTTAAAGTAGCACTAGGCAGGGCAACTGGCCTGGCGGAGCCCATGCGATGGGTTGACGAAATAATCAAAGTCGCGGGTTACACCTGGATGTGAGCAGCACAGTACCGAGATGTGTCGACGAAGACATGTCTATGCTCAGCAGTGGACGGAAGAAGGGCTGAGATGATGATGAAATCTTTAGTTTTAATTCTAAGTCGAAATTCACAACTACGGAACACTTCACTGCGCGTGACCTGATATGCACTTGACCGGTTTTATTAAAAATATCAAAATAACGATTCTTATAAACTAAAGTCCACGCTGACGAAGTCGCGGGCAACAGCTAGTTTTAAATATATCTCAACCAACAGCCTACGACAACAGCGTGGAAAGTTTCGAATTTCATTCATACAAGCCGTACGTGACAAGTTTCAATAAGAATGATGAAATCCGAATCCCTATTAACCAACAAGACTTGTACATATTACCCTCTCTCAGCACTTTGTACATTGAAGGTAAAGCAAACGTATACAATAGTAAAACAAAAGAAGTACTTTCAAGTGTTAGCTTTGTCAACAATCCTGCATTATTTTTATTTCAAGATATTCGGTATGAATTAAATGGAGTTGAAATAGATAGAATAAAAAATGCTGGTATTACTACAACCATAAAATCATATCTTTCCTTAAATGAAAATGAATCTAAATCTGCAAAAGTATGGGGGTGGTCTCCTACTGGTACAACTAATGTTCATGACGGTTCATTCTCTGCTTCAATACCATTAAACAGAATATTAGGCTTCGCGAAAGATTACGAGAAAATCATAATAAATTGCAAACATGAGTTAGTGTTACTAAGAAGCAACAGTAACCTTAATGCATTAATCTATACATATAATAAAATAGTAAAAAAGTGTGTCTGTACATTAAATATATTTCCAAAAAAAATATTGGGGGCGATGGAGACGTAGTAATAGATTAAGAATTAAAAAAAAATGTGTGTCTGTTTGTCTGTATGTCTGTTTGTCTGTTTGTCTGTTTGTCTGTTTGTACACGCTAATCTCCGGAAATACTGGACGGATTCGAATGAAACTTTTTTTGTTATATAGATATTAAGCCTGGGCAACATATAGGGTATAAATGATTTTGGAAAATGGAACGCCTGATGCAGAACCATAATGGTCCAGCTAAACTATAAGAGATATAAAAATGCCGCCTTAGTAAAAGTTGTTCAGCCTAATGAGCATTTTCCAGAGACATAAAGTCCACGCGAACGAAGTCGCGGGCTTCAGCTAGTATTAAATAATGAAGAAATTGTTGATGATATAGTTATTAATAAAATAGTTTGGCGAGTTCCACACGTCAAAGTCGTGAAAGAATTAACTTATTGAAACATCTGGAAAAAGATCGTGCTATTACATTAGCTTTCCGGAATTGGGATCTCTATGAATACCCATTACTTCCCAGAACTCGTAAACACACTTGGGCAATTAAAACTACATCGCAAACTGATAAACCACGGTTTGTTATTATTGGGTTCCAAACCAATCGTAAACATCAACCACAAACGTCAATGGCAGAATTCCATCACTGTAATATTCTTGAATTTGAAGACCATCTGAACAAACTAGACAGACTTCTTAACAATTGTATAAGGTTTATATTTTGTCTTCGTAAATATAATCATGTTTCCGAATACCGTTCTGAGCTTAAATGGCTTCCCATCCGCCAACGTAGGAATCTTCATATTCTATGTCAGCTATACAATGTCACAGGTATGGCTCTTCATACAAACGGAGCAGCATATATACCTAGTACTACTACAAACGAAACAATCCGTCCGTGCACACGTCAAATGTGTGAGTTAAACAATCAAGGTTGCCACCACAGAATTTGTTGCTTTGCTTACCTGTTTTCATCACTCGGAAATCTATAAAATTTTCGTTATTTATTGTTTTCCGTCGATTAACAATGATAATGTGCGCAGTTTCTCACCATTACAATTCAATAATCCTAAGTGACTCGCATAATGTCAACGTGCAACTACCAATAACCCTGTTTTACTGCCACTTACACCTCACAATAACGGGGGAAGGGTTGCGGGGACACCAGATTGCGGGGGACAGTGCGAGTTTCCGTTCTGTATGTAATACTATTATTAATTCTGTGACAATGTGCTAAATAATCCCCTTGCCCCTGAATATCTTAAGTCAAGTTTTCAACTTCTATCTTCCACTCACGAAAGAATCCTTCGTTCTTCTAATAGTTTGACTCTTTCCATTCCTTCTCACCGTACTGGTTTCCTTTCCAACTCTTTCGCCATTACGGCAGTAAGACTCTGGAACGCGCTTCCTGAGACCATTCAAACCGCTCCTAGTCGCGCTAGCTTTAAGACACGGGTGTTTAAACACTTCTTGGCCGATCTATAACAGTAGATTTAAAAATTGCTGCACTTATTTAATTATTTATTTATATATGTGTATGTGTATAGGTAATGTACTTATGTATGTATTTATATATTATTTAAATATGTATGTGTGTATATATGTATATGTATATGGAAAATATATATAATTATATGTATCGTTTACTTCTTTATTTTTATGTACTATTTTTTATCTTGCAAAGCTTACCCACATTTTGACTATCTGCATAACCCAAAGGTTGACTGGTAGACAACGCTTCTAGCGTTGAGTTCGCCTATTGTTCTGTACAATTTGTATTTGATGAACAATAAAGATTAAATAAATAAATAAATAAATAAAATATTCGTGATATAAAAGTTTTTTTTTAAATTCATCGTATTACCCCTATGAAGGATTGAACATAAGTTTCTCAGAAAATAAGTTTTCTTTATTATACGAACAATATGCAAGATTTTAGCATTCTTATTATGGACGTCGAGCAGAACCTTTGTTGAGCTTAAAAGAATTCAAAGACGTTTCTCCATTATTTGTTATCGGCTGTTCCCGTCAGCAGGAAATATTGAAGGGCTCTATAGACGTGAGAGTAGAAATGAAGCTGACCAAGAAATACCTGATCAGACAGCAGCATATTGCTTGATATTAAACGATTGCATATTTGAATACAAGCCTTTGAGCAACATTGTTTATAAGATATCATGAATAAAAACACAATTGTCGTAGATCTACAAGGTTTCAAAAACCCTAGCAATGAATTCATTGTAAAGGAATTTGCAATAGCTACTGAAGAGCATACTCATATATTTTTCATAAAACCGCCTTATGCTTTCTCCCAACTTACCCCTGAAGAAAGGAAACGTGTTCGGTGGATCGAAAAAAATCTCGGATATCGATGGGGCTCTGGATTTGTCGATTACAAAGAATTTCATAGGATTATAAAACCTTATTAAATGGACGAAAAATTATTGTGAAAGGTGAAGAAAAAGTGTTGTGGGTTCAGCAGTTATGTGACCACCAAAATATTGAAGATATTACAAATAAAAATATTCCAAATTTTAAAGAGCTTCAAGCTAAGTATTGTAAAGGATCTTTTTCATTAAATTGTTTTATTCATCTAAGACAATGTGCACTAAAAAATGTTTTATGTATAAAGAAATGGTTGATGGAAAATAAAATAATGTTATAACTATAAGATTTTTTTAGTATAGTTGATAGAAAATAGAGTATTTTTGTAAATATAGTTCATGGTTATGGATAATAATAAAGCAAGAAAATATATACCATCTTGAATGAGCTGATGCTGCTGGGTTTGTGTGGACTGTAGATTTTAAATAGGCGCTGTATGTTTGTATATTATTTATTTTAGTTAATTTACAAGGTAACCAATAATCCGTGTCCGCGCAAGATGGTCGTATTTGTGTGTGTGTGTAAATGACGTCGTTTCCGGCCGCTCCGCATCGCATCGCACCGTAATGTTGCCAGTGGCCGTAACATGCTGCCCGCCTTGAAATGTTCATTTCAATGTTGTATTGGAAGGGGGCATATGTGAGGGTACGCCCTGGTGATGGTCCCTTTCTTCGTTGCTAGATCCGCCACACGACTGATGCCATCCGGCCCTGGGTATGTCTTGACCACGCGACCCAAGAGCCACAATAACGGTGGTTGAGTTCTATCTCGTACTAGCACCAATGTCCCGACCTTCAGGGAGTCAGTTGAGGACCTCCACTTCGTCTTGGTCTGCAACAGAGACACATATTCGTCCGAGTACCTCTGCCAGAAATGTTGTTTTAACTTTTCAATTCGCTCGTATCTCTGGAGCCTTAAAACGTTGACGTCTGTCAGTGGTTGATGAGGAACCGCCGTGAATGAGCGTCCTATGAGGAAATGAGTAGGAGTAAGGCACGTGAAGTCTAAGGGAAGGAGTTAAGGGTCTCGAATTAAGTATAGCCTCTATCTGGATCAAGCAAGTCGACATCTCTTCATAATCTAAATGAGTTAGAGAGAGTACACGCCTCAAATGGTGCTTAACTGCCTTCATTGCCGCCTCCCATAATCCTCCAAAGTGGGCTGAGTAGGGGGGGATTTGTATGAAATTTATTTGTTTATTTGACAAAGCATTATGAATATCGTCAGAATAATTTTTAAAGAAGTTGGCGACGTCGTTGCTAGCACCAATAAACGTCGTAGCATTGTCGGAGTAAATGCGTTGTGGCTTGCCCCGCCGAGCAATAAACCTATTGAGTGCAGCTAAAAAAGCCTCTTTGGTGAGATCAGTTACAAGTTCAAGATGGATAGCCTTGACCGCAAAACAGATGAAGCCGCAAATATATGATTTTAATAACTTTTCTCCCCTCCCCTTTCGGTCAGCGATTAACACTGGCCCACAATAATCAATACCTGTGTTGAGAAAAGGAAACTCGAGAAGCGACCTATCGCATGGTAGTTGGCCCATTATGGGTTGAACAGGTTGCGATCTAAAATGCTTGCAACGAACGCAGCAATGCAATACACGCCTCGCGAGGTTCCTCCCCCCCAAAAGGCCAATATTTTTGCCTTAACTGTGATAAAAGCAGTTGAGGACCTGCATGGAACAAATTAATGTGTTCCTTTTGGAATATGATTTGGGTTAAATGATGTTTACTACATAGAACAATAGGATGTTTTACATCATAAGTATAGTAAGAATTATTGAGTCTACCACCTACTCGTATAATGTTCTTTTCGTCAATGAACGGCGAAAGAGAAATAAGACGATTGTTTTTATGTAAAACTTGATTTGATTTTAATGAGTTATACTCTGCAGGAAACATTTCCTTTTGTGCTGTGTGTATTATTGTGAATTCTGCTTGGTGTAACTCTTCAACAGTTAAATTATTTAATATTTTGTCTTTAGGATTTCTGCAATTATTTATTAATCTATTTATGTAAGCTAGTATTCTGATTAATTTTAATGGATTTGAAAATTTGTAAATTAATTTTGAAATAATATTACTGTCGTTTTGATTTTTTGTGTTTTCATTATTATTTAAAATTGTGTGTAAAGAAATTTCTGGCAGTGGCTCTGGGCATGTATTAGGTACTTTAGGTTGTTGTATTACTTTGTGATGTAAAAAACTAGGACCATTCCACCATAAAGAATTTGTGCTGACGGTATCAGCCCTAACACCACGTGAAACTAAATCAGCAGGGTTTTTAGCAGACGGCACGTAATTCAAACTGTCATAAGGTGTAGAATCCTGATTTTACCAACTCGATTACGAACGAATGTTTTTAGATTGCTAGGTGAAATTTTCAACCACGCAAGTACAATAGTTGAGTCGCACCAAAATTTAATATTACCAAAATTCATAGTAAGTGATTCTGTCACTTAAGAGCAGAGTCTTGCACCTAATAACGCACCACATAACTCCAAACGAGGAATCGTAATTGGAGGTTTAATTTGCGCAATTTTACTTTTTGAAATAATAAGACGAACACACACTTTACCATTTGAGTCGATTGACCTCACATACACACAGGCGGGTGCGTATTGCTTGATATAATTACATTTTATATATTTACATTTTAATAACGTTCATAAGATATAATGTCAATTTGACATAATCATTATGGTATATATTTTTAATAACTATAATATTCATTATTTTTTTATTATAAAAAGCATAAAATCATTATTATAACGTTTATGTACACTAAATATCACCTGTTATACAACTTGTGCGGTATACAGGCCAAAAAGTATATCATTCAAAAACTGTATTGTTGAAAAGAGATATCATTCAAAACATATACCTATCAAAATCATATTGTTCAGAAGATATATGACTTAAAAACCATACCATCTAAAAAGTATATATAGACAGGCAGACAGAAAAAAAATTTGGTTACACGTTCAAAATGCGCGCATTTTGAACGTTTAACCAAACCATTTACTCGATTATTCGTTATTGACAAACTCAGTCTATCGTTATTTCTTTTCATATTTTATCGAAATAACGTAACATCAAAGTTTTGTTACCCATAATTTTGTTTCCACGTAAGTTTCAGTTTGCAAAATAGTTGAAACATTTAAAACGAGTGCTAAGACACTTCTATCCATTTTCCTAGGTTAGGGCAATCCTTATAGGTTAGGTTATGTTAGAACTGCGACCAACACACGCACGAGCCGAGCGAGCGAAGCGAGCGAAGCGAGCGTGCCGCGGCAGCGGCCGGCGAGTGCTAAGACACTTCTATCCATTTATCTATGTTAGGGCAATCCTATGGGTTAGGTTATGTTAGAACTGCGACCAACACACGCACGAGCCGAGCGAGCGAAGCGAGCGTGCCGCGGCAGCGGCCGGCGAGTGCTAAGACACTTCTATCCATTTTCCTAGGTTAGGGCAATCCTATAGGTTAGGTTATGTTAGAACTGCGACCAACACACGCACGAGCCGAGCGAGCGAAGCGAGCGTGCCGCGGCAGCGGCCGGCGGGTGCTAAGACACCACTATCCATTTTCCTAGGTTAGGGCAATCCTATAGGTTAGGTTATGTTAGAACTGCGACCAACCCATTTTTTATATATTAGCCATATATAAAAAATAAGTGCGTATAACAAACAAAAATTTGAGGAACGAAATCGTCTATCAATGTTAATACGTACATTATGTGATTGCAACATATTAATGTATTATTTTCAGCCCACCTGCATTTGCTTATTGTGATAAAATTATCCGCAACATACTGCCAGGCGCTATATCAAAAGTTTGTTATATCTAATGATAATTATATATTAAGAATCTTCTATTAATCGATTCATATACGTAATAATTATTATGTTTAATAATATATCAATAGAAAGTTTATTATACGTAACGACCAATAGATTTCGAGAACTTTATACGACTTTAAATGTATACGAAAGGTTTGTTAGATAGAATAATTATTATGTAAACGATTTTATGGGTTTGAAAAGTATGATTTACGATTTTTATCTTAATTCATAATTATACCATTCAAAATTATATATTTCGTTGGTATTCATTAAAAATAATATATATTTTGTTGTTCTATCTTATATTACTTACCCCACACAGGCACCGTAAGCACGTTCCGATGCATTTTTAAAAGTATGTAGTACATGCACGGTAGCGTTGCTGCAAGAAAACCAGCGAGGAATACGAAGCTCATTGAGTGACTTGAGAGAGTGTATAAAATTATTAAATCTGGTTTTTATTTCTAACGAAACTTCGTCGTCCCAGCCGCATTTTTCCAACCACAATCTTTGCATGATCATTTTTGCTATGACTGTACACAAACCTAAAAGTCCCAGTGGGTCGAACACCTGACTAATACATACATACATACTATCACGTCTTTATCCCTAATGGGGCAGACAGAGCATTTTGGGTCTTGCGGCTCTATGCAGAGCCTAGGGCCGCAAGACTCAAAAGCCACTTTTAGCATCATGGTGGGCGAGAAGATGGAAAAGCAATCAATACAGTGACGGGTTGCTAGCCGCATCGCCTGTTAAAATGATTCGCATTTTTGCCTATTCCCTCGATCCTGAATAATTATGGATAAAAATTTGCATTTAGTTATTTGTTTTATGTTTACGTCTAAATCAATAGAAAACAAAAGTTGATCTTGTGTAGAATCCCAATGCAGACCTAAACTTTTATTAGGAAGTAACTGATTTAAATCTAGTGTCTTGTTTGTTAAGTTTGAATTTTGGGTGTTAGAATATTGAACTATAGAACTTAGAATTTCTGAAATATTTGATTGGAATTTACGCAAATTAAATTGAGCTGATTTCAAAGTGTCAATTACCTTTTTTGACGTATTTATTACACATTTTATCGTATCCCCACCACTGAGATAGTCATCTACATACATGTCACTTCCTAAAGCCCTTCTAACTTCAGGAAATGGACTTTGTTCAGCTAGGGTGGCTATACACTTGGTCGCAAGGTATGGCGCCGACGCCATGCTAAAGGTAACTGTGTTGAGAGTGTACGTCTGTAAAGGTTGGGATTGATCAAACCTAAAAATAATTTGCTGTAAGGATCGTTGACATTCAGCTATGAGTATGGCTCGGTACATGTGCTGAATGTCCCCTAAATTACAAATTTATGTTGCCTAAATCTTAATAAAATAGATAAAAGGCCATCCTGCACTACTGGTCCTACCAGTTGTATACTGTTTAGTGATTTTCCAGAAGTAGTGACAGCTGACGCGTCAAAAACAACGCGCAGCTTCGTAGTTGTACTGGATTCACGAAGTACAGCGTGATGTGGTAAGAAATAATTAAAACCGTTAATGCGTGTATTTTCTTTATTGTCAGTCATATGACCTAAGGTAAGATATTCTAACATAAAGGCATTGTATTGATTTTTTAGGTTAGCATCCCGCTGCAGCCTACGTTCCAGAGAAAGAAACCGCCGCTTCGCAAGTAAGTATGAGTCGCCGAGGAACTCAGTTGAGTCTTTAAAAGGAATTTTCACAATGAACTGACCGTTATCCGCACGTCGAGTGTTCTCAGCGATGAATGAATGATGATGACATGCAGTAAGTGGGTGGTATTGAATCCAATTCCCAGAACTTGGTAAGCTGGGAATCCAAATTTTGTGTAAAATAACACGCAGACTGATTAATTTGTTTTTAAATATGAGGTATGGCCCCGGTTATTAACCAGCCTAATTTTGATTGCCATAATTTAGGACCTTTATTTCCTAAATTAATTGTTTTAGTACCTAGTATGTCCCAAAATACCTCGGAACCTACCAATATGTCGATTTCAGAAGGAATATTGAACGTGGGATCCGCTAGGTGAATATTTGAGGGAATAGTAGGTAAGTACTTTAAGTCCAAGTATGATGAAGGTAATAAATTTGTGATTTCGCGTAAAACGTAGCAATTTAGCTGTACCTTGAATTCCCCTGAACACGATTGAAGGGTTAGGTCGCAAGACTCTGCACTAAATGAATTTTGGTTGTTAATACCTTTGACAGTGGAGTCCATGTTACGTCTTACCAGTCCCAGCTGATCACAGAGGCGTTTTGTGACAAAGTTGGAAGTGCTGCCGTTGTCAAGGACGACGCGGGCCGTGCGAAGTCTTCCGTCACTATCCGCCACTTTCACCAACGCTGTGGATAACATTACAAAAGGTGTGTGAGAAGATAAATTTCTACTAATATTGGTTGACAAAGCAACGACGTTGTGCTCGATGCCAGTCTCCTTATGTAAAAGTGTGTTATGTTTTTGTGTACAATACTTGCAATGTGATAAAGTACACTGGTTTTCCTTATGCCCAGGCCGTAAACAATTATTGCAAACTTGACAATTTACATTTTTTTGCAATCGTGTATCGACATCTAATTTACGAAAAACCTGACAATTATAAAAATAATGATTTTGTTTGCACATTGGACAAACGTATGAAGATGTTTTGTTTGAAAATGATTTATTGTTTTTAGTTTTATTTAAATCTGAATATTGTATATTTTGTTTTGGGTGAGTGCTAGAAGTAGGTGTGTTAATTTTGTTACCAAATTGACTATTCATGGTGTCCAATAAGTCAGCACGATTAGTTAGGAAATCAGTAAATTGTTTCAAAGTGGGTGAGCCCGAAATATCGTTACGGTGCTCTTCCCATTTACGATATGAGACACTATCTAATTTTTTGGACATAATATATATAATAAGAGTGTCCCAGTGGTCTGTTGGCTGACCTAAAGTATTCAAAGCACATAAGTTTTTGTTTGTGACATAAATAATATTTCGCAAAGATTGACTTGACTCAGTTTGAGCTTGTTGCACACTAAATAAGGCACTGACATGGTTGTTCGTTAATAATCGTTCGTTATCATAACGATTTGACAATAATTGCCAAGCAATTTTATAGTTATCTGCTCTAAACTCCAGACTTTGTATTATGAGCGACGCACTGCCTTTTAATGCAGCTCTCAAGTAATGAAATTTATTAATGTCACTAAGATTGGTATTAGAATGAATAATAGATACATACAGGTCTCTAAACGCCAGCAAATCCCGAAATTCTCCACTGAAGGTCCCCAGATTGATCCTAGGGAGGCGAACAAAGTCCTGTTGTCCCGGCCCGACCCCGCTCGAGCGGCTGGAAGCCTCTCCAGGCGATGGCGAGCGCTGACGGCGACGCACAGACTCAAGAAGGGTACGTGCCTTGGCCACCAGTGAGAAATACCTGGAGTCGAACAGCTCTCGTTCCGTGTACAAGTCTGTAGATTCTTCTGACAACGTTTCGAACTCCGTCTGTAATTTGTCGAAGGTATCCAGTAAGGAATCAATCTTATTTAAGCGACAATCCAATTCCGTAAACTGCAATTCGTTTAATGGTGGCTCAATAGGCCTTAGATAGTTTTCGAATTGTGTTAATTTAGCTTTCATACTACTACGCAACTTCACTAGATCTTTGAGGCGATCTTTAGCACTAACACTCACAGGTTTATTCTCATCACTCATTGTGCAAGCTAAGTAAAGAAATTGAATACGATTATACACTACACTTACACAAAAATAACGCAGGATTATGATAATATTAGGTTATCTAAGCGTAACACGCTGCAGATTATATGAATGCGTAAACAAAACTGATGAAGAGGTTAAATAGATGACGAGTCAACACAGGGATTAGCAATGACGATGGGTCTCGGTAGGTACGAAACCGCGGTTCGCTCGATTGCAGTGAGATGAGTGTATTACGTAATGGTCAAGCAAACTGTTATAGTTACTTATGATTATAGAAATGAATCACTATGCAGGCTTTGTAAATGCTTTGCGACGAGTTATGAACTTGGCGTTACGTAACTGGCAAAAGGCAAGCTAGCATATAGGTGTGCACTCCGAATAAAGACGAACTTTAAAGTACCCGAATCATGAAGAGATCCTTGTGGCAGATCCAGATATTGGCACTCAAAATTCGAGGGGAAAGCACTGGAAAGATAGGTATTGGAACGAACTCACTCAGGCTCCTTTGTTCTCAAGATTCAAGGTGACCTCTGGCATGGGACACGTCCAGTTCTTGCAAATCCTGTATCTTGGTTGTTCCTAGGCGAAGGACCATTTGATTAATCCGGCTCGAAGGACCATTTGAATGAGCTGATGCTGCTGGGTTTGTGTGAACTGTAGATTTTAAATAGGCGCTGTATGTTTGTATATTATTTATTTTAGTTAATTTACAAGGTAACCAATAATCCGTGTCCGCGCAAGATGGTCGTATTTGTGTGTGTGTGTAAATGACGTCGTTTCCGGCCGCTCCGCATCGCATCGCACCGTAATGTTGCAAGTGGCCGTAACAATCTTTTATTTATTACTCAATTAATTCTACAAATACATTATATCATTTATATTAAAATATGTTTATATAACTATTACTAAATTTATCAAAGACATACTTAATCTTAACTATCACAAAAAAATTATATACTATCTTTTATTAATTACTTAATTAAATACAATCATTTTAATTAATATAAATAAGTGTATATATATATATATATATATATATATATATATATATATATATTAAAATTAACTAAGTTTATTTACAGCATAAGTACTTGATCAAAATTATCACTACTAAGTTTTTTACTTATCTTACTAATTACGTTTTCAGTCAATTCCAATATTTCATCAAATGAGTCACTGATCACATATTGCGCACTTAACACCACACTATCATCGTCTTGGCGTTGAGTTGGAGAACTTGGAGGAGACAAAGCACTGTATGTTGGGACACGCACACGCTCGTTCTCTAGATCCAAGATCTGAATGTTAATCACCCGGATGCCCTTTCGCGCCTTTTTAATTACATAAGACGATGATGCAAGTTCCTTGCTTCTCTTCAACGCAGCCTCCTTCTTATCTTCGATTTTCTTAAGTTCTTGAGCCCGATCTCTCAACACATGAATGAACTGTAAGTCTTCTGTAAGACCTTCGTTGGGATCTTGAGCGTATTGAGAGCACAATATGCAAGTGTGAGTTTCTTGTGAGTCCGACATGATCTGTAAAGAACAAAACATACATTTAATAATAAGTAACACATATAATATTTAGACATTAAGTGATATTAATAAAAATATGTCTACTTACATTAAGTTATAAACCGCGGTGGGTTTGAATCGGTTTAGCAGACGATGATGTATCGCAGATTGGCTGTTCAATAACAACTGAAAAACGATTATAAACAGCACGAGTCTTTTATATAACAATATACATTATGATTGTATTGCAAAACTCGACGTTCCTCGCAAACCAAACAAGAATAGACATGTTCATCTCCACTAGCCAGGTGTTAAGTTCAAATAGCTATCATATTTCATACATGATTCAATAATATCTTGTACCTTTATACGAGCAAATCACCTAAACACCACTGTTCAACATAGGTGTCAAAAATGAAGAAATCGTTTATTGACGTTACCATAATATGCAATAGGTTCCAAAACAAACCATAGCCAGTTTTAATTCGCTTTCACCGCCATCTAGCGGAGGCGATGTTAATGATATTAATATAGGGGGCGCTGGTTTATATGACAACCACCATATCGTTGTTCATATTGTGTGTTTATTTGTTTGTTACCTCTTTACTACCTACCCTTAAACTACTGAACCGATTTTGATAAAATTTGGTATGAATATATACGATCGAGGGAATGGGCAAAAATGCGAATCATTTTAACAGGCGATGCGGCTAGCAACCCGTCACTGTATTGATTGCTTTTCCATCTTCTCGCCCACCATGACGCTAAAAGTGGCTTTTGAGTCTTGCGGCCCTAGGCTCTGAATAGAGCCGCAAGACCCAAAATGCTCTGTCTGCCCCATTAGGGATAAAGACGTGATAGTATGTATGTATGTATGTATGGTATGAATATAGTTTGAGACTGGGGAAGGACTTAATCTTGAAATTCTTACGGGGAGCGAAGCCCGCGGGCGCAGCTAGTATTATAAATACGAAAGTGAGTTTGTATATTTGTTTTTTACCTCTTCACGCTTCAACCACAAAACCGTTTTAGATGAAATGTGGTATGAATATAGTTTAAGACCCAGAGAAGGACATAGGATAGTTTTTATTCCGGAATTCCCACGGGGAGTGAAGCCCATGGGCATAGCTAGTAAAATTGTATTTTGAACGCCTGCTTATTTTAAATACTGTCTATCACGCACGCCGAATACATTTAGTAGTATTTTATTTTATATTTTAAAAGTAGCATATGAAAAAAAAACAACTAAATATGGTATAATAGGTGTTTATTATAAATCATAATTAAAAAAGACAATATACAATATAATATCTTTAGCATATTGCAGATACACAAGTTTATTTTTGATTACAGTAAATCATATTTTAGTCGTCTCCATCGACTATTCGTCATACAAAAGAGTAACAATAACAATATATCTATTTTAAAACCAACTTATTTGATGACCCCAAATAAGGTATCAACTAAATATGGTACTATAGATGTTTATTATAAATCATAATGAATATGTATAGACAATCATCATACATATAATAATCATATCATCATCATCATCATCATACATATAATAAAATCGTAAACGATTGCTGTCTGTACATGGAAGATAAATGAGTAAAAATATTTTTGGGGGCTTTTACCAACGCAATAGAACACAAAACAATGATTTTTAGAATTTTTGTCTGTTTGTCGGTTTGTCTGTTTGTCTGTGCGTTTGTGCACGCTAATCTGAGAAACGGCTGAACCGATTCGTTTGCGGTTTTCATTGAAATATTGTGATAAGTTTCACCTAAAATTTAGTGTTTGTTTTATTTAAATCCGTTCATAAATGAAAAAGTTATATCAATTTTAAAGAATCACATCAAACATTTTTGTTCGAAAAACTGTGTTTGTAGACGCTAATCTCAGAAACGGCTGAACAACTTCGCTTGCGATTTTCATTTATGTATTTAAATAAGTTTCACTTAAAATGTAGTGGTTGTTTCATTGAAATCCGTTTATAAATAAAAAAGTTATATCAATTTAAAGAATCACGTCAAAGATTTTTGTTCGAAAATTTGCTATGAAATAAACTGTACAGTAGCATTGGCTAAAACTTTTGTCAATTTTATATTACGGTTTTTATAAAATAATTAAGTTAATAACCGGCCAAGTGAGAGTCGGGCTCGCGCACAAAGGGCTCCGTCCCGTTATCTATAAAAAATCACGTTTGTTGTACGGGAGCCTCAATTAAATATTTATTTTACTCTATTTTTAGTTGTTATATCGGCAAGAGAAATACATCATCTATGAAAATTTCAACTGTCTAGCTATCACGGTTCATGAGAAACAGCCTGGTGACAGACAGGCAGACGGACGGAAGGACGGACAGCGGAGTCTTAGTAACAGGGTCCCGATTTTAGCCTTCGGGTACTGAATACGGAACCCTAAAATTTACTATTTTGATGTTTTCGGAGTGTTTTTATTAGTTTTTCTTTGGTCACCGATGGATGGCGCTGTTAAAAATACACAGAACCTAGGGCCGCAAGACCCAACGCCATGAAACGGCCATTTTTAGCATGATTGTGGGCGCGAAAATGGAAAAAGGAATCAAAATAGGAAGTTCTAGGTTAGGCGCAGGGGATGTCCTCTGACTAAAGCATAGGGTGCAGTGAGCGAGTCACGGACCGCCATAGCGGTCGCCGCGCCGGGGCTGGCCCATAGTGGCTGAGAGGTGACACCGCGGAGTTTTTAGTGGTAAACGCCACATAACGCCATACCGGTCTCCCGTTACTGGCAAGATGTCCGAAGGGATTTTTCCCGCGCAAAAGAGGCGCAACTGCTGCCTCCATGACGTGGGCCAGTCGGGCAATGGGAACGGGATTCCGTCGCTCCACAAATACGGTCCTCTAGGTTGAAAAAGGAGCATTTGCATGTCAACACGCGTCTTTACCCTAGCGGATAAAATTGAAGGCCGATGTACCACCGCGCAGGCCACTCAGACTCCTCTCGATAACTGAGAGAGTACCTCGAAAGAGCTCAGCCGAAGCCGCTGATAAGCGGTCGCCGTATACCAGGTCTTTGGAGCAAGATTTAGCACACGGCCTTGGCAAAAGCGGTAACGCCGTTATGTCACCATGAGTTTTTTTGTGGGTGAGAGCCATAACCGTCCGATTTCCTGTGGCCGAAAGGCACCTTTTCCTCATGTAAGAAGAAAGGTTAGGTTAAATTTAGGTTAGGAACTGCAATAAAAATGTGTGGAACACCCATACCAAGACTACTTAGTATTGTGACCTCCTTCCCTGAGGAACGAAAGATCATGGTCATTTTCCAGTTCTCCAAACCTCTAAACAGCCGTATAGGACGCCCTACACTAACTTCCTACCATCCTTGAATCTCTACTGGTAAAATGTGCCAAAACACTGGCACGTCAAATACCTGGAGGTATCTAAAGTTTGGCAGATGCCTCAGCTTGAAAGTCCACATCAATAGAATGGTGACGATAGTGAAGATGGCCCCGGGGAAGGTCTATCCAGTACTTTCCTCTCGCTTCCAGCTACGGACGCGGCTCATGATTAAGGCGATCTTAAGAAAACCTATGTTTAAGGTTACTTGAGGAACGCCGTCATCCGTCGGGACTTAAAGTAGAAATGCTTATTTCTCGACTTTCATCTCCCGCTTAGCGAAAGACATGTTTGACAAGGCTTACCATTGCACCGCCACATCGGGAGGGCGGGGGAGAGGGGGTGATATGTATAGACGGTGGCAGCAGTTCGCTGCAGAGAGCTACAACAGATTAGTGATGTGGAAACTGAAAGTCAAAGTCAAAGTCAAAGTCAAAAATTTTTATTCAATGTAGGATAAATTTATCTCTTATTGAAGGTCATTTTTTTTTAAATATTATTTTAGTGCAAAGGCTAAAAACTACTAGCGTTTCGGAACGACTACTGCAGGGAAGATTACGCCGAAAGAAACCCAGTTCAGTATTGGTCCCTACCCAGCCTGATGGGCTATGTTACAATTACAATACAGATTTACACTTAAGCTATACATTTAAATTATACAATTACAATTTGCAGACAACTATTTCCAAGAATTTTTCTCAGATGATGATAAGTAGTCATTTACATGATAATACGCATTTTGTAATAAATGATTTTTAACGGCTGTCTTAAACTTAGATAATGGTAATGCTACTATATCATCTGGAATTTTATTATAGAGGCGCAAGCCGAGACCCACAAAAGATTTTTTTGTTTTCTCTAACCGCAAAGCTGTGATGGCTAATTTATTTTTATTTCTCGTGTTAATAATATGAATATCACAATTTCTCTTAAATGAGTGTATATTCTGACGCACGTACATAATATTCGCATAGATGAATTGCGAAGGGAGGGTCAAAATATTTATGTCTTTAAATAGTTCCCTCAAAGACTCTCTAGCACCTAATTTATATATAAATCTGACAGCGCTTTTTTGTAAAACAAATATGGTATTTATACCTGCAGCGTTACCCCATAGCAATATTCCATAGGACATAACACTGTGGAAATACCCAAAATATAACAAACGCGCTGTATCCACGTCAGTCATTTGCCTAATTCTTCTAACCGCGTAGGCCGCAGAGCTAAGTTTTCCAGCAATTTTAGAATATGGGCACCCCATTGCAACCCCGAATCAAGCGTTATTCCCAAAAATGTTGTGTTATCAACCATATCTACTGCTTCCTTATCAATAAATAATCGTGTTGGAACTTTTGTAACATTCGGTAAGCAGAACTTTACACATTTCGTTTTTTTTGCATTTAATACTAAATTATTTGCTGTAAACCAATCCAACACTTGCGACCATATATTATTCATCTCATCAGAGGTGTCAGTTTTCCTATCTACGCTGAAAACAAGGGAAGTGTCATCAGCAAAAAGTACAGACTTACAATCTTTTACATAATATGGTAAATCATTAAATAGATCAGGAACAACAAAGGACCCAAGATAGAACCCTGGGGCACACCCATCACTACGGTTGATCCTTCAGATTTTACTTGATTTACACTAACTTTTTGAATTCGGCTACTCAAATAAGATTTAATCAATTCAAGAGCCTTCCCTTTTATTCCGTAGTGCTCAAGTTTGGATAGAAGGGTTTTGTGGTGTATACAATCAAAGGCTTTGGAGAGGTCACAAAAGACACCAATTGCATTCTGACAACACTCCCAAGCATCATAGATGTTTTGTAAAAGTGCAACACCTGCATCCGTTGTTGATCGACCCTTAGTAAATCCATACTGATCACCATGGAACAGACTATTTTTGTTGAAAAAATCTAATAATTGGTTAAAAATTATCTTTTCGAATATTTTGCTCAGTGCTGGCAGAATAGAAATGGGACGGTAATTTGTTGGATCATTTCTGTCACCAGTCTTAAATAGAGGGATAACTTTACTTAACTTCATCATGTCAGGGAAAGATCCCGCGTCTACACATTTATTAAATATGGAAGCTAAGTAAGGCGCAATTACATCTATAATATTACTTATAACGGATACAGAAATGTCCCACAAATCACCAGTTTTATTATTATTCAAGCTTTTAGAAGTATCAATGATATTTTTAGGTGTGACGTATTTGAATATTAGCCTATCTTTACATTTAGGTACGCAATTGGTTAATAGCTTTTTTGATTTCCTAGATGAGGACATGACGCCAAAAGACGGAAGTTGAATGAAATATTAGCAAAGTCACTACGTATTGCATAAGTATTTCGTATTAGAGCGACCCACGGCGTAGCAGTAACATTCGGTAACAGTGTAAGTTTACATGTAGTTTACAGTCCATGCTGGCAGAACCATGATGGCAGAAGGGCCGTCGAAATATCTGGCAAAAAACGATATTAAAGTCAAGATTCGATCGACTTAGACTGTGACTAGAGATAATGTGTGATCGTAGTCGACAATTATAGATTAAATTATAGACTACCTTTTTTATGACATGACATTACTATTATTATACCAATTTCCTTGACATTTAAGTAAAGTATGTACCTATTTTTAATTATTTATAAATATTTGTATGCTAAATATGGCAAGACATAGCGAACTATTATATAATATTGTAACATCTCGTCTGTATCATGCATGTATCATCATGTATCATTGTACCTATGTTTGACAAATAAATGATTGATTGATTGATTGATTGATCGTAGTAAACAAGGAACCCTTATAGTTTCGCCTTTTCTGTCTGTCTCTCTGTCCGTGTTTTTACTTAGAGATAATTAGTACCAAGAAGCTGTAATTTGGCAACGGTCATGAACTTAAAGTAGAACTAGGCAGGGCAACTGGCCTGACGGAGCCCATGCGATGGGTTGACGAAATAATTAAAGTCGCGGGTTACACCTGGATGTGAGCAGCACAGGACCGAGATGTGTCGACGAAGACATGTCTATGCTCAGCAATGGACGGAAGAAGGGCTGAGATGATGATGAAATCTTTAGTTTTAATTCTAAGTCGAAATTCACAACTACGGAACACTTCACTGAGACACAAGATAAGGTATCAATTTTATTTTTTTGTATTATGCGTTTATCATCGCTAGCAGAGAGTGCAACTTTTTCTACTGACTGTGTGAATAGTTAATGTTTAAGAGATTTAAATAAAATACTTCTTTTCTTCAGAGATGTATTATACATCAAAACATCATTATAATCTTTTATATTAAGGCTTTTTATTTCAGTTTTTTGACACCTTTAGCTTTTTTTATTTCCTTTTCTTTTGTTTTAATACAATATAGCTTTGACCTAAGACCCACAAATTCCAAAAGCAGATCTCCTCCGAATTCATCTTTAAAGAGCCCAGGTATTTTTTTATTTTGACATAAGATTCCATACTGGTTGTTATTTTTATAATTACTCGTGTCAAAGTATGATTGAAAAAAACATTTAATATCTTTGTATACGTCCTTTGTCTAAATGGAATATAAAAAACTATCAGTGTCTGTATAACAAAGCTTTAAACTTTTCCCATAGAATGGTTTCATAATAGAATAGTGAAAATCATACATATGGTGTTTAGACATTTCCAATACTGTAAACCCTATGTAAATAGGCTTATCTAAGATAACTGACTCGGGTCTCATTTGTACAGCTACAAAATTTTCTGAAAATATAGTACAGCTATGAAAATTTGGTTTTGATATTAGTTGTTCAGCTGAGTAAGTTTTATTGGTTTTGTTTCTTGTATCAGTCCATCGATTTACTAAATGAATATTAACCCTTTTCTCAGAATCTTCTAGTGTTTTTCCAAAAACACTATTATTTAATAATTTAAAAAAGTCCTGTTCAAATGTTGACTTAGCCTTTTGACGTAATTTTGTGTTCAAATCAATATACTGTTTTAAAAATGGATGTTGTTTAAATTTTATTACTCTGTGAATTTTCTTTAATATCAATCCATATCGTACACATGTTTTTAAATGAACATAATGAATTACATAATAAAATTTATCGTATAAATTAGGAATTAACTTTGGAGATTTAGATGCTAGTGGTGTAAATTTTTGTGGGCAAAATGGTAGGTCATTGTGAGCATCGTGGAGATGTTCAGGATATTCCAAATCAACTTCCAAGATATAACCATATTGTGAGTCATCGGGTACACTAAGAATATTAAGTTCATTAATTTCAGATTGGTTCATTAACGTAAAATCTGAATAGGGTAAATAAGAGCACATAGCATAACCATACAAATTATTACAATCTATATACAGCAAATAGTTATCGGGTAAGGATGAATTATAATTATCCAAATATTGATTATTTGCCTTTGCATATCTGGTAGAGCACAAACAGATTCCTCCACGAATACCCTGTTGTATCATGCGTATAATTTCTAGGTCGTTTATAAGTTGAAGTTTTACTTTAGTTATCAATAACATTGCATCAAAACTTAAAGACGGTGCTGTTAGATAAAATGCTGGGTCTAATTTATTTTGAAAAACATCTGCCAGTAAAATTACGTCTGTTTTTAGGTATAAGTCCGTGTATTCACCGAGATCTTTTAAAAAAAATGTTTTCCAAACTTGATTTGCATGACGATAATCAGACTCTGAAACAGAGTCGTTAGTTAAATGGCTATAGAAACAATCTCGCGATGGTAAACTAAGTTCTTTATACGAATTCCAACTAGTCATATATTCGTATGGGTACACACCTTTTCGTCTTACTAGATCAAAATGCTTTTTCTCTGGAAAAAAAATTGATAAGTGCTTAAAGTCACTTTCGTTTAAGTTTGCAGCAAGTTTTTCTAAACTAGTACCTAAAAATTTAAATGAATCCACAAACCGCACCGGTATATATTCCTGATAACCTGTATTAAAAAAAAATGTAAATGATATGTAGTTTTCCTTGTTTTTCGCAATTACCTTTAAGTTGCCTTGCATTTCACCTAACTCTCGAATAAATAAGTGACTATCGTATCCGGACAAATTATGAAAAAATACCGGAACAAATTTTGGTAACTGATATTTAAGGTTACAGTAAGAATGAGCCGCTCCACGGTATGTTCCTGTTAGGTGACAATGATCTTTTACTTTGTCATCAAGTAACAATTTTTCGCAGAGAAAACAAAATTTTGATGTATTAAAATTTTCTTGCTCATCTGGTGTTAATGAAGACATAGGAATTGGAGTTTTTAAAATCTTGTATATTTGTTTTACGTCTTTACCAAGAAATTTCAGAAACTTTTCGATACAATCTTTCCCACGATAAGACACATATTTATTGAGAGAGCTATTAAAAGAACAGACGATATAATAGCCAAATGCTGCTGGTACATGTTTCTGCATAATAGATGTATATTTCGAGTCATGATTTTTTGATTCGGGTTCAACTAATAAAGATTCAAAATCAGCGTATATAACAAATGGCATATCTTGCATTCTTTCGAAATTATTAAATTAAATTACAGTTCCTGGTTTAGGTAAAACTGTTCGAACCCCACCACAAATATGGTCATCAAATTTTTGTTTTATATTAAAAAATATCATGCACTCATCACAAAAATATATTTTTCCATGTTTTGTTAACTGAGGTCTCAGTAATTTACTCAAATTTTTTATGAGGCAATAATGACGAAATTCACCTTTTTCTAATAGTAACAAATTGACATGATGTTTTCTTTTATGGTTAGTTTTGTATAAAGGACCCACAATTGTTGACTTTTTTCCAAGACCGTATACATTGACGCTAATTAGATGATTATTTTTTTCAAAGCTTTTGATGTCCGAGAAACCAACGGGAAAAGTCATATTTTTGATATTAAATTTATTTTCAAATCTGGGATAAGAAGATATTCTATGTGGATTGTTGACAGCTGGAAATAATGCAGCCATTATACACCACAAAAAACAAAACTCATCATTATTTTGTACATTGACACAGGCGCGTTTTAATTTTATAGATTTCGGTAACTCAATAAATTTAGCACCTCTCAAAGGATTGTACTTATTGATGTTTACTTCTAAGTACAAATTGCGTAGAAATGTCCAGCCGCTGTCCCTTTCTTGAAATTCATCTATTTTATTAATAATAGTACAAACGACTTTGGAAAAAATTTCGTTAAAATTATAATAGTTATGTAATATAAAGTTTTCAGTAGAAAATGATTTTATATCGTTGTTTAATGTTGAAGGTAGATTAAATTCGGCAAAAAACTCAAAGTTAACTTTGATTGAATTATATGTAGCGCGTCTTGCGGCTAATAGATGTTTTAGACGAGATCTTAAACCTTGTAAGAATTCCATTGGTAGCGTTACTGCATGGTCATCTCCATCTGCGACCATAGGCAGCACTCTGTATGAAGCAATTCTATTTCTGAACGCCCCACCTATATTTTGAATATCATTACTAATATCGATAGAATAATTGTTTTTATGTATATTACTTCTAAGATGACTTGAGAAAGCGCGACTCTTTACTGATAAATCGCAAACAGTGCAGTAGACTGTTTTGTTAGTCATATTTACAGTAAATATGCAATAAAATTTACTAATATAATAGGTAGGTATGGGTGAAGAGTAAAATAATTATTTAACTCATAAATATAAGTTTATTTTATAGTTTAATTCAAAATACAATTGTAACTTTATATTACATAAATTTTAGATTATTGTAGATTAGATTTAAATAAATCGAATGGTTGATGGAAAGAGAGTTAATATGCGGTAATTGAATAACATAGAACATTTGTTATTAAGAAAAAAACAATTATAGTATTAATGTAAAAAAGACATAAAACTTGTCAAATTATAAAAAATTGCTATCATATGTAAAGTCCGTTTTGCACTTTTTAAGAAATCTTTTAGTGAGCGCAAAACTTACTTATGTTATAAAAAAGTATTAATCAAAGTTGTAAAAAGAACTAAAATTCCTTATTAGAAAAAATGCCTTCAGCTGTAAAGTGCGCTTTGCACTTTTTAAGAAATGTTTTAGGAAGCGCAAAACTTACTTATGTTATTAAAACTATTAAACAGGTAATAAAAAATATTAAATTTTCTTGTTAGGAAAAAATTTGCCTTCAGCTGTAAAGTGCGCTTTGCACTTTTTCAAAAAACCTTTTAGTGAGCGCAACTCAGGAGCGTCACCGTCTGCTCTAAACTTTAACGCTAAGACAGCGTGCTCCCACCTATCTTTTGGATCAACGAGAGCTATATCCGCGGCGTTGTATACCTTCACCTCTACGAATACATCGCCGTCTAAGTAGGCTGTACGCCTCACGACACCGTCCGCCACTCGCCGTGTTAGAACGGACTGCAGGGTCTACGGGCTCTTGACAGTCTTATCGTAGACTTCGTCTTCGGAATCGCTGTAATGCCAACCGGTCTTACTAGGCGCTGCGGATTTTTGCGGTTGCTGTCTTAGCTTCGCTGGCTTGGATCTGCATAGTAGAGAAAAAAAGTTGATTTATTTAGCTGAAGTAATAATTCTTCTATAAAACTTTAGTGATTAGGTGTAATGAATTAAGTGTGTAACATAATTATCAATACAGGAGTATGAAGTATTACAAAATAATGTGAACAGACAGAAATAAGAAGTAGAAAACTATGTATACTCGTTTTAAATCTAAGGTAATTTAAGTAATATTATAAAACTTACTTTTTACGTAAGACTTCTTCGTCTGACTCGATTATGTTGTCCACTAACTGCTGTCGCTTTTTCGACTGCTTACTGGCAGCGAGGCTTGATCTGCAATCAATACATTAAATATTAGAAAAGCATTGAAAATATAAACACTATGTTGATTAACACTATTCTAAAATCCTTTCAGGCACTTTAAAATTAGATAATGTTTAAAATAGTGTTTTAAGTAGTTTTAGTATATTTTATAGAGGAATAATTTAATTTAAGTAGTTATGTAATTTCAAATTAGATTTATATAGTATTATGATTTTGTTTTCATAATAATTAATTGATTCAAATAATGAATGTTTAAAATTGATATTTACCTTACTCTAGAAGTTGATGGCTCTTCGTCAGAGTCGAAAAGTGGGTCCCGCACTTGTTTTTTCGCTCCCTTAGTAAGACGCTTCTTGATGTAATCAAACTCCGACCTGAAATTAATGTTATTATTAAAGTCAAAGTCAAAATGCGAGTCAGACTTACACGACAAATAAAGTGTGGGTAAATCAGTATATTGCAATCACTTTATCTTATTTTTTTTAAATCAATATAACGAATATAAACTTACGAACATTATAGTTCTCGCGTAGATTCTCGTCTTGAAAGACTGGCTAGCAGCTGGATCGGCGTTGCTGGTTGGCAACAGGCAGGGAGACGTCGTAGAGTCACACACACACACTAGTGCTTTAGTAGACTGTGTCTAAGTTGGCACTCGTCGAAATTAATTGGGTGAAAAACCACCCTACAAGATTATATATACAGCGTTTTAGCCGAATCATGAATATTTTTGAAGAAATTTCCGATTCACATATAAAAATTAGCAATAATAATACATGACTTAAGCCAAACGGTGTACAAAGTCTGAGTTTTGATAGCATAGTTAAGCACTTTATTTTAGTCGAATTTATTAAAGCAGAACTCGAAAACAAAAGTTTCATGTTGCAAACTTCCATTGAAATACGATCATCAAAAAAGGCCGCCTATAATATAATAGCTAATTAACCAACTGTCAAAAGAGGGTTAAACAACAGAAAACAGGAACTGTATCAGACCTTCATCCCTTACGGTAGGCAGAGCCTAGGGCATTAAGACCAAAGGCTACGTTTAGCATATATTGGTGGTGCATAGGTGGAAAATAGAACCAAATAATGATGGGTTGCTAACCACATCAGCTATTACCATAGTTCATCAGAATTTTCCTCAAGCGACTTTTACAATCTGCACGGGAGGAGAAGCTGCAAAGGGTAAAAAGTGTATGTAAAGGTGCGATCACATCAGGTGTTGTTTAAAATGACTTGTGTTCGTACTACTAAACATCTTTTTGCAATCAACATGTAGTGATATAGGTTAAACTAGAAATCATATCTTGTATAGGTATTATTAGCAAATAAAAAACATTTTCTACAAATTGCGAATCAAATATATAAATTTTAGACATGAAGAATTAAATTTGCTAAAGGTATTTTAATTCACAAGTTATAGGAAAGAGATTTTGAAATTTAAGTGGAGAGGAAAGAAAAATAATATTTTGTACTACCTACTTATACTTTAGATATTTGCACTTGGTCGCAACTATCCTTAACAACTGTTTTGTAAGCTTAGGCAGTGCCGGTTTTAGCCCTACCAGCGCCCTGGGCGAAATTTCTAAGGTGCCCCCACCTAAATGCAATGCAAACCCATTCGAAACAAGATTTACGTTTTAAAAACTAATACCTGATTACGGAAGCCATTTACAGCTAACAATGTATATATTTTTGAAATGTGCTAATTAAGACCTTCCATTTGATATACATCTCGAAACCAAAACAAAAAAAATTTATGCCCCGCAATTATTGTATGAAAAATGCTTTATATACATTTATTAAATACAAATTGTAAACTTTGTCACCCGGACAATAAAGTAGAATCGATTGACATCTCATTTGTCAAAAGTGGATAAGCGGTATGGATGCTAAGGTGAAAAACACATAGATATCCACAATAAAATGAATATACGTAATGAAATAGTTGTTTATAAAAAAGTAAGTAGGCCTCGATCAATTAGCGAGGGGATATACATGAGCATTTTCATTGGTCATTGGAGCATGCATTGGTCGCCTAAAACCGCAACTGAGCTGAAGTAAGCATAACACGCTATGACATGTACGCTCGTGGTATATTTTCGTGGGAACGAATAATGCAGATTATACAATTTTGTCGTAGTGATTTCAAGATATTAGAATCGATAAAATTACATGCAAAATAATTTATATTACAACTAAACTTTTTTCAAGTGGAAAGGTTTTGATTATAACCATAAGTATATTTAATATGAAACGGGTGTTACCACAAAATAATTACCCCTAAGATATATTTATTGTATTCTGTATAAACGTTACATATATAACGTCCCTTTTAATTAACTACAAATACTTTAACTGCTGCTTCATTCAAGGCGGAGCAATAGATTTGTCGCATAAAATAATAAATCCGCAGGTTAGTTTTCGAGATAACTTCACTTACAAATTTTCCTTAAAGAGACGCATACAACATCCTGTAGACGACATTGCGTATTGCGTACTATTTGTTTACTATACTATTACGTTGTACACGCCCCTTTTACGCAAATATTCATTCATTAATTTAAAATATCACCTTCCAAAACCCATTCAATACCTACGGTCATCGAACTTTCAGCTGTCCGAAGCTACTGTCATAGAAAAGTTGAAATGCAGATTCTTTCCATAGCTTTGCTATTGGAGTACGAACACACTCACAATATCATTTCGACTAGACACCTTAGTTAGTTTATGTCATCAGTGTAATTAGACCTATTGTAAGATATATCGCACTCTTAGCGATTCAGCACATAGGTTAGCGAAACCGGCTGAGTAAAATTTTAAATCTTAGCAAAAAATAAACTCTTGATTGAGTCACCCTTCAAACAATAAATAAATAAAAATCGGTGTATCCATTACCATATCAATTACCAATCCGTTTTATAAAAAAATTAAGTCATGAGATATTTACTATTCTTTATTATGGAAATTTAAAACTACCAAATCCCAGGTCAAAATCCTCTTCCCAATAATAGGTCCCAAAATAGGAGGTTGGGGCTTCGGGCTTTCCGTTCGATTCGTTCAGTCTGTTTGAGTCCATAGGCCTATCTAGGTGGCATGTGATGTGATTAATTAATTACTAACAAAAGCATTTTAACCATTTTTAATTGGAAATTAACCGGCAATTTCCGTCATGAAAATAGGTAAAATTTCTATTCGCAGCTTTGCAGAAGTTGATCGTAGTGTCGCCGATAAGTGCTGAGTATTTACCTATTTAGGATAATAGTAACTATCTAAACTGTTTCAAAAGTACTGCATTCACCAGAGTGCAGGGGATTCTAAATATTCGTAGATAATGTACGAATTTGTACCTCCTACAGTCACAGAATACATACTAGTACTTACGTCTACAGTGCAGTGTGTTAGTTAAATTTCGTCGTTTGAAGTATTTTTGAGTGCTTGAATGCCAGCTCGTTTGGTCCTCAAGTGTCAGTGTGAATGTGTGTGTAAGCCCGGGTGGAAAGCGCAGTCGCATAAGACCTCATGGTCCATTTGGAGATTGACGGAATACTCTCCATGAGGCCATGACTCGTGCGCCTGCTTGAGGTTTTCTGAATTTGTAACAGGTATGTACCTTTGCTTATTTCATATTGATTAACTATTACTTACAAAGATGTATGTGTACTGTACGTAGGATTAATGATAATGACTGACATTATTGACTCTGTCTATCACACACAATCTGCTACAGTAAGAGGGAGATAGATGGCGATGGGCGGTCCCTATAAGTGTTTAGAAGTATGAATGAATTTTAGTAGACCACATACAGGAGAATGGCGAAAATAATTTAATATTTTTGTTAGAAGAAGTGAAAAAGAAAAATAACATGCGGATTTTTTATTTTATCCCTTCAAATGTCGGCATAGCAGACACAATAGAAAACAATACATCAGACGCCCGCTCCGGGCGTCCGACATTTAAAGGGTTATGCGACTAAATTGTTTTTCCACCTTAAATGAAGCAACAGTTAAAGTATTTGTAGTTAATTAAAAGGGACGTTGTATACGAGTATTTATTTGATAATTCATTTTGATAGTGACTACAAGAAATAAATAACTGGTTACAGTTTCCGTAATTATTAGCAAATTTATTAATGAGATTGTTAATGTAATCAATTAATTGCGATTGAAGAATATCTTAACATAATTATTCAAAACTTTTATCGATAGTTGATCGATGTCTCCTTCACAACGTGCGTTCGCAACCCTATTAATTTACCTACCAATGCATTTCAACTTGGACCGTTGCATTGTGAAGTTATGAGTAAAATGTAATATAAATTTACTGAATTTCTAAATGGATCCTATATGCTTTGTGATAGGATTTATCGTGGTCCAGGATGCCAACAATCGAACTTGGTGTGGCACGAGCAAACGGCCTAGAAACATCGAAAAGTTCTCAGCATGGTCTCGGTGGGTATTTTTTACCAATGTCTTAACGGGTGACAGTGCTCTCGTATTTACTGGGTGCCAATAGCCAATGGGTCACCGGCACGACCAATCGGGCCAGTAATGAGAAAACTCGATCCCAAGGCGTCCCGATGACCTTTATTAATTATATCACCGGCATGAGCAAACGGCCTTGGTAAAGCGATTATCCATTGCATTATGCACTATGGTCAGATCTTTTAGGTTTCAGCAATTTTATATTGCTAAAACTCAGTGTTTGTGAGTGTCTAGTGAAATATGTCAAATGTCTGTGTTTAACTGAAACAAGCAGTGTTACATGTGAATTTGTCAGAGTTAAAATTCTAAAGTGGTGTAATGTGTTGCGGATCGAGTTGAAAATTAATATTGGTAAGTTTTACACAAATATCTCTTACGCGACTTTCGAAATATAGTGTTATATGTGAAGTTACGTTGATTTTTAGGTGCTCTTTTATTATACGATTCAAAACACGTCATTGAGCGATTGAAAATAAGCTCTAAAGGTAAAGTAATTCCCAGATATTAATTGGTGGCTTTTACACAGGTTTACACTCCATTGAGGGAATAAAATGACCGAAAATGGCGTGTGAAACTGTTTCAAAGCCACCAATTAATATCTACTGGGAACATACAAATTGACAGGTCTAAGTTTATATGTTTTGCTGGCAAATATTTGTAGACCTAACTAGATGTTAAAATAAGCAATCAGACATCAAATGCGATGTCAATATACGAGCACCCTCACACATGTATAGAGAGTAAGTATTTTTGACTGCTCATGAAAGAGCCAAAACTACTGATTTCGGGGTTGGTCTCGGAACAAAAGATATTTGTATCGTTGAGTTCTTCGATCTCCTATCACCTTTTATAACATTTCCTACAATATAGTATGCCGGGTATTTACCTGTGTCTACCCGTTGTATGGGAACATACAAATGGACAGGTCTAAGTTTATATTTTTTGCTGGCAAATATTTGTAGACCTAACTAGATGTTAAAATAAGCAATCAGACATCAAATGCGATGTCAATATATGAGCACCCTCATACATGTATAGAGAATAGGTATCTATGACTGCTCATAAAAGAGCCAAAACTACTGATTTCGGGGTTGGTCTCGGAACAAAAGATATTCCTTTTGACTAGTTCTTCGATCCTCCATCAACTTGTTATAACATTTCCCACAAAATCGTATGCCGGGTATTTACCCGTATGTATCCATTGTATGGGAACATACAAATTGACAGGTCTAACTTTATACTTTTGCTGGCAAATATTTGTAGACCTAACAAGATGTTAAATTAGGCATCCAGACATCAAATGCGATGTCAATATACAAGCACCCTCATACATGTATAGAGAGTAGGTATCTTTGACTGCTCATAAAAGAGCCAAAACTACTGATTTCGGGGTTGGTCTCGGAACAACAGATATTCGTTTTGACTAGTTCTTCGATCCTCCATCAACTTGTTATCACATTTCCCGCAAAATAGTATGCCGGGTATTTACCTGTATGTACCCGTGTGATGAAGCGTTTTCGGGGAATCGAACCCCTGGACGCTGTCATCAACATAAATTGAATAGACCTCTGTTACCACCCTGGTATGACAGGGGTCTGGAAGGGTCTATTGAGGAAACCTACCGGGAGCACAGATTACTAATAAGTTACTACGTAACAGATACATCACTTCCCTACAAACGCCAAATACCTACGCTTTATTTAACTAAACTTTCTAGCTGTCAAGCGACGCGAGGAAATATGAGCCTAACTGCTTTGACTCAACGGAGCGTTTTAAGTGCACAGCGGGCGATGACGTCGGCCGTTGTGAGATTGCCTTAGGGTTGACTCAATGTTGTAAAATACAAAAATGAACGTGACGCATATTTATGAAAAGAAATTTTATTAAAAAGGATCTATAGATGATTTGACTTTAAAAGTTGTGACGTAATAAGCGTGTGATTTTCATAGAAACTTCATTGACTGTGGATGTACCGTACATCGCAATGAGAAACATACGATATTGAGTAATTCTTTATAGCATACTTTCTAGTTCACGTAAATCGTTGTTATATACTTTACTAGAGGAGCTCGGTGGCCCGCACTAGCACTTTCGCATGTAAAGCAGCACCGGGCGTGGTCCGCACTTGGATGGGTGACCACAAGTGGCATAAAAATTGAGCTCCTCTGTGCTTCGGAAGGCACGTATAAGCCATTGGTCCCGGCTGTCATATTGTATGGCAGTCTTTAAGCTATGTCAGATGCCTTTAGGCAGCTTGAAAATCTGAAACCAGTGTTAGCCACTTACACACACGAAAAACAACAACATATACTATCTGGATACAGTACATCGATGTTAAACTTTCGACGTTCAGTAGGACAATCAAACTTCATACCTACAAAATAATCTGATTGGACGAGACAGTACCAAATCCTATTCTATACGACTACCTACTTTTTAACGAAAAAAAAACACTTTCCTCGTCTTTTGAAAACGACAATTCTTTATTGGTTCTTTGATTTTGACATTGGAATACCGCACAATAATGTCTTGACATTGTTAAATATAACGCTTGTTTATATTGTAAATATAATATAAATATAAGAAGATATTGTAAACAAACAATACGCAGTAAGCAAGTCTCATGCACGCGACTACACAGGCCGGAGTGCGGCGCCCCTTTGCCACTTGGGCGTTAGAAAACACGGCTAGCCGGTAGGTACATTTTGAGCGATCTTGATCGAGTGACGGAGGCCTGCCGGGAGGGTGCGTTTAAAACTAACTATACCAACGGTAACAATAATTTATTTACAGGTTCTTCAGGTCTTAGTTAACCTAGACTTAATTAGCACTACCTTAAATCTAGATTCACACTTGGTTTATGGCCGAGCGCCTACGCAATTCCAAAGACGAAACACTATACGGAGTATTCGCGTTCACACAGCTACAAAGGATATTACGAACTATCCAGACTAAAATAGGTATTACCCTGAGGGGGTGCGGAACAGGATGCACACGGGGTGCAAAGTGCAGCGTACCTAGATATCTGATCCAAGCGGCCGAGGGGGGTGGAAGGGGATTCGGGAACCCTGACCGTACCTAGATATCTGATCCAAGCGGCCGAGGGGGATGGAAGGGGATTCGGGAACCCTGACCGTACCTAGATATCTGATCCAAGCGGCCGAGGGGGATGGAAGGGGATTCGGAAGGGGAGAGGGAAGGGAAAACCCGATCGTACCTAGATATCTGATCCAAGCGACCGAGGCGGATACCCGAGTGAGTATCGGCGTTTAATGGGCTCGCTCTGCGTTATATAGCCGGCCGCCAGCCGGCGCGGAGTGGGGGCACGGTGGGGGAAACCAGATTATACCGGTTTTATTACGGAAGCAAGTTTACCAGCGAAGTGTATCGTTTGTAGCTGTGTGAGTAATGGAATGTTCGAGAAGGTTCCAGAGGCGTTTGTGCGCGGCGACGTCGGTTTGCCGATCGCTGCGTCACACCCGTTGTATGGGAACATACAAATTGACAGGTCTAAGTTAGTAGAAGGAAAATAGGATATATACCTGGATCCAACCATTCAGGTTGGATCCAGATACCCTATTATTTTATTTTCATTTTCGAGCTACCCATTCATTCATCAAGTAACACTTCCAATATTCAAAGGCATGCCAACTGTTCCGATGATAAACATGTTCACTAGGCGGAATCTCTTATATTTAAAGACATTTCTACTGATCCAGTGAACAGATAAATAAATGTTATAATAACTGATAACTAACTGACCTGCTTTCCGAACTGCTTAACAATAATTGATCAAAATTGTAACTGAATTACTTTACATATATCATCTCACTCGAGTGGCTTAATCAGAACTGAGTTTTTATCTATAAGTTTCGAAGTTTCCATAAGTAGTTAAAATGTTCATTTTCAGTGTACATACATTTAATACTGTAAATTGACTACTGCATACTCTTAGACAAGGTGTGTTTTAAATTGATAGTCATTTACTCATAATACAACTACTAAGCTCTTAATCTTCAAATTTAAAGTCTTGATTCTGACTTTACTAATTTTAGAGGTACCTACTTGTATGGGTATGGTATATCGCAGAGGTTACCCACACATTCGTTTCAAACATACATCAATTTCATGCGTCGCATTAATTGGAAAATAATACAAGGTATTACAATTATTAAATATTTATTTTGACTTTAACATAATTTTCTTTACACCATTTATACAAACAATTTACATTTTTATAAGCACAGATATTGTTTTGATAGATACAGGTTTTAAGACCCGAAAAATATTTTTCATACAATGTTTCAAAATTAGGACAGCCAACCCCTTTTAAGTTATACACTTTACTAGTATCTAACATATGTTTAAGCCATACTGTTTTTTCGTCACCTTTAGTAAAAATATTTTTATCTTTAAAAAATTTGATTATACTAGACTTATAATTACAGTATGGTACAAAGCCTTCATTCCATAGAATTCCTCTATTTTTTTCAATCCATGCTACGGTCGAACGTTCTTTTTTTGTTAAATCATAAAATGGGTATGGTGGCTTTATTAATAAATCATAACATGAGATTTCGATAAAATTGCTATTTCTTTGGGAATTAATTGATTTTTCTCATTCTTGAAACCTTGAACATTAACAATTACATTCATGATATCTTCCGAACAATGTTACTGAGAGGTTTATACTCAAAAAGTCGGTCGTTAATGATCAAACAGTATCCTGTTGTATCTTCAGGTATGTCTTCAGAACATTCAATTTCTAAACGCACATCTACTGGTCCACTCTTTAGTGAGTCGTTTTGTCTTGAACAATCAATAACGAAAAGTGGTGCTTTTTCTTTGAATGACAACAAATCAAGCAGAGCGTCTGGACTGAGGCCATAATACGACTGACGGAAATTCGTATACATTTTATATAATATACTGTACTTTCCTTGATCAAATTTAAGATGAAGTGATTCAGAGGGATAATATTGTGAATTTAAAAACAGTTTCACATTGGTAACATTACAGTGATCAAACATTGAAGAACTATTGAGTGAAACATCTTTTCTGTTACTTTGCAAACCGACTATAACAAATCTTGGTTTTTCTAATTGAGAAGCAGTTTTGATAGACCATGAATGTTTTGTTGTTTTGGGTAATAATGGATATTCATACAAATCCCAATTTCTGAATGCAAGTTGTATAGGGCGATCTTTTTCTAGGTGCTTCAGTAATAAGAGTCTACTACGATCAAAAACTTTTATATGAGGCACTCGCCATTGTACCTCTGTATATCTATACGGATATTATTTGCTTTTTCAGTAGTTACACAATTTACAGCCGAACTGCTTCTTTGTAATATAAGCTCATGTCTACAATTAATAATGATTTTATTATAATCTTCTGCGAAACCCAATACTTTGTTAAATGGAAGAACTATGCAGATGTTTCCATTTGTTTGCTTGATTCCATCCACTTTCCATCCCCACACCTCAGCGGCTCTATTTTCCCTTCATTCATTGAAATGTATGATTTAATTGTAGTGGTGATTTCAGCATTTTTTATACGATCTATTTCAATACCATTTAGTTCATATCTTATGTCTTGTAATAAAAACGGTATTGCATTGTTTATAAAGTTTACTTCCTTTTTAGACAATTTTCCTGATGCATCAGCGCCACTTATATTCACACGACCCTCTATGTAAATTGAACTAGCAGATGGTAGCACATACGCATCTTGCTGATGAATAGGTATTTTAATTTCATCGTTATCTTTAAAGCTATTGTTATAAGGATTATAGCTATGTATTTCATAGCTTTCTATTGAATGATCATGATGTGGTGAATCTGTAATTTGTAACATTTTATAATTTAAATCCAAGAGCGCGAAGAAATTTTTTATTTGCGATTGATTGTGTGATTGCTTTTTTTGTACCTCACCGCTTCTCTGCTAGCAGTCTTCTTTCTTTCGATATTGGAGGTGTAATGTTATGTGTTGGCTTTTGAATAACCGTTTTATTAAAAACCAACATGATTATAATGACGTTTCTTACTTTATTAAATTACAATCAATGAAGATTAGTAATCAATACATATAATAAAACAGTAGGAACTGCATGTCTGTACATTTGATAAAAATTTAAAAAAATGGATGTGGGCGATAAGAAAAGGGTAACAGAACACAAAAAAGATTTTTTGGATTTTTTCGTCTGTCTGTCTGTCTGTCTGTCTGTCTGTCTGTCTGTCTGTCTGTCTGTATGTACTCGCTAATCTTTAAAACTACTGAACAGATTTTTATGCGGTTTTCACTAAAAGATTAAGCTCATCCCTCAGCAACATATAGGCTTGATTCATCGAAATCTGTTGTCAGATAAAAAAGTTATCATCATTTAAAGTTTAAAGATAATTTTTCTATGGGCGATTGTTTGTCTGTTAGTACAAGCCAATCTCAGGAAATACTGGACGGATTCGAATGAAACTTTTTTTGTTATGAAGCTGTTAAGCCTGAGCAACATATAAGCTATAATTGATTTTGGAAAATGGAACACCTGATGCAGAGCCTTAATGGTCCAGTTAAACTATAAGAAATATATAAATGACGCCTTAGCAAAAGTAGTTAAGCCTGATGAACATTTTTTGTTGAGATATAAAAATCCCATGCTGGTCTAGGAGAAATAAAAAACTTAGAATGTACCAGCTGCTTCTCTTCCCACGCAGATCGTAAAAGCCGATCGAGGGAATGGGCAAAAATGCAAATCATGTTAACAGGCGATGCGGCTAGCAACCCATCACTGTATTGATTGCTTTTCCATCTTCTCGCCCACCATGACGCTAAAAGTGGCTTTTGGGTCTTGCGGCCCTGGGCTCTGCATAGAACCGCAAGACCCAAAATGCTCTGTCTGCCCCATTAGGGATAAAGACGTGATAGTATGTATGTATGTATATAAAAATCGAAGATCTAGAACGCCTGATGCAAAAACTTAATGGTCCAGCTTAACGACAAGAAATATGAAAATGACGCCTTAGCAAAAGTTGTTTAGCCCGCTGAGCATTTTTTGTTGAGTTATAATTATAAAAATCAAAGATCTGGAACACCTGATGCAGAAACATAATGGTCCAGCAAAACTATAAGAAATATAAAATGACGCCTTAGCCAAAGTAGTTCAGCCTGATGAGCATTTTTTGTTGAGATATAAAAATCGAAGATCTGGAACACATGATGTAGGACCATAATGGTCCAGCTAAATTATAAGAAATATAAAAAGGACGCCTTAGCAATAGTAGTTCAGCCTGATGAGCATTTTTTGTTGAGCTATAAAAATCGAAGATCTGGAACACATGATGTAGGACCATAATGGTCCAGCTAAATTATAAGAAATATAAAAAAGACGCCTTAGCAAAAGTAGTTCAGCCTGATGAGCATTTTTTGTTGAGATATAAAAATCGAAGATCTGGAACACATGATGTAGGACCATAATGGTCCAGATAAATTATAAGAAATATAAAAAGGACGCCTTTGCAAAAGTAGTTCAGCCTGATGAATTTTGTTTGTTGAGATATAAAAATTGAAGATCTGGAACACCTGATGCAAAAACTTAATGGTTCAGCTTAACTTCAAGAAATATAAAAATGACGCCTTAGCAAAAGTAGTTCAGCCTGATGAACATTTTTTGTTGAGATTTAAAAATCGAAGGTCTGGAACACATGATGTAGGACCATAATGGTCCAGCTAAATTATAAGAAATATAAAAAGGACGCCTTAGCAAAAGTAGTTCAGCCAGATGAACATTTTTTGTTGAGATATAAAAATCGAAGATGTGGAACACCTGATGCAAAAACTTAATGGTTCAGCTTAACTACAAGAAATATAAAAATGCCGCCTTAGCAAAAGTTGTTTAGCCTGCTCAGCATTTTTTATTGAATTATAAAAATTGAAGACCTAGATCACCTGATGCAGAACCATAATGGTCCAGCTAAACTATAAGCAATATAAAATGACGCCTTAGCCAAAGTCGTTCAGCCTGATGAGCATTTTTTGTTGAGGTATAAAAATCGAAGTCTGGAACACTTGATCCAGGAACATAATGGTCTGTACGTATAATAAAACATTAAAAAAAGGTATCTGTACATTGAATATATTTAAAAAAAATGGGGCGATGGAGACTGTAATATAGTAAAAAATAAAATTAAAAATCTGTCTGTTTGTACACGCTAATCTCCGAAAATATTGGATGGATTTGAATGAAACTTTTTTATCAACCATTTTGGAAAATGGAACACATGATACAGAACCATAATGGTCCAGCTAAACTTTAATAAGAAATATAAAAATGACTTCTTAGCAAAAGTTATTCAGCCTGATGAACTTTTATTGTTGGAGTATAAAACTTGCAGATCTGGAACACCTGATGCAAAAATATAATGGTCCAGCTAAACTGTTAGAAATATACATTAATGACGCATCAGCAAAAGTTTTTCAGCCTGATGACCATATTTATATGCCGGAGTCCTGAAGTCCACGCGAACGAAGTCGCGGGCATCAGCTAGTCTTGAATAAAACAGAATATTAATTGACACCAGCTTAGATTATTTCACTTGGAAATATTCTCACTAACTGAGTAAAAAAACTTTAAGTATGTATTTTTATTTTACATTATGAGATGTCCAAAATAACTGAAGGAAATTAAGACACAAATGTCCACTATTGTATAAATTATTACCTTGTAAATTATCATAGTTGTACTGAATATTTGGTCCTACATAATTAATTATTTCTTTAGGTGGTCTTAAATTTCCGTAACTGTCAAAGTATTCAATATAGTTGTTTATTTTTGCATATGCTACCCAATGAGTACCAGAGTTTTTCGAACTATCCAAATTAATAATTCTCCTCCTTCAGTCGTCTGCTCACTGCTGAGCGTCGTGATGTGCCCGACCTAACTTTTTAACGATCTCCCTCCACTTGTTACGATCTTTTGCCTGCGCTAGTGCATTGGAGATCTTGGTGTTTAGATGTTCTTTTATTTGGTCAGACCATTGTATCGGGCTACGACCCCTTGATCTTTTTCCTTCCATTCCACCGGTTACTATTAGCTTCTCCAGGTTATCGGATGGTTTTCTGGCTATATGACCAAAATATTGAAGTACTCTCTGGAGACAAGTACTGAGAAGCCTCTGACCAATTTTAAGTTCCTTGAGGATGGAAACGTTTGTCCTGCGCGCCGTCCAGGGTATTCGCAACATGCGTCTCCAGCACCACATTTCAAAAGCCTCAATTCGACGCCGGTCTGCTGCCTTCATGGTCCAGGTTTCCACGCCATACAAGAAAATGGAAAAAACTAATGTTCTGACAATGTATATTTTCGTATTTTTTAGTATGTTACGGTCTTTCCATATTTTCTAGTAGGGTCATCGCTGATTTTGCCTTACCGATGCGTCGCTTAATTTCCTCCTCAGAACTGCCTTTGTTACTTATGTTCGAGCCTAAGTACACAAATTGCTGCACGATGTCATATCGCCCGAGTAGGTGAGCATGTATAAGAATGTTGGCTCGGTCGAATATCATCATTTTAGTTTTGGCCTGGTTGATCATAAGTCCCATCTCTCGACTGACGCGTTTCAAACGACTCATTAGGTCAACCATCTCTGCTTCGCTGGTGGTCAATAAAGCCGTGTCATCGGCGTAACGAAGATTTGAAATTTTCAGGCCTCCTACAGTGATACCACCATCCCATCCCTCCAATGTTTTGCGTATGATATACTCGCCATATATATTAAACAGAATTGGTGAGATGATGCATCCCTGCCTTACTCCTTTCTTGAGCTGAAATTCAGTTCGTTGAGCCTATCTTGACGTCTGCATGTCCCGCAACATATTAGTTTTCGATAAGTGCAATTAGATGAGAGGGCACACCCATTTCAGTTAAAACTTGCCACATATGGGCCCAGTCCACACAGTCGAATGCAGTTCGATAATCAACGAAACAAATCACTGCTGGGATGTTAAGATGTGGAGTGATAAATAAGTGATAGGTACGTTACCAGATAGTCCAATAAGCGTTGAAATAAAGCAAGCCACGCACTTCAGTTTAACAGTTTAATCACTCACACAGCATATACAGTACATACAATGAAAGACGAGAATGAAGATGAGATAGCACAGAATGAAAGTAGGAAGAAAGTGAGAGAACACAGATAAATAGCAGTGGGTACTAGCGACCGTAAGCATTAGCAAACAAAGGCATCGAGAGCGCGAGCGACGTGCGGGTCGGCGTCTGAGTAAGTCTCGACTAGCGGTGAGCCGGCAGCGATGCGCCCGCGCAACCGTGTGACGTAAACGGGTACCGAGTGCGCGTTTACATTCGCCTCGTACGAACAAATACGCAACGCACGGTAAGTGATATTTATTATGTTATATTAATTAGTTATGTAAGTATGTAAGATGTATGAAGGTGTATATATAGATAAGTGTGTAAGTAAGTGTAAGGTATTTGTATAGATATTTATAATAATAGTATATAGTATAATAATAAATAAAATTATATTTTTAAATAATAAGTAATATAGATATTTTTAAATAAAATAAATATTTTAAATTAAGTAAATATTGGGAGTCACCCACAGCACTCCCCCCCCAGAGACCTGGTTAGGGGCGATAATAATCCGGGAAACGGACGTGACGACCAGAACGGGTAACCTTAGTAGGCTTAATTACCTCGTTAGGTGCCGGCGATGGTAAAGCTGACGGAGTTGGACAAGTGTCCTGGCCTTCTCAGACAGGGTCTCAGACATTATGAAAGCCGGTTTAAGCCGGTCAACAGAAACGGTCATTGGCTTGCCTTTGACCTGGACTTTGAAATATTTGTCTCTCCGTTCTATGACCTTGTGAGGGCCTGAATATGTCGGCTGTAAAGGAGCACGCACAGCATCTTCACGCAGGAAAACAAAATCTGCTGTGGCCAGCTCTTTAAAAATAAATATTTTATTTTTAGAATGCCGTGAAGCAGGTACAGGCCTTATTTTCTGGGCGAATGAATTTAGGCGTGCGGTGAATTCTGAGATATCAGTTGTACCATTATAATTGCCTGATTCAAAAAATTCCCCTGGGAGTCGTAATGGCTCACCATAAAGAAGTTCTGCAGAGGAACATTGTAAATCCTCCTTAAAAGCACTGCGTACGCCTAATAGGACCAGGGGTAGTACCTCTGTCCAGTTTGAATCGGCATGGCATGTGATGGAAGCCTTGAGCTGCCTATGGAATCGCTCAATGATTCCATTACACGCCGGATGATACGCGGTTGTCCGTTTGTGTCGGAAGCCGATGGTCTTCGCCAAATATTGGAACAGTGCAGACTCGAATTGACGGCCGCGGTCTGTTACAATGTCAATCGGGCAACCAAAGCGGGCTATCCAAGTGGACAACAAAGCTTGAGCGACTGTCTCTGCCGTGATATCTGTAATAGGTACTACCTCTGGCCAGCGGGTAAACCGATCTATGGCCGTTAAACAGTACCTGAAGCCATGGGATATGGGAAGGGGTCCAACTAAATCTATGTGGACGTGTTTAAAGCGTGCGCGGGGTAAGTCGAAATTGCCTAAAGGTGCAGACACATGTCGACTCACTTTTGCGCGTTGACAAGCCAAGCACGTCCTTGCCCACTCGCGACAATCTTTTCGCATCCCAGGCCATACAAAACGCTCTGCAACTAATTTAGCAGTCGCAGTGGCTCCGGGATGGCTCAGCGAGTGCAAGCTTTGGAAGACTTGTTTGCGCAAGGCTTTGGGCACGAAAGGTCGTGGATTTAATGTGCTTGTGTCACAGTAAAGAGTTGTGGAGTCTCCAGGGAGTGCCATTTGCGATAAACGAAGCGAAGATGGAATTTTTAGGTATTGTGCTAGCTCATCGTCACATGCCTGGGCCCCGGCTAGATCAGCCGTGCTGACTGGTGCCTCCAGTTCATCGATCCGAGACAGCGTGTCGGCGACAACGTTGTCTTTTCCTGCGATATGCTTTATGTCGGTCGTGAACTGGGAAATGTAATCTAAATGACGAAATTGTCTTGGCGTGCAGTTACGTTTTCGCTCGTGGAAGGCAAAAGTCAGCGGCTTGTGGTCAGTGTAGACCACGAAATGCCTGGCCTCAAGCATGTGGCAGAAATATTTAATACCCTCGTAGATCGCGAGGAGTTCGCGGTCATACGGGGAGTATTTTTGCTGTGACGGACTCAGCTTGCGGGAAAAGAACCCTAATGGCTGCCATTCGTCGTCTCTCAATTGTTGCAAAACGGCACCTATCGCCAAATCTGATGCATCTGTAACCAATGCAAGCATTGCGTGACAGTCTGGGTGCGCAAGAAGAGCTGCATTGGATAAGCTTTCCTTGGTGGACTGGAAAGCTTTCAGAGCATCGCTAGTAAGGCTTATAGGCGTTGACCCTTTGACTGCACCTGAAAGAAGAGCGTTGAGAGGTGCCTGAATTTGGGCAGCTTGAGGTATAAACCTTCTGTAAAAGTTGGCCATTCCCAAAAACCTCCTCAACGATTTGACATCCTTGGGTGCAGGGAAGTCACGTATGGCTTGAACTTTTGTGTCCAGTGGCTTGGTGCCGCTCTCCGAAATCCGGTAACCCAAGAAGGTTACCTCGGGAGCCCCGAAGACACACTTGGACACATTTACTACCATTCCGTAGTCCCGCAGACGTGTAAACACCTGGCGAAGATGTTCTTCATGCTCCGTTTCGCTCCTGGAGAAGACGAGGAAGTCGTCAAGATAACAATAAACATAGTCCAGTCCTCGAGTAATCTCATCCACAAATCTTTGGAAAGTCTGGCCTGCATTGCGCAAACCAAAAGTCATAAAAGGAAATTCGAACATACCGAACGGGGTGGTGATAGCCGTTTTCGGTATGTCCTCTGCGCAAACAGGAATTTGGTTGTAGGCCTTAACAAGGTCTAAAGTGCTGAAAACTTTACATCCAGAGATATTATGAGTGAAATCGTGGATATGACGGATGGGGTACCTGTCTGGTATAGTCCGGGAATTCAATAGGCGGTAGTCACCGCATGGGCGCCACCCGTTGTCCTTTTTTGGGGCAAGATGTAAGGGCGAGGACCATGGACTCTCTGAGGGTCTACATGTCCCATTCGCCAGCATTGTCTCGAACTCTTGTTTGGCTATCTTCAATTTGTCTAGAGCCAGACGTCTAGGAGCACAAGAAACAGGAGGGCCTGGTGTGGTGCGAATGTGGTGTTGTGTGTTGTGAGGAACCGTGCGCTGTGTACCTGACGGACGAGTAATTTCAGGAAATTCCTGCATAAGAATTCGATGGTAGCGAGAATCACCAGTCGGGACTTTTACAGAATATAAATGACTACAATTATTAACTAATGAAGCTACGCTAGTTACATTAGTGGTGTTATCAATTAGTCTTTGATTCCTACAATCAACTATAAGGTTGTAAAAAGATAAAAAATCTACACCTATAATTGCTTTTGTTACATTGGCCACCACAAAACGCCAAGGGAAGCTACGACGCAACCCTAAATCAAGAGTAAAGTGGACATATCCGTAGGTGTCGATGGTCGTGCCGTTAGCAGCCGTCAACTTGTAATCAGTGGGCGCACGGCGTTGCCGGAGTTTGGACAAGGGGAAGACGCAGAGGTCGCTGTCAGTATCAACCAGGAACTGCACCTTCGATGATTTGTCCACGACGAACAGGCGACCGGTGGCTGCTGGGCTATCGGCTGTCGCCTCTACCGACTGCCCTGTGAGTTTCCCGAGCTCTTGTAGTCGCAGGGTCGGATGCATTTGTTGGTCTTGCTACCATATTTATGGTGGTACCAGCAGATGGGGAACTTTCTATAGTTCGACTGTGATCGCGAATTGGAGCGGCTCCGGGATCGTCCTCGCGTCTGCCTTCTGGACTGTCTCGTCGTTAAATCTGTCAGTTGCTTGCGAAGAGCTGCGATCTCACGCGCCATCGACTCCATCGTGGATGCTGGAGCACAGCTGGCTGAAGCGACCTGTCCAGGCTTTGAGGGCACGATGTCGTTAACCCTGTCTGCTAGATCAGCCAAGACTTCAAGAGGGGCTTGAGGTTGTCACGAAGTCCATACTGGTGCTTCCCTCCTTACCCCGCTGTTCACCCCGCGCGGCCATATAAATAAGAAGGCGTGAGGAGCCTCGTCCTCTTTCGACCACCACTGGACGCCGGGCTGCTACAAAGCTGAGTACTTTTGGAAATCTCTTCTGGAACAACGAATCTCGTGGCTGTGAACCTACGACCCTTATCTGTGACTAATTTCTCATTGTATAATTGTTAAAAATTAAATTAAAGAGTTTGGTCTTTTTAAATATTGTTTCTTTCAAAATAATCACTACGTCACAGTGGCGCCACAACAGAGGAGTTACCACGAGATTCGTTGATCTTCTAAATTTTATAACTGTGTTTTGAGTGCTTTATTTCGTTCAAAAGGGTATGTACTAGTGTTTGTTATTTTTTTTTTTGGTGTTTTCATTCCGTACTCAGTGCAGTGCAGTGCATAATTATATAACATATCTAATTCCTTTGTTCACGCGGTGCTATCGTCCGTCCACGTGCTTTTGCGTTCGCGCAGCGTGGTATATCATATCTCACTTTAACTTAATTAATCTCACGTAATAATATCCTTGCTGTTAAACCCTTTTGGACGGAATCAAATTGATTTTTTTTCTTTTCTCTCCACATATTTTTTCTGGTTTCGTAGCTGCTCCACACATTTTTTTTTGGTCACTATGGCCTATACCATAAAATTTACTTTATTAAATAAGTCGGAACTCGAATATGAGGTAGAAATAAGAGGTGGTGACCCCTCAAAGTGTACTGTGGAGGAGTTACGTAAATTAATTACCAAACTTTCATCTAGTTCTCCTTCAGAGGACATTTTAGAATCATGTTTTACGGTCGAAGAGGATATTTCCGCGGTAAATAATTCCTTAATACGAGTGAAAAACAACGCGAAAGCCTTGCAATCTAAATTTGATAAAAATCTTTACTCTAGAACTGAATCTATTCTCAGCCACGTTTTTCATAGGTTATCACGCATTGACGTCACCTCAATTAGTGATACACAAAAATTTAATTCGGTCTGGAACGAGTTTCATTCCATTTCCGAAATTCTCTCGTCCTTAACTTCTTCTAAACCTGTAGTATCGAGCGGAGTCGAGTCACAGAACTCTGATGAAAAATTCTTTGATGCATTAACCTATGTATGTATGAATTTGTATGTGTGTATATATGTATATAGATAGCATATGTGTATGTGTATTGTATATATGTATCTAAGTAAGTTTGTTTTTGTATTACTTCAGTATAGAGTGTATTTTATGTACATCTTTAAGCACCTATCGCAATCAGATAAGAATTTCTGTTTTCCTACAGGTTGACTGGTAGAGAATGCATTAGCATTAAGTTCACCTTTTGTACCGTTGTGGTCAATAAAGATTTTAATAAATAAATAAATTAACCTACGATCGTAAATTATTTTCTGAACTCGGTAAATTTAAATATAACGGCAAATCGTGTGTGCGCGCCTTTATCCAAAAAGTTAACGAATTTATGTCTTGTAGAAGCATTCCAGATAGCAAAATCTTTTCTTTCGCTTTTGAGATATTTTCAGACGATGCACTCCATTGGTATCGTTCTATTAAAGACAGCGTTGATACTTGGGACGATCTTTGTAAATTACTTAAGCGTGATTTTAGTCCGCATAATTACGACGATAAACTAATGGCGGAAATAAGACTTCGTTCTCAGGGCGAGAAAGAGAACATAACCTTATATATAGCAAAAATGCAAGGATTATTTTCCTGTTTGGATGAGCCTGTCAGCGAGTCTGTCAAATTGAACATCTTGTTAAATAACATTAGGCCTTGTTACACTAATTGCCTTCTGACTGGGGTTGTTTCAGATATTTCTTCGTTGGTTAGCATTTGCAGAAAGTTCGAACAATATCAAAGTCGTAGTAATGATTTTTCTGAACCACCTAAGGTTACTTCTAGTACTTTGGCGCCTGAACTGGCTTACGTTGATTCCGATTCCGCCATCGTAAATAAAACTTATAATAATAAAAACTTTTTCCGAAATCGAAATTATTTTAAAAATTCCAGTCCGGCTTCTTCTAACAATTTTTCTAAGGATCGTCAAATTAATGCCGTTGCTAATACTACTAATAATAAACAATTCTGCCTTAGATGTAGAAATGACTCGCACAATTTATCATCTTGCACTCAGCCTCGTTTTCTTATTTGCTTTAAATGTGGTTTGAAAGGTTTTAAAGTCTCTAATTGTACAAACTGTAATATGCTATGTATGTACCACGGGCGAAGCCGGGATGGACTGCTAGTTATAAATAAAAAAACTAATACGAAAAATAAATTAATTATAATAGTATCAATTTCGTTGCGTCTTGGTACCCTAACATTCGTTCCTACTTCAAACGTACCTACTCGTATTATCCTCAAGCGTTCGTGTGACACGACCCATCCCCATTCGACTTCAAACCTTATTCACGTAAATTAAAATCTACTTTTGTATGCCGGTCGGTTGCGCCGTTTGGCTGTATCCGTCCAAGGTCTTTGACCTTTTGGCACGTAGGTATCAGTACGAGCGCACGACTCGAAGTGTTTTGATACTTTATTCATTTTTCTTACTTTTTGATACTTTTTAATTACTGCATTAATTGCAGTATTTTTACCATACAAAATATCCTTTAGGTGAGTATGATGATAAGTTAAATCAATGCTAATAATTTGCACCCTGTATACTATTACTATGGGTCCCCTATTTGTTTTCGAAATTTGTTGATCCGATTTTCATAGTGTCGAACACTGTGTGCCGATGTTTCAGTATTGCGATGTTTTACTCTATCGATGCTTTATTGGCCCGATGTAACGTTCATGCGAAAAAATTTCTTCCGATACTCCTTACAGCGATAGCTCATTACTTCGGTAATTTATTCGTTCGATAGCATCGTAGCCCGAAACGAATGTATCTGTCATTTAAAACTTGTTCATTTATACTTACATATGTTAATAAGTGTCTTGAAAGTATATATTAAAAAAAAAATCCTTTGTTTTTACAACTGTATTTTAATACATCATCATCTTCCTCGCCTTATCCCTATTTGGTGTCGGCTCTGTATGTCAACTCCCTCCACAGTTTTCTATCATTAACCATATTTGTACTAACCCCCCTCTCCTCCATGTCCCGCCTTACACATTCCCCCCACGTCTTTTTAGGTCGTCCTCTATCTTTGTGGCCATCTACCTTTAAGGCCATACCCAAATTTTTCGGGGTCCAGTGGCGCCGCCATTTAAAATAAATCATTTCAAAGGAAACGGAGATATAATTTAAAATTGTGTCTGGGTCAAGTTCTAGATACCCATTCAAAGTATTTTTTAAACTACTTTTTGTAGTTTAAAGTGAGAACGTGAAGCTTTTCTACGCACATTTGCGAAAAACGGCCACTTTTAGCTAATGTGCGTAGAAAAGCTTCACGTTCGCACTTTAAATTATAAACAGTAGTTCATAAAATAGTTTTAAGATTTATTTTAAATGGCGGCGCCACTGGACCCCGGAAAATTTGGGTATGGCCTTAAGCTAACCATTTTATTTGCCAGATGTTCGGCATCTCGCCTCTTGACATGGCCGTACCATGTTAAACGATGACTTTTTAACTTTTCTACAATCGGTGCTACCTTCAAACTCCCTCCTGTATTTTAATACATCTACATAAAATTGACTTTTGATTTTTACAAAAAAAATGAAGTAATTTTTATATTTTTTTTGCATTACGGCTCTAAGAAGAAATATAATGAAACTACTGAAATGTAGATTCAATCCACGATACTGAAGGACTTTGCCCTAAAAAATATACAACGAAACATAAAAAAAAAATATCAAACTTTCTGTGGGAAGTCAAAAAATACTTTAGTTGGAAAAGTTGTTCAGTGCCATGGACTGAATTCACTCTAGGAATAGGAAACAAAAATAAATGATTATATTTCTGGAATTATTTCATACTTGATCAACTAAATAAACGACACAGTATTGTAAACAAAAAAAAATGCTATAACAATTCGATATGATTAGATAAGGCTCTCAAAAAAGGAATAAGCTCCATCTTTTCACGACTTTCACAAATCTTTGCAATAGAATCCGATACAGCTTCCTTTTTTATCTTGGGCGGAGTCTTATCAACGCCAGCAAGGGCTTTTTCAGCAACATGATTAGTGCTTATTTGCTCCTTAATGAGACTTCGTATTGTCGCGTACAGGCCATGGCTGCTATTATTTTGTAAGTAGTTCCACCGCCTATGCCAAGCCTCCACATTATTTTGGGTTCTTGGTAGGCCAAGTTCATTTATTCATTGTATGGACCGCAAGTGTGGTGGAAATAATGGAGGAGCCTGTGTGATGCATAATTTTTTACCTTTAACTTGCGACTTTTTCCTCCCCTCCACGTAATATGTCTCAAACCAATCGATAATAGGCTGTGCTTCTTCTGGCAAAACATTTTCTTTAAGAAGATTAAAAGCAGCTGGTATCTCTTCAGGTGTAAGATATGCCAAAGCTACTATGTGGCGAAGTTGTAGAGAGAAATTACTGTCATTGCCGTACTTTGAAGCTAACCCAGATTTTTGTATTTGTCGCCACAAATTTTGACCTAAATGAAAAAGGCACCCGGTATGAGTAGCTTCAGGGAAATATATCTTGACGACATTTATAACCGATATCTCGAAGTCAGTAAGTATATGCTGGGGATTTAATTCACATTGCAATTCTTCAGCATATGCCAAAAGTTCTCTAAACATCACCATATAAGTTTCTTTATACGTTTTATACGTTATTGACCTAGTTTTATACGTTATTGTCTAAGAATGTGTCCATTGGCACTTTTCTTACTGTCTCTATTAAGGGGAAGGCACTTTGTTCTTGTGTCTCTGCTGGCACATCACTGCACTATAATATCAATGTATTTTTTAAAACTACACTAGTTCAAACGGTTTTGTTCTTTTGAGACGTCGCACTATGTCCGTGTTGTCGAGGAGCTGGATCGCCTCGACATTCACATGGTGAAGCAGTCTATACTCATGTGCTTCGGCGTATTTCTTGATAACTTTATCGACGGTCTGCATGTTAAGGTCCCGGTGTAGATCGTCGATTCTTATATACCAGGGCGCATTCACAATGGCCTTCAGTACGTTATTTTGGAAGCGTTGAATTATTTCAATATTACTTTTTTTGGTACAGCCCCATAGCTGTATACCATAAGTCCATACTGGCATGAGGACTTGTTTGTAAAGTAGTATTTTGTTATTTACTGACAACGCAGAGTTCCTTCCAAGCAGCCAGTACATCTTTTGGAACCTTATATCAAGTTCCTCTCTTTTCTTTTTGACGTGAGCTTTCCAGCGAAGCTTCGCGTCGAGTGTCATACCTAGGTACTTAGCAGTGTTTTCATATGGCACCTGCTGTCCATTTATGTAGACGGGACAGTAGTCATCACATTTATTCGTGAAGTTGACGTGGACAGACTTCGATTCGTTTAGCTTTATTCGCCATTTCTTTGTCCAGTTATGAACTTTATTAACAGCGGCTTGGTCCTTTTCTGCTGCTTCTGCATGACTGTTTCCGACTGCCATAATAGCCGTGTCATCAACGAAGGTCGCAATCGTGTTTTCTTCTAGTTCAGTAATGTCACAAGTGTATAATAGGTACAGGACCGGACCTAATACACTTCCTTGAGGTACCCCAGCTTTTATTTCCTTAACTTCAGAGTATGCATGATATTGTCGCACTCTAAAGGCTCTATCACTTATATAAGAAGTAATTATCTCTACAAAGATTTTGGGAAGCATTTTTTTGAGTTTCAAAATGAGGCCTTCGTGCCATACCTTGTCAAAAGCTTGTGCTACATCTAGAAAGATAGTTGAACAAACTTTTTTATTTTCTAGAGATTGTTCAATGATGTTAGTAATCCTATGTACTTGATCAATTGTAGAGTGATTTTCTCTAAAGCCAAACTGATGTTCAGGAATAAGGTTTCTCGTTTCTATGATAGGTTTTAGCCTTTTAAGCAACAGTTTTTCGAACAGTTTTGACATTACGGGCAGCAAGGAGATTGGCCTGTACGACGTTGTTTCATTTGGTGGTTTTCCAGGTTTTGCTATCATTATAACTTCAGCTATTTTCCACAAGTCTGGTACATATCTAAGTCTCAATGCAGCATTTATCAGATTTGTTAGCTTAACTATAGCTTTTTTGGGAAGGTTGTGTAATATTTCCCCTGATATCAGATCAAAGCCAGGCGATTTTTTTGGATTTATGTGTTGTTTTATTTCGCGTAAGACTTCTTTCGGTGTCACAAGCTTAATGTTGATTTGGTCATCGTTGATATCGCTGATTACCTCAGTGTCTGTCTCACAATTTACTTCCTGACTTTCATTTGGTTTAAAAATATCCTCCAGATGATCAGCAAACTTGGCAGCTTTTTGTTCATTAGTAACTGCCCACCTTCCAAATCCCATTCTTAAGGGAGGGATGTGGTTGATGGGGCGTTTCAAATATTTTGTAGCCTTCCAGAGTGAATAGTCTGTGCTACGGTCACAAGTCAGCTTTTGGAGATACGTGCTTGTACACTCATCAACATGGGTCTGGATTACTCGTTTAAGTTTTTTGTTGAGGTTATTTAATTTTCTCTTGTCTTCTGGTGACCTAGTACGTACGAACGTATAAAACTAGGTCAATGTTAAATTACTTATTAGCCTGAGTTTAGGCTAGATTGTAATATTATTAGCGTACTTAATTATTTTAGTTAATCAGGAACGTTAAGAAAGGAAAAAAAAAAAAATAAGTTTCTTCAGTCTTATCTCCCAAAAAGCAATAAACCAAAGGTACTACTTTTTTGCTCTCGCCGTCATTTCCCACTATCCCGTGGATACTGTAGATTTGAGTGAAAAGTCCAGGACATGTGCAAAATGTTCCGTCCATAATCCATAGAAAAGAATCACTTAAAAGTTTGATATTTCGCGGCGTACAAGCATTTATTGTTATCGTATTTTGTTTGCCGTGCCAAAAATGGTTCTCCTTCAACGGTATATTCGGCAGGTATATTAATTTCATCTAAAGTTGAAGGTTCTTTCGGAAATGTTTTTTTTCTTGCTCTGTAGATAATTTGTCGTAAAGCATTTTTATTGGGGAGACTACACGCACTTGTGCTTGGAATAGCTTCTAAATTATTTCTGATGATCACTGAAGGACCGTCATTGCTAGTAGTGGCATCCCTCTTTAATTTATTTTTAAGAATTATCGAGTCTTGTAAGCCGGCATTTGGGGAGTGTGAATGTTCACTCATACCTTTGATCATGATGTGTTCATTGTTTTCTTTAAGGTCCGTTATCATATGGCTTCTACACTGCTTTTTGCTTTTAAACACGCAACACCAATAATGTTTTTTGTCCACACGTTTATTTAATATGAATTCATATCCATCAATTAGTATTATGTCTTTTCCTGATTTAGATTATTCTGTTTTGATTACACTCTCAGCCATAGTTGTATCATTAACTGTACACTTTAATTAAATAAACTTCAATCGACTAGGGATAATATGCCACTTTTAGATTCACATTATGCACATGTCAATATTATTAATGCCTACCCACCCACACAAAGCTTTTATAATTATAATAATGATGTCTTAAAATGCAATCACAAACTATCTTAAATTTATAATAGAATACTTACTCAAAAAATTATATTTACTAAATGTATATAATATAATTTATTTTAAAAAATATTAAAAATAATGTTATTGTTTATTATTTTACAAACATATGAAACGCCTGCAACAATATTGAAGCAAACTTTAAATAAAAAAAATTGATATTGTATCAATAAAGTTTTTCACACTAACTACTTTATTTATTTACATACATACATACATACATACATACATACATACATACAATCACGTCTATATCATTTACTAGGTAGACAGAGCCTAAGATAACAAGACCCCACAGGCCTTGAGCGTAATTGTGGGCGCAAAAGGTGAAAGAGTAATCAAAATTATTAAAATAAGTACTTGTTTTCTGTTTTTTTTTTTAAACGTAAGCATCTCAGCTAATGTATTATCGAACGAATAAATTACCGAAGTAATGAGCTAGCGCTGTAAGGAGTATCGGAACAAAATTTTTCGCATGAACGTTACATCGCGCCAATAAAGCATCGATAGAGTAAAACATCGCAACACTGAAACATCGGCACACAGTGTTCGATACTATGAAAATCGGATCAACAAATTTCGAAAACAAATAGGGGACCCGTTTTTTAGGTTCAGTGTTGTATCATACATACATACATACATACTATCACGTCTTTATCCCTAATGGGGCAGACAGAGCATTTAGGGTCTTGCGGCTCTATGCAGAACCCAGGGCCGCAAGACCCAAAAGCCACTTTTAGCGTCATGGTGGGCGAGAAGATGGAGAAGCAATCAATACAGTGATGGGTTGCTAGCCGCATCGCCTGTTAACATGATTCGCATTTTTGCACATTCCCTCGATCGGCTTTTACGATCTGCGCGGGAAGAGAAGCAGCTGGTACATTCTAAGGTTTTTCATTTCTCCCAGACCAGCATGGGAGGTTGTTGTATCATAGATAGTAAATAACAAAACAACATAATACCCATAAGTTTATATTAAAGAAAAATAATAAAAACCGACTTTGAGGTGTTTACTCCTAATAATTTTTGAACGGCTGAACCAATTTCTAATAAATATAGCTAAGAACTATCACGAAAAGTCAGTTTTCAAACAAAAAAAAAATCTTCGTTCAGGCTTTACGATGCCATTAACAGACCTAGATACACAGACATACCAACACGTCAACCTTATAACACTCCTCTTTTTATCGGGGGTTGAAAATAAACAAAGACACTAAATAACGACTTTGCAGGGTTATTTGTTTTGTAACGTAAATATACGTTATGTTGTATTAAATAAATATTTATCTATATAAAACTTAAAATGTAATAATAATTAACCAACTTAAATAACCTAAATAATATGTATAAAGAATATTTACAACTTAAACTAATTAAATAAAAAACCTTAAAACTAAAAACAATAAAATATTAAACTCAATGGAATTATTCTATTGACTTATATTCCTGACTGTACCGGGCCGACTGGTTCTTTTGTTTGCGTCGCCGAGCCTGCGCTGGCGACATTGAATGACCGCTGGCCGGCGCGGCCATCTCAGTCTGCGCAAAAGTCACTTAGCGGCTGCACGTACTGCTCCGCGTCCCAAGCTAATCACGTCCGCACGTCTTTGTGGATAGTTCTAGCAGTGACAGTGATTTGCGATATAGTAAGATTAGATTGAGTAAATCTGCCTGCCTGGTCGGTGATAGACCTTTACCAATATATATATAATCCAAATTGGAATTTTAACCCCGGATTGGGTAAGTGTTGAACTTAATTTTTAATACTTTTAGGAAACGCTGATTTTTGTAGTTAATAATGTACATGTCATCAACTTCTACATTATTTGCAGCACACAAATCATGTGTTTTTATTATGCTATGATGATTTTGCATCCCGTAGTGGCTAGTTAAGAATCAATGCTATTTTTATAGTCATTCACCACCATTTTGTTTTGCCTGGAATAATGTACACCGCTTTCCATAACCCGCTCTCACGCTCACACTGCATTGCACCTTCTACATGACAATTTCCCAAGCGCTTAACGCAAGACATCATCATCATCATCACCATCTGACATCATCCTCATCAGTGTCGCTTATCGGAGCTATATTTAGGACTTCGCTTGACCGGTACCATTGTTCTAGGGTCCAAGATTTGGGTTTAGAACCTGCACTACTACGCGGTCCAGCCCCCCCGGCCTTACATCACCCGCTCCACGGACGACCTTCCACGCAGCCGACCAGCTGAGCTGCTATCGTCTCACCGCGCCCGGGAAGTACCGCTGCCAAAGCAAATTTGACGGGCCCTACCACACCCACGACCTTCACTCGTCCTTTTCTTTTTTTTTTTTTTATAAATTTGTATGTGGCCTCCGCTGGTTTCATTTTAAAACCCGAGAACGCTACAGTTTCTATTAATTGTTTATTAATAAATCGCTACTGTCAAATTATGTTAATAGGCGATGCAGCTAGCAACCCATCACTATTGATTTATTTTTTGATCACGCTAAGCCTTTGGGTCTTACGGCCCTGGACTCTGTCTACCCCGTCAGCATCAATAACCGGCTTTAACGATTGTTTCGTGAACTTTCATGAGAAAACTCATCATTTAATTGAATGGGTCAGAAGACCCGGATCGACTACTCATAACAGTTCAGTATTGGTTTAGACCTTAAAGATTAAAGGAACAACACATCTCTAATAACCAACAATACTATCGATAGTTTGTGTACTATTGATAGTAATTCCTGTTTTAGGGCAACAATATGGATAACCAACAATACTATCGATAGTATCGATCCTGATGACGAATAAACTAACTATAGTATTGCGTTTCATAAACTATCGATAGTATCGATTATTTATTTATTAGAAAAGCAATACTATCGATAGTTTGTTGGTCGTCAGAATCAATACTATCAATAATGTTTTATTCAAAATACAGATAGTCTATCGATAGACTAGCGATAGTGTATTATCGAGAGGCAACACTGGTCATCGCAGTATTGTGCGTCGCGATCGCGACTCGTTAGGTACGGGAATGTGGCTCTTCGCAGTCGAGTTTCATGCGGAACGGTAACAACGCGTAGGTACATACCGGTAAAATTACCTTTAAATTTTAACAATACCTATAACGTTACTTTTACTACATAAAAGATACCCGTACTATACGAGTATTACCCTTAAAATTTTAACATAATGAAAATTCTGTTACTGGTACTTAAAATGTGAATTTGGTACCAGTAACAAACCCTGGGGATAAGTCCGCCGTTGTACGTTTACTTTTCTGATTTGTGTCTGTGTTCTTTATTATGTACCATTAAAAGCTTTATAAACAAACAATAAAAGCTCAACAATGTAGTTATTATCGATCTGATAAACACAATATTTCAATAAATCTCCACCCTAGCCGATCCATGGTTAGTAAAAGTTCCCACGTGCTTATAAAAGTTTGACAATCATTGACTACAAATAAATGCTTATGACGACGCGACGAAACTACTGTACACGAGAATCACTCGCGAGTCGCGACTCGCTACAGCACGGTCGGGAGTTGAAGCACAAACCAATGACGACCTTATTGTGCAAGAAATAACGTTCATATTAAAACGTAAGTAAGAAAAAAATACAAATAAATTATAATCGTGGATATTTTTTGTTTGATTTATTCCTTATAGTATCAATAATATGTTGACGGCATAAATTAAACACTTTCAAAATAGTTATGTATTTTGGCTTATCAAAAAATACAAAAATTTGTAAATGTAGAAATGAACAAAATTAATTTGTTTAATTTTTAATAATTTATCAACAAAAATAATATATTATTTTGAATAAATTGTTAAAATACAGTTATCTTTAATTTCTGGTAAGATAAGCCAGAAAATTTGTAACATACCGAACCTTCTTTATTAATGATAGTCCTAATTGATTGATTTGTTTAATTTAGATTTATTTAACTGGAATGCACACTTTATAATACTATTTAAATGCTGTACTTATGAAATCAAAATTTGTTCAATATTCCGTTTTTTGGTTTTTTCACACTGACGCAGAGCCCTAAATTGTTTAATTCGGTTTATTTTAACTATAACTAACAATACTTTATATCATACAAAAAGAAACTCACGGTTATAGGTTTATGTCCAGGTTGTGCTATTTTTACTGGTCTATATTAGTAGACGCGCTCAGCGCGGCTTGATCGGGATTCGATGCCGAGCTGTCCTTAATTTGTTTATGAAGCAAAGTATTGTGCTTTCCTCTACACACCTGACATGAACCTTTCAATCGACACTGAAAATTATTATGACCACTACGTAAACATTTTGTGCACAGCTTATGTTTTGAAACTTCACTAACCTTATCATCGTAACTTAATTTCTTAAACTTGGTACATTCATAGACATGATGGCTTTGATTAAAACTAACGTGAGGTACACTCATTGTTTTATTTAGAGAACGGGTTACTGCGGGTGCGGTGTACGGGCCTCTCGTCACATTCGCCCTGATGAAGACCTCCGGATGAGGTCGAAACATGTCGGCAGTAGCTGACTCTATACGTGAGTAACCCGTTCTTTAAATAAAACAATGATGGCTTTGGTTACAAACAACACAGAAAAGTTTCGAATTGCTACGATCTGCGGCAGCGGAAAAAGATCGTACGGATTTGTTCAGATTACCGTTCTGTTTATAATCATTTTTATCAGACCTATTATAGTACGTAGTTTTCAAAACGTCCGCGCGGCTACGTAAAAATGAATAATAATCATCTAAAGTTGGTAAATCCGACAGGTCATTTTTATGCTCCTCCCACTTTCTACTCGTAGTGGTATCTAACTTGGCTGACACTATAAATATTATTAATACATCCCACTGCTGGGTTGGAAGGCCCAAAGAGTGTATAGATCTTAAATTTTTCGAAATATGATCAATTAGAAATCTCAGCGCCTTAAAAGATTCTTTTGTAATGGGATCTATATTTAATAATGCCTTCAAATGATTATTTATCAAAATATTCTTATTATTATAACGTTCACATAAAGTTTGCCATGCATTTTTATAATTATCGGCTGAGAACTCAAATGATCTTATCACTACAGCGGCACTACCTTCTAAACTAGACCTTAAATAATAAAATTTATTCATCAACGGCAAGGAATCATTTTTATTTACGAGGGCATCAAAAGTGTCTCGGTACTCCAGCCATTTTAAATAATTTCCATCATAAGATGGTAAAGAAATGGTCGGAAGTTTAATAGAATTTGAATGCGAGCACTGACTTTTGCCGGAAACACTTCCATTACCCTTAGGAGAAATCTCTGTATTACTTGATTCTAATAAAACCTGAGCCGTGGAAAGAACAGAATAGAACTGTGACTCAATAGTTTCCCTCTCAGTCAACTGTTCATCAAGACAAGCGGAAAGTAATTCAATATCCGATTGCAATTCCGAAAATTCAGCCAATAAATCTTGAATTTTATCTATACGAAGCGATAGTTCCTTTATTTGACTAACTGTTAACTTTCCAGCACCCACTTGATTTAAAACATTAACTTAATCTTTAAACTTCGTCAATCTACCTTTAATTATGCTACGCTTTTTATTTAATTCCTTTAAATCTTTTCCTTCCATGGCAAAAGTTTAAATCAACAAAACAAAAAACAGTGATTGAGATATGCAATGAATAAAGTGTATAAAGAGATACCTTAGATAACAATCCAAACCCGTTAACGGCTGGACTTTGACCCAACCGTCGCTGCACTTTGCCCTCACCGGCCGTCGGCGCGCCGCGAGCGCAGGTACCAACAGTAGGACTCGGACGTCTCACACTTCGTTAGTGCAAGTATTTGAATATGCAGTATGACCTGGAATCATCGGCAATAAAGCGTGAAAAACTATACTTTATAACAGTGGTAGGAAGGGAGGCGAGTAGCACAGAAACGATTTATGCCCTTTGAAAGTACTATATTAAGCTAAATAAAGAAGAATGAAACCATATAATTGGCTTATTTATGTATTTATTTTATATTAGCGAGAAAAGGAATGCGAAATGAATCACAAAATTTTTTTTTTTTTAAATGTAGGTAGGTATAGTGAATACTTTAAAGCTTGCGCAGTAGCCGAACGAAATAAATAGTGAAAGAAGAATATATGCAGTACTTAAATAAAATAAAAGAAGTAACTGCTTTTAAACTAAACGTTTTCGGAGCGCTAAATGCTTTTAAATAATTTCACGAAGTAGGCAGCAAGCGAAACGCTAGAAAAATTGGCTTACGCAAAAACCAAAATGACAAAAATAGGTACGCTATAAGCTAGAACACTACTTTAACACTTTTAGAGCGCAACTGTTTACACAAAGAAAGGTGGAAAAAGAGTGGATAAATAAAAGGATATACCAACTTCCCTCGGGATAACACTCCAGACGTCCAGATATCCTCCCTCAGGTAACTTTTGAACCTGCTCTCCTCAACTAACGGGTGCGAAGGCAGCATACGCGGCAATCCAATCCAAATCCTTTGTCTTCTTTTCCGTTGATATTTCGAATAACGGTCATCCGTTGGTATTCGAATTATGCAGATTCGGCGTTGCTGGCAGCTTGGCAGCAACGTTTCTTCTCGGTCGCCAAATGTTCAGGATTGAACGTACTTTATTAAAAGAAAATTGTGTTTAAGATTGAACGTACTTTATTAAAAGAAAATTGCACTACGCGTGTGTCCGCGACGGCGTCTGTCGGTCAGTGAAGCGGCGGTGGGGGCGGCGCAGGCGCCGGCCCGGCCGCTGCTTGCTCCCCCCTCACTTCGTCTCTCCTCCACCCGGTGGTCACGGAGTATGAATGCGTGAACACTGTGTCAACGTTTAATGATGTAGTTGCTCAATAAATTTCATTTTAATGTAAATCATATTGTTTTGAATAAAAGTACATATTGTTGGGGAAGCTGGCGCCATCTGCGTTTGGTCCCCACAAGCGCGGGCAACGGTTATATAGAAGGTCGCCTCCGCGGGGAGTGTGTCACGGCCTCGACCGTCTGCCGCCATCTTAGTTATTTGTTGGCTGCCCGTCGCAGTACTTGTTCGGCCGGTGTCCATGGCGAAGTATACGCGGTGGAACGCGTGATCTTGTTTTTGTTGAAAAGCGTATAATTTCGTGGAGAAGTGTCGCTAAATTAATTAATTATTGCTTGTTGAATTGTTTGTTAATTGTTTGAAAGGCGTGGAGCCGAAATAATTCGCCGTATGTATAAATAACAGTATATGTGTTGAGGTTAAAAAACGTGTTTGTTAAATCGCCTGTTTAGAACGGAAGTTTTGTAAATTGACTTTTAAACGTTTGTAAAACCTATTGTGCGTGGATGCCCATAAATAAAAACTAGACGTATAAAGGTGATAAGTGTTTAAATCGGAGCGAGTGACATCGCGTGCCATGTTCCGCTGTTAGGTTATGTACCTAAGCTTGAAGTGGCAAGAAGAAGAAAAATTCTGTTGTGTTGTGTTGAAGTGGTGCTATAAATACGACGTATTCGTTTGGGGAAAATGAGCTCATGGGTGGGTGCCTAGGGACCCATTTTCTTCACCACTGACTTAGGAACCGTGGAGGGACCCAAACCGTCGCCAACCCCGAAGAGGACTTCGGGCTCGACAAGGAAGCCAGGCGAGGCCGTCTGAAGACTATATAAATACAGTAAGTCTAATAATTATTTGTACTCCACTTTTAATCAGTTATATCTCGTTGTTAATTAGTTTTAGATTTAAGTTATAATTAGGTTAGGAGGTTCCCTGGACCTTATCTAGGGTGGTAGCAGACTGCGTAGGTTTGTTTGTGTGTTTGTTTGTTGCCGGTGGGATTGCCGGACTTATAAAAATAACGTAATCTTAGCTATCTGCGCCAACACATATAAATGTTGTCACATGAATGATAACTTTTATTGAATATTTTTGTTTTATATTATTGAAAACTTGGTGTGTAAAATATTCGCTTAAGTGACAAACGTTTTGATTATAATATTGAGATAAATGGACCACAAAGTGGGCCAGAAATTTCAATAAATAACTACTAACCTATAATCATGGTCCACTGGGCTAAACTCCTCTAATAAAATATCCCTACTCTGAGACCAGGATGATCTTGTACACCTCTAAACCATAGCAATGCCTGATCTATGAATAGTTGAGCTGCAAAATTAAACAACTTTTTATCGGAAACACCATATGCAAGCTGTACTCATCAACTCTTTTAAGAAACGAACGAACATCCGTGACACCGTTAAATTTTAAATTCCACTTGGAGACGTTCTTATCACCGGAGCACTTAAGAGAAATCTCACCAGTTATTGGTGTAGCTGGAGGTGGAATATCAACAGAAACCGAAGGTGTACTTGGCTCAACTCTTAAATAAATATAATAATAACTCTTGACAACAAATTATTCTCTGTGTCAACTATTTTTGACTTCTAGGACAACACAGCCGGGTCATCAGATTGGATTCGAATCAACCGATGGTACAGATGACCTCCTAAAGCGCGGCTCCTGTTAAGTGAGTACCTATTCTTAAACTTCACATATTTGTTCACGGCATCGCTAAGTTCCTGAAGCTTTTCCTTAATAATCCGAAATTCAGCCTCCGGAGAAAATTCTGTGTTCAAAATAGCCTCAGCTGGACATTCCATCGATAAACTCCTAAGTTTTTTCCGCAGACCTTTAACAGTACTGGCTGGAGTCTCTGAACGAATAATTACTTCATAGCTAAGCTCATCCTTCAGCAATGAGTGAAATTGAATACTCCGATTCATATTGTTTATAAAAAAAAACTAAATCTGTTGTCTGAAATAATATAAATTACACTAATTTAAATTGGTTTATTCTTATTTCACCATAACGTGTCCTAAGGCGGCGTCGCAGTTTGCGGTATCAAGGCGCACGCGCACGCTCGCTGACTGATCTAATGCTACTGAGGCAGCGTCTCGTCCGGCCGCTAACCGGTCGCGCGACCCTGACGTCACCGTAGATCTTACTAGAACATTAGGGGTCCGCGTACGGACGCAATGAGTATGAAGAAACCATTTCAATAATAGATATGAGCGCCACGCCGGCGCGTCGTCGTCGCCGTGACTTAGCTTCAGCGCGCCGCCGCCGAGTAAAACACGCGGCGCGCCGTCGCGGCGTCTTATTTGGTTTGACATAGAAATAGGACATCACTATCGTACGACTAACGTTTTATTTTATAAAGTAACCCCCCATTGCAGTCTATCGCCACTCGATCGAGCGAACCGCGTCTGTGCTATGTGAGCTTAGTCGAGATGACTGATGCTAGTTTTTGTCTTCATAAATGTGATTTATTTATTTTATTTCTGTTAAAAATAATTAAAATTTAAAAACAAACAGTGTGGAGGAGTTGATGTCGGGCAATCTTATTGTTATAATATTTTAAAACTAAAAACCGACTTCACCCACAAATCACACGACCGATTTTGATATAATTTCTATGAGGCCACCTGACAATAATGCCCTTTCAGACAAAATAATAAATTTCCAAATCGGACCCAGTCGTCTTGGAATAATCGGTGAACTGAACATACATAAAAAAAATGATAGCGAGGAATTGATAACCGCCTCCTGTTTGAAAATCGATTAGAAATGTGATTCATTTTAGTATGCACTAGTAAAAAATTTCAAAAATTAAGAACAAGCAATTTTGAGGAGTTAATATCGGTCGATCTCATTAAAGTGACTGATGCTAGTTAGTTTTATCATTAAAATGTGATTTATGTACTATGAATAAGCAATTTTCACGAATATACCTTCTGTTCCTTTGTTAAAATTTATCGTTTTCTTTAGATTATGGTTTTCTTTTCTTTATTTTTAAAAAATGGTCCCCCCTCCATAAAAACATAAACCGCGCCGGCGCGCCGCCACCGCCTTGAAAACTTTTAGACCACGCCGCCGCCGTGGTATTGGCCATCGGCGCTCATATCTAGCGACCACGCCTATATCTTCGTGCATACATACAAAGTAGTTACGTAATAATAAATAAGTTTACCGTTTCACGTTTGTTTAATTTCTTTTATATAGTAAAAACGTGACACTGGCGCCTAACGTGGTAATTTATGGGCTGATATTTTGTTACCGTAGTAAGTATTTGGTGTTGTGTGTGCTTAATATTTTTTTTCTTCCAGTTTCCTTACTACTACTGTGTTATTTTATTTTTGCTTGTTTTGCAACGACTAGTGAATCTAGTAGTTTGCTAGTTTATATCACTGATTTTCATCATCATCATCTTAGTGTTGCATATTGTAACAGACGGAGAAGTCATCACATATTTTATTAAGTGCCTACCTACTTATACTAATAATGTAAAACGCTGTTTCATCATTTACGCTATTATCGCGGTGTGAATACTTAGTGTAATTGTTCAATTAATTTAAATAAAAGTTTCGTACATCATTTTTGTTTAACTTTGGGCTTCATATTTCTTTTTCACTTTTTTTTTCATTTTTCTTTTCTTACATACTTTGTGGTGTTCCGTATAATTTAAAATTATTTAAATATGGCTTTTCCGGTAAAATTCTTATCCTTGCAAAAGTCAGAGTAAGAATACGAGGTTCTCATTGGAGGGTTTCTTTCGGCGTAATCTTCCCAGCAGTGGTCGTTCCGAAACGCTAGTAGTTTTTAGCTTTTGCACTAAAATAATATTTAAAAAAAATTACCTTCAATAAGAGATAAATTTATCCTACATTGAATAAAAAATTTTGACTTTGACTTTGACTTTGACTTTGGGAGTAATCCTGCTTCCACTGTTCAGGAATTACGTAAACAGATCGCAAAATTAGGGCTTTTATTTCCATCTGAGGATATATTAGTCACGCCATTGCCACCAGAGGAAGATTTAAAGGCAGTCGCTGAAGTACTGTTAAAAATTAAATCGTACCTAGATTCAGACTTAGATAGGAACATTTTGTTACGTGCTGAGAACTTGATTCATCATGCGTATCATAGGTTAAATCGCATTTCTTTCACTGATGAAACGGAAGTCCTGTACAAAAACCTCGTTAAACAGTTTAAATTACTTCAGGAATCTTACAAACTCGCGAAGGATAAGGGTGTTGACCCACTGCTCGCTGTTAGTGCCACAGAGACAGCGACTTCCAGCATACTTGCTGCTCCTGTTAACGTTTCAGTGACTTGTGACCGTGGTATTTCTAGCGAATTAGGAAAACTTAAATACGATGGCAAAACTTGTGTTCGAACGTTCATACAACGCGTATCAGAATTTTGCGTAGCGAGAAACATCACCGATCACAAAGTCCTATGTTATGTTTCTAAAATTTTTACGGGTGACGCCTTACATTGGTATAGAGCTATTAAAAATCAGGTCAAAAATTGGTAGCTTTATTAAAAGAGGATTTCAGTCAATCTGATTATGATTATAGATTGCTTTCTGAGATTCGAGCCAGGACTCAAGGAGAATCTGAAAATATAACAATTTATTTGTCTATAATGTCCGGATTGTTTTCTCGTTTGTCAGTAACACTCACGGAGAAAGAAAGGTTAGAAATAATTCTCCATAATATCCGGCCTTGCTATGCCAGTACGTTAGCCTCTGTCACAGAAATCACTACGATTGACGCATTAAGATGTTTGTGCCGTAATTATGAGAACGTTCAGGCACGTTTATGTAATTTTCATGAACCTTCCGGCCCTTTTTTTTTTTTTTTTATCGTGGAGAAAATCCCTTCGGATACCTTACCAGTTACGGGAGACCGGTAAGGTTATGTGGTGTTACCACTAAAAACTCCGCGGTGTCACCTCTCAGCCGCTATGGGCCGGGGCCGTGTGCTATTCGCGCTCCACAGCCCCGGCGCGGCGACCGCTTTGGCGGTCTCTGCTCGCTCTGGGGGTGCCTCTCATTGTGAGAGGTTATCAGAGCGAGCCTGTGGGGCGGCTTTCGGCCTGCAACTCCACCCAAAAGGGTTAAGGCGTGGTGACACCCGACGCCTTACACCCGGAGGGCCGTTAAGTCGAACAACGGAATCCCGTTTTCGCCACTCGACTGACCCTTAATGTGGGGGCTGCAGTTGCAGGCCATAGGCCCGCCTCCTGCGCCCAGTGCGCCGGCGGCTGATGGCGTGGTCGGTGGTATCCTCACGCATTCTCTCCGCCGCCTCCTTGCGGAGCATAACCTGCTCCGCAAAGGCCTGCACCGCATTCCACGACGTCTCGCTGTCGACCATGACCTTGATCAAGGTCGGCAGAGAGAGGTCGTCCCCCACGATCGCACACATGTCGGCGCGCTCTTCCGCCCAGGCTGGGCAGCACTCCAGAGTGTATAGCGACCACGAAGGTATTAATGAAACCCATTGGATCTGGTTCGATCCATCACCGTCTACAGGCCAGGAGTGGCAAAGGGATAGTGGATAATTTATTTGATTATTGCAGAGTATTTATACTAAAACATTGTACAGTGTTATATTGAATCTACACGTCCAGTTAGTACGTGATGCGCTAAATTAACAAAATAAATAATTTGCTTATTAATGAAATATATATCCTAGTTGACATCACGTACGACTTTATGGATACTGCCATATGTTGGGCGCCATCGACCGCACGACCCCCATATAGAGGCGCCTGCAGGACGCCTCGGGTCCTCCGAGGTTCGGCAGGAGCTGCGTCAGCGCTGTCGCCGCCGACATGAGCCGCGGAACCAGAGCCTCGAAGTGGGCGCCGAAATTCCATTTGCCATCAAGGACGATGCCCAAGTAGCGCATCGTCGGCTTGATGGCAATGTGGGTTCCACCCACCATCAGACTGGCGTCTGAAAGAGGCGCTTTCCAAGGGCTATGAAAACATAGCGCCTCGGATTTATGGAGCGCAACCTGCAGACCCACCCGCCGGATTCGGCGCACCACCTCGGCGACCGCGGCCGTAGCGAGGATTGACGCCTCACGAAACGAGGTGCCGCGGGATACCACCAGGGTGTCATTGGCGTAACACACCAACTCCACACCTGGCAGATTAGTCCCCCGCAGCACCCAGTCGTAGCCGATGTTCCACAGGAGTGGTCCTAAGACAGACCCTTAATAATAATAATAATAATAATAAAATAATTTATTTGAGGTACAAACACAAAAAAAATATATGACACAAAAAATATACAACACAAAAGAAAATTAAAAATAAACCAATTATGGTGTACCTCAAAGAGGATCCAACTCAGCATGTGCTGGCTGTAGGGACTGCCAGCGCTGGTCTTCCGTTGGAACCTTGTTGACGTCACGGAAATAAGTACTGACTAGTGAAGTTAACAAAAACAAATAAATAAAAGTAAAAGCAAATAAAAAAAAATAAAAGACCGCAATAATAATTAACGGAAAAATCTTAAAATTAACATACTATAAATCTTAATGTTAGGTAGCATTACCAATGAATTGGAGCATGCAATAAGATAGGTCAAGAGCGACATCTACAGATCAGGGCAACAAACTTATGACAATTGCTAACCAATTCAGTTCAACTAATGTAAAAAAGTGAAACAATGCTGTGGGTACCCTACTATTGTGTTTCATATTTTATTTCATTTTTACACCGATTTCACAGTAAGTACCGTTTAAATTGCACTCGTATCCTGCCTGAGCATTCCCTGTTTGCTTTGATGTTCGATCAAGAAATTCTTAAGATATTGTTTAAAACTGTAAAAACTTTTCCGGTCTCTAATAGGCGGTGGGATATTATTCCAGCACTTGGACGCAGCGTAACGAAAACTACCCCTAAAAGCAGCAGTACGGTGACGCTGCGTCGTCAGCTGTACGGAACATTTCCTGACACCACCCCGGCACTTAAATTTAGAAGCAAAATTTAACTTATCGTAAAGATAAAAGGGAGCTTTATGATTTACAACACCGAACATAAGACATGCAAGATGAAGTTTGAAGCGGTGCTTCATTTTTAATAAAGAGTGTTTATTAAGGAAGGGTGTTACGTGGGCTCTGAAAGGAATGTCGAAGCAGAAACGAGCACAAGAGTTTTGGACTCTTTGAATGAGTCTTTTTGTTTTGCTGAGCAAGCGGGGACTTACTACTATATCCGCGTAGTTTAATTTGGAAAGAATTAAAGCCTCCACCAACTGGATTCTCAAGGATTCGCTAAGATAAGGTCTGGCTTTATAAAGGATTTTTAACTTGAAAAAACAGTCACGGACAGAGTTAGCAACGTGAGTCTCAAAGCGCAATTCCGAGTCCATGACTAACCCAAGATTTCTTGCAACAAAAACTCTTTCTACTGTCTCACCTAGCAAAGTGACAGTTTTGGTAGGTTGTAGCGACTCTAACTGATGCTTGCTACCAAACATGATTAGTTTGGTTTTGTTAGGGTTCAGTAACAGACTATTATTGGCAGACCACTCTGCAATACGCTGTAAGTCTTCATTTAGCTTGTCAATAGCACTGTCAATTTCAGACGGCTTACATGAAATATATAATTGTATGTCATCAGCATAAATATGATAATTGCAATGCTTTATGTGTGTTTTTATGTCCGCTGTATACAAAATAAATAAAATAGGGCCCAAAATTGATCCCTGGGGAACGCCTCTGTCCACTGCCGACAGATCAGAAAAGACTGGGGACCCATCCGCCCTGTTAAGCTTAACTTGCTGTAGGCGGTTCTTAAGATAGCTGCTAAACCAAAGTATAGTCTTACTGTCAAAGCCATAGTAACGCATCTTGGACAACTGCAAATTTGAATTTATAGAATCAAATGCCCTAGTGTAGTCTAACATTACCACTATAGTGCACATTCCCTGATCTTGAGCACAAAGAATATTGTCGGTAACATCTAGTAGGGCCGTCACAGTGCCACGCTTTTTTCTAAAACCAGATTGGACTTCAGGTAAGATGTTATTTTCCTCTATAAATTCTGTTAACTGTATACTCACGACCTTTTCTTGGATTTTTGATAAAAATGGCAAAATGCTTATAGGCCGTAAGTCTTTAAGCTCTGTAGGATTAGAGAGCTTGGGCAAAGGACGGACCAATGCAATTTTCCAAAGATCGGGAAATGTCGAAGACTCTATAGATAAGTTGACGATGTCTTTAATAATATCAATAGTATCAGGTAAAGTCATAATCAGCATGTCCAAAGTAATACCATCGTAGCCCTCAGCATTGGACTTTAAGCCCTTAATTATATTTATTAATGTTTCTATGTCTATACTTTTTAATTGAAATTTAATATTATCATCATATCTATGAAACTCGAAGTATGTTAATAATGAAAAAGAAACAGTAGAGGGACCTGGAACGGTGAGAAAGTGCCTATTAATAGCATTTGGATCAGCAAAAGTTGAAGGCAGTTCAGTGTCTTTTTTAGGTATAAGAGTATTTTTTAAGTTTTTCCATAATAATTTCGAATCATTTTTCTTATTATTTATATTATGTTTAAAGTAAGCAGATTTTTCGTTAAATAATGCTTGGTTTACAGTAGATTTAAGACTCTTGTAAAAAACCTTTTTGTTCTCCGAGCCACTCTTGCGATATTCATTTAACGCTTTATCTCGCAAACTCATCATAAATTTGACTGTATCCGTAATCCACGGATATGACTGATGTTTAATAGTGACCCATCTAACGGGTGCATGAAAATCAAATAATGTTAAAACAGTTTGGTTAAAGGCTTCGACCATATCGTTAACGTTTTCTATTGACGATAATAGATCCCATCGTATACTATGTAAGTCCCTGTTAAAGTCTTCTATACAGATACTTTTCAGTGGTCTATACTTAATAACATAGGGCTTAACTTTCTCGCATTTTACATCAAACTCGGATATTACCATACAATGCCCGTTTATACGCCCAACATTGTCCAATAAAATGTCTTTCCTTAAAGGTAAATCTGTACAAACCACATCTATAAGCTTCTGTGAGTGATCCGTGAAATGTGTAGGGTTTTTAACATGTTGAGTGAGATTGCTACACCTCAGGAAAGTATGGAATTTTATAGTATTACCTTCGCTTTCAACCAGGAGGTTGATGTTAAAATCTCCTAAAAGAATTATGTTATCGTAGTTATGGAATGAGTTAATCGAATCACTAAGCGCATCCAAAAAAATATTTACACTCATCCAATCAGGCCGATATGCTGTACCAACAATCAGCTTTTTACCATTCACCGTGATTCTAAGCCACATTTGTTCGACCAAAGCATGCGTTGGATCCACTGGGTGTGGGCAAGAGCGAGTCACTACGTTACGTCTAATGTAAAACCCGACACCACCTCCCCGGTTGTCTCCACGAGGCCTTGGGCGTGGGGTGTGACGCAGACGATAGCCCGGCAACTGAGGAGCACGGGCGTCCTCGCCGGCAAACAGCCATGTCTCGTTAATAGCTAGTATGTCCATATCATATCGATTTACAGCTGCTATGAAATTATCATGGTTAGAACCAAGAGAGCCGGGATTAAACAAACCAATTTTTAAATACTTATTATACATTTAGACTTATTTGAAAAACAAAAAATGTAAATAGAATTAAAACAAAATGTAAATAGATTAACCAATTACTTTTATTAAAAATGATGATGATTTTTATTAATTTATTATTATTTAATAAGTAAAAAATTAAGTTGATAGTTTGTGAACGACTGAGGTGAAGTAATGCTGTAAATGTAATAACATAAATATGTGAACAGTCTGTCGCACCTGCATCAGTAGATATCCCTCTATAATAACTAATACTTTGCAACAAAATAAAGTTTACAAAATACTGATCAAAGTCAGTTCGGGGGTAAAATATTTTATTCGGTTGGAGTGCCAAAAACACGGACCAAATCAGCGTCCGTGCGAAAAGGATAAGCCTGCTTGCCATCACCCTGCCTAGCAAAGATGCGACCTCTTCTGGTCCATGAGTAACGCCAATTCTGTCTGCAGCACTCTTCCCGTACTCTCTGAAACAACAGGCGGTTAGCCCGCGTCAGCCGCTCATTTATGTACACGCGTCGTTGCGGCCCGTCGTAGCCGAAGTCGGCTGAGGTAACATTACGGCGCACACGGGCAGCCCGCAGAAGCTCATCGCGTGTCTGACGTCGCGCAAGTCGCACGATTACACGCCGCCCGCGCATCCCTTCCCCGCTACAGCTATTGCTATCGCCCGACGCTAGTCCGGCGGGGCGAGCCATCGGCCCCACACGCTCCGCGAATACGATGTCGCGCTCCTCTAAAGTGACTCCTAGCTTTGCGGCCAACACAGATACCACGTGTTGGACATTTTCACCCTTCGTTTCCGGCAGATGACCAATATCCAGATCCGCCAGTAAGGCCTCCTGGTCACGGTCGTTTAATTCCAACTTCAGCTGGGCTACAGTTTCCTCCAAGTCGGACACCTGTTTCGCTGAGGACGAGGATGCATCACCCCTGTTCTCGAGAGCCCCGAGTCGCGAATCAAAACTATCCAGTCGTTCGCTGATACGCAGGAGATTGACGTTCAAGGTGTCCTGGATTGATGCCATATCAGTTTTCATCCCTCTTATTTCACCCAATTCCTTGCGTATCTCACGCATCTCAGACATATAGCTGGCTAGCTCCAAACGCATTTCTCTGGTCTCCCTTTCCGCTGCAGACATTGGGGATGAACCCGTCGTTGATGCTTCAGGATTTGGTAAGAGTGTGCCCACGGTGTCAAGGGTGGCTGGAGGAACTAGGCCCTTCACTGGAGTACTGGAGTTATCTCCTTTGCGTAATTTCTTTTTACATTCTGGGCACACCCAGTCCTTAGGAACAACCGTAGACTCGGGAATTAGTACACATCCCTTGTGAAAAACACCGGGACAGGTGGCGCAGGTTGCCGCGGCCGAGGGTTGAAGGAATTTTCCACAGGCACCACATTTAGCCATTGTTTTAATTAATATATTTTGTATGAAACACAAAATTGTTTAAATGTAGTGTCACTTGACTGCAATAGATGGCGCCACTAGTACCGATCACTTAAGATTGGTTTTGATAAGATTGATTTGATTGATAGGTAAGTACTCATTCGATTTTTATATGATATAAAGTTTATAATTTGTCTGAATACAAGACAGAAAACAATTCTTAGAGGATACTCAATTGTCACAAATCAGATTCAATCACTTAGTTTATACACGCATACCCTCTATAGGAAAAGTCATCCATACAATAATCACAACAATCTAGACACACACGAAAGCACTAAACCGGTTTAGTTTATGTCTGCGAACACTCGTGTGTCCTACCGCGACACCGAACTATGGGACACCAGTACTTTGAGCAGGAATTATACTGGCTAAGTATTATTACGGTAACAAGTAACTCGGAACGTATACCGCCGTACAAACGTCCGTGACGTCACCCCCGAAACCTCGAGGAACACCGCGCGTCACCTCCTTCTCCTTCCACCCGCTTTGCGCAGGGAAAATTACCCTCCTTCCTGAGAGGTAATCACCGATGAAGCGGCGCAGGTATGTTGGCACCCCGTGAAAGCGGAGTGCCTCCATAATGCAAGCCCATGGGAGGGAGTTGAAGGCGTTGGTGATGTCTAGAGACACCACCACGACGAACCCCCCCTGGGAAACCGCTTCCTGCGCCACTGACTTCACTCTCAGGATGGCGAGGATTGTGGACCTGCTCCGACGGAACCCGTACTGGCAATCCGCCAGGTTCGACAATCGCGACATCGATCAACCACTCTGCCATGCTCTGGCAAAGTAAATCCTGAGCTCTGGCACAGTGGTTGATGTTCGCCTGGAGGAATTTTTGGGCCATACTTATGCGATGGCCCCAACCTCCATCTCCTCCGAGGCGCTCGGTTGCGCCGGCCGAGCAGACTGTGGCTGGGCCGTAGCCCCAGCTGCAGCGCGCCGTCCACGTCTTTTGCTGGGTCGGGAGGCAGAACATGCCTTGTTCCCGACCCTGTGTCCCGCCGGTTTGCCCTGCCCTGCGCAGAGGACGCAGTGTGGGGCGTCGGTACATTGCCCGGCTTTGTGGCCAGGCTTGCCGCATCGAAGGCACAATGCACTCCTATCAGCTTCTGCAGTGCATGATTGACCGACGTGGCCAATCTCAAAGCAGCGGTAGCACTGCAGTGGTCTCGGCGGCAGGATTACTACCTGCGCCATGGACCAGCCGACACGGAGGCGTGCACCTCTGGCGGTGAGTCGCCTGGCGGCCGCCACCGGGCATCGGACGAGGACCGACCGAGTACCTGAGTGGTCCTCCTTGATTGCCTCGACCTTGATGTCGCCCTCTGCGCACTGGCTCTCTTTAGCCACGGCCGCACGGACTTCCTCAGCCGTGACCGAGTCGTCCAGCTCCCGGACCCGGAACTCAGAGGTCTTTTGGGGTCTGGATACCACTACAAGTAGAGGATCCAGAGCCTCTCTTAGTTTGGTGGCGAGGACGTCGGCTTTGTCGTCCCTCCCCCCACCAGAGACCTCCAAGATTCGGGCGCCTGTTGCTGCCCGCCTCATTTTCACCCCGGCAATACCCAGGCTCTGGATGTCCACCTTTTCCCGGGCAAGCGAGAGTATTTGCCCGTAGGTGGCAGTCACGCCCGGCTTCAGCTTAAGCTGAACCGCAGCCGAGCGTGGCGGGCGGAGCCTAGGCTGGGACTTCGCCGCAGCACGAGGAGCTGGAGGAGGGGCAGCAGCCACCGCCGGCCTCATCGGCTTCGCACCTCTCCGGGCAACCTGCACCCATGGCTCGTCCATAGACTCAGGGGCAGGTGGGAGAGGACGAGCCTCTCGGGCAGGGCGTGGTGCTGGAGCAGCCGGAGCCTTGGCCTTGGCCGGTGCCTTGGCTGGTGCCTTGGCTGGTGCCTTGGCCGGTGCCTTGGCTGGTGCCTTGGCCGTTGCCTTGGCCGGTGCTTTAGCCGGGGCCTTGCCCGGTGTATTCACCGGGATCTTGGCTGGCGCGACCACCGGCGCCTTAGCGGCTGCCGGGCCAGCTGATGTGGATGGCGACGGCTCCGCAGCGGCTTGCTTCCGACCCTTCCGCAGCTGTTTCTTCCCCATTGGGGGAGCAGGGACCGGGCTCTTCAAAAATGCCTTGGCCCTACTCTCCGGCATCGGCACCGGGAGGCACTCATCGTCGCTCTCGTAGGAGGACGGGGGCGCTGCTTGCGAGCTTTGATTGTCGGCCGCAAGCGCAGGACGCAGCCGCTTCTCTGGGAGAAGCCTGCCCTGTATGCCCTCAAATCTGGCATTTAATACAGGGCCGACCGTCCGCAGAATAATAAATAAAAATAAATAAAATATTGTTTATTTCCATCCACAACAACAAAAAGTTAACTTAATAACTATAGTTAATAAACATTTGTACACAAAACATAACAGTAAAAAAAAAAAAAAACAAAAACATTAGTAGATACATTACAGATGATGTACAGGGTTGTTGTGGAGGACTGGCGCCTGAACTAGGTATCCTAAGAACCTGTCTTACAGGTCACCAGGCCCCCCCACTCGAAACATTTACAAATAGGTATTGGCAAATATAATATAATTACTACTGTAACACTGGATACTTTATACAAGATACAACTAGATATAGATTCAGTTACATCAATATCACAAAGTTCCTCTCCCGCAACTGGTAAACAGTGTCTGGAAACAATGGTTTAAAGTAAGAAGGAAAAACATAAACATTAGTTTTATCAAAAAGGCTATACTGATACAGTGAATATAACAATTCGAATTTGACCCCACTGGTAGAATCAGTTACTTTCTTTTAAAAGCATCAAAATGAATATTTTAGTATGAAATGAATGAACAGCACACAGAGACTTCATATTATCTATATATAATAATAATAATAATAAAACGGCGTCGGGACGTGACGACCCCATCGCCCACTGGATTCCCAGAGCAATCAGTCAACGCAGGGCAGCTTGTGGCGAGCTGATGGTGAGTGGCGACACCACGTACCCTACCTCCAGGGGGACCATACACACATGCGTTTACACACACACACATACACACAGTTACACACCCCCCCGCCTCTGTCTTGCCTTGACCGGCCGGCCAGAGTGGAGTCGCAAGAGCAGGACATACGCTCTAGGGTGGAAGTGTATTGCACGTAATGGCGTAATAACGGGGAAACCCGCTCTCGGGGGTAAGCCCCGTGATGGTGAAACCGGAGCCGCACCTCTCGACACCCTTAGCTGCTCACATTGTGTTGCGCCCTGGCCGCATTTTCGTGGCTAATTAGGGTGCCCACAGGCAGTGTAGCCAACGAGCAGCAAGTCACCATCTACCAGGTTAAAATTATTGTGAGAGATTTTTAGGTAGATGTCCGTATCTCACTCCATAACCCGGTTATCCGGCCCACTAACATCCCATCCACATAGCACAAACCAAGTCAATCCCTCCCTGGCAAATAGTTCAGCAGCTATGGAGGACTGTCCGTTAGTGCATCTCAATGGTACATTAAGGGATAGAACTCCGTAGATGCAGCCATCTCACATTTTAGATAAAAAGGTACTAAAAGGCCTCTTCATGTTGGCTTTGGCCCCATGAACGCCTCAAAGGACCGGGTCCCTATGGACCCGTGGCTGAAAAGCGTACCAACATAATAATAATAATAAATTTCTTTATTGCAGGCAACAAAACATACAAATACATTATTGGCCCATATTTATATATACCTTACAGACTAACATACATATAATATAAAACTTATAAAAAATAACACTATTTTGTACGTAAAGTCTGTGACGCACTGCACGATGTCGCGGTGTCCGGCAGCCTCCCGCAATAACGCCGGAAGACGACACCTCTCGGCCAGAAATCTTCTTGAGTGAAGGTCTCCAGCTGGGCGGTTGGAACACGCACCACGTATGAATTAAAGTTCACGTTGTGACGCGATTCCAACTTCACGACTCTTATAATGAGCTTGGTCTTTACTCTCATGTACTCCACCAGGTCTTCACTCTTAGTAGAGTAATGCAGGCGGGACACGTAGAGAAGGGTCGTCGGTACAGCAGAGCGCAGCAACATATTGGGACCGCTGAGTGCTGTGCCGCACTTATTTCTGCAAGTAGGCTTCCTCCGCTTTCTTTCCACTTTGGTGAAGCCTTCATTGTCCTCGTGTTCCTTTCTCGAAACTAATTCAAAAGCTGGCATCTTTTTCGACGCCAACTCCTTCTGAGTTGACTGCTTTTTCCCGGGAGGTAGGCTGGCTGCAACCGCGTAAGCACGAGGCGGAGGCGTGCTCACGTTGGTCACCAACACAGGTGCAGGAGAAGCACGCGGTGCGGGGCGGGGTGACGCATGAAGTTCGGTGGCGATGACCGGCGAGTCGAATTTCGCTGACACGAAACTTGACGGCGATGCATCGAATGCAGCGCGGCACGAGTTGCTGTTTGAGGCATCGGGTGACCTACATACGAATTTATTGCTTTTTAATTCAATAATTTCCGTACGCAAATCATTGATGGTAGATTGTGATACCTCAAACTTCAACTGCAAGTTAGCCAGACTTGATTTCAACGTTGTTATGTCTTTCAGAAGTCTGGTAACGTCGACATGGTCGAATGTCACCGGTGGTAAGGAGTGAAGCCCTCAGGCAGTCACTACAAACTCGACGGGCCATTTTTCCGTATCCGTCTCCTTGAACACCCGGATGATGTCCTGAAGACTCCTCTCTCCCTTTTCGTCTCTCCTGCGAGACGGCATTCGATCGATCATGGCGAGCGACTCGTACAGCAGCACCTTTGCACTGCGGATCTCCTCTTCCTTCCAGTTGCTCGTGCAAATCTGGATCACACTGACTTCGTCCATGCAATCCAGTTGCTTCTCCAGGAACGCGAGTATATCATTGGCCACAAGCTTTTTCGTGCTCATGGCGAAGCCGGGCAGCGGCCAATGCCGCGCGTTTCGCGAATCAAAATTTAATTCATTTATTCAATATGTATTTCTTAAAAATATAGTATCGTTGAGTTAGCATCCCAAAACAGAAGTCTCGAACTTACTTTGGGGCTAGCTCAATCAGTGTGATTTGTCTATATTTATTTATTTATTATCTAGAAGTCATTAGTGATCTATTATCAGTTTTTCGACTTAAATAAATATAAAGTGATGTTATGTCGTGACGTTTTATATTATTGTTAAGGAAGACCAATTTGGTTTAGACCAGGGGCCTTACTCCATAATGTTATCAACGAAAGTCGTCCGTCATACGAGCAGTTCAAGGCAATCCATAACACATACGCGATGACGTCGTCGATCGCTTTAGAACGGACTAAAGACGGGACTAAACTACTTTGACAGATAAATAGCTTAAACGGTACTCTATAGAGTCAAAATGTCAACTTGACAGCACGTGAGTCGACCGAAAATGGCCCCCCTCCCACCCCGCATCATACCCCGCCAATGTCAACTCCGTCGTCACGGCGATACGGCTTTGGGCTCTTATTGGCTAGTTAGAACGCGATGACGTCGTCGCGACGCTTTCGAACGGACTAAAGACGGGACTAAACTACTTTGACAGATTAATAGCGTAAACGGTACTCCATAAGTGTCAAAATGTCAACTTGACAGCACGTAAGTCGACCGAAAATGCCCCCCGTCCCACCCCGCATCATACCCCGCCAACGTCAACTCTTTTAGTTACGGACCTCGTCGCGCCGATATGGCTTTGGGCTCTTATTGGCTAGTTCGGAGGTCTAATTATATCACAGATTAGACAGATAATTATATCTAGTCGGCATATCCATCGAAAAGCTGTGAACGTACTCGTAGTGATTATTTATATTCTCTTTGAGCTGTGGCTATATTTAGTATCCCTTAGCACAAGTTTAATGGTCCTACCTAGCTCAATCAGTGTGATTTATTATTATGTAACTATTCACCTAAGTAGCAGTTACTTAAATGATTGTATCTTTATCGAACAATAATAATTGTTCGAGGACATAAACATAACCTAACCTAAAGGATGCTCCGGAACTTCAAGAGGTCTCAAAGGTAAGCAATTTGTGAATTTTGTTTATTAAAAAAAGTATATATATATGCCTACTTAGCCTCATACCTAAATTGCCTTATAAAATTTTCTATATTTTTACAGATATTAATTATTGCTCTTGCATTTTATGCAAGGGCCGTTACCAGAAGGATGTGGATGTGGCCCAGGTTGCCATCATGGCGCAGCAGTCAGCAAGCACGCTATGGCGAAAATAGCCATGCTTTTTGGCAATAATATGGAGGATATAAATCATCTGCACCGAGAATATTACTAGGTATGTAAGCACTATGCTTTTTATCACTACATACTGACTTTGTTTACATCACACTTCGAATGGGCATGAGCCATCATGGCTGTAGCTGATATTCCGGATGTGAAGTTGGATCCAATGTCAAAAATATTTAAATTGATGAATACATGTACTGTTTGCTATCTAGCTAGTGGTACAAAAATATTCACTGACTAGGGGTTAATTCTAATAAACATTATTATAATCATTTTGAATGACTTTTTTCACCTCCACTTCACCAAAAGGCAAAAAGTGGCCTTTGGCTTTTATAATAGCCCTATGGCTCTGTCACCCCTGTTATTTCAGCGGGTTCCATGGCATATTTCTGCACTGATGCTGCACTTTACTTGTAATTATGGTTAAATTGAGCATTTTGAACTAAATGAGATGTGCGGAGCTGTAAATATGACAAAGTACATCACATTTAAATCTTAAAGAATTTACTCTCTAAAACAGGATAATCTAATATATTGGTATACAATTATTTCAGGTTTTCAAGAAGAGACACGTGGTGATGACACAGTGTACAACAATTTGTCTAAAATGATGAATAGTACCATGCCCGGTGTGAAGATATTTATTCCACCTCATTCCTCTACAGGAAGAATATAGGTAACAGAATGAACAGGAAGAAGAGCAACAACCAGCCAGAATCTGACTGTTATCATCCATAATCCATCCTTTTTGATTACATTGTGCCTTATTTATTATCTTCTTACTGGTTTTTACCATTTCATATTATGGACTTTAAATAAAACAATATATTATAAAATAGTTTTGTTTTTCATTTACCAAAGAAACCACTTTTAACATCAAAGTACATTTTGTTCATGATAAGTTATTTCTCTGCTAGGTTTGAAACTATTAAAAAATGTATATACATTAAATAAAAAAGAATCATTAATCAACGGGCTACATCGTTCTGCAGATCTGACAGAAAGAACCATACAATAAACCTAAGTACCTAGGTTAGTAGGTAATGTTAAGTAAACATTATGTACAGACAAAGCATTATGTGTTTTGTGGCTTGAAAGTAGACCGAGCCCAATGCCAAAAAACTTAAAAGACCACTTTTAGCATTGTGGTGGGCGAGAAGGTGGCAAAAAGAATCAAATCGAGTCTCGGTCTATATTGCCGTCGTTGTATCCATCGAACAAACGAAGTAAAGCTTTGGAGACACCAAAATTAACAGAGCTGCTCAGTTTTGTCGTAGGTAGCTCATTTACTGGGTTTTCGGCCTGGTTCTTGCGACATTCCCATTCTTGGGGCTCAAAATTTGGTTTTTGGTTTGGTAACAGCTGCCTTTCGAAAAAAAACTGGTTAAACTGGAGAACTTTTTACAGAACAGATAGAAATTTAATAAACAATTTGAGTTAGGTTAGGTATTTGTTGTTTGATGTTATTTACACACGAATGTCATGTTTGAAGTTGACATGTCTGTGGAACTTTACTTTTAATGATCATAGCGTCTGGGATATTGAGTCGTACTGATTTTACAATTATAAAATCAATTATATTTTCTTATTATAATAACACTTTTAGGTTCAGATTGGCTTCACTTGTAAGAAAAAAAAAATTAAGATTCTCATATATATTAGCCAATCAAGATAAATTTATTGTTTTCGAAAGTACCGATATAGTACCGATAAATTTAGCAAAAAGTTTCACACCACCGGTCTCGAATAGTCTCGATGCGTATCCGTATTGTACGGAACGACTGTACGGAGTAGCATGCCGTACCGGTGTCGATCCGTGTCTTTAGTACGCCCGTAAATACGGCGTATGTTTTTAGAGAGGGGCCGTCGCGGCGATACGGCTTTGGGCTCTTATTGGCTAGTTCGGAGGTCTAATCGTATATCTATAGATCTATAGGTACCTAGTCGGCAGTAGAGGTTTTAGGGTAGGACGCGGTTGGGCGACCGCCCAGGGCGCCGGATATAAAAGGGCGCTACGAAAGTATCCCTCCCCTCGTTCATTGATCGAGGTCTACTTACTTTTTATAAATTATTATTTCATTAGGTATATTTTATTGTGGATATCTAAAAGTGTTCCACCGTAACATCCGAACCAATTATCCAATTTTGACAAATGAGATGTCTATCGATTCTTGTTTCTGTCCGGGTGACAAAGTCTACAATTAGTATGCAATAAATATAACGAATTCGACATACAATAATTTCGAGGCAATTTTTTTTTGTTTTTATTTCGAGTCGTGTATCAAATGACAGGTATCTTAATTAGCACATTTCAATAATATATATTGTTAGCTGCAAATGGCTTCCGTAGTTGGGTATTAGCTTATAAAACGTAGGTAAATCTTGTTTCGAATGGGTTGGAATTGCAGTTAGGTAGGGGGCACCGTAGTATTTCGCCCAGGGCGCTGGTAGGGCTAGAACCGGCACTGCTAGTCGACATATCCATCGAACAAAATAAAAATAAAAATGACTTTTGACTTTGCATAACAGCTGTGGCTATATTTACTTAGTACCCCTTATCCCCCTCAGTACAAGTTTAATGGTCCTACCTAGCTCAATCAGTGTGATTTCTTACTATATAACTATTTACCTAAGTATTTAGCAGTTACTTAAATGATTGTATCTTTAATGAGCAATAATAATTGTTCGAGGACATAAACATAACCTAACCTAAAGGATGCTCCGGAACTTCAAGAGGTTTCAAAGGTAAGCGATTTGTAAATTTTGTTTATATAAAAAGTATATATACCTATTTGCCTACTTAGCCTGATACCTAAATTGCCTCATAAAATTTTCTATATTTTTACAGATATTAATTATTGCTCTTGCATTTTATGGAAGGGCCGTTACCAGAAGGATGTGGATGTGGCAAAGGTTGCCATCATGGCGCAGCAGTCAGCACGCTATGGCGAGAAGAGCCATGCTTTAATTTGGCAATAATATATAGGGATTAATAAATATATAGGGACAAGTTGCACTGATTGAGCTAGCCCCAAAGTAAGTTCGAGACTTGTGTTACAGGATACTAAATCAATGATACTATATTTTATAACAAGTACATATATAGATAAACATCCAAGACCCAGGACGATTTGAAAAAAACCATTTTCCAACTTGCCCTGACCGGGGATCAAACCCGGGACCTCTGGGTGGCGGACTAGCATGGAGACCACTACGCCACGGAGGTCGTCAAAAGCATATAAATCATCCGGTACCTCGTTATTCTCAGTTGAACTATTAGTACTTTACACTTAGTGCCCTCCAGCAGATTTTACTCCCTTAACCCCTACGCTCATCGCAGGATCATCATTATCTCAGTCCACAGCTGGACATAGGCCTCTCCCAAAGATTTCCAAAATGACCAATCTAGAGCGGCTTGCATCCAGAGCCTTCCAGCGACCTTGGTTAGGTCATCAGATATAGCAGGATAATGTTATATAATGGTATAAAATTATTTCAGGTATTCAAGAAGAGACATGTAGTGATGATATAGTGTTATAACAATTTGTCTAAAATAATGAATGGTACCATGCCCGGTGCGAAGATCTTAATACCACCTCATTTCTCTACAGGAAGTATTATATAGGTAACAGAATCAACTGCGGAAGAAGAGCAACAACCAGCCAAGATCTGACTGATATCATCCATACAGTGATTCATTCTTTTTGATTATATTGTAGCTTATTTATTATCTACTTACTGGTTTTTACCATTTCAAATTATGGACATTAAATAAAACAATATATTTAAAGTTTTGTTTTTCATTCATCAAAGAAGCCACTTTTAACACAATTGTCCATGTTGTTCATGATTAGTTATTTCACTGCTAGGTTTAAAACTATATATAAATGTTTATAAATAAAATAAAAGAGAATCATTATTCAACAGCCTACATTGTTCTGCAGATCTAACAGAAAGAACCATACAGTAAACCTAGGTACCTACCTACATAACATTATGTACAGACAAAGCATTTTGTCTTTGTGGCTCGAAAGTAGACAGAGCCCAATGTCACAAAACTCAAAGGCCACTTTTAGCATTGTGGTGGGCGAGAAGGTGGCAAAAGGAATCAAAATAGTAATATACATAGGCACATTGAATGTAAACTGATTCAGTTTCTACCATTCTATTGATTGGTTTTTATGGTCTTAGCTAGAAAAGAAGCAGCTGGTACATTCCTAGTTTTTTTCCTTTCTTCGACCAGCATGGAGGAGCAAACTTTTACAACAAACTAAAAAGAACCTCTACAAAGAAATACTTAAAACATTGAACACCATACACCACTCACACAAATTTAAACTAAGTGCACTTCTTATAATTATTATTATGTAAGCAATGCATCCAATTGCACATGATTGTGTTTTTATTAGGTGCTTTGGTAGGTTATTGTTACAATTTAGAGTATGTAACTTACAAGAAATTCAGGCATTGAAACTTAATTTGCTTTATAAAAATACACAACACTTCCACAATAATTATATATTTGTATAAGTACAATAAAATGTTGCATATGAAATACATTCTTTATTTTCATTCTTCATTTCTCCAGGCTATCTAAACAAGTTATTTCGGCTTTTCACGTCTCGAGTCTTGGTCTATAGAAGCCTTGCCGTCGTTTTACACAAACGTTTTGTCGTAGCGCTCATTTACTGGGTTTTCGGCCTGGTTCTCGCGACATTCTCATCCTTGTGGCTCAAAATTTGCTTTTTGATTTGGTACCAATAGCTGCTTTTCGAAATAAAACTGGAGAAGTTTTTATAAAACTGATAGAAATATAATAAACAAATAGGGATATTTATTTGTTGTTTGATGTCAATTATACACAAATGTCATTTTTGAAGTTGACATGTCTGTGGAACTTGACTTTTAATGATCATGGCATTCATGGCGTCTGGGATATCGAGTCTTAACGATCTGACAATAGTGAAATCAATTACTTTTTCTTATTATAATAACACTTTTAGGTGCAGATTGGCTTCTTTTGTAAGAAAAAAAGTAAGATTCTCATGTTTATTATATAATTAAGATAAATTTATTGTTTTCGAAAGTACCGATACAATACCGGTAACTTTAGCAAAAAGTTACATCACTGGTGTCGATGCGCGTCGTTTACGGGCTCGTATGGGATCCGTGTTGTACGGCCCGACTTTAAGGAGTGTAAACGAAGGCACCGATGTCGACCCGTGCCTTTAGTACGCCCGTAAATACGGTGTATGTTTTTGGAGTAGGGCCCCAGGGACACATCCGAGGTATAGCAAACATATACAGTTAACATCAGTCGTATAACCGTAGGTTACATTCTTCTTTTCGTGTCGTTGGCTCAAACAATCAAATTTTTTCTCTCCAGAAAGATGCCACTTTTACACCGCTGTCCGAGGCCTCATAAAGGTCACTTTTAGTGCAGCTGTTGGGGCACGATGGGCAAGATAGAAGGTGTGACATAGTCTGGTCGCCATGCCCACACTGACACTGTGTTGCGGATTCATCTATGTAACGCCATCGGGCTAAGTTATGCCTGCATCGGCCTACCTTAGTTCGAAGGCGGTTTAGGCTCTTCCATGTGGACCATGGGAGCTCATGACCTGGGGGCAGCTCCTCCGAGGCTGGTATAAAATCAGAGGGAGGCGGGTATCGGCTGCGCCACATTTCGAGTCGCGAGGATTTTGGGTCGCCTTCAAGTGGTTTTGTGTTGATAAAACTATTGCGGCTTATAAGTCGGCTATGATAGGATTGAGCCCCATATAGTGGGTGTCTGGGATCAGAGGCCTGTTTTCTCCTTTCGAGAGTACTAGCAACACTTCTACGCACAAATGGTGGTGCAATACCCGCTAGGGGGTGTAATAAATTAGTGGTGTCGATTTTAGACAACCGGTAATTATTCGGAGAGTGTGATTAAGTGCCACGTCCACCTCGCCGGCATGTGCAGAACGATGCCACACTGGGCATGCATATTCCCCCGCCGAGAAGGAAAGTGCAAGGCCGCTAGTCCTGAGGGCATGTGGGTTTGCTCCCCATGTGCTAGATGTTAGCCGCTGTAGTAAGTTATTGCGCGTTTCGACCTTGCTTTTAGTGTTTAAGCAGTGACTCTTATATGTGAGTGACCTGTCCAATGAGACGCCTAGGTAAGATGGATTATTGCAGTGTTGTATCCTTTCTCCATTCCAGGTGATATTAAGCTTCCGGTTGACTTGTTTGTTTCGAATGTGAAAGACACAACACTGCGTTTTGGAGGGGTTTGGGCGTAGAGCGTTTGCAGCATAGTATTTGCTGAGGTCTTCTAAAGCTCTCATTAGGTGTTCTTCTGCGCTTTCAAAGGACTTTGTTTGAGAAGTTAGTGCTAGGTCGTCTGCATATAAGAATCTCTCTATAAAAGGGGGACTCGGCTGGTCATTAGTGTAGATGTTGAAGAGGATGGGAGCTAGGACACTGCCCTGGGGTAACCCATTTTTCTGTGGTCTCCAGCGGCTTTCAGTACCGTTCAAGTGCACCCTAAATCGCCGGTCTTTTAGCATCTCGCTAAGTAGACGTGTAAGGCTTTTGTCTTTTGTAACGGTATATACTTTCCACAGTAGCTGTCTAATGTTAACGGTGTCATAGGCGGCAGACAGATCCACCAAAACCAGCCCCGTCACCATTTCTGCCTCAAATCCATCCTCTATATGTTGGGTCAGTCTGAGAATTTGTCCTGTACATGACTTTCCAGGTCGGAAACCTGCCTGCTCAGGGATTAGGTTAGGATCTATAATAGGGGTTAGTCTATTTAAAAGAAGCCTTTCAAAAAGTTTGTATGTGTGGCAGAGCAATGATATCGGCCTATAGCTTTTGGGGTCTGTTGGAGGTTTTCCAGGCTTTAACAGGGCTATTACTTTGGCTTTTCTCCATATGCGCGGGAGTTTTGCGGTTTTGAGGCAAGTATTAAAAAGTGCTAACAGCCAAGAGATTGCTACAGGACCTAACTGCTTAAGTTGATCCACCGTTAGATCGTCGTAGCCAGTGGCTTTCCCATTTTTGAGTGCACGCATCGCGGTTATGATATCAGGGAGATCAAAAGGTTTTGTTATATAGTTGTCTGTGCAATCCTGTTCTGGTATTTTAGGGGGTTTATTAAGACGACATGGAGATTTACCATTTATCAGAAGCTGATGTGCCACCTGATTAGCTGTTACATTACCCGGGATTGAAGGGTTAGGAGGATCACCTGTAAGTTTCCTGAGCGTAGACCAAGCTTTTTTGCTGTTTTTGGACATATCGATTTCTGTAACTGTTTTTATCCATTTACGTCTTCGGTTTTTGCCTACACTAGACATAAGTAGCTCTCCGGCTTCAATCGTTTCTTCCGCAAAGGGGTCCTTAGTATAAAAATAGGTTACATTCATAATATTTTATACATCCACAAGTCCTGTGGCAAGCCCTACGAACAAAATCTTGGGATCGGTTATGATATGGACCATATCATATCATAACCACATGTACAGGAGCTGCTTGTAGAAGCCTATTAATTAAATATTAAACTATTAAACTATGGGACGAAGTATAGTTTCAGTTTCGTCATAGGTAAGGCCTTGAAGCCAGTTCAGTAGATAGACAAAAGCGAAAGCATTCACAGAGTCAGTTTGTTACACTTTCAGTCAGGACTACTATATTTACATCCATTTGGGCTTCCAGTCGCATTTTATGTTGATAAGCGTTTTTGGAAACGCATCTTCCACTTCAGTCAGTTCTACTTCTTTTCCATATATTCGGGTGACTTCTAATCGAATTTTAGACCATAATGTAGTGTATTTTTGCGAAGGCATTAGAATAGCATTATATTGCTCATAATTTATAATTTTAACTATGTGAAAACCAAGTAGTTTCTCAGAAGTAATTGTTATATCCACGTAATCTCCAATATTCAAAGATGTGTCAATTGATCCAGTGATAATCATTTTTACTGTGCGAATACCAAATATTTTTCTCCTATAAAAGAATATTATATCTACGTAATTTCCAATATTTAATGACATCTCAACTGATTTGACCAACAGGTAAATATTTTAGAATAGCTGATACCCTGTTTCCCGGACTACTTTACAATAAATGATCATAATTGTAACTGAATCACTTATATATGTCGCTCAGGTATAAGTGTTTCCAAAATTAAACATACAGAGTCAGTTCGAACTGACTGATATATATATAAATCATTGCTTTACAAATGACATTCAATCAAAAACAGCCTTACTGGTAAAAAGGATGAAATTCGTTAAACAATCTCAAACTTTACAATTGAGTAAAATATGTCCAGATGAAAAAGTAGATGTTTCCCGACATGGCGACCTTCTACCTAATACTATTCGATGTATTATTTGCGGTCCCTCGAATTGTGGGAAAACTAATGTAATCATAGGTCTCCTATTACACGAAAATGGTTTACGTTTTAAAAACGTTTATCTTTATTCAAAGACATTGTATCAACCGAAATATGTTTTTTTAGAAAATGTTCTTAATTTAGTGCCAGGTGTATCGTTTGTAAAATATAAAGATAATGAACTTGTTTTAAGTCCTCACGATGCAAAACCCCACTCCATAATAATATTTGATGACGTCGCATGTGAGGAACAGTCCAGTATGAGGGATTATTTTGCAATGGGTAGACATAAATTTATCGATTGTTTTTACTTGAATCAAACGTACAGTAAGATACCTAAACAGCTAGTAAGAGACAACGCAAATCTTCTAATATTATCCAAACTGGATAAAGTGAACCTCCATCATGTATATGATGAACACGTCAATACCGACATGTCGTGGTCTGAGTTTCGAGAAATGTGTTCAAAAGTATGGAGCGAACCCTATAACTATTTGGTAATCAATAAAGATTGTATAAAGAACAAAGGCTGTTACAGGAAGAATTTTGATACTTTTATCTTGTTTGATGAGAATTAAAATACGAGCATATAAGAAGATTTATTCGATAATCATCTTCAGTTGAACTACTACCATCTTAAGAAAATAACGTATATTCATCAAGTTTAAAATGGAAAAAGATTTGAAAACTCAGATAGTTAAAATAGCTGAAGTTGTTAAAAAGAAAATGAAAGACATGAAAACTATGTAGTCATATAATGAAAATATTTTAAATACAGTTTTCAGACCTGTTACTGATTCAATGCATCAGTTAATTAAGGATGAGAATCATAAAATTAAATCGAAAGAAGCAAAAGATGATTCCATGAAAAATTATTTTGTAAAAGACCAAATTCCATCGCCTGAACCGCATTTCAACAAAACTCTTCAAAAAAATATTTCCCTACAAAGTTGTTCTGAAGATAGTTCTGGTGAAGACAATTCTGATGAAGATATTAGTTTTGACAAATTGGGTGACTGTACCAATAATACCAGTGATACATCGTATAAAACCATTGAGTCAATACCTAGTCCTAGTCAAAATACTTCGTCTTGGTCACTTTCCTCCGAAATATATAATGATGTACCTTTTGGCGTTAGACTAGAACGAGGTAAATTAATGATGGGTTCAGCACGTGTTCATATAAATGATCAAATTATATCTGTAGCAGGACGTGATTATCGGATAACACCAGGGTTGCAGGAGTTATTGTTAAAAAAAGTACCTAATTTGAAAGTGGTGACTGAAAATGATTGTCAAGAATATAAAACCATGTTAATAGACACAAATGCTAACCGGCGAGACTTTGATCCCAGTAAACCAATTAAGTCTAATAAAGGACGGAAGTACTTAAACATCATTAAACCACTTTTTAGACTGCGAAAGCCTTCAACTTCTTCTGTCAGTAACGTTGATGATGTTAGTGCAGGAGAAGGTTTGATACTTAAAAAGAAATTAAAAAAAAATACTGATCACATTTACTGGGATGACCCTAATGAACTAGTAGAAAGGCTGAAATTATTAATAGCATCTAAAGATGCAGGCAACACTGGTCTGGATAACGAAATAATTTCAATAATAGAAGAACTACGTGAAAATGGTAGTATAAATTAAATACCGCAGATCCTATGTAGATCATTTATTACTTCACTGCGACCGACTTCAATCCAAAATGAATGTTGATAAATTCGGTCACCATGTTCATAAAAGACTACGTTTGTCAGAATTACTAAATTGTACAACTAATCACCTAATTGGATCAGAAACCGGAGATTTTGATTTACAATCATCTCGATTAAAAGGAGTTCACGAACCAGTAGCACATGATGATGCGGTGAACAAAAAATATGTAGATAAAAAGATAGCTGATGAGATTGCTGCTCTTTTAAATGCAATAAAAGAGGATGTAAAAAATAATCTCAATCAGTTTGAAAAAAAGTTTTATACTAAAGACTACATCGATAAAATTATTAAAGTTCAAAATGGCGAAACAACAAGTGGTAAACGAAATTCACAGATCAGCACGCAGAAATTTTCATCGTCGCAATGTGATTTTGAAAGGAATGGATGACTTATGGCAAGCTGACCTGATCGATTTTCAATCTTTAAAAAAGTATAATAATGGATACGCTTATATTTTAAATGTTATTGATGCTTTTTCAAAGTATGCCTGGATGATTCCTTTAAAAACGAAATTAAAGAATGATGTTCTTTACGCATTTACTCAAATATTAAGAGAAAGTGGACGTATTCCTAAAAATCTACAAACTGACAGAGGTACGGAGTTTTACAACGATGTATTTAAAAAACAAATGCAGTTAATGAAGATTAATCACTATTCATCGTATTCAACAAAAAAAGCTTCAATTGTAGAAAGGCTTATCAAAACATTGAAGATTAATATGTATAAATGTTTTAGTTATAATGGTAACTATAAATGGTTAGGAAAAACTTTAAATGATGTTTTGTCTTCATATAACAATCAATAACATAGCGTTACTAAGTTTAAACCAGTAGATGTAAATACAAAAAACGATAACCTAGTTAAACAGAACATTAAAAAATTCCAAGCGAAACGATGTAAATTAATCAAAAATAAATTTAAAGTAGGCGACCACGTTAGAATAAGTAAATACAAGAGAAGTTTTGCAAAAGGTTATACACCTAATTGGTCTACAGAAATCTTTACAGTTAAAACGGTTAATAGAACTTAACCAGTTACATATTTAATACAAGATCAACGAAAACAAAATATATTGGGTTCATTCTATCAAGAAGAGTTACAAAAAACTAAGTACCCAAATATATACTTAATTGAAAAAATTATAAGGAAAAAAGGTGACAAATTGGTTGTCAAATGGTTAGGACTTCCAGACTACGAAAACAGTTGGGTAGATATAAATTCAGTTGTATCATAATATACATAAGTCTTAGCATCTTATATTTTGCTCATTATATAACAAGAAATGAAAGGAGGTGGACTTGTTAATAATTTGATAAACAATATCCCGTTTGAACTTCACTTGCCAGGTTACAACTATTGCGGACCAGGCACTGGGCTACAAGAAAGATTATTGAGAGGTGACAAAGGTGTTAACAAATTAGACGAAGCTTGTAAATATCACGATATTGCATATAACAATCCAGACATCTCTGTTCGTCATAAAGCCGATTTACAGCTTATGAAAATGGCTAAGAAGCGATTACATTCTAAAGACGCTGGCGAAAGAGAAAAGTTAGCATCGTGGATAGTTAATAAAGTTATGAAGGCAAAATTGAAAATAGGTGCCAGAATAAAAAAAATTAAAACCATTGTGTCAAAAATACGTTTACAAATAAAGAAACTGAAATCAAAGGATAACAAAAATGCAATTAAGTATGCTTATAAAGCGGCAAAAAAAATGTTTCCTAAAACATGTCACGTTCGTTTACCAAGAATAATACCAATCCCTAAAACAGGAGGGATTTTACCTTTGATACCAATTTTTGCGGGATTATCAGCACTAGGCGCATTAGCAGGAGGTGCTGCTGGTATAGCTAAAACCATAAATGATTGCAAAACTGCTCAACAAAATTTTAAAGAATCTGAACGTCATAACAAAGCTATGGAGGCTATTGCGCTTGGAAAAGGATTTTATCTTAAACCATATAAAAAGGGAAGTGGGTTATTTTTGAAATCTACAAAAAACTAATAAATAGGCTACCTAACCGTGCTCTTACGAATATCGATATTATTAAATACGCTAAAAATATTCCCTACTTTCGTGGTGTGTATATGAGAGACAGATTACCACGTAAACCAAAACAGATAGAGTGTGGAATATTAAACTTAGACAGTCACAATAATAATGGAACACACTGGGTAGCCTATGCAAAAATTAATAATTATTGTGAATATTTCGACAGTTTTGGTAATTTAAGACCACCCAATGAATTGGTGAAATATTTGAACGTTATTGATATAAATTATAATTATACTAGGTTTCAAAACTTTGATACTGTGAACTGTGGTCATTTATGTTTAAATTTTCTGCAAGACTTTTGGTGTCAATATTGTATATATTAGTTATTACATTTGAATAAAACATCATTTCAAAAATGTCTTTCACTCTGTCTATAACTGGAAACAGCTCAATACTAACAACGAACTATTCCCCTCCATTGGAACTCGATGGTCAATACGAGTGCTCTCTTTTACATTTCTCTACTTTTAATTCTATACCAAATGTAACAAATATAAATAATAAATTTTATTATGGTATTAACGAGGTGGTTGAAATTCCTGAAGGAGCGTATGAACTCCAAGACATCAGCGAGTTCATACAATCAAAAGTAAAGAATTGTGTTTTCAAGTTATTGTGCAATAATAATACATTGAAGCTCTCGATATTATGTTCTAAGGATATTCACTTTGAAAAAAAAAAATTCTATTGGACCTTTACTGGGTTACGGTAAGACTTTACTGACGAAGGATATATGGCACAAGTCTTTGCTACCAGTGAACATTCTACCTACAACTCTGCTCCGGGTTGAATGTGATATTACTGGAGGTTCCTACATTAATGGAAAATCAAGTCATATAATACACGAATTTGCTTTAAATGTTCCTCCAGGCTACCGAATAATAGAAATTCCAAAAAATACGATTTATTTTCCGGTAAATAGAAGCACAGTAAATAGTATAAATATTAGAATATTGGACATAAATAACGATTTAATCAACTTTTGCGGAGAGCAAATTCAACTGTACCTACATTTGAAGAAAATATGATTGACTACAATAAATACACTACTACATGTATTCAAAAGATTAGTACGCATCGGGCAATCAAGAAGACTACACATACTCGTGATAAGAAGAAGAAATTGACAGCTGCCAATATACAATTTCTCAAATCGATTGGATTACTAAAATGAGTATTTTAAATATAACTAACCCACCCGCTTATGATAACTCTATAGACGGCATAGAAATCCATTCTTACAAGCCATATACCACTACATTCAATATAAATGATGAAATTCGGATACCTATAAACCAACAAGATTTATATGTGCTTCCATGTGCAAGCACCTTGTATGTTGAAGCTGTGGTTAATGTTATCAAAGTTGAGAAGAAAGAACCAGTTCAAGCAGTACAATTTACCAACAACCCACTTCTTTTCCTTTTTCAAGATATAAGATATGAATTGAACGGTATTGAAATAGACAAAGTGAAGAATGCTGGTATAAGTACTACTATGAAAGCACTGGTATCTATGAACGCAGACGAGGCGAAGGTATCCAAAGCATGGGGTTGGGATATACACGGTACAAAAAATGAAATTGCAGGTCATTTTGCTGCGTCAATACCTCTCAGCAATATACTAGGTTTTGCAGAAGATTATAAAAAAATAATTGTCAATTGCAAACACGAACTTGTGTTGCTACGAAGTAATACTAACCTTAATGCTTTAAAGCTAAACACTGGCGAAGAGGTTGAAAGTATTGACATAAAAAAGATTGTATGGCGAGTTCCTCACGTTAAAGTATCAGATAGAGAAAGAATTAATTTACTTAAAATACTTGAAAAAGATAGACCCATTCAATTAGAATTAATTTACTTAAAATACTTGAAAAAGATAGACCCATTCAATTAGTGTATAGAAACTGGGACCTTTATGAGTACCCTTTGTTACCAAAGACTACAAAACACACTTGGTCAATTAAAACTTCGTCACAAATTGAAAAACCAAGATATGTCATTTTAGGTTTACAAACAAACAGAAAGAACAATGGTATGAATGATATGTCACGGTTCGATCACTGCAATGTTCGAGATGTCAAAGTTTTTTTAAACTCTACATATTATCCGTACGAAAGTTACAACACCAACTTTTCATATCATAACTTTGCTTTAATATACGAGCAATATGTAAATTTTCAACAGTCTTATTACAACCGCCCATGCAACGCATTGTTGACTGCACAAGAGTTTAAAAATTTTGCACCATTATTCGTGATAGACTGTTCTAGACAGAACGATAATATTAAATCAGGACCGGTGATCAACATTCGCCTCGAACTAGAGTGTGATAAAGAGATACCAGATAAGACATCAGCATATTGTCTAATTTTGAATGACTGTATAGTCGAATACAGACCTCTGAGCAACATTGTTCGTAAAATATCATGAACTCGATTATTTTCGTTGATGTGCAAGGATTTAAGGATCGCTGTAATAAATTTATAATCAAAGAGTTTGCATTATCTACTAAGGATTTCACCCAGGTTTTTCTAATTAAACCTCCATATGCATATACTACATTATCTCCCGAAGAAAAGAAGACTGTTCGATACCTCGAGCGACAGAGAGGAATCGCTTGGAGTGAAGGTCACATTGACTTTAGAGAATTTAAGAGAATTATTACACCAATAATGCAAAATAAAACTATAGTAATGAAAGGTCTCGAAAAACAGAAATGGATAACGGAACTGTGCGAAAATTCTATTCTAATAGACATAGAAGACAGAGGGAGCCCTAACTTTATGATATTATATAAACGTTATTGCAAAAATGAATGTAATTTCAATTGTTTAAGTCATAAAAACTTTTGTGCACTAAAAAATGTTATTTGTATTAGGAAATGGTATTTAGAAAATATTTCGTTGTGTATTTAAAATAAATATCATCATATAAATATTTGTTCTTTCTTTATTCATATCCTTTATTAGTTCAACCCTAACATGCATTATAATCAGTAAAAAAACTAAATATTTTATTTATCAAATGAATTTTTCTCGTGAAAGAAAACAAGATATGATTTTTATTTTAACTTTTATTAAATAATAAAAATACTTAAATTAAATATTACACAATGAAAATAACATAGGTACACGAAGAAATTAATTTTACATCAGAATGAAAATATTTACATTTATTTCCTAACATACATTACTTAATAACAAAATATTAAAAACAATTAGTATAACTATAATTAAAGATTTTTTTTGAAATATTACTGATTATTTTTTCAGTCTGGTCCATAATTTCATCACCAATGTCTTTTACCACGTATTGTGAGCTCAATAGGACCCTGTCATCATGAACACAGTCATTTATTAGTTGATCACACTCTAAGTCCAGCACTTGAATCTTAATCAATCGGAGACCTCTGTGTGGAGCACTGTTTATCACAAATGAATGATGAGGAACGCGTGAATTAATTATTTTTTTGGAAATATCTTTCCTATTGCGACTTCCTTTTAAGGCTCTTCCCTGCGCTAGCGACCTTGAAAACACAAAAAAATTAATTTCTCTTTCTGTAAGTGAGATTATTAGAAACCCTCGTACAACTTTTTAGCTAGTATCCTGAAGTTTCATTAGAACCTCGAAAGTCATTGAAATACTATCCGGTTTAGAAACCTTTACAAAAAGAGTCAAAAATGGCCGTTTTTAGTATTTTTTGCAAAGGAAAATTCAGGGTATTTTATTTCAATGATTTTCGAGGTTCTAATGAAACTTAAAGATACTAGCTAAAAAGTTGTACGAGGGTTTCTGATAATCTCACTTACAGAAAGAAAAATTAATTTTTTTGTGTTTTCAAGGTCGTTAGCGCGGGGAGGACCCTTAACTTCAATTTCCGTTGACGAGCATTTGTTTTTACTTCTTGAGGACTTTGCATCTTGAAAAATTCTTCACAGAAGCCTAAAGAATCTCGAGCGTATTGAAATGAACCAGGCCTCTTTTCTTCGCTTTCTGAAATGGTGGGGTCCACATCACTTAAACGTTGTGTTGTCTGTAACAAAAACAAAAAACACTTTAATAAATTAAATATTTCAGAAACAAAAAAACATAACAACTAAAAAAACGGTAAAAAATTAAGTTACCTTCCGTTCATGAGTCTTCGTGTTAGATTTTTGATAAGCACGTATTGGAAATAATTCTTCGGTTAATCCTTCCGACAATCGTTGAGCGTGCTCAAAAGAATCGGGAATTAATATTTCGCTATCCGAAACAGTAATAAAATCATCCACTTGTTTCGCTGTCTGTAACAAACCAAAAACACTTTAAAGTAAAAACAGTCAATTAAATATAATCTAATTAATATAGAAGTAAATAAAGATCAATAACTTACCATTGTTAAATATTTAAAAATTCAAAATTCAGAAAAGCAACGAGCAATTGTGTATGCCGATGTCAGTACAAGAATGAATTAAAATAATATTTATTTCTCCTATTGCGTTATTGCCTTTTCATTATATGTCATCGTATTCACTCGCTCTTACTACAGTTTGCAAATGCATGACTCAAGTTAAAATTTGATTGTATTGCAAAACATGGTGTTCCTCGCAATTCTAAATAAACAGGAATAGACATGTCCGTTCATCCTCCACCTTGTAGCTAGCAGGTATATCATTACAGTAGCTATCATGTTTCATATGCTGGTCAATAATACTACAATTTATGATTTCGTTTGACAACCTCGGTGGCGTTATAGATAGCATGCTCGCCCGTCACTTAGAGGTTCTGGGTTCGAGTCCCAGTCTAAGCATGATATAGAATGGTATTTTTCAAAATTTCTTGGATGTTACCTAGTTTTTTATATATCGTATACATCACAAACTTTTCATCACAAAAATGGTAATATACTATCCATCAACATTTTTTGGTATGAATTTTACTTATAACACAGTCAACCTACAATTTTTGATGTTGTTCCCTATAGTCGATCTAACGCTGACCAAACAAGCGAGAGCCTGTTGATCCTCCCAAATGATAGTGCTTGTAGGTGTCTTTGTGTCTGGTCACGCGCATAGCCAGTGTCACGAGAATCGAGAGCTCTATGTTAACTGCATAAAACGATGGGTCTTAATCGATGGTCCTCCTGACTGGCCTTGGTGGTGGGCTGGTAGCCAGTGACACGAGAATCGAGAGCTCCTTGTTAACTGCATATAGCGAGGGGTCTTACTCGATGGACCTCCTGGCTGGCCTTGGTGGTGGGCTGGTAGCCAGTGACACGAGAATCGAGAGCTCCTTGTTAACTGCATATAGCGAGGGGTCTTACTTGATGGTCCTCCTGACTGGCGGGCCGATGGCCAGTGACACGAGAATCGAGAGCTCCTTGTTAACTGCATATAGCGAGGGGTCTTACTCGATGGTCCTCCTGACTGGCGGGCCGATGGTCAGTGACACGAGAATCGAGAGCTCTGTGTTAACTGCATAAAACGAAGGGTTTCATCTTGATGGTGGGCTGATGGCCCGTGACAGTTTTATAAATAAAACAATAAATTATTAATTTCACCCATTTTATTGTATATAAATTTAAATTTACATAATAAGATATTGTCTATTTAATGCAAATAAATCTAATCTTAAGATCTTTAACAAAATAATTGCTTACACTAAGTTTCACAGAATATTAACCATGCAAATAATATTTATGACAAATGTAAACACAATTGTTGTTTTATATATTAAGTACACTTTTTAAAAACCTGTTAAAAGTTAAAGATGCTAGTGTGTCCCCATGCCTTAGTCGAAATCTTATTTTTGGATATGACCCGCTTATCATCATCAGCTGATAAAGCAATTTTATTTACTGCTAATGTAAACAGTTCATGTTTAATTGATTTGAATAAAATATTTGTTTTACGAACGATGTCACCCTCGTATAGAGTTTTTTCATAATCTGATACATTTAAATCACGCACAATATTTCTCTTAATGCCTTTAGCTTTTTTTATTGTGCTGTCCATGGTTTTAATGCAATACAACTTTGAACGAAGTCCCACAAATTCGCTTATGACTTTAGTCCCCATTTCAAGCTTAAATAAGCCAGGGACTTTTTTATTTTGAATTGGTAAATTAAATTGGTTATTTTCACAATTGCTAGTGTCAAAATATAACAAAAAGTACCTTTTTACATCACAATAAAAATTATTTGTTTGTATATGATATATAAAACTATCTGTATCAGTGTAACACATCTGTACACGATTTTTGTAAAAGGGTTGTATTTTTGAGTAATGAAAATCATACATATGACTTTTTGAAAGTTCTAAAACAGTAAAACCGATGTATATGGGTTTGTTTAATATTATTTCTTCTGGGTTCAACTGAACCGCTACTAAATTGTTAGTAAACACAGTCGCGCTGTGAAAATTTGGACGCGCAATAAGTTTTTGGGCACATAATCTCTTTTTAGTTACATTTTTTTTGTCTGCCCACTGATTAACCAAATGCACGTTTACTCTCTTCTCATTATTTTCTAAAGTTTTTCCAAACACGCTGTTGTTCAAGAGTTTGAAAAAATCTTGTTCAAAAGCAGATGAACTTTTTTGTCGCAGTGTAGTATTTAAATCAATATATTGTTTTAAATACAGACTTTGTCTGAAAGTTATAATTCGATGAATTTTTTTCAAAACCAAACCATGTTTTATACAAGTTTGTAAATGAATATAATGAATAACATATTTGAATTTATCATATAAATTCGGGATTACTTTGTGATTCTTCCCGCCTGGAGGAATGCATTTCTCCGGGCAAAATGGCAAATCGTTATGCAAATTATGCAAATGTTTAGGATATTCTAAGTCTACCTCTAGTATAAAACCATAGTCGGAATTAGGTGCTACTTTAATTATATCAAATTTATTGATTTCATTGCTATTAAGGAACCTAAAATCAGATAAGTAAGTTAACTAAGAATAATTCATCAAAACATACAAGGCCTTTCCAGCAAAGAACTACTAGTTGAACTAGTATTAGAAGAATTAGATGTAGATATCTTGTGTTTGACTGAGCATTGGCTATGTGAGAGTGAGATGATGTTCAGCCTAAACAACTACGACATTGTTAGCTGCTTTAACAGAAAGTCTACTACTCGAGGCGGTTCTATAATAGTTACAAAAAATGGATTCCGTGGCAAGGAGCGGAAAGACATAGTTAGACTTTCTGTTGACCGCTGTTGTGAGGTGGCCTGTGCCGAGCTAGACCAACATTTAATTGTATGCGTATACAGTCCACCAGATAGCGATTTTAGGGGATTTTTGAAAGTAATGGATCAGGTGCTAAAGTTAGCTTCAACTAGTAAAAAAAATTTAATTATTTGTGGTGACTTCAATGTTGATATTCTAGTGCAGAATCCAAGGAGTACACAATTTTTAAACCTCTTTAAATGTTATGACCTAGAAAACGTTTTTTTTGAACCTACTAGAATCTCTGCTACATCGGCCACGTGCCTGGACAATTTCTTTACCAATATAAATTATTTTAAGAAATCTGTAATTAACAAGTTGCCATCTGACCATATGGGTGTATTTGTTTCTTTTGTCAAGGAGTCCACCCGCTGCTTGAAAGAAGATAAAATCATGTGTAGGCCTATTACTTCAAAAAAAATTCATAAGCTCAAAAAGAATTTAGAAAATAAGTTATGTTCAGTCATATACACAGGAAGTAATCCTGATGATCACTACAATAAATTATTTAGTACAGTGTCTAAAGAATATTCAGAAACATTGGAACAGAAAAAAGTTAATGTTAATGGTAGGTTAAAGTTTAATGAATGGGCAACTAAAGGTATTTATATAAGTAGAAGAAAATTATTTGATTTATATGCCCAAAAACAATTTAATTTCAACCCTAACTTTGTTGAGTATGTTAAAAAATATTCTAAATTATTTAAAAAAGTTTGCAAAAATGCTAAAGCTATCTACATTAGTAGAAAAATAAATAATGCTCCAAATAAAATTAAAGAGACATGGAATGTTATTAATAAAGAAACCGGTAAAACTAGACCGAGAGAAAATATTCGTGAAATCAAATGTGCCGGTAAAAATATTACCAACCCTAATGATATAGTAAATGTATTCGATAATTTTTTCACTAATATTCCCTTGGAACTTACTGAAAATACCAATTCAAGTCCTCAACATGCTGAAGCCTTACTTAAAGATAATGTAGCTCAATGTAATCATAAGTTTCAATTTAAACATATTACCCCCAAAGATATAGTTGATGCATTTAAACAGTTAAATTTTAAAAAATCGGAAGACCACTGGGGTATGTCCGTTAGTGTAGTAAGCCACATTATAAATATCATTGCTGCAGACCTAGCTTTTATTTTTAATGAATGCATTGATGAAGGTATTTTTCCAAATTTAATGAAATGCAGTAAATTGATTCCTTTATTTAAAAAGGGGGTAAGAACAGATCCTGGCAATTATAGACCAATATCGATTCTGCCAGTTTTGAGCAAAGTGTTTGAAAAGATAATGCTTAATCAAATGCAACATCACTTTATCACCCATAACCTTTTTCATAGCCAGCAGTTTGGTTTTACTGGAGGGAAATCGACCACTGATGCGGGGGTAGCGCTCGTTACTCAAATTTACAATGCATGGGAAAACAAGAACGATGCAATCGGTTCTTTTTGCGATCTCTCAAAAGCGTTTGACTGCGTAGATCATCCAACACTTTTGCTCAAATTCCGTCAGTACGGTTTTGACGATAAATCAATAAACCTCATTCAATCATATTTAACGGATAGGCTTCAGACTGTTGACATAAATGGCATAAAGTCAAACGGATCTCTCGTTAAAATGGGAGTACCTCAAGGTTCTATCCTGGGACCGTTCCTCTTCTTAGTGTACGTCAATGATTTGCCTTACGCGGTTGAGAAACAAGCTGGCATTGTGTTGTTCGCCGATGACACGTCTCTTATTTTTGAAATAGACCGTCATAGCGAAGATGCTACTTCGGTGAATAACACCTTGACGGCCATTTCTAACTGGTTTTCAGCCAATAACCTTATGTTGAATGCAAACAAGACCCAATGCATTAGATTTAGTCTTCCTAACGTGAGGCAAGCCAATGTTGATGTGCTACTGAACGGTCAAAAATTAGATCTCGTTGAAAATACTACTTTCTTGGGAATCACAATAGATTCAAAACTTCAATGGGGTGCACATATCTCTAAACTCGCTAATAGGCTTAGCTCAGCGGCTTACGCTATTAGGAGAATCAGACAATTGACAGATGTGGCAACTGCTAGACTAGTTTACTTTAGTTACTTTCATAGTCTGATGTCTTATGGGATTCTTCTATGGGGGAGTGCAGCTGATATACAGACTATTTTTATTTTGCAAAAAAGGGCAATTCGTTTTATTTACGGTTTAGGATCAAGAGACTCCCTAAGAGATTTTTTTAAGAAAATTGATATACTTACTGTACCATCCCAGTACATATTTGAAAATATAATGTATGTAAGGAAAAATATTGCCTTGTTTAATAAAGTGGGTGATTTTACGGATAGAAACTTACGTAATATAAATGATTTATTTACTCCGTCCTATAGGCTGAAAACAGTTAGTAAGTCGTTTATGGGAAACTGTATAAAGTTTTATAATAAATTGCCAGAATCGGTTCTTAGTATGCCAGATAGAAAATTTAAAGTTTATGTTAAGAAAGTACTCTGTGATAAAGCTTATTACGGAACCGATGATTACCTTAGAGACAAAAATGTCTGGCTTGAGCTTGGCGCAGGTCCCTCTTAAAGGTTTGTATTTGTACATTCAGAAATGTCATAATTTAAGATCATTCTGTACATGTTTTAGTACAAAATTTACAAATTGACATTAATTTTAAACTTGACATCATGCTTAATTTATAATTATGACATAACAATGTATTCTCAGTCCACATATCTAATTTTAATACCAGTATAATTGTAAGTTGACGTTATTGGAGAAAATGCTGCAGTACAGTTTGTTACCGTTTCTTCTGTACTTGCGCTTTGGAAGCGGCAGTAAACTTAGCTATAAGTAAATGATCTGACGTCAACATTTACCTTATAAGAAATCGAAAGGAAAAAAAGTGACAATTATCAAGTGATACAAATATCCAAAGATAAATAAATGAATTTGACTTTGACTTTGAGATAATGGTAAATATTGACACATACTGAACCCGTATAAATTATTACAGTCGATATAAGCGATAAAGGAAGTAGGCTCTAAGGGTTTGTAATCAGGTAAGTAAGTATTATTTGCATGCTATGGGAGCATAAACACACACCACCACGGATGCCTTTTTGTAACATTCGAATCATGGTCAAGTCATTAATAAGTTCTAATTGAATGCCTGTTTTCAGCAACATTGCGTCGAAAGATAGACTAGGCGCTGTTAAATAAAACGCTGGATCTAACTGATAATGTTGTTTACAAGTCTGGCGAAAATTTTCGAATATATCCGACAGTAATAGGACATCTGTTTTCAAATATAAATCTGTGTAAGAACCTAGGTCAGAAATTTTAAACGTTGACCAAATTAAATTCGCATGCCTGTAATCCTCGTCAGAAATATTTTGATCACTCAGAGAACTATAAAAACATTCTTTTGACGGAAGTTTATTTTCCTGATATCGTTCCCATGAGTACATATATTCGTATGGATATACGCCTTTACGAATGAGCAACTGAAACTTTTCTTTACTGGGATAAAAACTTTTTAGGTGTATAAAATCTTCTGGCTTTAAAGTATCTGATAATTTACTTAAACTTGTTGCTAGAAATTTGAATGAATCAACGAAACGAAGTTGATAAAACTGATTACCTATAACCGGTACAAATTTTGTAAATGAAATATAATTCTCTTTAGTTTTAGGTATAATTTTTATGTCACCAGGGACTTCAGCTAAAGCTTTGATGAATAAATGACAGTCATAGCCCGCTAGGTTGTGGAAAAAAATCGGTACAAACGATGGACGTTTATATTGTAAATTACAGTATGGGTGCGCAGCTCCGCGGTAACGACCGGTGACGTGGCAGTGATCGCGAACTTTGTCTGAAAATACAAAGTTTTGGCAAATATGACAGTGCGTTGCTTTGATAAAATTTGTAAAATTCCTCATCTTCATTAGTAAATATCATCGGAACTGTAGTGCTTACTATTTGATATATATTCTGCACGTCTTTGATAATGGACTCAACGAACCGCTTATTACAATTAGGCCCTCGATATGACACATAACGATTATAGGTAGGATTGTCACAACAGACTATATAATAAGCAAACGCAACGGGCACATGGTGGTTCAACGTGCTCGTGTTTTGAGAAGAAGAGCAGCCCATGCCAACATTTGTTTTGAGCATTGATTCAAAATCTGCATAAATACAAAAGGGCATATTTTGTTTAGGGTCATAATTTTTAAATTGTATAAGTGAACCCTTATCCGGCAAAACAGTTGCGACACCTCCACATAGATGACTGTCAACTTCTTCTAAAGTAGCAAATTGTAATAAACAAAAGTCACAAAAATAAACCTTACCATGATGGGATGTTACTTAACTTCGAACAAGTCTAGAACAGTCTTTGATTAAACAATAATGAGAGGAATTTTCATTTTCTATAAATAGTAAATGTATAATTTTGGAATTGCAATTTTTATCAATTTCTGATTTGTATAAAGGACCTTCAAGAGTTTTATTGTTTTTTAAACCATAAATTATAAATTTTAAATTTATGTTATTCTTTTCAAATATTTTTATATCATGAAAAGTGACAGGAAATGACATTCCGCTTGTGTCAAAAAGTTGACGAAAATGTGGATAAGAAGATGTTCTAGTGGGATGTTTTTTGGCTGGATATAAAGCAGCTGTGACACACCATAAAAAGCAATATTGATCCTTGTTTAAAATATTTAAACACGCTTTTTAGGGTTCCGTATCCAAATGGCAAAAACGGAACCCTTATAGATTCGTCATGTCTGTCTGTCTGTCTGTCCGTCCGTATGTCACAGCCACTTTTTTCAGAAACTATAAGACCTATACTGTTGAAACTTGGTAAGTAGATGTATTATGTGAACCGCATTAAGGTTTTGATACAAAAATAAATAAAAAACAATAAATTTTGGGGGTTCCCCATACTTAGAACTGAAACTCAAAAATTTATTTTTCATCAAACCCATACGTGTGGGGTATCTATGGATAGGTCTTCAAAAATGATATTGAGGTTTCTAATATAATTTTTTTCTAAACAGAATACTTTGCGCGGGAGACATTTCCAAAGTGCAAAAAAGTGTGTGTCCCCCCCCCGTAACTTCTAAAATAAGGGAATTATAAAACTAAAAAAAATACATGATGTTCATTACCATAAAAACTACCAGCGAAAATTGGTTTGAACGATATCTAGTAAGTAGTTTTTTTTAATACGTCATAAATCATAAACGGCAATTTACCTTTCATTCAATCAACTCAAATATAAAAATTTAAAAAAAACATACTACATACATGACTTTTATATTATGTTATTTGCTACTACGGAACCCTTCATGGGCGAGTCCGACTCGCACTTGGCCGCTTTTTTAGATTGTATCGACTTAGGTAAACTAATAAAACTAGAACCGGCTAGAGGTTGGTATTTGTTAAGATTGACCTCCATGTATAAATTGTTTAAAAAAGACCATCCACTATCACGATGTTCAAATTCCTCAATACTTTTTTTAAAGTATGTAACTGTGTCAAAATATAATTTTTCAAAATCATAATTAAAATACAGTATTTTGTTTTTTGTAATAAAGGACTTAACTGATTGTGAATTGTCTTTAAATTGTATAAATGTACCAAACAATTCAAAATTCACTTACACACAAGTGTGATTAATAAGGTATTCATCTAAAAGTGACTTTAACTTATCATGAATTTCGGTAAAAAACAAATCTGTCGAAGATGACTGAGATTCAGTATTCGCTATTATTTTGTACGTTAAAATACGATTACGAAATGCAGTGTTGACAATTTCAATGCCATCACTATGTTTTATAGTGTAATTATTATTTTTATGAAAATTACTTCTTAAATGACCCACCCATGATTTATTGTGTATAGATGTGTTACACACAGTGCAGAAAGGCATGGTAATTACGAAATCAAACTTATAACAATACTAATAAAAAAGAATTAAAAGTAATATTTAAATTTTATTAAAAACTTATATTTAATGACAAAAAAAAATTATTTGATATTAACTTTGTCGCTGTAATGTACAGGTTCAGTCTCCTCAAATAGGACCCAAGCTTGTCCTAAGAAGCCTTGCAGTGACTGCCAAGAGGATGACGATTCGTCACACTGCAGCTTCACCGTTACCATAGCCTTTTTGTAGCGGACATCGGCGGCGTTGTTCACGTAGTCCTGCGTTTTATAAATCTTGAGATCTACAAAATAGTCCCCGCTGGTCTTGAGAGCACGACGCGAGGTCCCTGTCGATATTCTGCTGGAGAAGCTCGACGTCACGCCTCCGTCGCGGGGCTTTGGTTTGCTGCAACCGGCTTCCTCAGTTTGTAAGATGTTAAAAATGTTATTTTTTTTCGACCTGCTTTTATATATATATATATATATTTATATATATATATATATATATATATATATATATATATATATATATATATATATATATATATATATGTATATATATATATACACATAATAGATTAAATATATATATATATATTTAATCTATTATGTCTGATGATGATGAGTCATTTTACTCTTGTGTTTCTAGTAACGAATCGTTTTGTGATGTAAATACTCTTGAAACTTTTCTTATAAATGCTATGTCCGGAACATCTTACAACTTTAACGTATGCCACTTGAATTCTCAAAGTATACCAGCTCACCACACTGATTTATTGGATACTTTTTCTGCGGGCCTTTTTGATGCAATACTGGTCTCTGAGAGCTTTCTTAAACCGTGCCTATCCTCAGCGTTGTACGCAATTCCTGGTTATATCCTAATACGAAATGATCGTACAGGCGCGCGTTGTGGGGGTGTTGCGGTTTATCTCCGTAGCCATATTCAATATAAAATATTAGTGACATCTCCTCCTGAGTATTCAAGTGCAGCAGAATTTATATTTTTGGAAATTTCTGTCAATGGGACTAAAGTCCTTCTTGGAGTCGTTTACAGTCCCCCTGGTATTGATTACTTTGCTCAAATTGAGCCAGTTCTAGACTCCCTTTGTTCGGATTACACACATCACGTAATCATGGGTGACTTTAATACCAACCTTGTTCATAGCGATGAAACGCGTTCTCAAAGGCTTCTTAATATACTCAAGTCAGTGAATCTTTCTGTTTTGCCTCTGCAGCCTACTCATTTCAATCCAGATTCGGACGACACATGGCTTGACTTGATTATCACTTCTTCCCCTAACCTTGTTGTAAAGCACGGGCAAGTTTCAGCACCTGCTTTCTCCAGACATGATCTTGTGTACATGTCTTATAAGTTAAGAGCCCCTAAGGCTAAGCCTACTGTTATTTGGACTCGCAATATGTCTGGTATGGATCGCGACAAGTTACTTGGTGATGCAGCTAAGTTGGATTTTTCACCTATAATTGAGGCAGCAACATTGGATGAAAAAGTCTCCAGGTTCAATTCGTTGATTATTTCCTTATATAATGTTCATGCTCCTCTTAAAGCTGTTAAATTGAAGCGTCTACCATCTCCGTGGATCACAAGGGGAGTTAGGATGGCTATGTCGAAAAGGGATCGTGCTTTTCGTTTGTTTAAGCGTGACAGGTGTGATGACAACTGGGTCGCATACAAAAAGGCGCGGAATCGGTGCAATAACATGGTAAGAGCCGCCAAGCGCAAGTACTTCTGTGATAATTTAATTGATACGTCTTCGGCCAACATATGGAAGTTTCTTCGTTCTCTTAACCTTGATAAAAATCCTACTAATACTAATTCCACTTCCTTTTCACCAAATGATTTTAATAATCACTTCTCTTCAACTAGTTTTCTTGATCCTACAATTAAATTAGCGACTATTTCGAGAATTTCTTCCATGGCCAAACCTTCTGTTGATCCTTTAAATTTTTCTCCAGCGACTGAAGACGACATTCGTGAAATTGTTATCGCCATTAAATCCAAAGCGGTTGGTTGTGATGATGTGAGTCGAGAAATGGTAACAAATATTTTAACTGTAATTCTCCCCATTCTGACTCATATCATAAATTTCTCGTTGGCTACTGGAACCTTTCCTTCTCTCTGGAAGAAAGCGTATGTAATCCCTCTCCCTAAAGTTTCCTCTCCTACTCTCTTGAATAATTTTAGGCCTATATCTATACTCCCTTTTTTGTCAAAAATAATAGAAGCTGTAGTTCATGCTCAAGTGTCTTCCTATATCTTTAACAACTCCCTCCTTACACCCTTTCAGTCGGGTTTTCGTCCCGGACACAGTACTACTACTGCTCTTCTCAAAGTCACCGAGGATATTCGGTTGGGCATGGAGAATACGTTGGTCACTGTTTTAGTTCTCATTGATTTTTCCAATGCTTTTAATATGGTAGACCACGATATTCTGCTTGCTATCCTTGAGCATCTTCAATTCTCGTCTTCAGTCAGGGATTGGTTTTCTGAATATCTACGCAACCGGCAACAAGCGGTGCGTATAGACCGGGTATTTTCGGACTGGAATGATCTGTCCAATGGTGTGCCTCAAGGCGGTATATTGTCGCCGATACTTTTCTCTCTTTTTATAAACCTTCTTTCTGCTTCCATTGACTGTTCTTACCATTTTTATGCAGACGACTTGCAAATATATGCTCAGTCATCAGTTGATGATATCGAGTCAGGTGTAGCGAGTGTCAACGCGGCTTTGTCGGCTATTTTATCTTGGTCAAATGAATTCAGAATTAAGGTAAATCCCACTAAATGCCAAGCTATAATAGTGGGTAGTTCGAAGCAAATATGTCAGCTTGACTTTAACACTGTCGCGCCTGTCACATTTAATAATTGTGTTATCCCATACTGTAAAGCTGTAAAGGATATTGGCTTCTATATTGATTCTACGCTTAGCTGGACATCCCAAGTGGCTGAAGTCAGTCGTTCTGTTACTATAGCGCTTCAACAGCTTAACCGCCTAAGAAAATTTCTACCGTTTAAGACGAAGATATTGTTAGTTCAAACATTAATATTCCCTATAATTGATTACGCTGATGTGTGTTACCCAGATCTTAGCGTAGATTTTCTCAATAAGCTCGATCGTCTCGTTAACAATTGTATACGTTTCATTTTCTGCCTTCGTAAATATGATCATATATCATCTTTCCGTTCTGAGCTTAAATGGCTTCCTATCCGTGAACGCAGACAAATGCGAATTCTTTGCACTCTCTTTTCAATTCTATCTAATCCCAATTCTCCGGAATACCTAAAAAGTAAATTTCAATTCCTATCCGATACTCATGATCGGCAACTTCGTTCTGCAGACTCTCGTCTTCTTTTCATTCCTTTACATCGCACAAACTTTATTGCTAACTCTTTTACCCTACAAGCTTCACGGCTCTGGAATGCTTTGCCCGTTGACATTAAAGAAATTTCCACAAAATTTTCTTTTAAAAGAAGAGTACATTCTCATCTTATAAATTAGTTATTTACCAGTAGGTTATATCACCATCGTCATCATCGTAATAGTGTAATGTCATTATAATGTAGGTATATGTGTGTATATCGTATGTATTGTATAATGTGTATGTTTATGTCATATTATAATTTTAGGTATATATTATATGTAGGTATATATTATAATAAATGTTTTGTAATCTATAATATTATTTATATATATATATATATATATATATTTTTTTTTTTTTTTTTTTTGCGCCGCAACAATTTATCTGTTTATCCCTATGGTTGACTGGGAGAGAACGCTCTTAGCGTTAAGTCCGCCAATTGTAAACAATTTAAATTGTGGATCAATAAAGTTTTAATAAATAAATAAATAAACGACATAACCAAGGTAATTTAGCTGAGAACGAAAGAATTTACATTTTTCCAAGTTAACTGTGAGGTTGGCCATCTTAAGTTTTTCTAAAACACGGAGCAATAAAAGAAGATTTTGATAAATGAATGCTGCTTAGATAACGAGCGTCTCGTAAGTTATCAAGAATCTCTGAAATATATGGCAAATTATATGCATCTTTTTTCGTAATAGAATTCAGTTTGCGGCTATCTAGGCAAAATCTAGGTTGACCATTCTTTTTGGTTACTAATAAAACCGGCGAGGACCAGGAACTCTCGCAGGGCTTAACAACGTTGAGAGCTAACATTTCATCAACCTGTTCTATCAGTATACGCTGTTTTTCGGGAAACATGCGATAATACCTTTGCCAGATGGGCTTAGCATCTCCAGTATTTATATAATGAGTAATTAAACTACTTTCTCCCAGACCTTTACGTTCAAAAGAGATGTTTTTGGATTGTTCTAGTATATTATCCGCAATTAGTTTTTCAGATTCTGATAAGTCATCGTATCCATGAATATAAGTATCAGATTTTAAACCTACGTCACTGTTGTTAACTTTTAATAATATACTACTTAAATATTTAGGGCAGATTGCAAACTTTCGCCAAAAATCTACACATAAAATAAGGTCAGTTTCGATATCGGGGACCACAGCTGCTCTAATAATATAAAAACTGGTTATCGAAATGTACTGGAATATCGATGTATCCTAAACTATTTAAACATTGGCCTCCAGCGGCAGTTATAGAAATACAGTGGTGAAATACGGGGTGGGTCTGCTAAGACGCATTTAATATCATTAGAGAGAGCGCAAAGGTCAATCATTAAGGCCATACCCAAATTTTCAGGGGTCCAGTGGCGCCGCCATTTAAAATAAATCATTTAAAAGGAAACGGAGATATCATTCAAAATTGTGTCTTGGTCAAGCCCTAGATAACCCTTAAAACTATTTTATGAACTACTGTTTATAATTTAAAGTGCGAACGTGAAGCTTTTCTACGCACATTAGCTAAAAGTGGCCGTTTTTCGCAAATGTGCGTAGAAAAGCTAAGGATGTCCAGCTAAGCGTAGAATCAATATAGAAGCCAATATCCTTTACAGCTTTACAGTATGGGATAACACAATTATTAAATGTGACAGGCGCGACAGTGTTAAAGTCAAGCTGACATATTTGCTTCGAACTACCCACTATTATAGCTTGGCATTTAGTGGGATTTACCTTAATTCTGAATTCATTTGACCAAGATAAAATAGCCGACAAAGCCGCGTTGACACTCGCTACACCTGACTCGATATCATCAACTGATGACTGAGCATATATTTGCAAGTCGTCTGCATAAAAATGGTAAGAACAGTCAATGGAAGCAGAAAGAAGGTTTATAAAAAGAGAGAAAAGTATCGGCGACAATATACCGCCTTGAGGCACACCATTGGACAGATCATTCCAGTCCGAAAATACCCGGTCTATACGCACCGCTTGTTGCCGGTTGCGTAGATATTCAGAAAACCAATCCCTGACTGAAGACGAGAATTGAAGATGCTCAAGGATAGCAAGCAGAATATCGTGGTCTACCATATTAAAAGCATTGGAAAAATCAATGAGAACTAAAACAGTGACCAACGTATTCTCCATGCCCAACCGAATATCCTCGGTGACTTTGAGAAGAGCAGTAGTAGTACTGTGTCCGGGACGAAAACCCGACTGAAAGGGTGTAAGGAGGGAGTTGTTAAAGATATAGGAAGACACTTGAGCATGAACTACAGCTTCTATTATTTTTGACAAAAAAGGGAGTATAGATATAGGCCTAAAATTATTCAAGAGAGTAGGAGAGGAAACTTTAGGGAGAGGGATTACATACGCTTTCTTCCAGAGAGAAGGAAAGGTTCCAGTAGCCAACGAGAAATTTATGATATGAGTCAGAATGGGGAGAATTACAGTTAAAATATTTGTTACCATTTCTCGACTCACATCATCACAACCAACCGCTTTGGATTTAATGGCGATAACAATTTCACGAATGTCGTCTTCAGTCGCTGGAGAAAAATTTAAAGGATCAACAGAAGGTTTGGCCATGGAAGAAATTCTCGAAATAGTCGCTAATTTAATTGTAGGATCAAGAAAACTAGTTGAAGAGAAGTGATTATTAAAATCATTTGGTGAAAAGGAAGTGGAATTAGTATTAGTAGGATTTTTATCAAGGTTAAGAGAACGAAGAAACTTCCATATGTTGGCCGAAGACGTATCAATTAAATTATCACAGAAGTACTTGCGCTTGGCGGCTCTTACCATGTTATTGCACCGATTCCGCGCCTTTTTGTATGCGACCCAGTTGTCATCACACCTGTCACGCTTAAACAAACGAAAAGCACGATCCCTTTTCGACATAGCCATCCTAACTAAAAATGTAAATACTCTTGAAACTTTTCTTATAAATGCTATGTCCGGAACATCTTACAACTTTAACGTATGCCACTTGAATTCTCAAAGTATACCAGCTCACCACACTGATTTATTGGATACTTTTTCTAAAAAACCCTTAGAAAATTGGAACAGCGGAATGGGTTTCTCATTTTGATATTCTCATTTTAATTCTCATTTTGATATTCTCATTTTGATTCACATCTTCATTTTCATTTTATTTTCCTTTGGATTGAATTTTGGATTCAATCTCCCAAGAAGTCTTTCTTCAAATTGTGTTGTCTTCCGCTGGTTGCAAGGGATGGAATCTTGGACCATGCTATTGTAAGAAGGTGACGTTCACCGAGCAAGACTTAATTTATCAAGGTGACTCTGCGATGATCAGGTCGGTCTACACTCCATTTACTATTATTTTCTAATCAAAGAAGTAACTAGAAACTTAAAGTATTTCTCCGTGGTGATCAATCATACAACTTCTATTGTACCAGATGCTGTGAATACTATAGTACCTATTTACAAATAGATAAATTATTTAAAGTGTGTATGTAGGTGGTCAAATTTAGAACCTGCCCTATATTAATGTATTTAGACTGAGCTAGAATATTGTAATGGCAAATTTGGACTACCCTACATTTGGTTATATAAGTGTATGTACCTAATTTAGTATCTATTGTGAAAAATATATAATTGGTATTGATAGTCTATTAAATTTTTATTTAATACCCCATAGGAACCAAGCTATTCACATATATATTTTATCAGGGGTCGCCCACCTTTCCGGGTATTTTGTAATGCTGCTACCAGCAAGGCAAGGGCACCCCGTGATAGGACATTCGACATTACTTTCGTTTTGTCCAAGTTCATTTTAAGGCTCACCTATTGGGAAACTCGGTTTAGGTCTGCGAGCATAGTACACACATACTTAAGTCTTCTATCGATTCTGCCATGACCACAATATCATCGGCAAATCGAAGGTGAGTGATATACTCGCCATTGATGTCAATGCCAAATCCTTCCCATTCCAGAAGCTTGATCTTCCAGTGCAAGGTGAACTGTTTCGAAAATATAACGTCTGTTTACACCTCTATGCAGTGGAATTGCCGTCGTCCACTGCTCCTGTACTCGGACTGACATGGTGGCGTTACTGCATAAGCACTTCAACACCTCGATATACCAATAATCAATACGCCATCGCTGGAGACTGAAGCACGGCCCATGTTTCGGCTTTTTCATAGTCCACTAACCCCAAGCATATCGGCCGGTTATACTCCCTCGTCTTCTTTATTACCTGCCGCAGCGTATGAATGTGGTCCATTTACGGAAACCGGCTTGTTCGGGAGGCTGGAAGGCATCAAACCTGTTTGCGAGACGATTCGTGATGACCCTCGAAAACAACTTATATACATGACTAAGAAACGTGATAGGCCTAATGTCTATAGTTCTTCAATAGAGTGTTATCTCCCTTTTTGAAGAACAGGACCACCACGCCCCTATTCCATGCTTCTGGAGTTACGCCCTCGAGCAGAACGGAATTAAAAAGCCTCTGAAGGACTTTCAGCAGCGTTCCGCCCGCTTTTAGAAGCTCTGCTGTGATTCCATCGCCCGGCGCCTTGTTGTTTTTAAGCTGTTTGAGGGCCATCCTAATCTCGCACAGGCGGATGTCCGGGACATTTTCGGTATAGTCACAGAATTAATAATAGTATTACATATAACAATAATGGTATAGTGTTGGGTTAGCTTGGCTTTTGGGCAAACTCCAACGTCTACGACTACTTTTTTCAAAGTGAGTCCTTGCGATTTGTGCACATTTATTGCCCAGGCAAGCGACAGTGGAAATTGCGTTCGTGAGCATGACACTTGGCCAGTCTTCCACGACCGGGTCATGCGTGGGATGGGAACCGTATTCTGGCAAGGATTCTTGCCCACGAATCTGCACAGCGTGCCCACGCATTGAACGCTTTAAGAGTTCGGGATATAGTTCCTGCTCTCGTACTTCCCTTGCGAACTCACGCTGTGAACACAAGCGTTTGGAGCATTTGGGCGAAGTTTCTTGCTGACAAAGCTCTTATTGGCACGAGAAGTACCTACTGGCATATTCCCTTAGTTGCGACTCTCTACGTAAAACTACTTCGGCTTTGGTTGCCGCTGATATATTACTAATACTACAACAGAAGCACAGACAAGCAGCGATATCGATTGAACCAAAGTTCGCTCAACAAAACTTAGTAACTTCCTAGTAATTCGCCGCGAACTTAGACCTCGCGATTATTTTTTGCAATTCAGTTCCCTAAATTACCCCTAGATAGCGCTATTCAAAGTTAGAACGCGCTATGGTTTCGTTTGCTACATAATCGCGGACATTTTTATTAATATTTCAAAAACTACTGAACCCATTTTGATGCCCAACGAACTTGAAAATTCTATTGATATTTCCTACATGCTTACCAAATTTCATCAAAATCAACCCATCGGTTCGGCTGTTATCGCGGTACAAACATACATACATACATACATACATACATACATACATACGATGTGTTTTCGCCCCAACTCGATTTAGAGACCTCACTCGCTTCGCTCGCTCGGTCAATCATCACTGGTGATATTAATATCAACATTGCTGATAATACCACTGACGATCGTAGTCCAGAATACCTGGAATTACTGGCATTCCATGGTCTGCTTGCGGTCTACAACCTTATAACCAAATATGATCCGCCGGCCTGCCTGAACCATGTCATGCTCAAAACAAAACTTCCAGCCTCTACCTTTGTCATTGACACCTTAGTTACTAACCATCACCCGGTTCTCATTGCTTTAACTACCAATAACCCTTTAAACGTAAAACATAAAACTAAACTATTCACTAACCATGCTGCTTTATCTGCCGATCTGGAAAAGACCGATTTTCTGCCAATCCTTACGACTGATGACCCTACATATGCGGCCAACGACTTTGTTAATTCTATTACAAGATGCATACGGGCTAATTCTAAAATTATGCATGTTCCATACCGGAAAAACACTATTAAGCCATGGATCACTGTTGGCATATTACGCTGTATGCTATAACCGTGACACATCAAGATTTAGAAGGTTTTTCCGGCAAAGAATTATTAGTTGAATTATTTCTTGAAGAATTGGATGTTGACATTTTATGTTTGACTGAACATTGGCTGTATGAGAGTCAGATGATGTTCAGCCTAAACAACTATAATATTGTTAGCTGCTTTAACAGGAAGTCTGCTCAGCGAGGGGGTTCCATAATTTTTGTAAAAGATTCTTTCCGTAGCAAAGAGCGGACGGATATTGTCAGACTTTCTGTTGAGCGCGTTTGTGAGGTGACCTGTGCCGAGCTAGATCATCATATAATTATTTGTGTATACAGTCCTCCTAATAGTGATTTTAAAAGTTTTCTTAAAACAATGGACCAGGTACTTAAGTCCTGTTCATCTAGTAAAAAGAATTTAATTGTTTGCGGAGATTTTAATGTTGATATCTTAGTAGATAATCCAAAAAGTACACAATTTCTAAATCTTTTTAAATGTTATGAATTAGTAAACGTATTCTTTGAGCCAACACGAATCACTGCTACATCTGCTACTTGTTTAGACAATTTTTTTAGTAATATTAAATATTCTGTTAAATCAGTTATTAATAAACTGCCTTCTGATCATTCAGGTGTATATGTAGTTTATGTCCAGGAGTCCAAAGGCAAGTCCAGCATTTTGAACAAAGATAAGACTTTTTGTAGGCAGATTACTTCTAAAAATATACAAAAACTAAAAAATAATTTAGATAACAAATTGTTATCGGTCGTTTACACTGGAAAAAATCCTGACGACCATTACAATAAACTATTTAACGTTATTACCTCAGAATATTCAAAAACTTTGAAACAAAAACAAGTTGTAGTGCATAGAAAATTACAGTTTAGTGAGTGGGCTACTACCGGCATCTACATAAGTAGGAGCAGGCTTTATGACTTATATTCCCAAAAACAATATAATTTTAGTCCTTCCTTTCTAGAATATGTTAAAAATTATTCCAAAATATTTAAAAAAGTTTGTAGAAAAGCCAAGGCAAATCGTATAAGTAGAAAAATAAATAATGCTCCTAACAAAATAAAAGAAACTTGGAATGTTATAAATAAAGAAACGGGTAAAAATAAAGCCAAAGAAAATATCTGTCAAATCAAATCTTGTGGTAAGACTATTACTAAAACTGAAGAAATAGTAAATATTTTTGATGATTTCTTTACTAACATTCCTTTGGAACTTACTTCTAATGTGAATTCTAGCCCCCAGCGTGCTGGGTATTGATGAAGGCATATTTCCTAACCTAATAAAAATGTAGTAAACTAATCCCCTTATTTAAAAAAGGAGAAAAAACAGATCCTGGCAACTACAGACCTATATCTATCCTGCCAGTTTTGAGTAAGGTGTTCGAAAAGATAATGCTCAATCAAATGCTTCTTCATTTTAAGACCTACAACCTTTTCCATAGCCAACAATTCGGCTTTACTGGCGGGAAATCGACCACCGATGCGGGAGTAGCACTTGTTACTCATATATACGACGCATGGGAGAACAAAAATGATGGAATCGGATCATTTTGTGATCTCTCCAAAGCATTTGATTGCGTAGATCATCCGACACTTTTGCTTAAATTTCGTCAATACGGTTTTGATGATAATTCAATAAAACTTATAGAATCTTATTTAACAGATAGGCATCAGACTGTTAATTTAAATGGCATAAAATCGCACGGATCTAATGTTAAGATAGGGGGGAATTTCAACAAGAGATTTTTTATTGTCATTTCGGTGGGATTTTTTTATAACAATGCTATCTATATATATTGAGTAACAAATAAAACTTTAGCCTTATGTGTAACATGTGCGGGAGTGGACATCAAATATCATCAAAACTTACTGAAATATTTAAGGTTGAATTTTTGTGAATCCACTGAAATGAAAAGTGTCCACCGAAATGAAAAAAATGTCCACCGAAATGATAATTACGCCACTGAAATGATAAGATTGTGCACCGGAATGAAATAAGTTCACCGAAATGATACAGCTAAGAACAATCGTCTGCGAAGTTAGGGTTCCTTTCTGTATATTTGTTAGGTTTGATTACCACATTCTTAAGTCTCGAACTTAGGTACTTTGGGGCTAACTCATTCTGTATGATTTGTCCTATATCTAAAATACATTTAACTCGAATTTCACGTGGACGAAGTCTCGGGCAACAGCTTATGTTATTTCTACACTAGTAGTATTAAGTGAATATGATAACCCCCCTATAATACATCCACAAAAGGACATCACAAAACTGAAATGATTTAATATTTGACACAAGGATCTCTAAAACTTTATGGATTTATCATTTCAGTGGTACATTTCATTCCCGTGGACTGTTATCGGTATTATAGTCCACCGAATCCACTGAAATGATAACACCGAGATGATAAAAAAAGGTTAGTTTTACATTTAACTCCGAATTAAAATCATTATTAAAATTTCAACACTACTCAAACAAAACAGTACTAAGGGCGAATTTAAAACAAAATTTTAAAATAAATTAAAATGAACCTAGCACGAGTAATAAGGGCCACCGAAATGAAACCATTTTTGTCCCCATATCACAAAAATGATAAACTTACTTTTTGGTGGGGACCCACAATGACGTTGCGACCGGTGCATGTACTTCGCGAGCTTGAGACGGACGGATCCGAAGTGAGGAAAGGCAGGGGGGGCGCAAAAACGCAATGTTGACAGGATTATTCTACCCCTTCAAATGTCGGCATAGCAGACACAATAGTAAAACAATACATCAGACGCCCGCTCCGGGCGTCCGACATTTAAAGGGCTACTAAAACTTACTGTCCTCTGAAATAATAACTTTTTTCCGGACAAAAGTTGACTGCTTGTCAAATGTATCAGAAAGAAGATAAACAAACAATAATTGTTTTAATTGGTAGGCTATATTATAATTTAACAATATTGAAATCCATTTTAATCCAAATAATGGATGTATTTGCAGGGGAAGATATTTTATGAGCGGAGTTAGGTTCAGGACAGGCCACCGTGATGATAAAATGACATTTTGTCATTTTTTATTTAATGTAATAGAGGCCATTTCTCAATGATTTTTTTTGCCAAGGTCGATAAGTACTTACTTTACTAAGAAAAAATTTACAAAATCATAAACTAGTACATTGCACTACCGTTCTCAGGATTGCCGTGTATTTTTTCTGCTTGGGCAATTCACCCATAGGCGTACCGCAAGGTTCAATTCTTGGACCTTTCCTTTTCTTGGTTTATGTCAATGACTTGCCTTACATGGTTGAGAAGCAGGCTGGCATAGTGCTGTTTGCTGATGACACCTCGCTTATATTCAAACTTGATCGACATAGCACAAACGCTAGCGCGGTGAACAGCACCTTGTCTTCGATTTCTGATTGGTTTTCTGCCAATAATCTCATGTTAAATGCGAAAAAGACTCAATGCGTTCGATTTTCTCTTCCCAATGTGAGACAGGGCTGCGTTGACATAATGATAGATGGTGAAAAACTCGATCTTGTTGAAAGTACTACCTTCTTAGGAATAGGAATAGACTCGAAACTTCAATGGGGTGCTCATATAACTAAACTTTCAAATAGGCTTAGTTCTGCGGCTTATGCTGTTAGGAGAATAAGACAATTGACAGATGTAGCAACTGCTAGACTAGTGTACTTTAGTTACTTTCATAGTGTAATGTCTTACGGCATACTCCTGTGGGGGAATGCAGCCGATATTCAGACTATTTTTATTTTACAAAAACGGGCAATTCGTGCTATTTACGGGTTAGGATCTAGAGACTCACTCAGAGAATTATTCAAGAAAATAGATATACTTACCTTAGCATCACAGTATATATTTGAAAACATAATGTATGTAAGGAAAAATATTTCCTCATACAATAAAGTAAGCGATTTTACCGATAGAAACTTACGTAATAAGAATGACTTAGTTGCCCCGTTTTATAGGCTTAAAACAATTAATAAGACATTTATGGGGAACTGTATACTTTCTTATAATAAATTGCCAAAAGCGATCCTTGATATGCCAGACAAAAGATTCAAAACTTATGTAAAGAAAGTACTTTGTGAGAAGGCTTATTATAGGACCGATGACTACCTTAAAGACAAAAAAGTCTGGCGTGAGCTTGACGCGGGTCCCTCTAAAAGTTTGTAATATAGGTACTCGAAAATGTCATAATAATTTGGTACATTTTGTACAAACTGAATCTACAACTTGACATTACTTTAAAATTTTGACATTCTAAAAATTAAATTTAAATTATGATATGACATAACAAACAAAACAATGTATTCCCTGTCCACATTAACTTTAAGTATTAATTTAATTGTGAGTTGACGTCCTTGGAGAAAAGGTGCAGTGCAGTTTGTTACCGCTTCTTCTGCACTAGAGCTTTGGAAGCGGTAATAAACTTAGCTGTAAGTAACTATTTGACGTCAACAATTGTGCAACAAAATAATGACGATTATTTAGAGATATTATAAATATCCTATGATAATAAAGATATATTTGATTTGATTTGATTTGATGCACAAGAAACTTAAAAATAACCCAACTAATGAACTTCTTATGATAACGTATAAAAGATATCGTAACTTTTTAACTAACCTCATCAAAAAGTTGAAAAATCAGTTTACCAAACTAGAATTTAATACTAATGTAAAAAATCCCAAGAAAATGTGGGAAACCATACGTAGAGCTACTAACACACAAAAGACCAAATCTGACGCTGAAGAACTTCTTACCCTAAAAGCCTCGCACTCTGAGTCGGTTAATTTTGTCAATGACTATTTTACTAGTGTTGGAGAAAAACTAGCTAGTTCTATACAACCCCCTCCTAATCCCCATCTGGACAAACCTAGAAATAATACTACTCTTTTTTTTGTATTGCTGAGCACAGATGAGGATGAAATCATTGCCCTAATTGATTCCTTAAACTCCGATAAGGCCGCGGGTTGGGATGAGATTACAACCTCCTTTCTCAAAACATTCAAGAAATTATTAGCCCCTTTATTTGCACATATTATTAATCTTTGCCTCGAGAAAGGAAAATTCCCCTCGGTCTTTAAAACAGCAATCATTCATCCAATCCACAAGGCTGGGACTAGGGATCGTGTCGACAACTACCGCCCCATTTCAATCTTGACTGCGCTTTCTAAGGTATTCGAGCGACTTGTGAACAAAAGACTTGTCAAGTTCCTCGAGTAAAATAACCTCTTATCGGACAATCAATATGGCTTCCGTGCTGGCAGGTCAACTGCGCAAGCAGTTGATTTGCTTGTGAACCACATTTCTCTCGCCCTTGACAAGAAACTAAAGTGCGTTGTTGTCTTTCTGGACTTAGCAAAGGCATTCGATACGGTCTCTATTCCCATGCTTCTAAACAAACTAGAGTGCCTTGGAATTAGAGGTAACCAATTAAATTTCTTTCAGGACTATCCTACGAACAGAACCCAATGTGTTAAAATTGGTATAAACATGAGCACAGATCTCACTACCCGTTTTGGTGTCCCGCAGGGTAGCGTGCTTGGCCCGAGCCTATTCCTCACATACATCAATGACCTTTGCGACATGAGATTGGAGAATGGTAGGGTTATTTCTTTTGCAGATGACACGGCACTCATTTTCACAGGTGCAACTTGGACAGAGACTTTCGCTTCGGCCCAAATTGGTTTTGATCGAGTTCGAGCATGGCTATCCAGCAATTTATTATCCCTGAACGTGTCGAAACTAACTTCATGAACTTTGGTATCAGAAAACCCAGCCTCCCCTGCCCCATCCAGCATTATATCTTGGCCCACGAAAATAGTTCGTCTAAGTGTACCCTAAATTGCTGTGAATGTCCTAAACTTACTTTGGTTGAATCAACTAAGTACTTGGGAGTTACTATAGACCAAAACCTTAACTTTTACCAACATATTACACTTTTATCTTCACGTGTTAGAAAGCTTATTTTTGTATTCAAGCAACTACGTCATGTCGCTACGTCTAGAATCATAAAACTTGCCTACATGGCTCTGTGCCAGTCAATAATAACCTACTGTATCACCTCATGGGGTGGCTCGGCGAAAACACACCTTTTTTTTTTTTTTGACGCGGAGAAAATCCCTTCGGATACCTTACCGGTTACGGGACACCGGTAAGGTTATGTGGTGTTACCACTAAAAACTCCGCGGTGTCACCTCTCAGCCGCTATCGGCCGGGACCGTGTGCTTCTTCATGCTCCACAGCCCCGGCGCGGCCGGCCGCTACTTAAGCGGCCCCGGCTCGCCAACGGCCTCACGGCACCCTCTGTTGAATCAGAGGGGCCGGAGCAACCGCCGCCTTGGCCTCTTGGCCCAAGGACAGGCGCGCTGACACGTACACGCGCCTGCCTTCCACTCCGGAGGGCTGTCCGTTGGACGATGGAATCCCGTTTCCACCGTCCAAGCAGCCCTCATAATTTGGGGCCTGCGAAAGCAGGCCCTGCCCCAGTCAACCTGTCGGCGACCGGGGCCCACACAGCCGGCCGCAGGGGATAGGGAGAGCGGCAACGTAACACCGATACTCCTCTTCCCCTGCGGCCCCACCGATGCCGTGCCAAGCGCCACGGCCGCGCTTGGTCGCGGAGGATAGGGCGAGCGGCAACGACACACCTCTTTCCCCGCGACCCCTTCTACGGCTGTGATGGAAGGGGGGTCGTTGTCACCCCCTTCCCTTACAGCCAGGCCATTCCTGCCAGGAATGGCCTCCGCCGGGCCCGGGGAGGCCTAAGCCTCAACCCGGGCAATGGGTTCCTCTTAGCTTCCCTGCGGCCGAGGCAACTGCAGGAACTGAGCCCCCCCATCGCGACAAGATGGGAACCACATCGGGGGGGCGGCGAAAACACACCTGCTCCAACTTGAAAGAGCTCAAAGAGCCTTACTTAAAGTAGCGTATTCTAAACCATATCGTTATCCTACAATTGATCTGTATAAATTACACAGGTCCTGTCGGTTAGGCAACTATTCATCTTAATGATAATACTTCAACAGCACTCTCTTATGACGTACGATCCTAAAATTATATTTCGTAATAATAGACTGAATATATCTGTACCAAATTACAATACGGTTTTCTTTCAGAGATTTTTCCAGTATCTTGGTCCATTCTTATATAAAAACCTTAACTATAAACTAAACATGTTTCCACTTAACAAATTCAATTGCTAAAAGACTGTAACGAACTGAGTAGATGGTTTTTGGGAATTCTGAGCCACTTCGTGATCTCAGAATACCCAAAAACCACAATCAATCTACATGAATTAAAAGCGTCATCTTCTCAATCTTACATTCGATTGAAAGTCTCCACAATAGATAAAAAAAGATGTAATCCTGACTGAAGTGTAATATTGAATTACGTGTGAAGTAGTTTAAATGTATCAAACAAATATTTTTTATTAGTCTTACCTCATTTTATTTTCTAAAATTGATGATCGACTGAAAAACGCCATAACTTCCTGCGAGCCCGTGGTTCTTCCTGCGAGCCCGTGGTTAAGATCACGCACCAACTATGCTCCTAATCCTAACTGATGGTCGGCTGGGAGCACCATGGTAAGTAACTCCCTGCGAGCCCGTGGGTAAGATCACGCACCAACCATGCTTCCTAATCCTAACTGATGGTCGGCTGGGAGCACCATGGTAAGTAACTCCCGGCGAGCCCGTGGGTAAGATCACGCACCAACCATGCTTCCTAATCCTAACTGACGGTCGGCTGGGAGCACCATGGTAAGTAACTCCCGGCGAGCCCGTGGGTAAGATCATGCACCAACCATGCTTCCTAATCCTAACTGATGGTCGGCTGGGAGCACCATGGTAAGTAACTCCCGGCGAGCCCGTGGGTAAGATCACGCACCAACCATGCTTCCTAATCTTAACTGATGGTCGGCTGGGAGCACCATGGTAAGTAACTCCCGGCGAAGGAATCACAACATCTGCGGTCTAAAGGTTATAGGAGGTAAGTTGATATATGACCAAACAGCCGACAGTCCTAGATCATGCATCTACCTACCCAAAAATTTCAAGGCCATGCCATTAACACATTTATGTTCCAGAGATCTGACAGCCGTACGGGTCTCCTCAAACCACGAAAACAATAAAATAATAACAAATACAGTGATCGCCTCCGTGTATCTACCCTACGAAATGGAGGTACCAACCAGAGAATTCACAGAACTGGTAAGTTACTGCGAAAAAGAAAAACTCGAACTCATTATCTCGGTCGACTCCAACGCCCACCATCCTCTTTGGGGCATGGAGGAATCAAATGACCGAGGCATAGACCTTGTCAACTATCTCATTCAAACAGACTTAAATGTAATCAACATAGGTAATAAACCAACCTTTATCACCAGGCGCTGCCGCACAATCATCGATCTAACACTAGCGACAAATGGAGCTGCCGAATACATTTCGAACTGGCTCGTATCAGACGAGTCCTCCTGCTCTGATCACAGATGGTTAAGGTATGACATTAGTTATTCACAAACCACACCAACACCCCGCAGGAACCCCAGGAAAACCGACACGACCTTATACAAAGTTAAACTCGGTGACGCCCTGGGACCAGCGGTTGATCCTCACTCACTGGACAATCATGAAGCGGTGGAAGAATATGCAAAGAAAATATCAAATGCAATAACGAACAGCTACGAACAAACATGCCCATTAGGCATTCCAACATGCGGGAAAAACAAAGACAGGGTCTTTGGCCCAGAACTACAACGCAGAAAAAGGCAAGTTGGCAAACTCTTTAATAGAGCAATGAACACCAGCAGCGACTATGACTGGGACAACTACTCCAGAGCGAGAGCGAAATACAAGAACAGGATAAGAGCGTTTAATCGCAAAGCCTGGTGTAAATATTGTACAAATATTCAAACAACCGCAGAGGCCTCCAGGGTCAGAAAAGTACTAAGCGGAGACAAAAATAACAAAACAATTGGCATTCTGACAAAACCAGACGGATCATATGCGAAATCCGAATCCGAAGTCGGTGAAATCTTACTGAACACGCACTTTCCCGGCTGTCAAATCACAGAACTAACACCAACAGCAGAGGGTGTAACACAACAGATAGCCACTGATGAAGACTGGAAACTAGCAGAAACAGTGGTAACACCAAGTAAAGTCAACTGGGCAATCAATAGCTTCCAATTGTTCAAAGCACCAGGACCAGATGGAATTTTCCCAGGTCTGCTAAGATGGGGAGATGAGGTAATAGTAGAACACCTCACATCCCTACTTACTGCAAGCTTAGCACACAAATACATACCAACAACCTGGAGAGAAGTAGAAGTCGTCTTCATACCTAAACCAGGAAAAACCGATTACACAAACGCAAAATCCTTTAGACCAATCAGCCTGTCATCATTTATTCTAAAAACACAAGAGAGATTATGTGACAGATATATACGAGACACAGTCTTGGAAAAGAATCCTGTACATCCAAAACAACATGCATACAGTGCAGGAAAATCAACAGAGTCAGCCCTACATGAAGTGGTTGACATTGCCGAAAAAACCATACAAAACAAAGATTTGTGCCTTGGCACATTCATTGACGTCGAAGGAGCCTTCGATAAGACCAACTTTGACAGCATCTGTGAAGCCCTAAGAAGCCATGGGGTTCCAGAAACCATAATCGGCTGGATAAACAACATGCTAAGGCTCAGAAATATACAAACAACGGTGAACGGTACAACAAAGGCCCTACCCACAAGAGGATGCCCACAGGGAGGAGTTCTCTCACCAATCCTATGGAGCCTAGTAGTAGACGACCTCATCACCGATCTAAACAAAAACAACTACCACACGGTAGGATATGCAGACGACCTGGCAATAATGATCCCAGGGAAAACTGCGGACACAGCTTGCAACAGCACCAGAGGAGCTCTAAAAATTGTAGAGGAATGGTGCAAAAAACATGAACTGAACGTCAATGCAAACAAGACAGAGACTGTGATGTTCACAAATAAACGACAACTAGGACGTTTTAACATGCCTAAGTTATTCGGAACAAAACTAGAACTATCGGAAGAAGTGAAATATCTTGGAATCACACTAGACAGCAAACTTATCTGGGCGAAACACCTCGACGATAAGTTGAAAAAGGCCGGACTGGCACTATGGCACTGCCGAAGAATGGTGGGAAAAACATGGGGGCTAAGTCCAAAAATCATGAAATGGCTGTACACAGCTGTTATAAGACCCACCATAACCTACGGGGCGATCGTATGGTGGACTCGCACAAACCTAAAAACAGCTCAGGATAAACTGCAAAGCTTCCAAAGGACGGCATGCCTGGCCATAAGTGGCGGGATGAGAACGTGCCCTACTGCCGCCTTAGAAATAATACTGGATATAACTCCATTACACCTACACATAAAACAAGAGGCAGAAATTGCAGCCATGAGACTCTGGACCTTAGGTCTCTGGAAGAAAAACTCGAACTCTCCTCATTCAAAAATATTATCGCTAGCCATGAACTCATCTAATCTGATGGGAGCAATAAACGACAGAATCAGGAAACAATTTGTATTCGACAAGAAATACAAAATACAATTACACGAGGACAAAACCGACAATTCTAACATCAATGAGGTAAGAGTGTACACAGACGGCTCCAAGATGAGCTCAGGAGTGGGTGCCGGTGTCTTCTCACATGACCTCAACATTCACTACACCACGGCTCTGGGTAAAGATAACTCCATCTACCAAGCTGAATGCGTAGCTATAACCCATGCTGCGGTAAAAATCAACAGGTTAAAGGTAACAAACATGTCTATTCGTATCTTAACCGACAGCGCAGCAGTCCTTCATGCTCTGAGAAATCCGATGATCGACTCTGCATTAATCCTAGAATGCCATAAAGCACTAGAACAACTCTGTAAGTATAAAAACAATATCACTATCCAATGGATCAAAGGTCATAGTGGCTCACTTGGCAATGATGCAGCGGACGAACTGGCTAGGAGGGGCTCGAACATGGTACCGATAGGACCACCACCTCAAGCCCCCATTCCATTCAACCAGATTCGTGCCTGGATCAGAGCCAAAACCAACAAAGAAAAACAACAAGCCTGGAATACCCTAGGAACATGTCGGCAAACAAGGGAGGCCATCCCGGCGTGGAACCCACGCTACTCACGTCGACTTCTTGCACTTCCAAGGGTAAAAATTAGAAAAATGGTAGGCTTACTAACAGGACACTGTACTCTTAATAAACATCTATTCGTTATAGGTATAACCGACAGCCCTCTATGTAGAGGCTGTATGGAAACAGAAGAATCAGCAAAGCACGTGATACTAGAGTGTCCGTGCGTTGCATCAACACGAGAGGAGTACCTGGGATCACCAAGTACGATGCCGGAGGCCTGCAGCTCACCCTCTGCACTACTCCGCTTCCTCGACGAGCTGGGCTGGCTCGAATGAAAACAACTTCCAGTCCACTTTGGGGAGGCACAGAAGAATGTCGCTGTCTCCCTCACGTGCAAGGGGCTTAATAGAACAGCCTAGGCGCGGAAAAATGCCCACGGAACCAGGTGAACCAGGTGAACTCCCGGCGAGCCCGTGGGTAAGATCACGCACCAACCATGCTTCCTAATCCTAACTGATGGCCGGCTGGGAGCACCATGGTAAGTAACTCCCGGCGAGCCCGTGGAAAAGATCACGCACCGATCATACTTCCTAACTTCTAATAAGTCAAGCTACTAATTATCAAGATAAAAGAGAAGTATCTAATAATAATATAATCTTTTGTATAATAATTATGTACGTTACTTTTAATTCAGGTAATACAAAAATTAATTTGAAATAATTGTGTGCAAACTCCAATTTTTAAGAGAATGATTGTATTTATTAACTTTAAAACAGTATACACTATCACAACTTGGCGAAATACTCTTCAACCAACTCTTCGTATAAGACACCTTCACCTGAAATAAACAAAAATAAGATATATTTTTACTACCAAGCATGGTACGCACGGGGACCATGTAGACATACCCTAATACCTTTCTTATGAATGGACTTAGTTGTAAAACACAAAAACCGACTAGTAGATTCAGAGATTAAAACTTTTTTACTTTCTAGCTAAGTATACATATCAGTCGTACTCAAATCAAATTAACACAAAAATCAAACAAGAAATGTCATAATACGGTTATCATACATATACATACTTTATATTTATCCATTTTACATTTTAAACTTAATTACCATTTGATAAATATTTTTTGAAAAAATTTAGGTTTAGCACTTTTTAAACTATATACTCGTATTAAAGGGTAAGGACATTTTTAAATATGAAGAAAAATTGCAATTACTTACATTATGGACATCTTCCCAATTTGGTATTTTCATTTCTCGAGTGACTCTCCAGTATAAATAAATCTGAAAAAGAAAAACAAAATAAGATAAAGCTTTTGGTTCGATTAATTTGAACTTATTTACGAGTATTATGATTTTGAAATATTAAAGTGGTCTTTTTTTCAATAATTAATTAGTTGGCTATGTATATATTTTTAAATAATGACTTTAGAAAAAGAAAACATATATTTTTTAAACTTGGATTACTTTCAAATAATACAAATAATCAATTTATAATTTATTTTATAGTACAACATTTAAATAAACTCATTTTGAGAATTTCTATGAAACATATATTGTTTTATATGTTAATGTAATTGTATTTATTGAAATGATTAAAGTACTTACATTTTATTTCCATTTTTGTTTGGGGTTTTTCTTCACGCACTATGTAGCAAGTTAGATACCTAAATATGACTCAAGTCTCAACAAAATGGTAGAATGTGGGAACGAGTGTAAAACACGAAGTACACGCTGATAGGGTGTTTGCACACAAGTCGCGTCAGCATATTCATCAACTGTATTTTAATGAAATACAAAACAACCCGAATGTAGGGTAAGGACCAGGACTCAAAACTTTTTTGGTTAATCTTATTAAGACGAGCACTGTTTCATTTAGTAGTCTACTCAAATATTAATGATGGAAAATCACAAATTGTCTCCATCCAACTGGTTGATTAAATTGATTAAAATCAACCTGCTCCTTAATATTAATTTACAATATTAAACTACTTATAAATCGTTTTTATTAAAACTATCCTGAATAGGTTAGTACGAACAATATGTATGCAGCGGCCCTAACTTGTAAAGCTGACTTGCATGCTTCGAATGAGAGAATCTCAAACTGTATGAAGTTGCTAACATTATAACAAAGACTTTTTGTATGAAAAAGTAACAAAATAAGATTATTTTAAATTTCAATAAAAGAAAATTTTATATTTAATGACCATAGTCAGTAAAATATTTATAAGAAAATATTAGGCAATAGAAATATTCTTAGAGCAGATTCTGATTAAATTTAAATCATTGCTTAATTTGTAAAGATTCCTATATCTAATTAAACGACGATACTTTTTTAAACTAAGACATTATTTTTTTAAACGAAGACGGTTTTTTCTGCTGTATGCACGCTTTTACCTTTTAATAATAATAAATAAGTAAATAGATACTATATTAATAATAAATACATATATAGATAAACATCCAACACCCACAACAATTTGTAAAAGCCTATTTCCCAACTTGCCCTGGCTGGAGATCGAACCCAATACCTCCAAATTGGTGGACTAGCGTGTTGACCAATTACACCATCCAGGTCGTCATTAGTTTGAGAACCTATGATGAGTAAGCATTTGTGGACTGTTCTTTGAAAAGCGATGGTGAATAAATTACTAAGTATTTCAACCCACTTCCAAAAAAGAGGAGTTCGTCGATTCGTATGTTGTTTTTTACGTATGTTACGCGATAGTCCGCCAAGTTATCAATTGATTTTGATGACTTATTTCTTTGGTAGATACTGCGAAGGTAGTACCATATAAAATTTATCGAAATCTATTCAGTATTATTTGAGAAAGGCAAGAAAAATCATAATGTATGAATTACCTATCACAACTGCTACAATTAAATTAAATTAATAATATTATCACAGTATAATAGGAAACTTACTATCAGTATATACTATGATATGACATACCAATACCTATATTTAAATTTTGAAATATTTGTTGACCAATTTTCATGGTTCCGTATCTTAGTATAAGGCAATAAGTATGTATTGTTTTTCTTTCTCAATTACCTACCCACAACAACGGAACCCTTGGTGAGCGAAATCAATTCGCACATGACCGATTTTTGTGATGAGTAAGCGATACTTATTGTTTAAAAAGGCCGGCAATAAAGAAAATTCAATTATTATTCGAGAGTGCTCCGGAATCGCTGCGCAAGAACTGCTGTGAATAATTACTCCATTTTCCTCAAAAAAATTAAAAATGTTAGTAAGTATTATTTTTTATATTTATTTTGTACCACTTTTTATATATTTATGTTTTTTTACCCAGGTACCTAACCAACATTTCATACATAGATCTTTATCCCTAATAGGGTAGACACAGCCTTGGATCGTACGAGCCAAAGTCTGCTAACATTCCATTTTAGACTAAAAGCCAACTAATATTTTTCCAGGTCTGATTCAGAGTTCGAAACCTCATCTGTGGTGTCTGCAGTAGCACCGCCAAAGAAGGCAAGCAAGAAACAGAGCAAGTGCAAGGCTGGTGCTAAGAAGCAGATCCGAGACACCGCCTTATCACGATTTCGCTCGAGGCTCGACGGCTAGAGGATCAAAGCGCAAGGCTACCTCACCATCACCTGATTTTATTTCGACTGACAGGTAAATAATACTCATTATTTTTCCACTCACAAAATCACAATTAACATATGTCTATTCAAGATTAACATTGATATCTATTTATAACTTTACACCAGTTCTTCGTACTTATAGTACTAGTCAGAAAGAGTATGTATAAGATATATGGATTACTTTGATTCACAAAATAAATATTTATAGTTATGAAACTTATATACTTACATGCTATCATGTCTTTATGCAACACAACACCCAAAAGCCACTTTTAGCATAACATTGGACGTAAAGATTAAAAAAGAAATCAAAATAGTGTTCTTAGAAAACAAAATTATAGTTATCTTATATACAATGTCCTCTTTTATTAAGTACAAATATTTTAAGGGGTGATTCAGTCCATCATTTCCAGCAACTTTTCCCAATAAATGTATATCGAAATATATATATATATATATATATATATATATATACATCTTGAAGGACATGTTGCGTCCTACATGGCGTTATTTACCGATGATGCTGCGTCCCAATGACTTTGTGCGTCCGGAATACGGACGCAAGATTGACCGACCCTCATTTTTAGCCCAAGGGTCCCTTATGATCGATAGAATGCAATGGTGAAAAATTGGCATGGACGTAATTCCATCTCTACAATGCCTTTTAGCGTATAATATAGTTCCGCCATCGACCGACTGAAATTTGGAGGGCGCTTGTATTCAGCGTATAATTTACCACGTATACATTGAGTTCAGTTCACCGATCTTATCGTGTCCATTGAATATCGTACTTAATTTGTAAAGTTTTTATCATGTTTTCGTGACAACAATCTTGCGTCTATTAAATATCCTAAAACGGGCACTAGGTACGGTGTCTGAGGGGCCTATTTGGGGTTCACGAGGGACGCATGGCGCGGGGCGCGGGGCGCGGGGCGGCGGGCATCAGCGCGCTCGCGTGCCAAAGTTTGTAAACAAACAGACATGTGCTGGCCGTGATGTAAGCTTGTCACCAAAGTGAATTATTTGCAAATGCGTTAAAAGTGGTTATTTATTTGGTCTATTATTCTTTCGCTTCCCACTACGGACGCGGTTTGGGATTAAGCCGCTATGCGTTACTTGAGAAACGCCGCGCCGTCATCTGTCGGGACCTAAAGTAGGAACGTTATAGGACTCTCCGCTGAAGAGAGCTACAACAGTGCTGTAGGAACTCCCGCCGAAAGACGGAAGGTGAATGAAGTATACAGCAAAGTCACTGCTTATTGCAGTTAACATATTCAGTTATCGAGAGAACCACGGTGAAGCAGAACATTTGGTTATAATCTCAATTCATTTATTCAAAAAAACAATTACAATTGTGTCTTAAATTATGTACCTGTGAATTAAAAATAAAATAAAAATGAAAATACAAAATAAAAAAAATATGTCATAAAATGTTTAGTTAGGTGTATACAATCGGCAAATGTCCAAGGGGAAAAGGCAATCTATTTCGTCTATTACAAGTCCATGGCCATAGATACATATTACATATGAATTATCCAAGAATTCTTTAATTGTATAGCAACACTTTTTCAAGAGAAGATCACGCAACCTGGCCCTAAATAACTTTTGACTGCGTATGGTTCTCAGCTCCACGGGCAAACTATTGAAAAGCTTAGTTGCCTGAAACCCCGCGCCATGCTTAACAACCTCTAACCTAGGATTAAGATCATCAACAAAGTCTTTCCTCCTGGTGCTCTCCCGTGTTTGTCTTTCTAGATCGGTTTCAAGAAGTGGCATCCTTTTTTTGAAATCAGTTAATACAACTAAAATATACAAACTAGGGACGGTTAGGATTTCATATTCCTTAAAGAACTTTACGCACGATTCCCATTGTGGAATTCGTGCAATAGTTCGTATCGCCCTTTTCTGAAGTGTGAAAGCTCTCTTTACATTATAGTCATAGCTATTTCCCCACAGTTTTATGCTGTATCTCAACTTCGATTCCACAAGTGCATAGTAGACTAATTTCAGCTGCTTTAATGTAGTTTCATACCTTAAGCTTCTGAGTGCATAACATGCAAAGCTTAAAGAATTTTCAATTGACTCCAATTCCTGTTTCCAATTTAACATAGAGTCTATGTGTATACCCAGAAATCTAATGGAATCCACCTGACTTATTTTCTTATCACCCACAAATATTACCAGTTTATCATTGCAAGTTGCCGTTGTTTTAAATAAGATTACCGAAGTCTTGTTCGGATTAAGCTGAAGATTATTTGCAGTGAACCATTCTTCAAAGGCCTTTATTGAGCGATTCATCATTTCGTTTAGTTCACAAATGTTTGGAGCTGAAAAAACTGCATTTGTGTCGTCTGCATAGAGTACAATTTTAATGGATGGTTCTATTTTTTGCATATGGTTTACGAGATCATTTAAAAATATTAGAAAAAATATAGGGCCTAGAATCGATCCTTGTGGAACACCTCTTCTTATGAGCGTCATTTTAGATCTGTACGCCTTTTCGTACCCCTCTTCGTTAACTTTCATTTCAACATATTGTTTGCGATTACTAAGGTATGATTCAATGAATTTTAAGGCGGTGCCTCTAATACCATAAACATATAGTTTTTTTTGTGCAGGTCATGATCAACGGTGTCGAAAGCAGAACTCAGGTCTAGAAAGAGCCCTGCTACTTTTTGTTTATTATTTAGTTTTTCGAGAGTTTCATTTATCAAGCTATCAATTGCATCCGCTGTGCCAATTTTTTTTTTTGATACCCGTATTGTTCAGTATTCAATACGTTATTTTCTGTAAGATGCTTTAATAATCGATCTCTGGTAATTATTTCTAAAATTTTTGATATTATGGTCAACAAAGATACGGGTCTAAAATTTTTAGGATCCATTTTTGATCATTTTTAGGGTTCCGTACCTCAAAAGGAAAAAACGGAACCCTTATAGGATCACTTTGTTGTCCGTCTGTCCGTCCGCCCGTCCGTCTGTCAAGACCCTTTTTCTCAGGAACGCGTGGAGGTATGAAGCTGAAATTTATATCAATTACTCAGGTCTACTGTCCCTTGAAGCTGTAAAAAAATCAAACTTCTAAGCCAACGCAATCAAAAGATACAGCCGTTTATGCCGCAAATTTTCGACACTTGCAAGGGAATCAAAACCTACAGGGTGCTTCCCGTGAACTCAGAATCTTGAAATTTGGTACGAAGCAACGTCTTATAGCATAGATAAAGGAAAAATTACGAAAACCATAAATTTTTAGTTACATCACATAATATATTTTTTTTTAATAATTTTAAACTTACTACCCATTTCCTCATAAACGCGTAGAGGTATTAAATTGAAATTCATACCAAATTCTCGTTTGTACGGAACCCTCGGTGCGCGAGTCCGACTCGCACTTGGCCGGTTTTTTTTATGTATCGGAATTACCTTGGCTATTTTTAATTGTTCGGGAAAAATGCCTTGACTCAGACACATGTTAAAGAAGTGTGCCAACGGGTCAGCTAAGATGTCAATATTGTCCTTAAAGATTTTAACCGGTATCTCATCATATCCGCTCGACTTCTTATTTGGCATTGATTTTACTATCTTTTTTATTTCTAATGGTGTTACGGCTTTCCAGTGGTTAGTTTCCTCAAAGTTTTTATTAATGCATTCTTCCAACACTTTTATGGCTTTGTTTTTGTCAGGGTATACATTTTTAGCACTGTGATCAAAAGATTGCGCAAAAAGGCAAGCTACTTCTGATATTCAATTTTGTCATCTATTTTTAATTCGATCGGTTCGTTTCCCTGAACTTCTTTATTTTTTTTCCTATGTCTGTTTACAACCTCCCAAACACCTTTGCTATTCTTTGTCTTTTCTATCGCTTTTTGAGTTGCATTTGTTTTAGCATTTCTAATTACTTTTCTGTATAGTGGAATGAATTTATCTCGATAATTTAGAATACTTTTATCACAAGTGTCTTAATTTATTGTATTTAAAAAGCGTTTAGTTTTGCTTGCCACTTTGATACCCTTCGTTATCCACATTGCGTATTGTTTTTTCTGCAGTTTAATAGTCCTTTTTTTTCTTGAAGCAATCGTTGCTGATCGTTTTAAATGTCTTTATAAAACTGTTTATGCCTAGCGATTTCCAGTCAGTATTAATAATACATTTTCTAAAATTGTTGCAATTTTTCGAAATAAATGATCTTTGATATTTAACTAAGAAATTTCTTTTCGTTGATTTCATTTGCTTTTTAAACACCAGGTCACAAAAGATAGCTGCATGACCATCCGCAAGTTTATTGTCATCTACATCTTTAAAAATTATACTGTCCAAAGGGACATTTGTGATAAAATTGACAATACATGATTCATGATTGTTTCTAGTAGACGTTTTACTGGAAATCAGGTGCCACAGTGTTTACAATGTTTAAAATCCCAAACGACTTAGTCCACACAGAGAGGTAATATGTGATAGTTTTTAGGATTTCGTAGTAAAAAAAGGTACACCTATAGTTTCGACATGTTTTATCCATCGCCGGTTTTAATTAGAGACAATTAAAACTAGAAAGCTGTAATTTGGCATGGGTAACATTTAAAGTGCAATTGTAATTTTGTCTCTATGCAGACCAGGGCCGTAAGTTCCAAAGGCCACGCTTAGCGTGATAGTGGCCGTTAAGATAAAAAGGGAATATAAATACTGATGGGTTGCTAGCCGCATCACCTATTTGATTCAAATCTCGCCCATTCTCTCGATCGGCTTTTACAATCTGCATGTTAAGTTCCTTTTTCCCTTTTTTACGTAACCCTTCACTGCACGTGGCCCGACATGCACTTTACCGGTTTTATTGAAAACTAGCCTAAGCCCACGACTTCGTTCGCGTTCGTGGAATTTATATCTATGGAAAATGCTCATCAGACTGAACAACTTTTACTAAGGCGTCATTTTAATATATCTTATATTCTACCTGGATTATAGTTCTGCATCAGGTGTTCCATTTTGCAAAATCATTTATACCTTATTTGTTGCCCAGGCAAAGTTTCATTTGAATCCGCCCAGTATTTCCGGAGATTAGTGTGTCCAAACAGACAAACAAACATCGCCTCTATATTTTTTTTTAAAATATATTTTACGGACACACACACTTTTTTACCGTTTTATTATATCTATATGTATAGATACCAAAATGACGATGCTCATAAAATAAAGTCCACGCTGACGAAGTCGCGGGCAACAGCTAGTTATAATATAAAAATACATGTTCCATTGTAATGAAGACTGATTGATGTTCATAATTAAGTTTATTTTGCTATTAGGCAAAGGCAGAGCAAATTTATATTTATTATTATGTCAATATTAAATTGCATTGATTTGTTGATTGAAAAGTTTTTATGTTTAGATACACATTTTTTGTAAAATTTAAAACATTAAATGTTTTATATTACGATATGCTTTTTAAGATTTTGTAGACCACCAATAACTACGCTATACATAGGTATTGTCACTTTTGTATGCTAACTATTAATTATTTATTATCTGTGCCTGGAGTCATTATAAGCCCTTATATAGGTGGAAGCCTCTTGGCTGATAAGCTGGATACAATAATTCAAAAACAGTATTCGGAACCAATCTGAATTCAATAGTAGATGGATGTCATTTAGTTATTATAATCATTATGATATTTGCAGAGCATTATACGGAATTGATTTAAACATACATTTGGATGGAGGCGGGAATGTGCATGCAGTGTTTTGAACGTATACGGAGATATTCAGTGTGCAAGAAAGATTTAAGAGTGAACGGACGCATTAATTCAGTTATTCGGAACCAATCTGAATTCAATAGTAGATGGATGTAATTTAGTTATTATAATCATTATGATATATGCAGAGCATTATACGGAATTGATTTAAACATACATTCGGATGGAGGCGGGAATGTGCATGCAGTGTTTAGTAGGTATACGCAGGTTTTCAGTGTGCAAGAAAGATTTAAGAGTGAACGGACGCACAAATTCAGCTAGAAATATTTAATTTGAATATCACCATTTAACGTTTAAATGAAATTTCACGTTGACTTCTGATATGATACTGATTAAAACATCTTACATACGCATTGAAAACATTAAAAATCTCACTACATTCAGTGGACGCCGCAGGGTGGTAGTTTGTAAAGACGCAAGAAGTCCTTGGCGATTTATATATATATATATATATATATTATAAATATATAAACGATACAAATATTACGTAATAATTATAACACAAATATATCTTCAAAATAAAACAATTAAATAAAGTACAAAGTACTTACAATATCTGCATGTCCTGCCGGTTGCCAGAAAAACAAAACTAAACAAAACGCAAAATAGACTATGGCAAAATGTCTGCTGGCCAGAAATAAAACTAAACAAAACTTTAAAGTAATGACATTGACGTTTATAAAATATTGTAATTTTGACATTGACTGATAATAATTGTAATAAATAAAATATGAGAACCTACATTATGTATTGTGAAAGTGAATAAATCTTGGCCAACCTACATATGAAATAAATCATAGAAAAAGAATGTATTTACGTAATCTAAACTACACTATCAGGAAAAAAACGATTGTAAATAAGAATATTAAAGGCAAACATGTATCACAGCATCTCATTTTTTCACCGTGCACTTTCTTCTTGACCTGCCAGTCGGTTCAGGCGAAGTGGACACAGTTGCTTCGTCGCCTGATGCGCTTGGGGCCGCTGAAGTCCCCGCCTGCTCCGGTTGAGGCAAGCCGCTGAGATCAGCCTCCGTAAAGAGACGCTGCAGGGAGCCGTTATGCAGTTTTACGACGACGACTCCATTCGAGGTCCAGCACCTACTCATCCCGAACTTTTGGCGTGCCTGGACAAACAAGGCCTGCCGCTGTCGAGTCAGGAACTCAGCCAGGCTGTACGGGGTCCCCTTAAAAGCAGACTTCTTTTTCCATACTGCAGCCTTGTCTGAAATGTCTGCAAATCTTATCAGTATGGGCCTGCATCTTTTCTCAGAGACCTTACCGATTCGATGACAAACGTTGATGTCTTCAGCCTTGATGTCCTTCAGCCCCAGCTTATCTCGGAACAAGTTACACACGAATTGAGAAAGTCCGCTCTCCACATCCTCAGATACACCACTGAGAAGCAGATTTTTCCTTCGATGCCTTGTCTCCAGATGGTCCACAGACGAAGAGAGTGCCACTATCTGCTGGAAAAGTAGCTTGACCATATCATAAACTTGGTTCTTGAAGTCTTCGTACTGCTCCACAAGGCCTGGCGACACATGACTGCTTGAAACAGCAGATTTGGATCTCTTCAGCTGCGACTCAAACTCACCCATCTTTGTAGTCATCATGGACATCAACGCTCTCTGGCCTTCAAGCACTTCTTCAAAATTTGCCATTTCAGTGATATAAGTGATTACAAATTAGTGTGAATGTCAGATGTAACTAGGTTATGAAAGTGTTGTATGGCGGGCAGGACAAATGTGAATAGTACTAGTTTATCTCATAGATCCAGACGAAATAACAATCTTGTGCGGCAAACACCTCTTGGACTTCAATTTAGGATAGTATTCAACTATGTAAGTACTCAATTTTCTTAATTAAATATATTTTATTTGAAGAGCTATGTGTTGTCTTTTTTAACAACTACCGCCGAAAAACGTTACGTCGTTGATAGTTGTGGACTACGCACTGATCCTAATAAAGTAATAGCAATTGTAAATTACCCGACTTCTACTAGTAGTAAATAATAATAATAATAATAATTCGTTTATTTCAGGCAACAAAACATACAAGTACATTATTGGCCCATATTTATATATACCTTACAGACTAACATAAATATAATATAAAACTTAAAATAACACTATTTTGTACGTAAAGTCTGTGACTCACTGCACAATGTCGCGGTGTCCCGTAACCTCCCGTGATAACGCCGGAAGACAACACCTCTCGGCCAGAAATCTTCTTTAGTGAAGGTCTCCAGCTGGGCGGTTGGAACACGCACCACGTATGAATTAAAATTCACGTTGTGACGCGATTCCAACTTTACGACTCTTAAGGTGAGCTTGGTCTTGATCCTCACGTACTCCACCAACTCTTCACTCTTCGTAGAGTAATGAAGGCGGGACACGTAGAGTAAAGTCGTCGGTACGGCAGCACGCAGCAACATGTTGGGGCCGCTGAGCGCAGTGCCGCACTTGTTCCTACGAGTAGGTTTCTTCCGCTTTTTTTCAACTTTGGTAAAGCCCTCATCGTCAACGGGTCCCATCTCCGGAACTATTTCGGAAGTTGGCACTTTTGATGGCGCCGACTTTTTCTTACATGGCTGCTGTTGCCCGGGAGGTTGGCTGGCGGCCTTCGCGTAAGCACGAGGTGTTGAGGTGCTCACATTCGTCACCACAGGTGCAGAAAATGCACGAGGAGCAGGACGGGGTGACGCAATCCGTTCGACGGCGGCAATGACCGGCGAATCATCCAATTTCGCTGACGCGAAACTTGAGTGCGATGCATTGAGTACACCGCTACGCGTGTCGAGTTTTGAACCTTCTTGTGACCTACTTTCGGAAATAATGGTTTTTAGTTCCACTAATTCCGAACGCAAATCAGCGATGACTGTCTGAGAAGCCTCAAACTTCAACCTTATATCGGCCAGGTTTGACTTCAGCGTCGTTATGTCTTTTAACAACCTGGTAACATCGACGTGATCGAACGTGACGGGTGGTAGGCGGTGTAGATCCTTGCAGACAAACTCCACAGGCCACTCATCCGGATCGGTCTCCTTGAACAACCTAATGGTGTCCTGTAGACTCTTCTCTCCCTTTTCATCTCTCCTGCGAGACGGCATTCGGTCGCTCTTTCCAAGCGACTCATATAGTAGCACTTTTGCGCTTTAGTAAAGAGCTTAAACGTTTTCTTGGAACAGCTACGTGGTACCGGCGCTTTGTTCCCAATTTTACAACAATAGCTGGCCCGCTGAATAAGCTAACTTTAATAAAAAAAGGGACCCCTCCTTTTAAGTGGACTCCGGAAGCCGATACTGCGTTTTAGAAATTAAAGGAGTGTTTAGTGTCTGCACCAGTACTTACTTGTCCAGATTACAATCAATTATTCGAGGTGCATGCAGACGCAAGCAATTATGGCATCGGTGGCATGCTAACCCAAATAAGGGAAAACAAAGAACACCCTATTGCTTATATGTGCAGGTCGTTAACAGCGGCTGAGAAAAACTATAGTGTCACGGAGCGGGAAACTTTAGCTGTCATTACTGCACTCGAGCACTGGCGATGTTACCTAGAGAATGGCAAGAGTTTTACTGTCTACACGGACCACAGTGCTTTGAAATGGTTTTTATCTTTAAGCAATCCTACTGGTCGTTTAGCGCGTTGGGGAATCCGCTTGTCGTCATTTGATTTTGTTATTAAACACCGTCGTGGCGTTGATAATGTAATACCTGATGCACTATCAAAAAACGTACCAAAAGCTGCGTCCGATTTAAAAATACTAACGATGAATGGTACAAAACTATTTTCAATGGTTGCACAGCCTCTCCTCAAAACTATCCTAATTTTATAATTAATAATAATATTTTATATCCTTTATCCAAAGATAAAAATACCCTAACTAGAGAATTTTCTTGGAAAATGGTTGTGCCCAGCGAATTGCATGAAAAGGTCTTACTTGAAAATCATGCGGACTCAACAGCTGCGCACTTAGGCATATTTAAAACATATCATCGCCTTGCGGTACGTTATTTTTGGCCGGGTATGCATAAAGACGTTGTAAAGTACGTTACCTCGTGTCAAAAGTGTTTAGGGAATTTATTGATGAGTATACTAGTATACTATACTAGTATACTACTATAATTGATGAATATACGTTATTTTCTTAAGATGGTAGTAGTTCAACTGAAGATGATTATCGAATAAATCTTCTTATATGCTCGTATTTTAATTCTCATCAAACAAGATAAAAGTATCAAAATTCTTCCTGTAACAGCCTTTGTTCTTTATACAATCTTTACTGATTACCAAATAGTTATATGGTTCGCTCCATACTTTTGAACACATTTCTCGAAACTCAGACCACGACATGTCGGTATTGACGTGTTCATCATATACATGATGGAGGTTCACTTCATCCTGTTTGAATAATATTAGAAGATTTGCGTTGTCTCTTACTAGCTGTTTAGGTATCTTACTGTACGTTTGATTCAAGTAAAAACAATCGATAAATTTATGTCTACCCATTGCAAAATAATCCCTCATACTGGACTGTTCCTCACATGCGACGTCATCAAATATTATTATGGAGTGGGGTTTTGCATCGTGAGGACTTAACACAAGTTCATTATCTTTATATTTTACAAACGATACACCTGGAACTAAATTAAGAACATTTTCTAAAAACGCATATTTCGGTTGATACAATGTCTTTGAATAAAGATAAACGTTTTTAAAACGTAAACCATTTTCGTGTAATAGGAGACCTATGATTACATTAGTTTTCCCACAATTCGAGGGACCGCAAATAATACATCAAATAGTATTAGGTAGAAGGTCGCCATGTCGGGAAACATCTACTTTTTCATCTTGACATATTTTACTCAATTGTAAAGTTTGAGATTGTTTAACGAATTTCATCCTTTTTACCAGTAAGGCTGTTTTTGATTGAATGTCATTTGTAAAGCAATGATTTATATATATATCAGTCAGTTCGAACTGACTCTGTATGTTTAATTTTGGAAACACTTATACCTGAGCGACATATATAAGTGATTCAGTTACAATTATGATCATTTATTGTAAAGTAGTCCGGGAAACAGGGTATCAGCTATTCTAAAATATTTACCTGTTGGTCAAATCAGTTGAGATGTCATTAAATATTGGAAATTACGTAGATATAATATTCTTTTACAGGAGAAAAATATTTGGTATTCGCACAGTAAAAATAATTATCACTGGATCAATTGACACATCTTTGAATATTGGAGATTACGTGGATATAATAATTACTTCTGAGAAACTACTTGGTTTTCACATAGTTAAAATTATAAATTATGAGCAATATAATGCTATTCTATAAGCAATATAATGCTAATCACTTGTTTTTAGGTCTGCAATCCAGTTAGACATTGGGATTTGGTGTTTTGTTTGCGCTCTGGCCCATTTTCTTTTATACTTTCGCAAGAATTTGTATGTGATTTTCATTCGAAGCGACTCGTGCTCACTGCCCAGCTCTTCGAAGAAAAATTTGGCGTCGTAAGTTTCTTCTTGCTCTAGTATTCTTTATAGATCGCGGTGGGCTTTTATCAATTTTTGTTGTAAGGCAAAATTTTGAGGATTTTTTGATTTTTTGAATAGGGTTTTTTATAGATTTGCTAAAGAAACTCTACTTTCTTTTGATTTGGCGATAGGTTTATGGAGAGTGTCATGTGCGGACTCTTTCAGAATTCCATTTAGAGTGTCCCATTCGAATTGGATGTTATTAACAGGTGTCTTGTTAGAATTTGCTAGTTTGTGTTTTGCTATTTTGATTGACAATTATAGCCTATATGTTGCTCAGGCTTAACAGCTACATAACAAAAAAAGTTTCATTCGAATCCGTCCAGTATTTCCTGAGATTGGCGTGTACTAACAGACAAACAATCACCCACAGAAAAATTATCTTTAAACTTTAAATGATGATAACTTTTTTATCTGACAACATATTTCGATGAAACAAAGCCTATATGTTGCTCAGGGATAAGCTTAATCTTTTAGTGAAAACCGCGTAAAAATGTGTTCAGTAGTTTTAAAGATTAGCGAGTACATACAGACAGACAGACAGACAGACAGACAGACAGACAGACAGACAGACAGCCAGACAGACAAAAAAATCCAAAAAATCTTTTTTGTTTTTTATTACTCTTTTCTTATCGCCCACATCCATTTTTTGTAATTTTTATCAAATGTACAGACACGCGGTTCCTACTGTTTCATTATATGTATTGATGATTGATTATTAAAGGTATGTGTTGTTAATGCTGTTGTAAGTACCTACCTATACATTCCATTCCATCTGATTTGCCGCACTTTTACAGATGTCGGGCCGATCACTTTGATGCACTGAGTAAAGTGTAAAAATGTTTTACCTAGTGCACCAGTGACCGGCAGTGCTATTTATTATTGATATGTATTGATTATAAGCAAATCGGCTGATCGATAAATAATGTACTTATGAGTGTGTGAATTTATTTTATTTTATTTATTTATTCTTATAATGATTTGTTGGTAAACTTGTCTGTAGGTCAACATTAACTTATCTGGCGAGCAGTTATGTGGGTTGCCTTAGCATTTGTTAATTAGGTGTTTGTTAAGTCAAGTTTATTTATTTGTTTATAGAAGATATTTTATTATTAACTCAATCCAATGTCTGATGTTTTTTCCCCTGATTCTGATCCAGAGTATTTCTCACTATCATCATCATCTCCAAATAGTTTCTTGAGTGCGGAGAATGATGATATGCCCTCTCTTAGTGACAATCTGAATTTTACCTTTCGTTCTTTGGCAAAAAATTTCAACGTTGTACATATCAATGCACAAAGCATACCTGAACATTATGCAGAACTTTTAACCACCTTCTCTTCACTTCAAGTTCAGGCTGTTCTCATCTCTCAGAAAGTTTTCTTAAACCATCATTGCCATCAACTTTATATCCTCTCCCAGGGTTTAGACTGATCAGAAATTACCGCACATGTGATAGGATCGGGCAGGATGGTTCGCGGAGGATGATGCGTTGTGCGGGAGTGGCAATATATTTACATAGTGACATTCCATGTCGTATCCTTTCTCAGTCCCCTCCAGAACCCGACAAACCTGAGCACCTCCTGCTCGATGTTTCCCTTCACCAATCTAAAGTAATGCTTGGTGTTTATTATAGTCCCTGCTCACGTATCAATTACTTTGAGTCCCTTGAATCCTTATTGTCCGATTTCCGTTTGCAATTCCACGTGATCTTAATGGAGGATTTCGAGGAGACTGTTAAAAAATGACTCACGTTCTCATTCTCTTCTTGCTCTTCTAAATTTTCTTGACCTACATGTCCTTCCTCTAACTGCTACTCATTTTTTCCATAATGGCCCTCCTACTCTACTTGATCTTATTATCACCTCCTCTCCGGACCTAGTGTCAAATCATGGACAATTTAATGCACCTGGTTTTTCGGCTCATGACTTAGTGTTTGCATCTTTTAAACTTCGCCCACCTAAACGAAGACACAAAATCATGATGTTGCGCAGCTATGCGAAAATTAATGAGGAGGCTTTTTTGACTGATTTTGCTCAAACGGACTGGGAAGCTATTTTGAGTATGTCCGACGTGGATTTGAAGGTAGCTGCCTTTAATTCTGCACTCCTAGCTATTTTTGACAAACATGCACCTCTCCACCCGGTCAGAGTGAAATACTTCCCAGCCCCGTGGTTAACTCCTGAAATAAAACAGCTGATGGTTAGAAGAGATAGGGCAAAGTTGAAATGGCGGCAAAATCCTTCAGCGTCCAACCGGGATAGTTATATTGTACTGCGTAACTTGTGTAATAAGAAATGTCGTGATGCCAGGCGTAAACACATACACGATAATGTAGACAATTGCCCACCTCATAAACTGTGGAAATTATTTATTTATTTTATTATTTATTTATTATACTAACATATTACAAAAATAGATACAACAGAACATTATAAGACATTAACATAAACCAATGAGGTTTGTAGTAAAATGTTTAGAAGTTATTCTACGTACATTGTAAAATCTAAAACACAATCATACCTTATCGTACTTACTAATAGATATAACAAATACCTACCCAACTTAAAATATTATTGATATATATTATGATATTACAATGTAATTATTTTAGCTGGGCAACCACGTCAAAAGGTTAGTTTATTAATGTTTTCCAAAAAGTATCTTTTAAATTTAAATTTAATGTTTTTTTCGGAAAGTTGTTTCTTTATGTCACCTGGCAATGAGTTGATTAATCGCGGTACCTGATAACGCGCTGTCCTCTTTCCATAGACGTTGTTTGCGCGCTCCGTGCACAACTGGTTTTGAGCGATGGCGCGCGTGAATACAGCATGTTCAATTTTAGTTTGTATTTAACGTTTAACTGAATTGGTAGGACTCCACAATGTTTAAAAAGGCCTAGCTCATTGTCTTGGTACTTTAACTTTATTTTATTAGATACAATTGTTTTTAATATTTTTAACTGTAATCTATACACGTTATCTAGATGGGTGTTATATGTCCTCCCATAGCTACTTAGGCCATAAATGACATGAGATTCTGCTAGCGACTTAAAAAGTAAAAGTTTGACACTATAAGGAATTCGGTTTCTAAGAATATGCATGTTTGCTAGAAAATGTCTAAGTTTATTACATACGTGATGTATATGAAGTTTCCAATTGAGCCTATTATCAATGATGAGCCCAAGGTAAGTATGAGAATCGACAAGTTCTATAGGTGGACAACTACAAGTACCTGTAGCCGCTGTGCTGTGAAAACAAGCGTGCTCATGTGCTGTTAAGTTTTTATTATCTATAAAGGCCCTTATGTACGGCGATCTTATGTGAAGTAATTTGGTTTTATTTGTATTGAGTACAAGGCCGTTATCCTGACACCACTTGCATATAGCATTAAAATCCGCTTGCAGGTACTCGTAGGCTTTCTCTAGATTGCGATCGCTGATCACTAAGCACGTATCGTCAGCAACTGGTAGCAGGTACACTTTGTGACGCAGTTGCTCATATCATTTATGTACGAGAAGAAGTGTAATGGGCCAGCCACCGAGCCCTGCGCTGTGCCTTCAGTAACGTTTACAGGTTTGCTAAGTTTATCAGAAATTTTAACAACCAAGGAACGGTTACTGAGTTAATTTTTATTCCAATTTAGCAAGGGGCCGCGGACGCCACAAGTGTCGAGCTTAGTTACGAGAATATTATGGCCAAGAGTACCAAATGCACGAGAAAAGTCTATGCAAAGTACCAAAACATGTTTTTTTATTCAACGCCGAGTTGACTTCATCAGTGAACTTTGAGAGAACTTCTTCCGTACCCTTTCCCTGCTGAAAACCAAATTGATTTTCGTATAATATGTTATTGTCTCTATAGTAATTGTGTATTTGATGACAGATATATTTTTCTACAATTTTGTCAATGCTAGAGAGAAGCGTGATCTGGCGATAATTGCTATAGTCATTAGTTTTACCTTTCTTGGCAATAGGTCTAACGCATCCTTTTTTTAATTCATTTGGGTAAATACCAGATTGTACGCTCGCATTGATTAGATAAGCTAATGCCAATGACACACCACTCCCTACCATTTTAACCCTCGGCCCGTCGCGCACTTTTCACATACGAGAGTAGTCGCATGGGGTCTTTAAAGACCCCAAAGTTTGTAAGCCTATTTTGACCATACTTTCGATGTTTGGTGAGAAATTATATTTTTATATTAAAATAAATAGTAGTAATATTTATGGGAAGGCTGTATCACAGTCATATTCTGATGGAACCTCTCCGTTTCACTCCGCTGTCCGTACCATCAGAATATGTGATACAGCCTTCCCAAAAATATTACTTAAATTTCAAATCAACAATAATAAAAACTTACAATGAAATCCACGTCGTTGCCATTTTCGTTGCACTAAATTTCAAAATATTGTTTATTAATATTGTTTAAAGGTATATATGAGAGCAAAAGGAATATTTATGCACAATTTTTTGTTAATTATGAACATGACGAAGACCACACGCGAAATCAATTACTTATGGGCTAGACTAGCTAGCTAACGCTCGGTGTTACAATGCGTGACGATGTAGGAATAGCCATGTTCTAGACCAGCTAGAAAAAGATTACTTGGGCTTAAAATATACAGGACATTTCAATAATGATTGATAATGACAGGTACTTTCGCAAACATTGATTACGCTGTAAAATGATCACCATGACATCTTCCTAAGTTCCGGGACCAGCCGGACGCTGTGATAAACCACCATGGAAAGCTTCTGCTTCGTTATTTATTTAACGATGCAGAAATAGACATGTCCTAGACCAGCTAGGTAAAGATAATTTTGAGCATAAAATATTGTAAGCTACAGTTACTTTCGCAAACATTGATTACGCTGTAAAATGATCACCACGACATCTTCCCAAGTTCCGGGACCAGCCGGACGCTGTGATAAACCACCATGGAAAGCTTCTGCTTCGTTATTTGTTTAACGATGCAGAAATAGACGTGTCCTAGACCAGCTAGGTAAAGATAATTTTGAGCATAAAATATTGTAAGCTACAGTTACTTTCGCAAACATTGATTACGCTGTAAAATGATCACCATGACATCTTTCCAAGTTCCGGGACCAGCCGGACGCTGTGATAAACCGCCATGGAAAGCTTCTGCTTCGTTATTTGTTTAACGATGCAGAAATAGACGTGTCCTAGTCCAGCTAGGTAAAGATAATTTTGAGCATAAAATATGTAAGCTATAGGTACCTACTTTCGCAAATTCCACACTATCACCATGGCATCTTCCTGAGTCTCGATCCAGCCGAACAATATCATCATCATAGAATGACCACAGAAAGCTCTTACACCGTTAAAACAGTAACCGAACTCCATAAAAACATAATTTCCGATAACTTTCTTCACATTAAGCTAAGTAAATTTTCTATTACTTATCTAAAAATTCCTTTTACTTTCATATCAAAAAAGTTTCACAAATTCACATCAGAAAGGGCACACCGCACTTCAAAGATATGTTTTAAAATACTACTATTAGTATTAGGGCAGAGAAAAGGTTAATTGATTATACAATCGATTGCATGGGTTGACAGTTACTCGATAACGATGATATCAATATTATAAAAATATGTATAGTTAAAACATGTGATCCTACTGAAAAAAATATATTAGTAATAATACCTAAATTTTTATATATAACTAGCTGTTGCCCGCGACTTCGTCAGCGTGGACTTTAGTTTATAAGAATCGTTATTTTGATATTTTTAATAAAACCGGTCAAGTGCATATCAGGTCACGCGCAGTGTTCCGTAGTTGTGAATTTCGACTTAGAATTAAAACTAAAGATTTCATCATCATCTCAGCCCTTCTTCCGTCCACTGCTGCGAATAGACATGTCTTCGTCGACACATCTCGGTCCTGTGCTGCTCACATCCAGGTGTAACCCGCGACTTTGATTATTTCGTCAACCCATCGCACGGGCTCCGCCAGGCCAATTGCCCTGCCTAGTGCTACTTTAAGTTCATGACCGTTGCCAAATTACAGCTTCTTGGTACTAATTATCTCTAAGTAAAACCACGGACAGAGAGACAGACAGAAATGGCGAAACTATAAGGGTTCCTTGTTTACTACGATCACACATTATCTCTAGTCACAGTCTAAGTCGATCGGAATTTTGACTATTAATATCGTTTTTTGCCAGATATTTCGACGGCCCTTCTGCCATCATGATTCTGCCAGCATGGACTGTAAACTACATGTAAACTTACACTGTTACCGAATGTTACTGCTACGCCGTGGGTCTCTCTAATACGAAATACTTATGCAATACGTAGTGACTTTGCTAATATTTCATTCATCTTCTGTCTTTTGGCGTCAGTTTTCACATCACTAATCTGTTGTAGCTCTCTGCAGCGAACTGCTGCCACCGTCTATACGTATCACCCCCTCTCCCCCGCCCTCCCGATGTGGCGGTGCAATGGTAAGCCTTGTCAAACATGTCTTTCGCTAAGCGGGAGATGAAAGTCGAGAAATAAGCATTTCTAATTTAAGTCCCGACGGATGACGGTGTTCCTCAAGTAACCTTAAACATAGGTTTTCTTAAGATCGCTTTAATCATGAGCCGCGTCCGTAGCTGGAAGCGAGAGGAAAGTACTGGATAGACCTTCCCCGGGGCCATCTTCACTATCGTCACCATTCTATTGATGTGGACTTTCAAGCTAAGGCATCTGCCAAACTTTAGATACCTCCAGGTATTTGACGTGTCAGTGTTTTGGCACATTTTACCAGTAGAGATTCAAGGATGATAGGAAGTTAGTGTTCTCTGAGATCAATGTCTGCTTAGTGTTCACTAAGAACCTCCGTTTGAAGAGTTTCTCGGGTAGGGCGTCCGGCTGTTTAGAGGTTTGGAGAACTGGAAAATGACCATGATCTTTCGTTCCTCAGGGAAGGAGGTCACAATACTAAGTAGTCTTGGTATGGGTGTTCCACACATTTTTATTGCAGTGCCTAACCTAAATTTAACCTAACCTTTTTTCCCTAACCTTTCTTCTTACGTGAGGAAAAGGTGCCTTTCGGCCACAGGAAATCGGTCGGTTATGGCTCTCACCCTCATTTGTCGTGTGTTCCCGGCAGAGTAGAATAGGACCACTCCATCTCTTCCTGTGGATGTCGTAAGAGGCGACTAAAGGATAAATTCGACACGAACACCAAAATAGGCTTCCGATGGGCAGCAGCGTCGGAAGCCCGATAGCGACACAACACTGCGCTCGCCAACCCGCCTGCCAAGCGTGGCGAGTATGGCAAAACCCCCCCAATGGAGGTACAACAAAAGACCAGGCCCCCAGTCCCCGGCAGCCCCGCTATTCCTGGCTCCGGTAGCGGTCATGGTAACGGCGGGGCAGGGGGTGCTAAGAATCCCCGGCAGAGATCCGGCTACCACTCCCGTCGAAGACTGGCCCTGGTAACACATAACGTCTGCACACTGAGGACTGACGAGAGGTTATATGAGGTAGAAGAGGAAATGAGTAGGTTACGATGGGACATTGTGGGGTTGTCTAAAGTCCGAAGAGAGGGCGAGGGCACGACAACCCTAGAGTCTGGTAACCTACTCTATCACCGGGAAGGGGACAAAAAGAAGTCCCAGCATGGTGTCGGGTTTCTCGTCCACAAGTCCCTCATTAACAACGTCACAACCATCGAGAGTGTCTCTAGCAGGGTAATGTACCTGATACTCAGAGTATCTAAAAGATACTCGCTGAAGGTTATACAGGTATATATGCCAACAAAGGATCACTCCGATGAAGAGGTGTATGAAGTGTATGAGGACATAAGTAAGGCCATACATACTTCTGAAACCTATTTTACGGTTGTTATGGGGGATTTTAACGCGAAACTGGGCAAACGAGGCGATGGAGAGTTTAGGCTGGGAAACTTCGGATACGGAGTGCGAAATAATAGGGGACGTAGGCTGGCTGATTTTTTGGAGCAAGAGGGACTCTTCGCGATGAACTCTTTCTTCAAGAAGCCGCCACAAAAGAAGTGGACCTGGATAGGTCCAGCAAAGAAGAACCAGCCCCTTGTTAAAAACGAAATCGGCTTCATCTTAACGACTAAGAGACGAATATTCAACGATGTCTCAGTGATCAATCGGATCAAAACCGGGAGCGATCACCGAATATTAAGAGGCATCGTGAATATTGATCTCAAGGTCGAAAGATAGCGGCTGATGAAGTCGACGCTCCGACCGACTCAGATCCAAATCGAAAACTCCGAGGGTTTCCAGCTTGAACTATCGAATCGCTTTCAAGGCCTTCAGGATTGCGTTACAGTGGACGAGATAAACCAAGGGTTTATACAAGCTGTCCAAGCGGTGGGATCGAAGATGTTTAGGTCCCGCCCCAAACAAAGACCTCAGAAAATCTCTGCTGAGACCCTTACCTTAATGGCAGAGCGACGATCAAGCCCCCTGCAGACCTCTGAAGATGCTGAATCATATCGGCAGCTCAACAGACGTATACAAAAGTCCTTGCGACACGACATCCGCTCCTTTAATACTAAATGTATTAAGGAGACGATAGAGCAGAACAAAGGCTCCAAAGTGTTCGCGAGAGCTATGTCGGTTGGGCAAAGCCGATTGATGAAGCTAAAGAATGAGGACGGCGACGTGGTGTCGACAAAGGAAGGGGTTCTGGCGGAGATCGAGAGGTTTTATGGACAGCTGTACACCTCAGTTTCACAACCCAGCGGACAAATGGCTGAAGACCCAAGAGCCAAGTTAACCCGACACTATACCAAAGATATCCCGGACATCAGCCTGTACGAGATTAGGATGGCCCTCAAACAGCTTAAAAACAACAAGGCGCCGGGCGAGGATGGAATTACAGCAGAGCTTCTGAAAGCAGGCGGAACGCCGGTACTGAAAGTCCTTCAGAGGCTCTTTAATTCCGTTCTGCTCGAGGGCGTAACGCCGTTAGCATGGAGCAGGGGCGTGGTGGTCCTGTTCTTCAAAAAGGGAGATAGCACGCTTCTGAGTCATGTATATAAGTTGTTTTCGAGGGTCATCACGAATCGTCTCGCAAACAGGTTTGATGCCTTCCAGCTTCCCGAACAAGCCGGTTTCCGTAAAAGTTTTAGTACCATGGACCATATTCATACGCTGCGGCAGGTAATAGAGAAGACGAGGGAGTATAACCGGCCGTTATGCTTGGGGTTCGTGGACTATGAAAAAGCCTTCGATTCGATCGAAACATGGGCCGTGCTTCAGTCTCTCCAGCGATGCCGTATTGACTATCGGTATATCGAAGTGTTGAAGTGCTTATACAGTAACGCCACTATGTCAGTCCGAGTACAGGAGCAGTGCACGAGGGCAATTCCACTGCATAGAGGTGTAAGACAGGGAGACGTTATATCTCCGAAACTGTTCACCGTTGCACTGGAAGATGCCTTCAAGCTTCTGGAATGGGAAGGATTTGGCATTAACATCAATGGCGAGTATATCACTCACCTTCGATTTGCCGACGATATCGTTGTCATGGCAGAATCGATGGAAGACCTAAGTACTATGCTCGGAGATCTAAATCGAGTTTCCCAACAAGTGGGCCTTAAAATGAACATGGACAAAACGAAAGTAATGTCGAATGTCCATGTTGCGCCCCTACCTGTTTGTGTTGGGAGCTCCACCCTCGAAGTTGTAGACCAGTATATCTACCTGGGTCAATTGATCCAGGCAGGAAGTTCCAGCTTCGAGGAAGAGGTCTCTAGACGAATTCGACTCGGCTGGGCAGCGTTCGGGGAGCTACGCAGTGTCTTCTCGTCAAATATACCTCAGTGTCTTAAGACTAAAGTTTAGAACCAATGTGTGTTACCAGTGATGACTTATGGCTCTGAAACATGGTCCCTTACTATGGGTCTCATAAGAAGGCTCAAGGTCGTGCAACGCGCTATGGAAAGGGCTATGCTCGGTGTTTCTCTACGTGATCGAATCAGAAATGAGGAAATTCGTAGGAGAACTAAAGTCACTGACATAGCCCAGCGGATTAGCTCGTTGAAATGGCAGTGGGCGGGACACATAGCGCGACGAACCGATGGCCGATGGGGCAAAAAGGTTCTCGAATGGCGACCACGTACTGGCTAGCGAAGCGTAGGACACCCACCCACATGGTGGTCTGACGACCTAACCAAGGCCGCTGGAAGGCGCTGGATGCAAGCCGCTCTAGATCGGTCATTTTGGAAATCTTTGGAAGAGGCCTATGTCCAGCAGTGGACGCTGTGCGGCTGAAATGATGATGATGATGATGATGGCTCTCACCCACAAAAAAACTCATGGTGACATAACGGCGTTACCGCTTTTGCCAAGGCCGTGTGCTAAATCTTGCTCCAAAGACCTGGTATACGGCGACCGCTTATCAGCGGCTTCAGCTGAGCTCATTCGAGGTACTCTCTCCCGAGAGGAGTCTGAGTGGCCTGCGCGGTGGTACATCGGCCTTTAATTTTATCCACTAGGGTAAAGACGCGTGTTGACACCAATGCTCCTTTCAACCTAGAGGACCGTATTTGTGGAGCGACGGAATCCCGTTCCCATCGCCCGACTGGCCCACGTCATTGAGGCAGCAGTTGCTCCTCTTTTGCGCGGGAAAAATCCCTTCGGACACCTTGCCAGTAACGGGAGACCGGTATGGTTATGTGGCGTTTACCACTAAAAACTCCGCGGTGTCACCTCTCAGCCACTATGGGCCAGCCCCGGCGCGGCGACCGCTATGGCGGTCCGTGACTCGCTCACTGCACCCTATGCTTTAGTCAGAGGACATCCCCTGCGCCTAACCTAAAACTTCCTATTTTGATTCCTTTTTCCATTTTCGCGCCCACAATCATGCTAAAAATGGCCGTTTCATGGCGTTGGGTCTTGCGGCCCTAGGTTCTGTGTATTTTTAACAGCGCCATCTATCGGTGACCAAAAAAACTGTCACCAGGCTGTTTCTCTTGAACCGCGATAGCTAGACAGTTGAATTTTTCATAGATGATGTATTTCTCTTGCCGATATAACAACTAAAAATAGAGTAAAATAAATATTTAATTGAGGCTCCCGTACAACAAACGTGATTTTTTATAGATAACGGGACGGAGCCCTTTGTGCGCGAGCCCGACTCTCACTTGGCCGGTTATTAACTTAATTATTTTATAAAAACCGTAATATAAAATTGACAAAAGTTTTGGCCAATGCTACTGTACAGTTTATTTCATAGCAAATTTTCTTTAAATTGATATAACTTTTTTATTTATCAACGGATTTCAATGAAACAACCACTACATTTTTAGTGAAACTTATTTAAATACATAAATGAAAATTGCAAGCGAAGTTGTTCAGCCGTTTCTGAGATTAGCGTCTACAAACACAGTTTTTCGAACAAAAATGTTTGACGTGATTCTTTAAAATTGATATAACTATTTCATTTATGAACGGATTTAAATATAACAAACACTAAATTTTAAGTGAAACTTATCACAATATTTCAATAAAAACCGCAAACGAATCGGTTCAGCCGTTTCTCAGATTAGCGTGCACAAACGCACAGACAAACAGACAAACCGACAAACAGACAAAAATTCTAAAAATCATTGTTTTGTGTTCTATTGCGTTGGTAAAAGCCCCCAAAAATATTTTTACTCATTTATCTTCCATGTACAGACAACGATCGGTTACGATTTTATTATATGTATTGATTATATGTATTGATGATTTTATTATATGTATTGATGATTTTATTATATGTATTGATGATTGATGATATAGGGTCTAACAAAATATACTGAAACTATTTTAAGGGTGAATTTAGTCCATGATACTGAACAATTTTTTCCCAAGGAACATAATTCCGAAACATGAAAAATATTTTTTGGCTTTCAATACGAACTCGGATCAACTGATCAGTAAACTTGTATGGATGACCAAAATTTATTTTTCATATTTCGATATCTATTCCTTAGAGAAAGTTGAACAGTGTCATGGACTGAATTCACCCTTAAAATAGTTTCAGTATATCAATCAAATCAAATATATCTTTATTATCATAGGATATTTAAAATATCTCTTAATAATCGTCATTATTTTGTTGCACAATTGTTGACGTCAAATAGTTACTTACAGCTAAGTTTACTACCGCTTCCAAAGCGCTAGTGCAGAAGAAGCGGTAACAAACTGCACTGCACCTCTTCTCCAAGGACGTCAACTCACAATTAAATTAATACTTAAAGTTAATGTGGACAGAGAATACATTGTTTTGTTTGTTATGTCATATCATAATTTAAATTTAATTTTAAGAATGTCAAAATTTTAAAGTAATGTCAAGTTGTAGATTCAGTTTGTACAAAATGTACCAAATTATGACATTTTCGAGTACCTATATTACAAACTTTTAGAGGGACCCGCGTCAAGCTCACGCCAGACTTTTTTGTCTTTAAGGTAGTCATCGGTCCTATAATAAGCCTTCTCACAAAGTACTTTCTTTACATAAGTTTTGAATCTTTTGTCTGGCATATCAAGGATCGCTTTTGGCAATTTATTATAAAAAAGTATACAGTTCCCCATAAACGTCTTATTAATTGTTTTAAGCCTATAAAACGGGGCAACTAAGTCATTCTTATTACGTAAGTTTCTATCGGTAAAATCGCTTACTTTATTGTATGAGGAAATATTTTTCCTTACATACATTATGTTTTCAAATATATACTGTGATGCTAAGGTAAGTATATCTATTTTCTTGAATAATTCTCTGAGTGAGTCTCTAGATCCTAACCCGTAAATAGCACGAATTGCCCGTTTTTGTAAAATAAAAATAGTCTGAATATCGGCTGCATTCCCCCACAGGAGTATGCCGTAAGACATTACACTATGAAAGTAACTAAAGTACACTAGTCTAGCAGTTACTACATCTGTCAATTGTCTTATTCTCCTAACAGCATAAGCCGCAGAACTAAGCCTATTTGAAAGTTTAGTTATATGAGCACCCCATTGAAGTTTCAAGTCTATTGTAATTCCTAAGAAGGTAGTACTTTCAACAAGATCGAGTTTTTCACCATCTATCATTATGTCAACGCAGCCCTGTCTCACATTGGGAAGAGAAAATCGAACGCATTGAGTCTTTTTCGCATTTAACATGAGATTATTGGCAGAAAACCAATCAGAAATGGAAGACAAGGTGCTGTTCACCGCGCTAGCGTTTGTGCTATGTCGATCAAGTTTGAATATAAGCGAGGTGTCATCAGCAAACAGCACTATGCCAGCCTGCTTCTCAACCATGTAAGGCAAGTCATTGACATAAACCAAGAAAAGGAAAGGTCCAAGAATTGAACCTTGCGGTACGCCTATCTTAACATTAGATCCGTGCGATTTTATGCCATTTAAATCAACAGTCTGATACCTATCTGTTAAATAAGATTCTATAAGTTTTATTGAATTATCATCAAAACCGTATTGACGAAATTTAAGCAAAAGTGTCGGATGATCTACGCAATCAAATGCTTTGGAGAGATCACAAAATGATCCGATTCCATCATTTTTGTTCTCCCATGCGTCGTATATATGAGTAACAAGTGCTACTCCCGCATCGGTGGTCGATTTCCCGCCAGTAAAGCCGAATTGTTGGCTATGGAAAAGGTTGTAGGTCTTAAAATGAAGAAGCATTTGATTGAGCATTATCTTTTCGAACACCTTACTCAAAACTGGCAGGATAGATATAGGTCTGTAGTTGCCAGGATCTGTTTTTTCTCCTTTTTTAAATAAGGGGATTAGTTTACTACATTTCATTAGGTTAGGAAATATGCCTTCATCAATACATTCGTTAAATATAAAAGCTAAATCAGCAGCTATGATATTTATGATATGGCTTACTACAGCAACTGACATGCCCCAATGGTCTTCAGATTTTTTTAAATTTAACTGTTTAAATGCATCTATTATATCTTTGGGGCCAATATGCTTAAATTTAAATTTAGAATCACAAGGCCTAACATTATTCTTAAGCAAGGCTTCAGCACGCTGGGGGCTAGAATTCACATTAGAAGTAAGTTCCAAAGGAATATTAGTAAAGAAATCATCAAAAATATTTACTATTTCTTCAGTTTTAGTAATAGTCTTACCACAAGATTTGATTTGACAGATATTTTCTTTGGCTTTATTTTTACCCGTTTCTTTATTTATAACATTCCAAGTTTCTTTTATTTTGTTAGGAGCATTATTTATTTTTCTACTTATACGATTTGCCTTGGCTTGTCTACAAACTTTTTTAAATATTTTGGAATAATTTTTAACATATTCTAGAAAGGAAGGACTAAAATTATATTGTTTTTGGGAATATAAGTCATAAAGCCTGCTCCTACTTATGTAGATGCCGGTAGTAGCCCACTCACTAAACTGTAATTTTCTATGCACTACAACTTGTTTTTGTTTCAAAGTTTTTGAATATTCTGAGGTAATAACGTTAAATAGTTTATTGTAATGGTCGTCAGGATTTTTTCCTGTGTAAACGACCGACAACAATTTGTTATCTAAATTATTTTTTAGTTTTTGTATATTTTTAGAAGTAATCGGCCTACAAAAAGTCTTATCTTTGTTCAAAATGCTGGACTTGTCTTTGGACTCCTTGACATAAACTACATATACACCTGAATGATCAGAAGGCAGTTTATTAATAACTGATATAACAGAATATTTAATATTACTAAAAAAATTGTCTAGACAAGTAGCAGATGTAGCAGTGATTCGTGTTGGCTCAAAGAATACGTTTACTTATTCATAACATTTAAAAAGATTTAGAAATTGTGTACTTTTTGGATTATCTACTAAGATATCAACATTAAAATCTCCGCAAACAATTAAATTCTTTTTACTAGATGAACAGGACTTAAGTACCTGGTCCATTGTTTTAAGAAAACTTTTAAAATCACTATTAGGAGGACTGTATACACAAATAATTATATGATGATCTAGCTCGGCACAGGTCACCTCACAAACGCGCTCAACAGAAAGTCTGACAATATCCGTCCGCTCTTTGCTACGGAAGGAATCTTTTACAAAAATTATGGAACCCCCTCGCTGAGCAGACTTCCTGTTAAAGCAGCTAACAATATTATAGTTGTTTAGGCTGAACATCATCTGACTCTCATACAGCCAATGTTCAGTCAAACATAAAATGTCAACATCCAATTCTTCAAGAAATAATTCAACTAATAATTCTTTGCCGGAAAAACCTTCTGAATTTTGATGTACTATTCTTAGTTCATGAGGCCTTTCCGTTGTCTTAATGTTCAGTTTAAAACTGCCGTCAAGTCTACAGATTTACCATCACATATTCCTGGTAAATCGGTAGGCGTCTTAAAACTAGGTTTTCGTTTACAATGTAAACTCGTCCAAAAATTAATATTATTTGCTACTAACGTAGCAATCTTACGTCTAGAATATTTTGAAAGATAAATATTATCTTTTGTCAGATCACATTCACCTATGAAATTATTGGTGTCAAAAAACACTAATTTATCACTATAACGACATGTTATATTATGTATCAAACTATTGAGATAGTGAATGTTTCTATTATTTGTTGGAGACTGGCAACGTATAAATGGAAATGCACATAAAATTATTTTGCCTACTTCTAGTTTAGTTAAATAATCCATACAGCTGATTATTTCTTTTTTTCCTATTCTATTACTATTGCCTATCAGTAATACAACAGTAGATTTACTATTTAGTTTGGTTAATTTAATTTTATCTAAAATTTGGGTATAGGTTGCATTCGGGAAGCAGTAATTAACACAATTGTTATCAAGAAGTGTGTTAAGCATGCAACCCATATTGCGACCCATACTATCAGAAAAAACTATTGTATTACATGGAGGTTCCATGAGGTCAACGCAATCAGACACATTATTGCACAAATTACTGTCACAAGGAGAGAGCTCTGGTGTGGGGACACTGATGGTGGGCTGGTTGAGCTGCCCGCAAGTACATTGCTTAGCTAATAAATCAAGGGTTTCTTGATTGTACCTGCTGTCGCTAATCAATTTCTCCACAGTCAGCATGTGCTCAGTATTTTGTTTTTGTTGATTATTATACTTAGAAAATAATGAGGAGTAGTCCTCCTGCAATTTAATAATATGAGACTCAAGTCTAATCCTGTTGACCTCATACAACTCTTGACTTTCCGCCAATTTTTCATTACATAAGTCTAGCTCTGTTTGTAATTTACAATTTAATGAACTGGATTTTAATAAACATGATTTCCTGAGATTTATCTTTAATTTATTATTGGTTTTCTTGATTTTTTTACAAATTTTTAAATGTTTTTTAACTTTGTTGTGACTATTCATGGCATTTGAATTATCTAAGTAATTATTACTGCATGATGTCTCACTAGTGAGATCAATTACTGAGGAATTAGTTGAGGGAGGCACAGGGACACTATCAATGAGCTCGTCAAAGAGGCTGGACACCTCCGCTGACTGACGCGACTGGGCATCTTGCTCGTAACTACTTATGAGTCTATATGCCTCTCCCAGCTCTTTTTCTAACTCGGAGGTACGTCTGAGCGTTTGCTCATACGTATCACCGCATTGGCGGAAAGAATCTACTTCTAAATGCAATCGGTTAAGTTGCTCGCTTAATTCATCACATAATTGGAGACTCTCAGAAAGCTTTTGTTCGAGTCTAATATTTTTCGTACACATTAATTCGTATTCACGTTCATTATCTTCCCTTTCCAATAATAGTTTCTCATTGTCTTCCTTTTCTGCCTTTAGCTGGAGTAAGGCATCCTTCAGCTGAATTTCCAATTGCCTGGCTGTCGTTGCACGGGTTGTGGTGGACATTTTTACAATATAGGGACTAACAAAATGTGTAAGGAAGATAATAAACGCTAGAATAGCTAACAAAACCGATCACTTACTAAGAAATAACAAAAACATAACCTACCTACTGTTACAAAAACAAGTGTCAATTTGTATGTGCTTTATATGAGAAAACTTTCCAAAATTATGAAAAACAGTGCACAAAGGACGCGGTGTTTATTGAGATATGTAAAAAGGATTAGTTATTGTACCGTTCTTACCTTGTAAAAGTTGTAAAAAGCCGGTAACAATTATACCCACTGAACGTCAGCTAAGAGCACTATTATTTCACAAAATACACTGAAATTGCACAAACAAATTATCAATTACGATAAAACCTAGTATATTTTACAAACAAGTAATATTATTTATTGGATTTAGCTATTTAGATATTTAAATTTACAATATTAAATACGGAGCAATAATTTTGACATTTATGCTCTTGGGTTGCCAGCCGCCAAAAAAAAAAATATATTTTGTTAGACCTTATATAATCAGTTAGAATAGCGTAAGTAGGTTCCTAATTTATTAAAACTGATCTGGCGAAAAGTAATGATGAATACAATTCAACATACCTATCATTTTATTAAATAATTATATAATATCTATTATTAGGTAGATCGAGTAATCGTGTCTTTATCGAGTTGGCACTCGATCATTCACGTTGTGACATGCACTACACTAGTGTACTGCATCAGCTAAAATTTGTTCCCACCACATTATGCATGACGTAATGTGGATATCAAATGAATTGCTTTGCTTAACATATAGTTTATGATAATAACAAAATCATACGGCTTTGCTCGCCTTATTTTTATGTAGTAAGGTAAGTATATAGAAAGGGGTTTATTTTTCAACATGTTCAATTTTCTTATATGTACTCTTAAAACATTATATAAATGTATTCGTAAATTTTAGTCGGTATATCAAAAGTCGGAGTGGGCTAATGGTTAGTTAGTACATCTGCTATGTGGTTGGTGATGGGTTCGATTCCCGTCTATGATATTATTGATATCATAAGCGGGTGTGTCGCGACACAGTGAACCTCACTGCATTCCATTTTTTTATTTTAAATCTTAGAAGATCCTAGATTATCTTATGAATCATTAATTGGTATGTAACCAAAGTTGGGTTATCGATAAACGTTTGTGAATTGATCAGTGTCGTGTTATTATTTTGAGACCATCCTGATGTCTGACCATCATCAGAGCGACCATGAATGACAATGCACAGCTCCCACCGTCATATATGTATATATATCAAAAAAAAAATCAAAAAAATCAAAAATGTTTATTTCAGTAAGTAGCATAGTTACAATAGATAGTAGTTGGAACCTACTTTTAAGTAAAAAAATACTTGTGCCAGTAGGCTCCGCTCCTCCAAAACGCTAACATATTGTACCTACCAGGAAAAAAATTAATTTATTTAATTTAACAATTTAAACAAAAAAAAAGGAAATATTAGTTAAGTGTGTGTGTGTGTGTGTGTGTGTATGTGTATGTGTATGTGTGTGTGTGTGTGTGTGTGTGTGTGTGTGTGTGTGTATGTGTATGTGTATGTGTGTGTGTGTGTGTGTGTGTGTGTGTGAGGGCGTGTGCGCGTGTGTATGTGCGTGGACGCGCGTGCGTGTGTGTACATGTGAGTGTATGTGTGTGTATGTGTGTTAACGCCAAAAATGTTTATTTCAGTAAGTAGCATAGTTACAATAGATAGTAGTTGGAACCTACTTTTAAGTAAAAAAATACTTGTGCCAGTAGGCTCCGCTCCTCCAAAACGCTAACATATTGTACCTACCAGGAAAAAAATTAATTTATTTAATTTAACAATTTAAACAAAAAAAAGGAAATATTAGTTAAGTGTGTGTGTGTGTGTGTGTGTGTGTATGTGTATGTGTATGTGTGTGTGTGTGTGTGTGTGTGTGTGTGTATGTGTATGTGTATGTGTGTGTGTGTGTGTGTGTGTGTGTGAGGGCGTGTGCGCGTGTGTATGTGCGTGGACGCGCGTGCGTGTGTGTACATGTGAGTGTATGTGTGTGTATGTGTGTTAACGCCAAAAATGTTTATTTCAGTAAGTAGCATAGTTACAATAGATAGTAGTTGGAACCTACTTTTAAGTAAAAAAATACTTGTGCCAGTAGGCTCCGCTCCTCCAAAACGCTAACATATTGTACCTACCAGGAAAAAAATTAATTTATTTAATTTAACAATTTAAACAAAAAAAAAGGAAATATTAGTTAAGTGTGTGTGTGTGTGTGTGTATGTGTATGTGTGTGTGTGTGTGTGTGTGTGTGTGTGTGTGTGTGTGTGTGAGGGCGTGTGCGCGTGTGTATGTGCGTGGACGCGCGTGCGTGTGTGTACATGTGAGTGCGTGTGTGTGTATGTGTGTTAACGCCAATATTAATTTTAAGTATTACTTAAATTATCATTGCTAATGTAATTCTCCATTTCATCATAGCTTAATGGTTTGAGCCAGTTTATTAATAGTAGTTTACATTCACGTGAAGTTTTGTTATATATTTTTAATTCCGTATTTATTTTATTGTATATTTTAGCAGAGCGACTATTGTATTGAGCTTTTGCAAATTCCTTCTTATAAAAGGGAATACGTGCTGGATTCTGTATTCTTCTACTAGCAATTTGTGTCTTAAAAGGTAAGGTTTTGTGTTTCTTTAATAGCATTTGAAGTACGTATAGCTTTCTAACTGATAATAAATTACATGTTTGATAGAGATAACTTGTTGAGAATGTTCTTGGTTTGAAGTACATCACTTTCAGGAGATATCTTTGTGCTCTTTCAACTTCTAGGAATCTAGTTTTCAGGGCTCCACCCCATACCGGGATACAATAAATTATGACGGACTGAACTAGAGAGACGTAAATATTGTTAAGCAGTGTCTGAGGAACTATATGTCGTAGGGTTTTAAATATCCATACAAATTTACGTATTCTTCCCGATAATTGCTCTATTTGGGGATACCAAGAGAGATTTTGATCCACTACCACGCCTAAGTATTTAGTTTGGTTTACCTTAGCAATCGAGGGACAATTACAATGTAAAGATTTTTCACAGGAGTGAATTTTAATGTCGAAGTTTTCAGAAGGCTGTGAGTTATTATAAATACTAAAACAAACATAGTTAGTCTTGGAGGTATTTAGAGTAAGCAGATTATTTTTCAGCCAAGCCTGCACCTGAGCCATCCCGTTTTCAGCGTTTTGACGTGCGATTTCCCAGTTTGGACCAGTGAACGCAATAGCGGTATCATCTGCATATGAGACTATTTTTGCATTCTTTAATGCCATGTTGCACATGTCATTTATGTAAATGAGAAATAAAGTCGGGCCGAGTACGCTTCCTTGCGGAACGCCATAAATTACGGTCTGTCCTTCACTTATATAGTCATTTAGCTTTACTTTTTGAATTCGATTTGAAAGATAGTCTTGGAAAATAGCCAATTGTCGGCCCCTAATGCCGATTTTTTCTAATTTTGTTAACAGGATGGAAGTAAAGACGGTATCAAATGCCTTCTTGAGATCAATGAAACAAGATAAGCATTTTACGCCTTTATCTAAGTTATCAATTATGACTGAGGTCAGGGACGTCACCGCGTCTTCAGTAGAAATTCCCTTTCTAAAACCAAATTGCGAGGTAGAGAGTATATTGTAGGTTTCAAGGTAATTTAAAAGTCTAATATTGAGTAATTTTTCTATTATTTTTGCTAAAACTGTAATAACTGATATAGGCCTGTAGTTATTGATATCGTCTCTACTTCCACCCTTGTGAATGGGAGTAATTAGAGATTCTTTCAGTTTTTCCGGAAATATACCCTTTTCAAAGCAGATATTTACTAAATGAACTATAACGGGAGCAGCGTCATCCTTTATATATTGTAGATACCGGGTGGAGATGTTATCCCATCCCGGGGCACTGTCTGATTTTAGATTTTTAATAATAGAAATTACTTCATCGTAGTCAGTATTTAACAAACAGAATGATTGGGGTTGAGCGGGAAGATTGTGAAGGTACGTATCTATATCTTCTCTAGAAACAGTTGCTAGAATATCATCTGCAAGCTGATGTCCAATATTTGCAAAGAAGTTGTTAATGTAATTTGCTGATTCAGTTGGGGTTGTTTTCAAATCTTTTAGTTCATTGTTAGGACTTTTATTTTTACTGATATATGTAAGTGATTTGATGTTATTCCAAAGTAATTATTGTTTTTTATCGTGCTATTAATTAAGTTTCTTTCATAGTTACGCTGTATTTTCTTAATGAGCTTATTGCAGAAATTTCTGTACCTTGTATAAGTAATCTTCTTAATGCTATTGTCCGGGTCCTTACGCAACTCTTTTTGTAGTTTATTACGATTTTGTATACATTTGAGAATACCTTTTGTCATCCAAGGCTTGACCGTACGCTGGCTTTTTGGAACTGTTTTAATAGTGGTATTTTGTTCAAGAGATTCAATAAGAGTTTGTACAAAGTTGTTAGTTATTAAATTGGGATCGTCACATAAAAGAAGTTGAGATAAGTTTTTTCTTTTTAAGTATATTAATGCATTTTCAAAGTTGATTTTTTTAACGGTTTTTTCTGAAGATTTATTATTGGTTTTTATTTTATTTACTGATAGAAAAGTGGTAGCATGATCAGTAATCGTGGTGTTTAGAATAGCAATAAATGCAGAATGTTTTCTCCTATTCAATTTCAGCATAAAGTGATCGAGGCAGCTGTTTTCTCGTGTTGGTAAAGTATGTCCAGGTAAGATACCATTTGCTGCTAGCATATTTAAATAAGAAAATTTATTCTGCATCTCGTGCGATTTTTCCTGCAATTTAGGTAGAATATTAATATTGATATCACCAGCAATTACAAGATTTGTAACAGAGTTTATTTTATTTATATATTCACCTTATGAATTAGTAAAGCTTTCAGAGTTAGTATTTGAAGGAGAGCGGTAGATACCAAGGATAGTGTGATCCAGAATCTCAACTTGCAGACAAGATGCCTGAGTCAACTTTACTTCTTTAATTTTGGGATTTAGTTTTTCTTTTGCATGAATAACGACCCCGTCATTTTGATTTAGTTGGACTAGAGTTTCACATGCAATGTAGTTATTTAATACAGGAATAGGTTTGTTTTTATCAAGGCGACATTCCGTTAAAATTATAACATCAGGTTCAAAAGCAAAAGACGATACATTCACCATAAAATCATCAAAGTTACCATATACACTACGGATATTCTGTGCAATGATGGTCAGATCATTTTTATTAGCTTGATAGTATTTAGGGAGTTCCGAGACATCGCATGAAATTGACCGTGCAATCTCAAAATTGTCCATTTCGGTAATAGTTTTAATTGTATTACTCATTTAGAAATATTAAAAAGTATATGCCGTAAAAATCGATAGTGCATATGTGTAAATCTATAACTAATTTTATATATATATTTATTATCGTATTTTTATTTATTAGTGTATTCAAGCCGTATTTACTAATATGTATTATTTTTGTATATATGGTGATTAAGTAATTCATATAATAAAATAATGTATTTCTAAGAATTATTTTTAAATATTTGCTAATATATGATTTTTTAAATGTATATTTGTAAATGGTTAGGTATTTATAGAGTAAAGTAAAACGGAGTCGGTCTGCTTTTGATTTGATTGGTTCGTTTAATATTTTAATGTTTAAAAAGTGTTTTATTGTGTTTATATTAGTTTTGTGAGATGTAAATTGTGTATGAGAGTAATATTCAATGTTGTAAGTAGTATTATGTGTAAGGATGTGTGTGTGTGTATATCTATAACATTTCTGGAAACAACAAGTGGAAATACTGTTAAACAGTACAAAGAATAGGAAAAAAATACTTAGATGCAGTACTAAAATTAGTCATTTGTCTGTAGTAAGGTTCTGGATTTGAGCTTCACTTTTTATGAGAATCACCGGGGAGTTGTCCTCCTTCCTCAGGTAAACCCTTCCGTATGCTGTCCAGCAGTATTTGTATGTTTTGGATTTTACAAGGTCGCGAGCTAGGAAATAAAGACGTGCAGCTTTTGGAGTCAGCTGCTCCGAAAGAAATATGGGGGTGTCTTCCTGGGTGCGCATGCCCAAATGTTTGGCACATAGTTTTGTTTTCTGTTTAATGTTAAATGCTTTGCAAGACCTTAATATGTCGTTCTTGACGAGAGTCGAAGTCATCTCTACTATGATCGGGGTATTTACACTAACATTTGGGGAATCCTTCTTCCCTCGCACTCTGTAAATATCGCGTATGGCTGATTTTTCAGTCTTGCAACCAACTGAGTTTGACAAGCATAGCACCATTTGCACCAAATCTTCTTTAGTTTCATTCGGGGATTTCGGGACATTTTTTATTTCTAGGTTCGGTTTTCTGATATCTTGTTGAAAGAGTTCTAGTTTTTCCTCTAAGATTGAGATATATTTTTTATCTTCTTTAGCACTATCTTCCAATACTTTAATTCTTTTTTGTAATTCTTCATTTTGTGCAGTTAAATATGTAACGGAACTTTCGATGTTGTTATTTGAATTTTGTATGTCCTGCAGAATAGCAGCATTTTTTGCGAACTCTCGCGCCTGTGCCTCCATCATATTGGAAAACATATTCTTCATTTCTTTACGTAAAGTAGAACGGCTTAATTCTGTATCAGAAAGCGATTTGTCTAAGCTTAAGTTCGTTTTTCCTGTAGTATATGCAGGTGACACATCCATAGTGACGAGTAATCAATGTTCGATACGTCTCTGTGTAGCGAGTACTAGGATAGCATATAATGCACAGCGGTTTAAACTCCAATGATGTGCGAGACAGCAGTATTAAATGAGCGTGATGTAAGTATTAGTGGGGCGGATCGCTCGATAAAGATGCACTCACACAAGGCAGCAGCACGTGTGATTCGTTGCGTTGTTTTAGCAAGCGGGGAGGCGCAAGCAGGACGGCTGATGCGCAAGCGCAGATATTTTGCGGAGTGGTGAGTGAGACAAATGATTTCTCAGCTATTGCTTAAAGTAGTTGAGCGGGTTAGGCGGTGTATGAGCAAGATGACGAATGCGTAGCATGTATCAGGTCGCTGTGCGAAAATAGAGATGATTATTAAACGTACCAGCTGGGCGGAGTTTGTTGCAGCTAGAGTGTTGAATCTTTTGCTTGTGTTTGAGTCCTTAGCAGCGCTGATGCTCCTCGCAGTTTATGTACTCCTAATTTTTGCACTGTATTATTTCGCCAGAAAATATTTATTTGTATTTTTTATTTTAAAATAATAAGGTCTTTTGGCACGAGTACACCTGACGGCGGTCCGGGGGGAAGAGGATATACCTATATATATATATATAGGTATTGGTACGTCATATCAAAGTATAATAGTAAGGTTCCTATTATACTATGATAATATTATGTATTAACAATAATTATGGTAGGTATATAATATTTATGCCATAACGATCATTTGCTACACCTATTTATTGGCGGTAAAAAATCGACTTCATAATATTATTTAAAGTTTTAGTTTAACCATTTACTATTTTTTATTTATTTGGTAGGTTTTAGTTTAATTTAATCGTAGCAGTTGTAATAGGTAATTCATACATTATGTCGTGTTATTATTTTGAGACCATATATATTTCTTGTCTGATATATTTCTTGTCTTTCTCAAATAATACTAAATAGATTTCGATAATTTTTATATGACACTACCTCCGCAGTATCTGCCAAAGAAATAAGTCTTCAAAATCAATTGATAACTTGGCGGAGTATCGCGTAACATGTATAAAACAAGATACGAAACGACGAACTCCTCTTTTTTGGAAGTGGGTTGAAATACTTAGTAATTTAATCACCATCGCTTTTCACAGAACAGTCCACAAATGCTTACGTAGATACTCATCATAGGTTCTCAAACTAATGACGACCTAGATGGTGTAATTGGTCAACACGCTAGTTCACCAATCCGGAGGTTCTGGGTTCGATCCCCAGCCATGGCAAGTTGGGAAATAGGCTTTTACAAATTGTCATGGGTCTTGGATGTTTATCTATATATGTATTTATTATAAATATGGAATCTATTTATTTATTTATGTTATTCCTTTAAACGAGCAATTCTTTTATATTTATTTATATATTTCTGTAATCTCGAAAACGGCTCTAACGATTTCGCTGAAAATTGGTATATGGGGGTTTTCGGGGGTAAACAATCGATCTAGATTAGTCTTATAAACGCGTGTTTTCGAGTTTTCATGATGTAACCGAGCAAAGCTCGGTCTCCCAGGTGCTTTTTAGGGTTCCGTACCTCAAAAGGAAAAAACGGAACCCTTATAGGATCACTTTGTTGTCCGTCTGTCCGTCCGTCCGTCCGTCTGTCAAGACCCTTTTTCTCAGGAACGCGTAGAGGTATGAAGCTGAAATTTATATCAATTACTCAGGTCTACTGTCCCTTGAAGCTGTGAAAAAATCAAACTTCTAAGCCAACGCAATCAAAAGATACAGCCGTTTATGCCGCAAATTTTCGACACTTGCAAGGGAATCAAAACCTACAGGGTGCTTCCCGTGAACTCAGAATCTTGAAATTTGGTACGAAGCAACGTCTTATAGCATAGATAAAGGAAAAATTACGAAAACCATAAATTTTTAGTTACATCACATAATATATTTTTTTTTAATAATTTTAAACTTACTACCCATTTCCTCATAAACGCGTAGAGGTATTAAATTGAAATTCATACCAAATTCTCGTTTGTACGGAACCCTCGGTGCGCGAGTCCGACTCGCACTTGGCCGGTTTTTTTATTAAAAGGCAAAAGCGCGCGTTCTGCAGAAAACACCGTCTTAGTCAAAAAAAATTGTCGTTTAATTAGATATAGGAATCTTTGCAAATTAAGCAATGGTTTAAATTTGATCAGAATCTGCTCTAGGAATATTTCGATTGCTTAATCAATACATCAATACATATAATCATCAATCATCATCATCATCAATCATCAATACATATAGTAAAATCGTAACCGATCGCTGTCTGTACATGGAAAATAAATGAGTAAAAATATTTTTGGGGGCTTTTACCAACGCAATAGAACACAAAACAATGATTTTTAGAATTTTTGTCTGTTTGTCGGTTTGTCTGTTTGTCTGTGCGTTTGTGCACGCTAATCTGAAAAACGGCTGAACCGATTCGTTTGCGGTTTTCATTGAAATATTGTGATAAGTTTCACTTAAAATTTAGTGTTTGTTTTATTTAAATCCGTTCATAAATGAAAAAGTTATATCAATTTTAAAGAATCACGTCAAACATTTTTGTTCGAAAAACTGTGTTTGTAGACGCTAATCTCAGAAACGGCTGAACAACTTCGCTTGCGATTTTCATTTATGTATTTAAATAAGTTTCACTAAAAATGTAGTGGTTGTTTCATTGAAATCCGTTGATAAATAAAAAAGTTATATCAATTTAAAGAAAATTTGCTATGAAATAAACTGTACAGTAGCATTAGCTAAAACTTTTGTCAATTTTATATTACGGTTTTTATAACATAATTAAGTTAATAACCGGCCAAGTGAGAGTCGGGCTCGCGCACAAAGGGCTCCGTCCCGTTATCTATAAAAAATCACGTTTGTTGTACGGGAGCCTCAATTAAATATTTATTTTACTCTATTTTTAGTTGTTATATCGGCAAGAGAAATACATCATCTATGAAAAATTCAACTGTCTAGCTATCGCGGTTCATGAGAAACAGCCTGGTGACAGACAGGCAGACGGACGGAAGGACGGACAGCGGAGTCTTAGTAACAGGGTCCCGATTTTAGCCTTCGGGTACGGAATACGGAACCCTAAAATTTACTATTTTGATGTTTTCGGAGTGTTTTTATTAGTTTTTTTTTGGTCACCGATAGATGGCGCTGTTAAAAATACACAGAACCTAGGGCCACAAGACCCAACGCCATGAAACGGCCATTTTTAGCATGATTGTGGGCGCGAAAATGGAAAAAGGAATCAAAATAGGAAGTATTAGGTTAGGCGCAGGGGATGTCCTCTGACTAAAGCATAGTAAGCAAGCATAACCATACCGGTCTCCCGTTACTGGCAAGGTGTCTGAAGGGATTTTTCCCGCGCAAAAGAGGAGCAACTGCTGCCTCCATGACGTGGGCCAGTCGGGCGATGGGAACGGGATTCCGTCGCTCCACAAATACGGTCCTCTAGGTTGAAAGGAGCATTGGTGTCAACACGCGTCTTTACCCTAGCGGATAAAATTGAAGGCCGATGTACCACCGCGCAGGCCACTCAGACTCCTCTCGATAACTGAGAGAGTACCTCGAATGAGCTCAGCCGAAGCCGCTGATAAGCGGTCGCCGTATACCAGGTCTTTGGAGCAAGATTTAGCACACGGCCTTGGCAAAAGCGGTAACGCCGTTATGTCACCATGAGTTTTTTTGTGGGTGAGAGCCATAACCGACCGATTTCCTGTGGCCGAAAGGCACCTTTTCCTCACGTAAGAAGAAAGGTTAGGGAAAAAAGGTTAGGTTAAATTTAGGTTAGGCACTGCAATAAAAATGTGTGGAACACCCATACCAAGACTACTTAGTATTGTGACCTCCTTCCCTGAGGAACGAAAGATCATGGTCATTTTCCAGTTCTCCAAACCTCTAAACAGCCGTATAGGACGCCCTACCCGAGAAACTCTTCAAACGGAGGTTCTTAGTGAACACTAAGCAGACATTGATCTTAGAGAACACTAACTTCCTACCATCCTTGAATCTCTACTGGTAAAATGTGCCGAGACACTGGCACGTCAAATACCTGGAGGTATCTAAAGTTTGGCAGATGCCTCAGCTTGAAAGTCCACATCAATAGAATGGTGACGATAGTGAAAATGGCCCGGGGGAAGGTCTATCCAGTACTTTCCTCTCGCTTCCAGCTACGGACGCGGCTCATGATTAAGGCGATCTTAAGAAAACCTATGTTTAAGGTTACTTGAGGAACGCCGTCATCCGTCGGGACTTAAAGTAGAAATGCTTATTTCTCGACTTTCATCTCCCGCTTAGCGAAAGACATGTTTGACAAGGCTTAACATTGCACCGCCACATCGGGAGGGCGGGGGAGAGGGGGTGATACGTATAGACGGTGGCAGCAGTTCGCTGCAGAGAGCTACAACAGATTAGTGATGTGAAAACTGACGCCAAAAGACGGAAGATGAATGAAATATTAGCAAAGTCACTACGTATTGCATAAGTATTTCGTATTAGAGAGACCCACGGCGTAGCAGTAACATTCGGTAACAGTGTAAGTTTACATGTAGTTTACAGTCCATGCTGGCAGAACCATGATGGCAGAAGGGCCGTCGAAATATCTGGCAAAAAAACGATATTAATAGTCAAAATTCCGATCGACTTAGACTGTGACTAGAGATAATGTGTGATCGTAGTAAACAAGGAACCCTTATAGTTTCGCCATTTCTGTCTGTCTCTCTGTCCGTGGTTTTACTTAGAGATAATTAGTACCAAGAAGCTGTAATTTGGCAACGGTCATGAACTTAAAGTAGCACTAGGCAGGGCAACTGTCCTGGCGGAGCCCATGCGATGGGTTGACGAAATAATCAAAGTCGCGGGTTACACCTGGATGTGAGCAGCACAGGACCGAGATGTGTCGACGAAGACATGTCTATTCTCAGCAGTGGACGGAAGAAGGGCTGAGATGATGATGAAATCTTTAGTTTTAATTCTAAGTCGAAATTCACAACTACGGAACACTGCGCGTGACCTGATATGCACTTGACCGGTTTTATTAAAAATATCAAAATAACGATTCTTATAAACTAAAGTCCACGCTGACAAAGTCGCGGGCAACAGCTAGTATTTTCTTATAAATATTTTACTAACTATGGTCATTAAATTTAAAATTTTCGTTTATTGAAATGTAAAATAATCTTGTTTTGTTACTTTTTCATACAAAAAGCCTTTTTTTATGATGTTAGCAACTTCATACAGTTTGAGATTCTCTCATTCGAAGCATGCAAGTCAGCTTTACAAGTTAGGGCCGCTGCATACATATTGTTCGTACTAACCTATTCAGGATTGTTTTAATAAAAACGATTTGTAAATATTTTATTATTGGAAATTAATATTAAGGAGCAGGTTGATTTTAATCAATTCAATCAACCAGTGGGGTAGAGACAATTTGTGATTTTCCATCATTAGTATTTGAGTAGACTACTAACCGAAACAGTGCGCGTCCTAATAAGATTAACCCTTAACTTGGCAACGTGCACCACACGTGACATCCTTTTCAGAAAAATCCTATGAGTTATTCGCGAACCTTTTATTTATTTATATTTCTACTAATTATATTACTGGTTTAGTAGATTATGTAGAAAATATAATTATCCTGGCAACACTGTTCTTATCCTGTCAAAGTCAAAATGTCGTCGAGGCAGCAAGGCGTTCGTGCGACACGGGTAAGTAAATATTATTTTATTTAACTTTTATGAATGAAAGAATGTGATGTTTTGCTATTGTCATGATTTTTAATATATGACTCAAATGTAACAAGTGTTTACGCAGAGCTAACAAATGTATTTTGAGAGTTATTGACCAATCATTATCAACGTCTCCGGTGGTGCACATTGCCAAGAACACGGTGTATGACCTCCGCGCAACAATGTGCATCGCACGAGACATTGCCAGCTTAGTAACAAATCACGTTTTTGGTTTTGGTGGTGTTTAACTTTTGTTATTTATATTTATTTATGCATGATTGTGCCTTGTTTGAGCCTCTTTTTTTTTTGTTTTGCCTACAGAACTTAAAACTAACACGTGCACATAGAATTCTGGCTTTAGTACCCGCTAACAATGCATGCTCTGAGGATAGCTCGACCACAGACGAAGAAAACAACCTTATAATTCCTCTGTGAGAGCGGTTACATCACTATGCTTAGTGTCATCTCCCTCGCACTTGATCCTGCCCTCTCTCTCTGTGTGTGCACTGTAATGGCGTCGTACGCGTCTCGCAATAAATCCCACATTATTAATTAATTAGTTGGTTTCATTGAGATATAACAGTGGCGACGAGCTCAAGAACAAAAATAGTGCAAAGTGAAATAAGAAAAACAAACTAAGATCTCAGAAATTAAGTGATTCAGTTAAATACATGCGTCCAGGCAAACCAAAGTGAAGTTGGCCACAACGCTACGTTACCGTGAAAGCGCGCATCACCGATGTGCAGCGGTACATGCATCACACTTCATTCAACATCTTCCTGCTGTGCAGTCTCTGGGCGCTGTCATCAAATGTCAATGTCAAGAACCAAAACATAAACAAACAATTTTACTTACATGTCGGACTCAGGAACCGCTGAAAACTTTGCTGATTGTCTCGAAGAAGGTGTGGATGTGAATGAGGATAGAAGTAAAATTGCTCTGGTCAAGGCGGGAAAGAGGACATTCATATACAAATGTTCTAAACAAGAATTACAAAGAATATTAGATGATGAAGAAGTAACATATGAGGAAAGTGCCACCATAGATGAATTAAGAAAAATTTTGAGTACATTTTATAAAAATAAAGTTAGAACAGGGCAAACAGATCAAAAGAAGTTAAAAATGTCGTTAAGTTACGAATTTAAACCTTTTGATGGTGAAAAATGGGAAATATTCCAGCAACAATTGGATTGTTTCATGATCGTCAATGATACCGTCTTAACCTCCAACTTTGCATTCTCTTCCAAACTTTGCCCAGCATAAAAATTTTACTTCGTAATCGGTTAGGTAAAAAAGTAATGCTGCAGAAGCCATAGTTTTATTTTTTTTATAAAATATATTTGTGTTATGGCAACACTGAATATACATGACGTACATAACCTCTTTCATTTGCGTCTCGCGGGCCGTTAAAGTGATACCTGTGAAAGTGGTGCAAATTTTCTCGATAAAAACTTTGGTCGAACAACGAGGGTGCAGTCTAGATATGTAAGTATTTCATATGGAATTTATAAATTACTTCTAATTAACGTAAAATTATGTTATTTTCAAGTCAGAATCTATTATTTAGTAAGTTTTTTGGCCGTGGGCAAAGTTTAGCCGTAAAGCGCAGATAAACACGTTCCAACATTGCCCACTAACTTTAATGCTCTAGGGCTGGCGCATATTATTTTTACTCGACTTAGCCAGAATGACGGTTATGTTTTTCGAGAATACATAAGATAATATATTTGTTTGGCTCGCTCTACAGCCTGAATGGCTCGATGAATTTTAGCTTGGGAGGTGTCGTTAGATTCATATTTACTGTGAGAGTAACACAGGATATCAAAATAAATCCTGTCGCGTTTATATATTTTTTAATTTACTTGTTAAACTCCCGTTGCTATATTGGAATACATAATGAACAGTATTTTCAAATTAACTTTAACAATGTAAGATTAGCATGAAGTTAAAGGAAGTTGCGATATCATAAGAGTATATTTTATTTTATTTTTAATCCATCGTACACTCTACGTATGTTACTCTGATTTACGGATCTACGAATTCATTATTGTATTGTTTTAAAAATCTGCTATGAAATTTTTGCCTGAAATAGTTACATTATAAACACTAGAATTTGTAAAGCCATTTTTCTTTACAAACTCTATTGTTTATAATGTAAGTGCTACCTAAATAATTTATATTTTTAACTTGGTTCATTACGCCTAACTACGTAGATATAATCTAACATTCTTTTCAAAGACACTCAAATGGCGAAAATTTTTTCAGAATGGCGAATCCAAGATCCAGACTTACAAAAAGAAAGAGTCGTAGAAAATTAGGCGCACGACCATATAAAAACTATAGCGTAGAAATGTTAGAAATTGCTATAGAGGCCGTGGCAAATAAAACAATTTCATCTAGAGATGCTGAAAAACAGTTCGCCATACCAAGGCGGACTATTATGAATAAATTAAAAAAAAATCATACAAAAGCCGTTGGAGCTCCAACAAGGCTTAATGTGGAAGAAGAGAGCCAACTTATTAAAGTTATAATAGCAGCTGCCGATTTCGGCAGCCCGCTTTCAAAATTGGACATCAGAATTCTTGTACATAATTATCTTAAAAAGAATGGAAAGGAGGATCTTTTCGGAGGAAAAATGCCAGGAGAGAAATGGATAAATAATTTTTTGGCTCGTCATAATGAAAGCCTTACGCTCAGAATTGCTCAGAACATAAGCTCTTCAAGAGCACAAAAAGGAGAAGATGAGATATTAAATTACTTCGAGAACCTTCGCAATACATTAGTTGGTATACCACCCAGTCATATACTTAATTATGACGAAACTAATTGCAGTGACGATCCAGGTGCAACAAAGGCTTTATTTCGTCGTGGTGTTAAATATCCAGAACGAATTCTTAACAGCACAAAAGGTTGCGTGAGCATTATGTTCAGCGGCACTGCTGACGGCAAATGTCTTGCCCCATATATTGTTTATAAGGCAGAAAATCTTTATAATGAATGGGTCTTAGGTGGACCTGACAACGCAAGGTACAATTGTACACGTAGTGGATGGTTTGATGCCGCAATGTTCGAAGATTTTTTTAAGACAATTGTTTTAGAATGGGCCAAAAACCTTACGGGACCAAAGGCTATGATAGGGGACAATCTGTCAAGTCATCTCAGTCCTGATATAATTAAACTCTGTGAAGAGCATGATATCAAATTTATTTTTTTGCCACCAAACTCAACGCATTTAACACAACCATTAGATATTGCTTTCTTTGGTCCGTTGAAAAAGGAATGGCGAAAAATACTTCTCCAATATAAAATAGATAACCCAAATCAGAAAGCCATGAACAAGAAACATTTTCCTGCCTTATTAAAAAAGCTTATGGAAAATATTGATGTACACAATAATAAAAATTTACAAAGTGGGTTTAGAGCGGCAGGAATATACCCCTTAAATCCGAGACAAGTTCTAAAACGTATCCCAGAATTCGAATTTCCAGAATCAACTTCTTATCAAATTGACGAAGCTTTGCTGGATTATCTAAAACAAACTAGAGCTCCAAATCCCATTAAATTTGCCAGAAATAAAAAAATATATACTGAGCCTGGAAAATCAGTTACTGCAATGGACTTTCAAAAACAAGACTTATGCCAAAAACGTAAAATCACACCAAACACTTTTAACGAAAACGATTCAAACTGCATTGACGAAGAAATTCCGAATAAAAAAGATAAGAAAAAGAGAAGCAAAAAAGAAACAAAAGATATATGCACTAAGCTACCGAGACAGATCAAAGCCAGTGAAGGGCAACAAGTAGTAAATACTATTGAAAAACATGCAATAACTAAGAAGGGTAAAGGTATTGGAAAGAAAACAAAGACTGAGAATAAAGAAACACCAAAAATGAATGAAATCGAAAGTTCAGTGACAGAGTTAGAACGTAAAGATGCGGAAAATAAGGTTGAACAATCAAGTCAAATAGAATATGCTATTCCGTTATTAAATACTGAGATTGAAGGATTGCCAGAGATACATGATTTCAATGCAAGAACAAAGAAGGGTAAGGGAATTGGAAAGAAAACAAAGACTGAACATAAGGAAATACCAAAAATAAATAAAATCGAAAGTGCAGTGAAGGAGTTAGAACGTAAAGATGTGGAAAACAAGGTTGAACAATCAAGTCAAATAGAATGTATCATTCCGTTATTAAATACTGAGATTGAAGGATTGCCTGAGATAGATAATTTAAGTCTTACTAATGAAAAAACTGAAACACTATTACCTATTGTTGATTTACCGTTTTATTGTCAAGACTCTTTTATCGTTGAAGAGATAATCTGTAAAAATAGCGACTTAAATGAGTGTACCACATGTGATGATAAAAAATTATCTCAAGAAGTAACAAACCACGAAGGAAAAGAAAATAAGATCAAGATATTGTCTGAAACTGCAGTAAATTTTAGTAAAATATCTGTAAAAGGGGATATGATCAAAATTTTTCCGGAAACAAAGCTGACATTAAATAAAAAGAATGTACCTAAAACTATCAAAACTAAACGACCAAGTTACTACAGAAACGAAGGAGAAATTTTGAAAGACTTAATGAATGATGACGTATTGTAGGTGTCGCCGCTGTCAACTTTGTTTGTTTTACGCCTTTCCTAGTTGTAGAATAAGTAGTTTTTAAGAAAAAAGCTGGAAAATCAAGGTCATGAATACCAACTTCCATGAGTCTGTTTAGAATTTTTTTTATTTGTTAACTTCTTTTTATTTTTGCAATAGGTACCATAATGGAAATAAATACCATTATGATTATTATTATTTAGGAGAATATTTTTATGTTATAAAATATTAGTGGCACTAAAACGTCCACACTGTTACAATTTAGTTTTTTTTTATATAGCAAGTGACTTATAACAACAATTGCTTATTGATGAGGTTATAACTGAAACCTTGTAAGTCTGATTGATAATTGTGAGACTGATTTATATAAGTTAATATTTGAACAGATTTAATAGTTAAGTTGTACCGTTACGAAGATATAATTAACATTATTAAAATTTTATTTGAATATGAATATTTGAGTTTTACTTACCTAAAATCGAAAAATGGTTGAAATTGGTAAAATTTTCATCAAGTACTATTTGACGTTGTTTGTAAGCGCGTATCTATATCACTCATGCAAAATTTTATCAAAATCTGTTTGCATAAAATAGTAATGAACATCCTTACAAATTCAGCCGTAGTTGCAGTGATTAATTAAGTTCGCATAGGTACCTAACTAGATTTAAAAATAAATATGAAAATACACTTACTTTGACCTTCATATATTCCGAATGCCGAAACTAGTTTTTAAATTGTAAACGGTATCATTTTTGTCAACCCTGTTCCACAAATATTTTAATATGAAATTTTTTAAAAATGTCTTCCTAAATTTGCCCACGCCGAATACAGTAACATTATGAAAAAATTACTGATTTTTAAGGTTTCTATCGCAACTTTGCTAAGTTGTGATTACGAAACCTTAAGAAATAGGTGAATATGTCTTAAAATAGCTTGGCAATTAAAGGTGGGAAAAGTTGGGCACATTATCGCCTTATTTTGCCCGCATCTATATTACTTCTTTTAAATAAATTACTATGAATTATGGTAAGTATAAGTATTTATTTTCATCCCAAAATTAGTTTTCTAAACTATTAATAAACTGACTTGTCTCTCACTGTTAACGACCTCTAATGAGTGATACAAAAGTTAAAAATCCGGGCAATGTTGGAGGTTAAGACGGTATTGAAGACGCAAAAAAGGTGCCCTTATTAATAACGAAATTATCGCCCAAAGTTTTTGAGTGCCTAACTTATTTGTGTGCCCCATTAAAGCCTAGTAAATTTTCATATGAAGATTTATGTGAAAAGTTAAAAGAAAAATATGATAAGCCGTTATCAACAGCTATAGAAAGAGCGGAATTTAGGAAACGGAACCAATTGCCTAGTGAGAAAATACAAGATTATGTGCTCGAGTTAAGAAAAATTGCCAGTAAATGTAATTTCAAAGACATTGATGATCAAATAAAAGAAAAGTTTATAGATGGAGTGGTATCAAAGGACATAAAATTTGAATTGATGAAGAGTGCTGCAGACATTCCATTGGACCAATGTATTGTGATAGCTCGAACGGTGGAGGCCGCTTTAACACACACCAAAGATGGTGGTGAAAGTGCTAATCCAGAGTTATACTATAACTATAGTAAAATAAAGCAAAGCAAGAAGCAGAATAAAACAACCAAATATGAAGTGAAATGTTATTGTTGCGGAAAGAACAATCATCTTAAAGCAGAGTGTACCTTGGTAAAGAAATTCTGCTCGGAGTGTGGTCAGCAAGGACATATATTTAGAATGTGTCGTAGGAAGGAACAGCGACAGACAAATATTATTGAGGTTGCTTCTACTGCAAACCGGGAGGAAGCAGTTGTGGAGTGTACTAGTGAGCAAGACCAATATGATACATATACCTTTAATAGAGTGAGTAAAATACCACCACATTATATCACATTGAGAGTAAATAACCATGAAATTTTATTCCAGTTGGACACAGGTTCGGACGTCACAGTCATGTCCATAGCAGATAATGACCATTTTCTCAAATCTTTTCATATTGAGCATTGTAATGTAATATTCAAAAACTTTGATCAAAGTATAACACAGCCGTTGGGCATTATAACAAATGTACCTGTCACATACAATAATACAATAAAAAAATTAACTATATTTGTAGTAAAAAATAATGTACCTTGTATCATAGGCAGAGACTGGTTAAATGAATTTAAGTTGTGGCCCCCAAAAATACAACATAGTTTTGAAATAGGCATTAATAATAATTCTCATATTTCAGATATAAAACGCAGTGTAATAAAGCAGTTCGCAGATGTATTCAGCCCAGGATGGGGAAATTTTAAGGGAGAAATGATCACCTTAAAATTAAAGCCAGACTCAACACCGAAGAGTTTACCAGTAAGGCGAGTACCATTTGCTTTAAAACAGAAGGTCAACAATGAAATTGAAAGATTACTAGATAATGGTAGAATTGTTCCAGTGAATCAAAGCGAATGGGGAACACCAGTAGTACCTGTTTTAAAGGCGGATGGTTCGGTAAGACTTTGTGGTGATTATAAATTAACAGTAAATAGGTGTTTGGAAGTAGATCATTTTCCACTGCCCCACATTGAGGATATATTAAATACCTTAAGTAAGGCTGAATACTACTGCGAGCTTGATTTAAAGGAGGCTTATTTACAGGCTCCACTTAGTGAAGTTAGTCAAGATTGTACTACTATTATAACCGAAATAGGAACATATAAATATAAGTATTTACCCTATGGTGTAAGTTCTGGGCCTGGGGCATTTCAACGACTGATGTCTCAAAAATTAAAAGATATAGGAAATGTTATAGTTTTTATAGATAATATTTATATTAAAGGAAATAATCTGCAGGATACTTATCAAACACTATGTCAGGTCCTTAAAAAACTACAAGAATGTGAATTTAAATTAAAACCTGAGAAATGCAAATTATTTACTACAAGTTTAGATGTTTTTGGCTACCGTGTAAACAAAGATGGCATTAGCATAATAAAATCAAACATTGAACCACTATTGCAGATAAAATCACCAACAAATTTGACCTTGCTAAAGTCATTTTTGGGAAAAATAAATTATTACTCACGTTTTTTGAAAGATATGGCCACTATCATTGCTCCATTATATGAATGCACAAAAAACAATAAATTTAACTGGACCCCAGAATGTGAAGAAGCATTTCAAAAGATAAAAAAAAAATTGATATCAGCTGATAACTTAAGACATTATGATTCTCAGTTGCCACTAATATTAACCTGTGATGCTTCTGACATAGGACTGGGAGTTACATTATCCAATAGGGATTTAAATGGCGTAGTAAAACCAATAGCTTATGCAAGTAAAAAGTTGACTGAAGTTGAAAAAAAGTATTCTACAATTGATAAAGAAGCCATGGCTATCATTTTTGGGATAACCAAATTTTATAACTATACATATGGTAGATTCTTTGAACTAGAAACGGACAACGCCGCCTTACAAAGGATTTTTAGTCCATCTAAGAGTATCCCAAAAATGGCAGCTAAAAGACTGCAACATTATGCAATATTTTTGTCAGCATTCAACTATAGGATAAGACATATTAAAACTTCAACAAACCCTGCAGATTTCCTATCTAGGACTACAGGCAATAATAATAACACAGATGCGGATAATTTTGAATTGTTAAGTAATGGATACACTCATACATGTTATGTGAATGATTCTGAAATGGAAACGATAAATTGGAAAATAATTCAAACTGAAACCAAAAAAGATATCACACTTTCATCGGTTATCAGATTCTTAACAGATGGTTGGCCAGATAAAAAGCTGTTAACTAAAGAAATACTTCCATTTTACAACCGGAAAAATGAAATAACAATAGACAGGGGTTGCCTATTTTGGGGCTATCGTATAATCATTCCTTCATCTTTACAACAGGCAGTCTTGATTGAATTACATAAGAGCCACTTCGGAATCATCCGCATGAAAGAGATAGCTCGTTCTTATTTTTGGTGGAATTCACTAGACTCTGACATAAATAATATTACAAAAAGTTGTATTATATGTTTACAAAATAGTAGAAATCCAAATAAAACTCAAAAACCTTGGCCTGTACCCCCTGCAGCATGGTACAGAGTCCATGCGGACTTTCTAGGACCATTTTATAATAAAATGTACCTATTAATAGTGGATAGTTACTCAAAATGGCCGGAGATTTACGAAATGGCGAATATTACTTCATCTCGTTCAATAGAAGTATTTAAAAATGTTTTCTCTAGATTTGGATTGCCAGTACATTTAGTTACAGATAATGGTAGATCATTTACCAGCGTGGAATTTCAGACATTCTGTAGTATTAATCAGATAAAACATACCTTTTCACCACCATATCATCCAGCCACGAACGGTGCCGCAGAAAGATTTGTGGAGACATTTAAATCAGCAGTTACAAAAATTAAGGAAAGTGGCCATAGTTTAGTCTCCGCTATTAACTTGTTTCTCTCTGATTATAGAACTACGCCACAACGTACAACTGGGGTCTCTCCGGCACGTTTAATGCTTGGTAGAGAACTAAGGACTAGGTTCAGTTTATTACGTCCACCGCCCATAATGGACGCAGTAAAAGAAAAGCAGGATAGGTTAAAACAAGGAAACAGAGAGATAGATTTTAAAGTTGGGCAAAAGGTGATGGTAAAAAACTATGGAAAGGAAGGAAAGCCATGGGTTCTGGGTGTTGTATTAGAGGAATCAATACCAGGGGTTACATATATCATAGATGTAGAAGGCCAAAGGTGGAAACGCCACATTAACCAAATGTTAACTTGTGCAGATTCTTTGAATGAAAACTTAGATTAAGTTTAGTTATATAATTTTATATTATCATTTAATTTTTAGGCTCCTGTATATGTGGGGGAGAGTGTGAGAGCGGTTACATCACTATGCTTAGTGTCATCTCCCTCGCACTTGATCCTGCCCTCTCTCTCTGTGTGTGCACTGTAATGGCGTCGTACGCGTCTCGCAATAAATCCCACATTATTAATTAATTAGTTGGTTTCATTGAGATATAACAATCTCCAACCATCGTAAGCTCGGATCCACCTTCATTGAGATCTTCCCTAGAAAACATGAATTTATTGGACAGTTCCACCGATTTAGAAAACCCATGTCATCCTTTAACTACGACTTTTCAAGAAGTTTTCCCTTCTCCGAATACTAGTAACTACAATGCAATACCAACTCTAAATTCAATACAGTCCTTACCTACACCCACGAATGACGAAGATCCACAGACACCACTAGCTAGTTCAAGCAAACAACAAAAACAACCATTCACTCGAGCTAAGCGCAAGAAATCTTTGAAACATGTTGTTGCCAAAAAAGTGAAAATAAATAAATTTCAACTGGAGTATCACTGGTCCAAAGCAGAGTTTCGTCATAAAGCCAGCCTTGATGAAGATCTCTACACCTTACCACAGAATTAATAATAGTAACCTTACATCAAACGAAATTAGCTTCTGCAATTGATTATTTTTCTTTTTAGGGTTCCGTAGCCAAATGGCAAAAACGGAACCCTTATAGATTCGTCATGTCTGTCTGTCTGTCTGTCCGTCCGTATGTCACAGCCACATTTTTCCGAAACTATAAGACCTATACTATTGAAACTTGGTAAGTAGATGTATTATGTGAACCGCATTAAGGTTTTGACACAAAAATAGAAAAAAAAAACAGTAAATTTTTGGGGTTCCCCATACTTAGAACTGAAACTCAAAAATTTATTTTTCATCAAACCCATACGTGTGGGGTATCTATGGATAGGTCTTCAAAAATGATAATGATAGCATTTTTTTCTAAACCGAATACTTTGCGCGAGAGACACTTCCAAAGTGGAAAAAAGTGTGTCCCCCCCCCGTAACTTCTAAAATAAGAGAATGATAAAACTAAATAAAATATATGTTGTTCATTACCATGAAAACTACCAGCGAAAATTGGTTTGAACGAGATCTAGTAAGTAGTTTTTGTTTAATACGTCATAAATCGTAAACGGCAATTTACCTTTCATTCAATCAACTCAAATATAAAAATTAAAAAAACATACTACAAGACTTTTATATTATGTTATTTGCTACTACGGAACCCTTCATGGGCGAGTCCGACTCGCACTTGGCCGCTTATTTCTTTTCCCCGGATATCGTCGATGACATTGTTCATAACACTAATTTATATTCAGTACAACAGCAAGGCAAATCTATTCAGTTGACCGTGAATAGAAATAATGATGGGTATAGAAATAATGATGGGTATAGAAAAAATGCCGGCATATACCGATTACTGGTCAAAAAGAAGCAGATTTCATTTTGTTGCCGATATTATGCCTCTGAAAAGGTATCAACAAATACGTCGATTCAAACATTTTGCTGATAATACGTTAATGAATCCTGATAAATGTAGGGGGTGGGTCCAAATGAAACAGCCGATTTTTTGAAAAAACTCACAATTATTTTTATTTAAATAAAAGATTAAATCTTTGCGCAACAACAACATTCAAGTAATCTTCGTTCGTTCGTTCTTCTCCTCGTACACCAGATGGCGTGTTTTTGTGACGTTCCAAACCTACGTTTATCAGTTTTAGTTAGAAGTGCGTTCCGAACACAAAAATCCTACATCTTCGGCCATCCTGGAATTCAGTCTGGCCTCAGACTGAGCAAGTTTACAAATACAAAACTAAAGAACTAAGTATCATGTAATTGAATTTACAGCAAGTACCCATTTAGGTATTTGAAAATGCTAAAGTTAACACAAACCTATTTCTTACTTGAATTTAACTAATATTTAAATATACTACATACTTTACCTATCTTACAGTCTTTTCTTTTAAATAATACACATTACTGACATTACATAATATGGATTATCTAATCTTCAACATCATAGTACTGAACAAAGATAACATTAAATAAAAGCTGAATTTTATTTTTTAGTCACAGACAGTAGGTATACAAATTATTAAGTACACAGAGCAGAAGCTTAAACGAAAAAAACGTGGTTATTTACCAATAGAAAATTAGTAGAGAAACAACAACGATCATCATATTAAATGTTACCATTCTAAATGAAACTACAATCATATAAACTAGAATTGTGACGCTAATGAGCAAAAATAGTTGCCAAACATCATACAGTAAATTATTAAAAACAGAGGTTAAGTTGAATCAAGGCCAACATTTCATAAAATCTACTCCAGTCGTAGTTCTTATAGGTCCGTCCTTACCTCTATTTACTTTCTCCACCTCGTATCTGTCCTTCCCCAATTCCTTGGTAACGCGATAAGGACCATAAAATTTTGGCCTGATTTTTAGACCATTCCCGTACTGAGTCCTTTGAATTGCTACGAGGTCTCCTTTCTTATACTTCCGCCCTTCTTTCCGGTTCTTGTTGTACGTTCTTTTGTTCTCTTCCTGGATTCTTAATATTTGTGCCTTAGCCTCACTTCGTGCTTCATCTCTACTCTGCATGAATTCTTGTCTACTTTCTTCTTCTAAGTATTCCAGTATTTTAAAATCCTCTTTCTGCTTCATCTTGACCCCTGTTAAAAGCTCAAATGGTGTGGTATTGATCGCTCTCTGGTACGTGCTGTTTATGACTCTCTGCACTTGACTGACATGTTTATACCAATGCCCCGGCTCTTCTACACACATTTTTGTCAGTATGGAAATGATAATCCGATTCATTCGCTCCACTTGGCCATTCCCACGAGGCATTCCAGTCGCTATAGTAATATGGGTTATAGATTCCTCTTCACAATATTTTTGAAACTCGTTCCCTGTGAAAGCTGTTCCACGATCCGTAATTATCCTTCGTGGGTTGCCATAATCTTTCTGGTGTAATCTCAACTTATCAATGGTCTCCTTTGCCGAGACCGTCTTAACAGGATAAATCCATACAAACTTAGTATATCCATCAATGATGGTCAAAATGTAGTTGTACATCTTCTTGGTCATTTCCATGGGTCCCAGATGGTCGCAATGTAGTGTATCCAATGGTAGGTCACCCTTATCTATTGGATTTAAGAGGCCTTCTTTTTTGCCGGACTTTCTGGTAGCCAATAAACATGGGACACATGTAGAAATCACTTTATCAATTTTATTCTCCAACTCTGTAATATAATACTCGTCTTCGATCATATGCTTTATCTTCTTTTTTCCAAAATGTCCTATTCCGTGTGCTCTCTTGATAATTTCCATATCCAAAACATCACATTGTATCACATTCACCGTCGGGCTTTCCGAAGCGTGAGGCGCGTATTACTGTGATAAAAATCGTGCGAAAACTACCCGCAATATGTCCACCAAATGTGATACATGTAATAAAAATATAACAAAGACTAAACCGGGACTTGAGTGTAATCGCTGTGAAAAACTAGTGCACCTAAATAATCAATGTTCTGGACTAACTAACAAGCAGCTGTCAGCTCTGAGGGCCACCGACAACTTGGAGTGGACCTGTCAGGAGTGCCAAAATAATTCCGCGCGACGTCGATCTATCATCGTACCATCGGACGACGAGGCTGACGACAACTGCCCTGCATCTTCTAATATGCAAATAGATATAAAAAGGCTTTTAAGCGACATATCGAAGGAAATGGAAAAAACCTTGAAGAAAGAAATGAAGGATATTACTCAATCATTGCAGTATCATGCAGCTAAAATGGATGAACTTGTGATGAACCTAGAAAGCATGCAAGTCATTATATCAAATCTAGAAAAGAAAAATACTGAGCTCACCAACCGAAACAATCACTTGGGGACGAGGGTAGGTGCTCTCGAACAGCGCATTCAAATGATGGAGCAACAAAAGCTAAACAGCTGTGTTGAAATACATAACGTACCAGTGATTGAAAATGAGAATGTACTTGAAACTGCGGAAAAAGTGGCCAAGGTACTGTCTCTTCATAGCAGTGATATAACACATGTAAAAAGATTGCCTGGTCATCATACAAGACCCGGTCCGATACAAGTGCAACTCGCAACGGAACAGGCACAGACAACATGGCTCAAAGCGGCTAAATCGACAGCTACTAAAATCACTCCGTCAGATATATGTCCCACAACCTACCCTAATTCTATGCATGTTAAAATGTTCATTGGCGAAGCCCTAACACCATATAACAAACATCTGCTATGGTATACAAAACAGGAACTTAAAGACATCTACAAGTTCATTTGGATGAAGCAAGGAGTCCTACGCGTGCGTAAAGAGGGAGAAGACCAGAAACCTATCATCATTCGCTCTGTAGAGGACGTAAAAAAGCTAAAATCTTCTAACCTTTCTAAAAAATAAATAACATTACCTTTTCTAATCCTATTTTCACCACATTATGGATATTAACTTAAAAGATATATCAGAACTGTATAACTGCATAGACTTAAATGCATTTTTGCACTTACTAACTCCCAATAACATAACGCTTTTCTGTATACACATGAACATTAGGTCAATAATAAAAAACTTTGCCGCACTCGAGCAGTGTATTAGCTCGTCGCCTAGGTTGGTTGATGTCATTATGTTAAGTGAAGTCAATATATCACAATCTCTCAGTGTACTATATCAGATTGAAGATTACGATATGTATACGGAGTTGCGAAGGAACCAAAAAGGCGGAGGTATCATTGTTTATGTACATAAAAAACACAAATTTAAAAAACAATTTCACCGATTGCTATATTGTGAAAACCTGTTAGGAACCATTACCACGCCCTCTGGTTATTCCGCATCCCTATGCTGTATGTATCGTCCTCCCGACAACAGTAAACACTTATTTGTAACAGAACTCAACTCACTACTGCATAAAGTGGGCAAGGATTGTGACCTATATCTGCTAGGAGACATCAACATAAATTTGCGTGCTAACTATCCTGTAAAACATATTTACAACAACACTATGTACAGTCACGGCTTAGCTTGCGGGATCAATGAATACACACGTATAGAAATAGTGAATGGTAAAATCACAAAATCTTGTATCGATCATATTTATGCACGATCCCGCTCACTAACTTTGTACACAGCGGCGCTCGGAACTACACTGGCCGACCATCGCATAGTAGCACTCGCGGCCAAAGACGAGAGATTACCGGATCGAAACACACGGGTGGATTTTAAATACGTAACCCAGTATGATACTAAAACCCTATTAAATAGTTTAAAGCAAATAGACTGGCAACCAATTAAAATGATAATATGCCCACAAAAAAATATATAATTTAATAATACAAAATGTACAAAGATGCTACGATACAGCAACAATAAAAATTAAAAAGCCTCTTAATAATACTCGAATAAATAATAATTGGATGAACACTAAAATAAAAAAAGTATGTGAATATAGGGATAAACTATTTGTTGAATGGACTTCGGATACTACAAACTTAATTTTAAAACAAAAATATAACTCTGCTAGGAACTACGCTAATAAAATAATTAATAAATATAAAAACGAAAAACTACGTAGTGAAATAAATAAAAATAAAAATAACCCTAGAATGTTATGGCAACTTCTAAATCAAATTACCGGTAGAACAAAAACGGTAACAGATACCATAATACTGAACGCGTTCTCAAAAAATAACATTACTACAAAGGAAATAGCTGACAACTTTGCTATAGAGTTTGATAATAGTGTTAAGAATATTATACCAAAATGCGATAAAAAACTACTCGACCAAAGTCAGTATAGGTCTCCTGCGAATGTATCGTGTAGATTTCAAAAAATTACCTCCAATGACGTTAGTAAGGAAATCAAAGCTATACATTCTTTTAAAGCACCAGGTATAGATAAAGTAAGAGCTATTGACCTAAAATATATTGAAAAAGAAATAAGTGAAGTTATTGCACAATTGATTAATACGTCTATTAAACAGGGAAAATATCCTGACCAACTTAAAATGGGAATTGTTAGACCAATACATAAAAAAGGCAATAAAAGTGAATATGATAATTTTCGCCCTATAACTATATTGTCGGCCATAGACAAAATAATAGAAAAATGCATTTCAAAACAAATAAATAAATTTTACAGAAATAATAATATTATTACAAATACACAATTTGGATTCCAAACCAACAAAAATACAACTCAGCTTCTTTCAAAATTTACTGATACAATATACGAACATCTTAATAATAGGAAACACGTGCTAGTAGTATTCATTGACTATAGCAAAGCTTTCGATACCTTAAAACACGATACACTATTAGAAACGCTTAATGACTGTGGTATACGAGGCCCCCTTAATGAGTGGTGTAAAGATTATTTAAAACACAGATCTTACGTGGTAAAGATTGATGAAGAGCTTAGTCAAAAGATAATGGTATCTAGTGGCACGGCTCAAGGATCGGTTTTAGGGCCCTTACACTACATCACGTATGTCAATGATATGACCAAACTGTTAACAAAAAGTCAAATTTATCAGTTTGCAGACGACACGTGTCTCATAACTGCAAATAAGAACATAGAAACAGCTTTAAAAGACCTGCAAGACGATTTTACATTACTGATGAAATGGTCACATGACAAAGGCTTAGTTCTCAATCCGGATAAAACAAAATTAATGTACATAAGTTCAAGCCAAAATAGACTGAATCACAACCTAAAACTAGTAGCTCATACACACACATGCCTACACAATCCAGTTCAGGACTGTTCTTGCGCCCATGTTGAAGTAGTACAAAAACATAAATATCTCGGTTTAATAATTGACGATAGATTAAAATGGACTGAACACATTCAAAACGTATGTGATAAGTTGCGAGCTATTTTAGCTAAAATGACACTTATAAAAAATAAAATTCCCTACTTGACGCTTCTAAATCTTTATAAGGCATTAGGAGAAACAATAATCCACTATGGCTTGAGCAGTTACGGCAGAACCAGCAAATCGCACCTTGATGCCGTATATCAACTGCAACTTAGAATTTTAAAAACTATAGTACCCATTAAAATTAAACAACAACACTTAAACAACCTTGACCAACTATTTAATTATTGCAAAATATTACCAATACACGAACAACTCACGTATATGATCCTTTATGAAAACTACTTTAACCCAATTTATCAAAATGTAATAATTAAAAATAAACAAACACGAAGTGCATCAAAAGTCATCTATCAAATTCCAAATTACAACAATTTATATGGAAAGCAGCAATTGCAATACCAAATACCTAAATTATTAAATAACTTACCAGCTTCACTAAAACAAGAAATTACGATCAAAAATATTAAGGTTAAATTAAAATCTTTTTTACTTAACAAAATTATGAACACATAAAAATCACCCCGTGAGTTAGCGGAACGTTTCGCACAGAGGATTGTCATTCTTCACTCACTACCTGCCAATGTTTTTAAATTATTGCGAGCGCTAACCTACAATAATGGATGCTCGATGGGAATGCCAGTGTACGTTCAAACCTAATTTAAGGTTTTTGTTTCACTGCTAGCAGATAATCTTATGTATATATAATTGTAAAATTTGTATTAAATAAAAAAATAAAATAAAAAAATCAGGTACAACCAACTTTTTCTGTTCACCTTTGTAAAGAACTCCGTTCTCCAAGAAATAATCTTTATATTCTTTTTCTGATACTATATCTCTCAAAATCTTCAGTTTATCATCTTCTTCTTGGGCTTTCTTTACTCTAGCATGTAACTCTACATTGATGAGACAAATATGTCGGCTTAAAGCATCTACATGTTGCATCTTGTCACCTGTCCGGTGTTCTATTGTATAGTTATAATCCTGCAGGTATAGAATCCATCGAGCAACTTTTGCTGGAACATCTTTTTTATTCATTGTTTTCTGAAAGGCTTCACAATCTGTAATGATTTTGAAATTTATTCCAATTAGATATCGTCTGAATTTCTTTACACCGTCTATTACTGCTAGTGCTTCAAGTTCATAGCTACTACACTTTTGTTGCAGTTCTGTGGTCTTCCTGCTCATATAATGCACTGGATGCAAACTTCCATCATGTGAATCTCGCTGCAACAAGATTGCCGCATAGCCATATTTAGATGCATCAGTATGCAATTCTGTGTCTAATTGTATATTGAATAGCTTTAAAACGGGTTCTCTACATAATATAGACTTTAATTCTTTAAAAGCTTGACGTTGCTCATTTTCAAAACGAAATTCACCTTTCTTAAGCAGGTTTTGCAATTATTGCATAGTTTTGGATAAATTTTCTAAAATATGATGTTAGTCCAATAAAGCTATGAACCTCTTTCAGAGTTTTAGGTATTGGATATGTTTTCACCGCCTTGATTTTTTCTGTTGAAGGCTTCACAGTCCCATTGGAAATAATGTGGCCTAAATATTCAACAGACCTTTGAAGGATTTGACATTTCTTCCAATTAATTTCTAACCCATATTCGGAGGCCACTTTTAATACTTCCTGAAGCCTTATCATTCCTTCATTCTCATCTTTAGAAAGAATTATTAAATCATCTATGAATATTAAAATAATACCTCTTCTAATTAAATCGGCAAATATTATGTTAATATATCGTGTGAAGTACTTGGGACAAATAGAAATACCAAATGGTGATCGCAGGAATTACTTGTTACGAAGGCGGTATATTTAATAGACTCTTCTTCTACTGGTAAATGAAAAAAACCATTTTTCAAATCTAAAGTACTAAAAACTTTTACCTTGCTCAACTTGTCTATATGATCATCTATGACAGGTAATGGGTATTCGTCTTTCACCATCTTCTGATTTATTTTTCTATAATCTACGCAGACACGAATTCCTCCATCCTTCTTCCGCACCAACACTAATGGACTTGCATATTCCGAGTAACTCGGACGGATTATTCCCTTATCCAACCATTCATCGATTTGTTGTTTAACTGCTTCTTCCTCTGCCAGAGCCAATCTCCGAGGTCGTTGCCTTACCGGAATATCATCCTTCAATATTATTTTAAGTTTTATTGGAGCTTCTTTTGTTTTTAAAGGCTTATAATCATTCATAATTTGTTGTACCGCTGGACAAAGATCATCATAGCTGGAAAATAAACATATTTTATTTAAATAAGAACTATCATAGTACTGCGGCCTTACTTCAACCAAACCTCCGTCGAAAACCGTAATGGTATTGACCAAAAATGCCTGACCCAGAATTAAATCATACGGAATAACATTGTTAGGTACTATATGGAAACAGACATTGTAACTGTGATGATCAATAACCACGTTTACGTTGAATTTACCTGTCGAAAATACTTTACAAAAACCTAACCCGGTAAGTAACATTTTTTCAGGTTTATATGTTAAATTTAACTTCGTAAACATTTCAAAACTGATTAAATTTAAATCACTGCCCGTATCTATCAAACTATTAACTAAAATATTACCAACTTTTACATTTTTTACACTTTTATTTACGTTTGGAAAACCTTTATTTACATTTAAGATTTTTTGACGTTGACAGTGACAGTTATCGATTTGACATTCAGAGTGAAAGAATGGATGACTGACTTGACTTACTGCACCGAAGTTGGCCGCTCGTTCATCGAACGAATTAGAAGACGTAGAAGCTTCAATCTCGCTCACTCGTTCATCTTCACGTGTTACCAAAAGGGATTTTCGAATTGATGCGTTTGCGCTGGCGCCGCCATTATGCTTGCTTGAGGATGATGATTTTTCAGGAGCCTTTGTGCAGTGCGCGCCAATATGTCCAAATTCGTTACATCGAAAGCACTTCAGTCCTTTGGAGCACTGTACTGACGTGTGACCTTTATCCCCGCACTTGTAGCATCGCACCGCATTGGATTTTCCATTGTCTTGAGTCCTGGGCTGTGGCTGAGAAACGGGAGGCCTATCGCGCTGCTTTGCCGCTTTCGTCTTTTCCTTGAAACTCTCGTAAAGAACCAATTTCTCCTTTAAGGCCGGATACGTCGTGACACCGTAGAATAAAAGTTTGTTCGATTCATAATCGGATATGCCATCTATAATGTATTGGATCGCCACGTTGTCAGGAAATTTTGCACGTTTACCCAATTCCTTCATGACCAACATATATTGGTAGTACGATTCATTGGGTTTTTTCTTCCGTCTGCTCATCATCTCATACATTTGCTTTGAGTTTACGGCTTCTGGGAACTCCTTTTGTAACGCAGTCTTTAATTCGTCGTATGTGCGAAACGTTTTTTCAGTCCTGAGCCATAATTCCGCCGTGCCCGCCAAGCATCTGCGCGCGATGATCAGCTTCTGCTGAAGAGTCCACCCGAATATTTCAGCGTTGTCATCAATATCTTGCGTCCACTTCGCTGATGAATAAGTTGCGTCGTCTCCCGTGAACTTGGGAATCGCGTCCATTATGAAGTTGCTGCTGCCACACGTCTTTGGGTCGTCGTTCTTATCAGCCATAGTCTTGTCTCGTGTTGAGGCGTTGGCCCAAAAAACCTCTGCAAACTCGTTTGAGGTTATGGCGGCCGGCACGCCGCGTCGTCACCCGTGGAAATCGTCGTAATCCCGGAAATCACTTGGACCCTTACTATCCCGGACGAGGGCTGGAGGGGGTGGGTCCAAATGAAACAGCCGATTTTTGGAAAAAACTCACAATTATTTTTATTTAAATAAAAGATTAAATCTTTGCGCAACAACAACATTCAAGTAATCTTCGTTCGTTCGTTCTTCTCCTCGTACACCAGATGGCGTGTTTTTGTGACGTTCCAAACCTACGTTTATCAGTTTTAGTTAGAAGTGCGTTCCGAACACAAAAATCCTACATAAATATTTTAAAATACGCCCCTTTATGGAAAAGATACGACAAAATTTCTTAAAAATAGAAGAAGAAGGAAAGTATTCGATAGATGAAATGATGATTCCCCATAAAGGGCGTAAAGCTGGAAAAAGGAAACAATACCTTAAAATGAAACCTAAAAAGTGGGGCTTTAAAAATTTTGTGCGCGCATGGATATCAGGAATGATATATGATTTCCTCATCTACGGTGGCGATGACACGTTTCGTGGATTTAAATTCACTGAGAATGAAACATCAATAGGCGTGGGAGGAATGGCTGTGCTTGCTTTATGCCAAACTATTAAAAAAAAACCTGCAATTGTTTACGCGGATAATTTTTTCATGTCTCCTGAATAAGTTTTCATTCTAAGAGAAGAATATGGGGTATTCAGCTTGGGTACGATAAGGACAAATAGACTTAGGGGTTGTCAAGATTTGTTGCCATTGGACCAACTCATGAAGAAGAAGAAACGTGGAAGCAGTGCTCAAGTTGTATGTAATAAAAAATAAATTAGCGGTGGTCAAATGGAACGATAATAAAGTTGTTACTCTGATAAGCTCCTACGTGGATACATATCCCATTGAAAAAATTAAACGCTACTGTAAAGAAGAGAAGCAAAAAGTTGAAGCGGAATGCCCCCAAATAGTTAAAGAATACAACAAACATATGGGCGGAGTAGACTTGGCAGATATGCTTATTTCCCTTTATCGTGCTCCATTTAAAAGTCATAGGTGGTATATGGCAATATTTTCGCAATTAATAGACATGTGTGTAAATAATGCGTGGCTTTTGACGAGACGAGATGGCAAGAAAGGGTCGTTAAAAGATTTCAGATTTGATTTATTCGAAGAATTAAGAAATGCAGGAAGAAAAACTAACTTTAAAAAATCCAGATCGGAATTAAGTAAACACTTGTTAATTCAAAAGCCGATGTCAGCCCGCCCTACGGAAGGGGTACGTTATGACCAAATAGGACATTTCCCTGAAGGGGGCGACGAAAAGGTGCGATGCAAATACTGCAAAACAGGAAAAACTACTGTTTACTGCATTAAATGCAAAATTCACTTATGTTTTGTTGTGGGAAAACAAAAACGTAATTGTTTTACAGCTTTCCACCTGAAATAACTTTTGTATTGTCTCATTTTCTTTCATTAAACATATTAAAATATTCTAAATGTATTTTATTACTTACCTGGCAATGTGTCCCCCTGTGCACATGAGTAAAATTGTATATATTTCCCCTTCTTTGGCAACGTCTACTGTGGGACACATTAGTTTTCTTAAAACCTAGGATACCTAGATTTTTTATTTTATTTTTTTTACATTTCTTTTGACTATTACACTGAGAAAAATGGATTGTCGTCGACGTAATAAAATAATATGCAAACATTTTAAAATACTCTGTTCACCACTAATAAAACAGTGCGCAACATTTTAAATAGTGACAAAAATATATATCTATTCTGCTGGGCATTAAACTTCATTGTGCAAGAAACCTCACCAAAACTTATAGTACAAATGTCTTTACTTTTATCGTGCAAGAACTAATATGCATAGTAAAATATGGATTTAAACATCACAATGTACAGTGATCAAAGCACAATAAATTTGTGATGTTACAATGCACCATAAAATATTGTTTTTTTGTGTAGAAAGTTATGGTTCAAAGAGTTGCACCATTACATTTGATGCAATGCATGTATATATTCAAAACTAAGCAGCAAGTTTGATAGTGCCATTCTTGATTATTTGCACAACACGTACCTATTAATCCTGAGGTACAATAAAATTAAGTGCGGTAAGATATTATTGCGTGCCAGGTTGATAGACCGATCAAAATAGCACAACCTGGACATAAATAATAAACTCGTTGTTTTCAATATTTTATCGGATATCAATATTGAGTATCAAATATTAATTAGATATATTATGTAATTTATCCGCGGTCGCAACCGTATTATATAAAAATCGTGAGATTTTGTACACTACTCAACTTTTACCTAAAAGCATAATAGGTAACCAAAGACTTTGTTAGTTTAACTTTTAGGTGCATTCAAATGCGATCACTTAATAGCAAAATTAAACTGACCCCATTTTTGTTTACACATTTTTTTTTACAGTTTTCACCTGATCTCGATATCTAGTTAAGCCAAAATGATAACCATAATGTTTATATCCTTATAAGCTATATTGTGTCTTTTTAGACATTAAATACCAAAATTAAACATCACTTTTTAGTGTTTTAAAATTAATGTTTTTCTCAGAAGCCAGAAATAGTAACTGTGTTATTTTTGTTTAATTATAGCTTTTTGTATACTATAATCACATTTTCATCAAAATTAAACACATTAACGTCTTACTTAAAACAAAAAATATTTGATTGAAAATACGCGAGAACATGTCGTGAAGCGGGATGCTTGCGGTGATTGCGGTGCGGTGCGGGGAGAGAGAGCGAGGCACCAGCCGGGTGAGCGCGCGGCTGCGAACGAGTTTATACGTGTTTTCAACCGATCGCGCCGTGTGCTTACAAAACATATAACTCGTAAATATGGAATTTTGCTAATTGTAGGATTGTTTTGATTGTGCCTTGAACTTTAACCCATTCGCAACCGCCAATACCAGACACAATAGAAAGACGATGAACGTGGGCATTTTAATGCCGTCCAGGTCTTTACGGGTTAACGTGGTGACACAATGAACAACTTAAAACTCTAAAAACAATATAAGTCTTGTAATACTCTTGTTGTCACGGCAAACCCTTACAACATGACAGCCCCTGGACTAATACCGTTCCAAAAATGGGCCCCTGCTGAAATATTCCGTTTCCCATGACATTGCATATTAAACCCTTAGCCAGGTAGTGATCACATAGCGAACCACCTCAGAAATATTTTTTTTCCGACGAGCAGATGCTAGCTAGAAACCGCAAAATGTCATCCGTCTATTGTCTATGATACAGTTGATTTCTGAACGAAAAAAAAAATACGCCTCTAGAAAAAAACTTGACATTTCGCTTGTCAAAGTCAAAATATTGGTCGAACAGCGAATTTTTGTGAAAATGAGGCGTTTTCTTAAAAAAAAAATTTGTTCCCTCACGTGACATAGATGCCGCCAGTAGTCACATAAATAGATCTGTCAATGTCTAATTCATATAAAATTTTCAAGTGAGAGTTTGTCTTTGGAATCAAAGAGAATATAATCACTACGTTTTGGAATATTTAATATTTTTATTTTATTAAATTCAGTTAAAAATATATTATTGTTTGTAAATATGTATTTTTTTTACTTCAATAATAGCAAAATACAAGATTGAATAATTCATTACAAATTTACCACAAGTATTGAACCAAACGGCCTCTTTTATTTTTGACGGAACGATTTCAAACTCTTAAGCGCCATCTTTTGACAATGTTTTTAACCTCATTTTTTTTTCACTGGAAAACGCCTCATTGAAAGTGTTTTTTAGTATTATGGCGGAAAAAATCCCGGTAAGTGATATTATTTGTGTTTTTATAATAGCAGATAGGTTGAATTATATGTAATATGTTTCGGTTTTACATGATATTTGTTTTTCTTTGAAATATTTACGCCGAAAGTTTGTGGTCAACATGTGACCTCTGCCTATCTGGAAAAACTTTTTGTGGTTATTATGTAACTACTGTCCTATAAGCGTTTATCCGTATAAATAAAGGCAAAACCATATTTACACATCAAATAGTTTGTATGGTAGATAGATAGGTTCTTGGATCGAAGAATAACCGATACCCTGGTGTCAGAGTCTTTTAACCACTACATCACAGAGACATTAATATTTATTAATATTTTTATACAAAGAAACACACAAATCTTTCCTCTTTTTAATATTAGGCTTATATGTAGATTCACCTTTATTTTCTCAATACTTACATGTTGTGACCTAACTGGGCAGTGGTCAGATCTAATCCACATCATGTATATTTAAATGGGCAGTGGTCATATCTAGACCAGAGGGGTTTTTTTATAGGAATTTGTAGGAATAAAAAAAAATTAAGAAATATGTTTTTTTATTATCATCCAATCTACCATTATCTGTATATAAAGATAAAATAATCGCCAGGCCTGGCTAAGGGTTAATGGGATGTAACATGAGAAAAAATTAAACACATAAATATATAACGAAGTTTTTATGCTGTCGTACTAAAATGTAGTTGGGTATTTACAGAGTGCAAGTTGCGCCGTGCAACTTAAGTTTCAATATGTTATGCGCTTACATAGTGTCGCGAACGAGATAAATGTAGAATATTCACGAGCAAGAACTCTGCTGGCGAGATAGACTCGGAATGTTCGCGAGCGGAATGGTATAAAAAAGACGTCAGGATAATGCAAGCGAAACTAGGCCTTATATTTTTTTAGCATAAAGGCTAGAGTTCTTTGAATGGTCGTCGACTTAGTCGCACTCACATACACATACCGGCGTCTCGATGTTTCCCGTCAATCGAAATACATTCGTCAAGATATGAGAATATTCGAGAACAATGTAGACCGCTGTATCGGCGCTTATAAAAAGGCGATCGAGTGCACGTCCCGCCAGTTCAGTATGAGCTACGAAAGCGATAACTTCGAAGCGAACCGAAGCGAAGGAAACCTACCTCAGTGCGACAAGTGGAAGTACCTGCGACTAATTTGGCGAGATACCTGGACCTCAGATGCTACGCGACTTGGACATCAGGAAGACCATCTTCACGTGTCAACCTTTGGGTTCCGTAGTGAATAAAAACCCTCATACAAACTTTGGCGTTTTTCTCCAAATCTCGAACCCAGTTTCGTAACAATAGCATTTTACACAATTTCTACCCACCGTTCACACGATGCGACGCCCAAGTTACGTCTCAACGCAATTCGCACTGCACACGTGCTCGCAAGTGCCCGTACAGAGGCCGTGTAGTTTTAGAGAGCAGGACTAAAATGTTTGACATAGATAGACTTATTTTTAACATAGACCTTGTCTATCAGACTTCTATGGGAAATGGCAGCATTTCACTTCTCTACATCAGCTGTCTGAAATAAATTATCGCTATTAGCTATAAGACCACCCACGCCCATTGGACATTTTAATGTCTTTTTCTGTGTGCTATGTACATTTTAAATAATATATATTTTTTTTGTATTTAATAAAGTATTATTACTATTTATTATGTCTTATTATAATAAGCGCTATGGAAGTTAAACTCAGTTGCTTTTTAATGCATAAATATAATCAGTAAAAACCAAAACGAAAACCACACTTTAATTTTTATGTGTATAAAATACTATTTTCAACCGACTTCAAAAAAAGGAGGAGGTTATCAATTCGACGTTATATATGTTTTGTGTATGTTACCTCATAACTCCGTCAAATATGAACCGATTTAAAAAATATATATTTTGTTTTAAAGAATGCATTGCAAGGTTGGTCCCATGTAAATTTTTTTAAGATCGGAGAATAGGTCTTGGAGCTGGAGACCGAAATACCTCAAAAAAGACAACTGCTGCTCAAATATTTGTGTATGTTACCTCATAACTTCGTCAAATACGAACAGATTTAAAAAATATATGTGTCCTTTTAAAGAATGCTTTGCAAGGTTGGTCCCATGTAATTTTTTTTAAGATCGGAGAAAAGGTCTTGGACCTGGAGACCGAAATTCCTAATTAACAGACAACTGCAGCTCAAATATTAATAATACCTTCATTTGTATGCTCATATCACTTTCCGTCTAATGATTTCATGTAGTATAATTTGAATGAAGATCTGATGAAGGGTTTTGGATCTGGAGAATAAAACTCCGGAAAGAAAAACAACAAGCACTTGTAAAAAGTGCAAAGTTTATGATTTGTGTTTTTTTTAATATATACCTACTGCAGATATATTTGTAGCATCTTGTGACAAGGTACCACAGCCGTCCACGATGCCAAGAGGTAAACAAGCATACGACCCACTAGAGCAATATGTTATGTCATAAATCCGTTGGTTCAAGCGCATGGAACAGTGAAATCATCAGATCACAATACGCAGTCATGTTAATTTTTCTGTCTGTGAAAATAAAACAATAACAAGAAAGACAACAACACAAGCCCGAAGGCGTATACTTTTTTGTATGGGAGTTTTAGCCAGTTAACAAGTTAAACTGTTACCTTACCACCTTCACCGCTTGGAGGTACTCCCAGCTTATGTTATTGCCTATTTATTTATTAAATAACTACTTAATTGAAGTAAGCCTAAAGTCAATTAAATTTTGAAAAGTGATTTTTGGTAACCTCACAGACCAAGGTCAATGACCCAGTCCGCTTAAATGAACTCTGCTTAAATGCTAATATAATAAGGTTGAAATTTGTCGAGCGATCCGATCGGGCCATTCGGGCTAGTTTGAAAACTATTTATTTATTATTTCCAGAAAAAAACATTCAGTATACAATAAATAAATGCAATGAGCTTAGTTCTCTGCCTGCTAAAAGATGTGAAATAAAAACTTAAAAAAAAAAAAAAAACCGACTTCAAATCGAAATGCACTAAAAAGCAAAAAATAATTATTATTTATATCAGATGACCCTGAAGTTCTGGGTAAAAAATCTCTATAATACTCATTATTTATTTGGAGTCGGTGCCAATCTTTCTGCCTCAGAGTCCAGTTCATGTACGAGTAATACCACGTCGTAGCTCCGTAGCTCCCAAATCGATGAACCGAATTTGATTTTTTTCTTGTTACAAAAGTAATTCAATCGAGAGTGTTCTTTGCTATAGAGCTCTTTTTTGAGTTGTTGAGGCTTAAGCAATTTTAAATTAATAATTACTAATGTAATATTATTTGCAAATAAAATGTGTTTTTCACATTATTTCGATTCCCGTGGCGTATTCTAAAGTACTTCAAGAATGATTTCAATATTAAATAGGTACTTAGATTAGCACCGACTCCAAATAAATAATGAGTATTATAGAGATTTTTTACCCAGAACTTCAGGGTCATCTGATATAAATAAAAATTATTTTTGCTTTTTAGTGCATTTCGATTTGAAGTCGGTTATTTTTTTTTTTTTAAAGTTTTTATCAAACCACTACACGACACTAGTCACTAAGTATCGACTGGCCAGCTTGTTCAGTATGACTTCATCACATGGCCAATTAATTCTTAGCGTGGTTCATCTAGGTATCATGTAATGGTTCAATGAGTTTTTTAGTTAAAAAAAAGTAGAATTACAGTCACATAAAAATTAATTATTTCAGTAAAATAATTATTGGGTTTGGACCAAAACTGACGAGAGCGATTGGACACATTTAAGGCTAGGTATTCCCGCAGAGGCCGTGCTTTAGAGTTTTTGAAAACCATTTGAGGCATAGACAAAAGTGTTTTTTTCATCCCATCTGCTCAAAAAACGATGGTTTCATCCCAAAACATTTGGAGCTAAAGTTACTGCTAGTTCTCTCGGGATTAAAAAGTGAAAACGTAAATCTTACGGGATTAAAACACAATTTGAAAATTGAACACGATGTTATCTATGTAAAATCTGCTAAAAACAAAAGAATTAAGTTTTAATACAATAAATAACTGAAACAGACTTCGTATTTTTTTTAGTTTGGAATACATATCATCGTGAATGTAGGTAAAAATGTTTATGGTCTTTGCTTCGAAAAAGGAAAAAAGAATAATTAGAGCAATTTTTGTCTTCGATTCAAAGTAATTACAGATGTTTTAGGTTATATTGTGTTAAAATTAATTATTTTGTGTAAATTTAAATCCTTTTTCGTAAGTTTAAGCCGATAGTGCACATTAAATTTATTGTTATTATAAAAATCTTAAAATATGTAGGTCCACGCAAACAAAGTTACGAGTTTATGCGTGAACAAAAATTTTTTTTAGAAGTTGGTTATATTATTAAGTTGGTATTTCTTAGTATTTATTGAATGAAAATGACACTAAATAAAGGTTAGTACTTGTCGGAGCTTTGATTAGGTATTGTAGTTGTTCTACTTTCTCCATATTCTGTTTTGTATCTTTTTCCTAGTTTTTCTCATGGATGGCGATGTAATGTGTGCTACTTGCGTACGGTAATATTTTTGTCTCGGGCGTTATACACGAATCCCTCGCTTCACTCAAGATTCCATCGTAGAATCACTCGCTACGCTCGTGATTCAACTGAGGAATCCTTTGCTCTAAATTCAAAGTAGCGCACTCGACTTAAAAGTATTACCTTTACGCCTTGTAGCACAATCTACTATTAAACTCTTAAAAAAAGGTATGTATAAGTTAAGTATCCAGGCTCGTCAAATTCGCATTCAGTTACAAGATCCTATAAACTTCATTCGGTTGGATAAAATCCCAAAGTAACCCTTTTTTGTGATATTTTATCAAAACTACGAGTAAAATACAAAAACAATTGTACTTAATTAAAGCCACTTAATATTTACAGATAAATTCGCTGAGTTTGACTTGATATATTTATTTTCTTAATAATTATATGAAATTCGCGAGCACGACGAGTTGAACTCGGCAGGTCCGATTAGACGCGTGCTAGCGCTTACTAACATTGGACCAATAAAATAACTAAAGATCGCTACATGTTTTTACAAGCTTTTATTTAACTTGCAATGTATGTATAAATGTAAGTATGTTTGTTCGGGTGGAATCTTCGAACTCTCAACCAGTTATCCTCAACCAATTTAGCTGAAATTTTGTATACTTTTGTAAGTCGAATGATAATACAATATTATGATGTCAATGGGCTGTTCTGATGATAGAACCGGGAGATATTCGACGGAACTCAGTTATAACCTCATCGAGTAGGTCTCGTTTGATTTGTCTTGACGAGTACTTTTTGGAAGACGATGCTTCACCTGGTTCACCTGGTTCCGTGGGCATTTCTCCGCGCCTAGGCTATTCTAATAAGCCCCTTGCACGTGAGGGAGACAGCGACATTCTTCTGTGCCTCCCCATTGTGGACTGGAAATTGTTGTGTTCTTTTTCATTCGAGCCAGCCCAGCTCGTCGAGGTAGCGGAGAAGTGCAGAGGGTGCGCTGCAGGCTTCCGGCATCGTACTTGGAGATCCCAGGTACTCCTCTCGTGTTGATGCAACGCACGGACACTCTAGTATCACGTGCTTTGCTGTTTCTTCTGTTACCATACATCCTCTACATAGAGGGCTGTCGGTTATACCTATAACGAATAGATGTTTATTAAGAGTACAGTGTCCTGATAGTAAGCCTACCATTTTTCGGAGTTTTACCCTTGGAAGTGTGAGTAGTCGACGTGAGTAGCGTGGGTTCCACGCCGGGATGGCCTCCCTTGTTTGTCGACATGTTCCTAGGGTGTTCCAGGCTTGTTGTTTTTCTTTATTGGTCTTGGCTCTGATCCAGGAACGAATCTGGTTGAATGGAATGGGGGCTTGAGGTGACGGTCCTATCGGTACCCTGCTCGAGCCCCTTCTAGCCAGTTCGTCCGCTGCGTCATTGCCTAGTGAGCCGCTATGGCCTTTGATCCATTGGATGGTGATATTGTTGTTATACTTACTGAGTTGATCTAGCGCCCTATGGCATTCTAGGATTAGTGCAGAGTCGATCATCGGATTTCTCAGAGCATGAAGGACTGCTGCGCTGTCGGTTAAGATACGAATAGACATGTTTTTTACCTTTAACCTGTTGATTTTTACCGCGGCATGGGTTATAGCTACGCATTCAGCTTGGAAGATGGAGTTTTCTTTACCCAAAGCCGTGGTGTAGTGAATGTTGAGGTCGTGTGAGAATACGCCGGCACCCACTCCTGAGCTCGTCTTGGAGCCGTCTGTGTACACTCTCACCTCATTGATGCTTGAGTTGTCAGTTTGTTCTTCGTGTAAGTGTATTTTGTATTTTTTGTCGAACATAAACTGTTTTTTGATTCTGTCGTTTATTGCCCCCATCAGATTGGATGAGTTCATAGCTTGCGCAAGTATTCTTGAATGAGGAGAGTTTGAATTCTTTTTCCAGAGACCTGAAGTCCAGAGTCTCATGGCTGCAGTTTCTGCCTCTTGTTTTATGTGTAGGTGTAATGGAGTGATATCCAGTATTACTTCTAAGGCGGCTGTGGGGCATGTTTTCATCCCGCCACTTATGGCCAGGCATGCCGTCCTTTGGAAGCTTTGCAGTTTATCCTGAGCTGTTTTTAGGTTTGTGCGGGTCCACCATACGATCGCCCCGTAGGTTATGGTGGGTCTTATTACAGCTGTGTACAGCCATTTCATGATTTTTGGACTTAGCCCCCATGTTTTTCCCACCATTCTTCGGCAGTGCCATAGTGCCAGTCCAGCCTTTTTCAGCTTATCGTCCAGGTGTTTCGCCCAGATAAGCTTGCTATCCAGTGTGATTCCGAGATATTTCACTTCCTCTGATAGGTGTAGTTTTGTGCCGAACAGTTTGGGCATGTTAAAACGTCCTAGCTGTCGTTTGTTTGTAAACATCACAGTTTCTGTCTTGTTGGCGTTGACGTTTAGTTCATGTTTATTGCACCATTCCTCTACAATTTTTAGAGCTCCTCTGGTGCGGTTGCAAGCTGTATCTGCAGTCTTCCCTGGGATCATTATTGCCAAGTCGTCTGCATATCCTACCGTGTGGTAGTTGTTTTTGTTTAGGTCAGTAATAAGGTCGTTTACAACTAGGCTCCATAGGATTGGTGAGAGAACACCTCCCTGTGGGCATCCTCTTGTAGCTAGTGCCTTTGTTGTACCTCCTACCGTTGTTTGTATCTTCCTGAGCCTTAGCATGTTGTTTATCCATCCGATAATGGTCTCTGGAACCCCATGTCGTCTTAGGGCTTCGCAGATGCTTCCAAAGTTGGTCTTATCGAAGGCTCCTTCGACATCAATGAATGTGCCGAGGCAGAGGTCCTTGTTTTGTATGGATCTTTCAGCAATGTCAACCACTTCATGTAGGGCTGACTCTGTTGATTTTCCTGCGCTGTACGCATGCTGTTTTGGATGTACAGGGTTTGCTTCTAAGACTGTGTCTCGTATATATCTGTCACATAATCTCTCTTGAGTTTTTAGAATGAATGATGACAGACTGATGGGTCTAAAGGATTTTGCGTTTGTGTAATCTGTTTTTCCCGGTTTTGGTATGAGACGATGCTTATCTACGATCTGATTACGCAGACGGATGGTGGTCAATAGAACTCAGTTATAAAACAACCTAACACAATCGAGTTTGGGCTAATTTCTAACCTTTAGGTACGTAACAATAAAAAGACTTTTTAGCTCATGTCACTTTGAAATGTAAGGATTCTAACGAAACGCCATTCCACAGGTATGGCACTTCATAGATACGAAGTAACAAATATACCTAGTACTACTACAAACGAAATAATATATCTGTGCATACGTCAAATGTGTGAGTTAAACAATCAGGGTCGCCACCACAGAATTTGTTGCTTTGCTTACCTGTTTTCATCACTTGGAAATCTATAAAATTTTCGTTCTTTGTTGTTTTTTGTGGATAAGCAATAATAAAATGTGCAGTTTCTCACCAATATTATTTCAATTACGCTAAATGACTCGGGGAACGTCAGCGTGCGACTAGCAACAACCCTATTTTACAGGCGCTTACAAGGTCCAAAAACGTGCGAGTTTCCGTTCTGTATGTAATACTATTATCTGCTCTGTGGCCATACATTCGAATCCGTGGCGACATTAAGGAATAAAGAAAATCAAATACATTCAACATACATACACGCATATACAGGGTGGAATTGAATTCGTTGGCAATATTTTAAGTATCTACTATACCCATGATACAAAGTAATTTAAGACTAATAAAACTTCAATCAAAAGTCGTCATTTTCATATTCAAGAAAACCTCTAAACATGCGTCAGACTCTTTGATACATACTTGTACTGTAATTATAAAAAAAAACATACGAAAAATAAATTAATTATAATAGTGATCGTTCAGTCTTCAACTAGAACAGCTGTGTATCTCGATAACACGCGTAACATCAGTGCAAAGTGCTAACGAATCACATCGTCGTCACGTAACTTCGCCCGGCCGCGATGACCTAGATCGGTGAGTCATTGCACACGGTATGTTTACGTACGACGATTAATTGTTAAGGCGACGCTCTATACTGCCTTAACAATGAATACTCCATCCAAATCAATTCAGATTAAAACTGAAACCGAACGGTACCTCTATGACCGGTATAAAGAAGAAAAAGAAGAACGGCTAAAACAGCAATGCCTAATTGAAGACCTCAAGAAGCAAATTGAGATTCTTCAACAACAGCTGCTATGTGCCGTAGAGCCCAAAGCAATAGTCCAAACAGCTCCAAGCATGGAGACATCTACAGCACATGCCGAATACGGCACTGACGAAGAAGAACTAGCAAAGGAAACTGAGTGGATACGAACAAAATCAAGGAAAAAAAGAAAACTGAATAAATCACCCACACTCTCGCCACAGGAAAAGGAAACCCCCAAAATAGAAAAAGTTAAAAAACCTCCTCCACCACCTCCTATTGTTGTAGATGGTGTTAAAGATTACCAAAACTTTTTTGACTTTTTGTCACAAGACCAATCCGCTAACACCTTCAACATAAAAATGTTGAATGGTGATAGCGTGAAGATAAATGCCTGTAATGAGGAATCTTACAGAGCTATAACAAAGATTTTAACAACCAACAATTGTCATTGGCATTCTTATGAGAATAAACAAGAGAGGCCAATCAGAGTAATGGCAAAAAAATTGCCTTCTACCTGTAAGCCAGATAGAATAATTGAGGACCTCAAATCAAAGGGTCTAAAAATTGAAGGTGCAGTGAACAAGCTCAGCTGGAAAAGTAAAGAGCCGCTAAACATGTTCATGCTGACTTTTAGCAACAAGGAGGAAATAGCTAAAGTCTACGAAATTAAATCTATCCTAGGGTGCATAGTTGATATACAACCCCTGAAATCATCTAAGCTTATTCCCCAATGCAAAAGGTGCCAAGCATATGGACATACTCACATGTACTGTTCTAAAGAACCAAGATGTGTAAAGTGCACAGGGAGACACCTGACCCAAGACTGCAACAAACCAGCAACTGATAAAGCTAAGTGCGTACATTGCGGAGAAGCGCATCCAGCTAACTATAGAGGGTGCTTAGTTGCAAAAGAAATGCAGAAAATGAGATATAAGAATGTCAAAAAATCTGTTGTCAGCCACGAAAACAAACACCACGAAATCAAAAAACCACTAATAAAACCAACGTCTACTGTAAGCGCTAACGTTTCTTACGCGCAGACTGCAGCCAAAAATTCTACAAGCTCACAAAAGAAAGAGCAAACTAACACCAATGAGAGGAAGCTAGATGAGATTCTCAAACTTATGGCATCATTTGATGAGCGATTAAAGAAAATTGAAAATAGCAAGAACATAGCTATCTCTAAAAAACAAAAATGATAGGTAACCTAAAAATCATGGCATGGAATTGTAACGGACTACTTAACCACAAGAACGAAATGCAAGTTGTCCTAAACATGGAAAATATTGATGTGTGCTTGGTCTCAGAAACACACTTCACTACACAAAGCTATATTAAATTTAATGGCTATAAAGTTTATCATGCATTACACCCCGCTAACAAAGGAAGAGGCGGTAGTGCAGTAATTATTAAAGAAAATATACAACATTATGAATATATTAAACATAAATCTCCTCAGGTGCAATGTACTGCAGTTCGATTGATTACAAAAAATTGTACACTTACTGTGGCTGCAATATACAGCCCACCTAAACATAAAATACTTAAAAATATGTATTTGAATATTTTACAATCATTAGGTGAAAAATTCATACTAGGAGGTGACTTCAATGCCAAACATACTTATTGGGGTTCCCGTCTTAACAACAAAAAAGGAAAAGAACTTTTGTGTGCCATCCGAGAAAATAAATGTGACGTTGCATCAACAAGATCTCCTACATACTGGCCTACTGACCCACTTAAAATTCCAGATCTCATAGATTTCTTTATATATAAAAATGTATCTTCAAACTACATGAGAACTGACCAGAGTTACGACATGAGTTCGGATCACTCAGCAATATACTTAGAATTAAGCGAAAAAGTAATGAATAAGGAAACTAGCACTACTTTAACTAATAAATATACTGACTGGGAAAGCTTTAGAATAGAATTAGATAGTCATATTGATCTAAGAGTACCGCTAAAGACCCCGGAGCAATTAAATTTAGACTTAGATAAATTTATTACGATAATTCAACAAACTGCTTGGAACAATACTCCTAAAAGAATGAAAAGAACAGTAAAAAATAGATACCCAAGAGAAATTAGAGATTTAATCATCGAAAAAAGGAGACAAAGGAGATTGTGGCATCAATCCAGATCCCCACTAGATAAGAAAATGTTTAACAATCTTACTAAACAACTTAGAAGAGTAATACAAAATCATCTGGATGAGAGTACAAACATCCAGTTCCAAAAACTAACCAATGATCGCAGTACTAATTACTCACTCTGGAAAGCTACCAAGTCCATGAAAACGCCAATGGACCAAATCCCGCCAGTTAAAATTGAACCTGGAAAATGGGCAGTTAGCAATGAACAGAAAGCTTCAAGATTTGCTGAACATTTAGAGGAGATATTTAAGCCTAACGAAAGTCTAATAAATGTCGAAGCAATAGGTGAAGAGCCCGATGATTATATTGACAAGCAAGTAAATATAAAGCTGGTTACGCCAAGAGAAGTCCAATGGGAAATTAAACAAAATATCAACCCCAGAAAATCACCTGGTTTTGATCTTATATCGGGAGAACTACTGCATAATCTCTCGCGCAAGGCTATAGTAAAGCTAACAAACCTCATTAATGCTGCACTTAGACTAAAATACGTACCAGACTTATGGAAAGTTGCAGAAATAATTATGATAGCGAAACCAGGAAAACCGCCTAATGAAGCTACGTCATACAGGCCTATCTCTTTATTGCCTGTTATGTCTAAATTATTCGAAAAACTTCTAATAAAAAGGTTAAATCCAATTATTTTAGCCAAGAACCTTGTACCAGAACATCAATTTGGCTTCAGAGAAAAACACTCAACAATCGACCAGGTACATAGGATTACAAATATAATTGAAAAAACCCTTGAAGACAACAACGTCCGCTCTACGGTTTTCTTGGATGTAGCACAAGCTTTTGACAAAGTATGGCACGAGGGCCTTATCACAAAACTAAAGAAAATGCTCCCCAAAAACTATGTTGACATATTAACATCATATTTATCAGATAGAGTATTCAGAGTGAGGCAAGAAAATGCTTATTCCGAACTTAAGAAAATAAAAGCTGGAGTACCTCAGGGAAGTGTTTTGGGTCCGGTCCTGTACCTATTATATACCTGTGATATTCCATATCTAGAAAACAACACTATTGCGACTTTTGCCGACGACACGGCTATAATGGCAGTCGGTGGCACCCATGCGGAAGCTGCAAAAAAGGTCCAAGTAGCTGTTAACAAAGTTCAAAACTGGACAAAACGATGGAGAATCAAACTTAATGAATCAAAATCAATCCACGTGAACTTTACAAACAAGCAAGACAAATATTATCCCGTATACATAAATGAAAAACAAATACCATACGAAGACACAGCAAAGTATTTAGGTATGACCCTCGATGCAAAGTTGCGCTGGAAAGCTCATGTCAAGAAAAAAAGAGGAGAGCTTGACATACGGTATCAGAAAATGCAATGGTTGCTTGGAAGACACTCTACCTTGTCAATTAAAAACAAACTACTTTTGTATAAACAAGTCCTCATGCCAATATGGACTTATGGCATACAGCTGTGGGGTTGTACTAAACAAAGCAACATCGATATAATCCAACGATTCCAAAATAAAGTGCTGCGAGATATTGTTAACGCTCCGTGGTATGTAAGAAACGAAGACCTGCACTGGGACCTTAATGTACAGTTCGTAGACAAAATTATAAAAAAGTACGCCGAAGCACACGAGTTTAGGTTGCTTCACCACGTGAACGTTGAGGCGATCCAGCTCCTTGACAACACAGATATAGTGCGAAGACTTAAAAGAACTAAACCGTTCGAACTAGTGTAGCAGTGACATATGTGTATAATAGTGAAAAATAGTGACAATGAAAACAAAAGACACATGAACATAGTGCCTTCCCCTTAATAGAGACAGTAAGAAAAGTGCCGATGGACACATTCTTATAAAATAAGTACTTTATAAAACTAGGTCAATGTAAAATTACTCATTAGTCTGAGTTTAGGCTAGATCGTAATATTATTAACGTATTTCTTAGATATACGTTAAATAATGGAAAAAAAAAAAAAAATTTATAATAGTATCAATTTCGTTGCGTCTTGGTACCCTAACATTCGTTCCTACTTCAAACGTACCTATTGTCCTCAAGCTTTCGTGTGACACGACCCGTCCCCATTCGACTTCAAACCTTATTCACGTAAATTAAGGTCTACTTTTGTATGCCGGTCGGTCGCGCCGTTTGGCTGTATCCGTCCAAGGTCTTTGACCTTGCGGCACGTAGGTATCAGTACGCGCGCACGACTCGAAGTGTTTTGATACTTTATTCATTTTTCTTACTTTTTGATACTTTTTAATTACTGCATTAATTGCAGTATTGTTACCATACAAAATATCCTTTAGGTGAGTATGATGATAAGTTAAATCAATGCTAATGATTTCAATTGCACCCTATAGACTATATATTCGTAATCTCCTTCTTTGCAAGTCGTGTGAAAAATACTGGGATCTAGGTGAGACCCATGTTTTTTAGGTTCAGTGTTGTATCATAGATAGTAAATAACAAAACAACATAATACCCATAAGTTTATATTCAAGAAAAATAATAAAAACCGACTTTAAGGTGTTTATTCCTAATAAATTTTGAACGGCTGAACCAATTTCTAATAAATATAGCTAAGAAAAAAGAAAAGTCAGTTTTCAAACAAAAAAAATTAAATCTTCGTTCAGGCCTTACGATGCCATTAACAGACACCTAGATACACAGACATACCGACACGTCAACCTTATAACACTCCTCTTTTTGTCGGGGGTTGAAAATAAACAAAGACACTAAATAACGACTTTGCAGGGTTATTTGTTTCTATTAATTGTTTATTAATAAATCGCTACTATCAAATTTTGTTAATAGGCGATGCGGCTAGCAACCCATCACTATTGATTTATTTTTTGATCACGCTAAGCCTTTGGGTCTTACGGCCCTGGACTGTCTACCCCGTCAGCATTAATATAAGATAATGTAGCTGTATCGAACACTACTTTAAACAAAGTTTAATCAAAATAAAACTATTCTACTGCTTATTTCTATACTGTGTCGCTGGTGGGGTCACATGTGAGCTCACCGACGCAGCGTCCACGCTATGCAAATTGCGGCCGGGGTAGCATTAAATACCTACATTTGTAGGAATACCCGGCTTTAACGATTGTTTCGTGAACTTTCATGAGAAAACTCATCAATTAATTGAATGGGTCAGAATCAGAAGACCCGGATCGACTACTCACAACAGTTCAGTATTGGTTTAGACCTTAAAGATTAAAGGAACAACACATCTCTAATAACCAACAATACTATCGATAGTATCGATCCTGATGACGAATAAACTAACTATAGTATTGCGTTTCATAAACTATCCATAGTATCGATTATTTATTTATTAGAAAAGCAATACTATCGATAGTTTGTTCGTCGTCAGAATCAATACTATCGATAATATTGGTTTTATTCAAAATACAGATAGTCTATCGATAGTGTATTATCGAGAGGCAACACTGGTCATCGCAGTGTTGTGCGTCGCGATCGCGACTCGGTAGGTACGGGAATGTGGCTCTTCGCAGTCGAGTTTCATGCGGAACGGTAACAACGCGTAGGTACATACCGGTAACATTACCTTTAAATTTTAACAATACCTATAACGTTACTATTACTACATAAACGATACCCGTACTATACGAGTATTATTACCCTTAAAATTTTAACATAGTGAAAATTCTGTTACTGGTACTTAAAATGTGAATTTGGTACCAGTAACAAACCCTGGGGATAAGTCCGCAGTTGTACGTTTACTTTTCTGATTTGTGTCTGTGTTCTTTATTATGTACCATAAAAAGCTTTATAAACAAACCAATAAAAGCTCAACAATGTAGTTATTATCGATCTAATAAACACAGTATTTCAATAAATCTTCACCCTAGCCGATCCATGGTTAGTAAAAGTTCCCACGTGCTTATAAAAGTTTGACAATGATTGACTACAAATAAAGGCATAAGACGACGCGACGAAACTACTGTACACGAGAATCACTCGCGACTCGCTACAGCACGGTCGGGAGTTGAGGCACAAACCAATGACGACCTTATTGTGCAAGAAATAACGTTCATATTAAAACGTAAGTAAGAAAAAAATAGAAAAAAATTATAATCGTAGATATTTTTTGTTTGATTTGTTCCTTATAGTATCAAAAATATGTTGACGGCATAAGTTAAACACTTTCAAAATAGTTATGTATTTTGGCTTTACAAAAAATACAAAAATTTGTAAACGTAGAAATGCATAAAATGAATTTGTTTAATTTTTAATAATTTATCAACACACATAATATAATATTTAGAATAAATTGTTGAAAGACAGTAATCTATAATTTCTGGTGAGATAAACCTGAAAATTTGTAACATACCGAACCTTCTTTATTAACGATAGTGCTAATTGATTAATTTGTTTAATTTAGATTTATTCAACTGGAATGCACACGTTATAATACGGTAGAGGTAGTTTTCCAAAGTTATTAATTATGCTGTACTTATGAAATCAAAATTTGTTCAATTTTCAGTTTTTTGGTTTTTTTACACTGACGCAGAGCCCTAAATTGTTTAATTCGGTTTATTTTAACTATAACTAACATTACTTTATATCATACAAAAAGAAACTTACGGTTATAGCATTATGTCCAGGTACAGCTATATTTACTGGTCTATGAAAAAATCATGTCAACACATAAAAAAGCGGCCAAGTGCGAGTCGGACTCGCCCATGAAGGGTTCCGTAGTAGCAAATAACATAATATAAAAGTCATGTATGTAGTATGTTTTTTTTAAATTTTTATATTTGAGTTGATTGAATGAAAGGTAAATTGCCGTTTATGATTTATGACGTATTAAAAAAAAACTACTTACTAGATATCGTTCAAACCAATTTTCGCTGGTAGTTTTTATGGTAATGAACATCATGTATTTTTTTTAGTTTTATAATTCCCTTATTTTAGAAGTTACGGGGGGGGGGGGGACACACTTTTTTGCACTTTGGAAGTGTCTCCCGCGCAAAGTATTCGGTTTGGAAAAAAATTATATTAGAAACCTCAATATCATTTTTGAAGACCTATCCATAGATACCCCACACGTATGGGTTTGATGAAAAATAAATTTTTGAGTTTCAGTTCTAAGTATGGGGAACCCTCAAAATTTATTGTTTTTTATTTATTTTTGTATCAAAACCTTAATGCGGTTCACATAATACATCTACTTACCAAGTTTCAACAGTATAGGTCTTATAGTTTCTGAAAAAAGTGGCTGTGACATACGGACGGACAGACAGACAGACAGACAGACATGACGAATCTATAAGGGTTCCGTTTTTGCCATTTGGCTACGGAACCCTAAAAATACGTATTCAGCGAACGCGGGGGTCTGGGGAGGCGGGGATGGCATCGCCTGAGCCCGCCCGATTCGCGAGTAAGTACCTAGTTACAATTTTTTTTCGCTTCGTTATACGAGCTCGTACACCGAGTAGTCAGTGTTGAAAAAGAATTAACTTCCTATCCTAAGTATTGTACTTTGGGGTAAACATGTACTTATAATTAAACTACCTAGGTACTTATATTTACTAACGGCGTTATGAAAAATGTAATTTGCAAAACACGAACACCGTGACTTATAGTTTATTTGGTTATAGGAGAAGGGATTGACCTTGCAACGGCCCTATCATTGTCATCGCGCCATATAGACGCATTATTTACCAAAATCGGGGACCGATCTCGGTTTGAAAATAACCTAAGCCTCTATAAAGAAGAGCAAAAAATGGTTAGTCAACGTTCAGTCTAATAAATATTTTATTCTATTTATTACGTACCTATCTCTTGTTTGACAAGCAACTAAAGCCAATATCAAAAATCCTGTAAGTAGTTCTTAGTGGTTCTTGACAAACTACTAAGTTTAATTTTCATTGTGTAATTAAAATGTGTTAAGGTTAATATATTATTTTGTACATAGAGAGAATAAATAAATTTAACTATATAAAATTAATAATAATTTACTAATATGTAAAAATGTCTGTTGGTATTACCAAAGTTATTGTTTTACTTGAGATAGGTATTATATTTCAATGCTATAATTGGAAAATTGTGTTGTATGTTAATACATCTACATCTACACTAATATTATAAAGAGGAAAGATTTGTTTGTTTGTTTGTTTGATTGTATTGAATAGGCTCCGAAACTACTGGATCGATTTTAAAAATTCTTTCACTGTTGGATAGGTATGTTATCCCTGAGTGACATAGGCTATGTATGTACCACGGGCGAAGCCGGGATGGACTGCTAGTCTATTATAATGTGACACCATTTAGAAAGGCCCTCCGCCACACCATTTTACACTCTTGTAATTATGCAAAAATTGCCAAGTAGGTATGTAGTTACTGTATGTTAGTAAACTGCAATAATTAAATTGTATTGAATATTTCAGGCGAGTACTAGCTATAACAATCTTTCATCGCTATTGCGGTGTGCTATAAGCGATCAGGGGGACCTCTTTGACCTTGAAAATCAAAGTCCTTTGATTAATTTGGAGCCCTTTGATGAGCTCCAGAGTCACAACATACCACAGGGACAACCAACAAACCAACGGAACAGCCCACTGCCACTGCTGGAGTTGTTAGATACACCAGCCGGTAGCAGCACTCCTAAAACTCGCCGAGAAAATCAGGTAAACCTACTTCTAAGCACTCTGTCAGATATAATGTGAAACTTGATGCGATGAAATTAATTAATGTAATTTGTTTCAGGTTGTTACTCTCTGTGAGGCGACCGCTCAGGGGAGGGCCATACTAAAAGCCTGCCAGAGAGCAAGCCAGACAGGACCTCTGGAGACCAAACTTAGAAACCAGCTTTGTACATATCTAATAACGCAGCTAACGCCGGCTGACGAGAACGTGAAGCTGCCTGAAAATCCCCGTCTTCTGCAGCTTAGCCAAGATATATCCCGCCTTTTTGATTCAGAAAGTGCGGCGCTTTACTACTGCCCGTCCATCACACGAGGAAAATTTACACCACGGAAGAACACATCAGGCTGGCTGGTAAATGCCCGAAATAATAGAAGAAAAGCCCTGGTGAGCCTGGGATTCCTAGGGCCACCAGCCAAACGATCTCGTTCGTGTTCTACAGATACCGCGTCACCTGCACTTTAGTCAGAGCCTGCCAACACCGTTGCAATAGATTTGAGTCACCTTGAAGTGGGTAAGATGGTTTAATCTATCAGCTGTTTCTGATATAGTTAAGGCTGCGCTCTTGGCGATATTTCTTTCTTCTAGTGGCTCTGTCAGTGTCTGTTGCCAGTAATATTGAAAATTATTTAAGTTTTCAAACCCAATGGAATATTTATCACAAATAATCCAAAAAAACTGCCTCACTTCTTAAGTCGTAACTCATAAGTTTAAAGAATATAACCCTAGAATTCTTTTTGAGGTACAGAAACATTGGTTGTGTGTGACAAGACTTCCATACTTTTATATATGTATTCATATTATTAATTTTGTTTCAGGTGAAGTTGAATTGGTACAAAGTGCTATAGACCAGCTGAAGGGAAATATTTTTGGAGTCCCCTGGCCCACAATAGAAAACTTGTGGTCGGAGACAGTTAGAGCCCGTTTGTATACTTGTTACCACGAAACAGGCAAGGTTCAAGAATATTTAAATATCTATCCTGTCCTGAAGGGATCTGAGGGCTGGAGGCTCCTCATAAAAGATTTCCAAGCTCTTTACCCAGCCGCAGCTGACGGGCTTGCCAAATGCAAAGAGTTGTTACCCAAAATTATTAGCCACGCTCAAAAAAAAATTAAAGGCCTGAAAGATAAATTTGTTGTTGAGACGGTCAAAAAGATTACAGAGCAGTGCATGCTGAGTGGTGAGTTTCTTATAAACTTACATACATACATACTTCTTCTTCTTCTTATATTTATCCCTAATGGGGCAGACAGAGCATTTTGGGTCTTGCGGTGCTATGCAGAGCCCGGAGCCGCAAGACCCAAAAGCCACTTTTAGCGTCATGGTGGTATAGAAGAAGGAAAAGCAATCAATGCAGTGATGAGTTGCTAGCCGCATCGCCTGTTAACATGATTCGCTTTTTAGCCCATTCCCTCAATCGGCTTTTACGATCTGCGCGGGAAGAGAAGCAGCTGATACATTCTAAGTTTTTTCTTTTCTCCAGGACCAGCATGGAAAAGTGTAATATAATAAGTATATACAGGGTGTTAGTATAAACACACTTGTCGTTCAAACCACGGATGCTGAACCCTAAAATAATGTTACTCGAGCGAGTAATTAAAATAAAACGCTATTAGTTTGAATGGATATTCATGATGAATGTTTCCGCCATCGTACGTGATTTCATGGACATTCTAGTCAAGTAGGCAACTATGCCCGCGCCGCCCGCTCGCCGTAGGCAGGTAGGTAATGTCAGGTCAGCGACCGACGGCCACGGCGAGGCATCCTCAAAGTGTAGGTATCAAATAAACAAAACACAACTTGGAGACGGAACTTTCCCTTCGTACTTTTCCTGGCTTAGGACAGGCAAAAATAGCTACTCTACGATTTGCGACATAAGTAAAAACAAATTAATAATGGTAGGTAGGTGTATCGATGTTAAAATTTTAGAGACAACTAAACAAAAAAAGAAGTATCGATGTTGAGTAGGTATTCTTGGCGTATTTAAAAAGTTCATCATCAATCAAGTTTATGTACAGTTCAATTAAAATTTACAGTTTTATGTACAGTTCCATAAAATTAACAAATAACTTACCTAACGATCTAAATCACTCTTAAAAAACTGTTCGAAATGGGCTCCGTTTAGAGCCACGCAAGCTTCCGCACGTCTTCGGAGGTTATTACGCACTCTGGCAAGAACAAAAGGGTCATTCCGAACTTCACTAAATGCACTACGAATCCGGTTTCTCAACTCCGTGGTGTTATCAAAACGCGTAGCGTACACTCTGCGCTTGATATCTCCCCAAAGATAAAAGTCAAGGGGCGTGAGATCAGGTGAACGCGCTGGCCAGTGCACTGGTCCTCCGCGACCAATCCATCGCCCAGCGAATTCCTCATCCAGCATGGCCCTGACCTGCAGTTAAAAATGTGCAGGAGCACCGTCATGCTGGAAGTGTAAATTTCTTAAAGACCGGAGAGGAACGTTTTCCAACAGCCTATCGAACACATGTCTTAAAATGTCCATGTAGGTCTCTCCGTTTAAATGTCCGTCTATGAAAACAGGACCAAGAAGTACCCCGTCCACAATTCCCGCCCACACGTTCACTGAAAACCGACGCTGGAAATGGTCTTCCCGTATTCGGTGCTCATTTAATTTACTCCAATAATGTTCATTGTGAACATTGTAAATGCCCGATCTTGTGAACATTGCTTCATCCGTGAACAGAATGGAAATGTTGTCCAGGTTGTCCAGAAGCCAACGTGAGAACTCCAACCGCGGTAGGTAGTCGGCGTCATTCAGTTTTTGAACGGGCTGGAAGTGGTAAGGGTGCTGGCCGTCAACATGTAAAATTTTCCACACTGTTCAGTGTGAGACATTGAACAGACGAGCCGCCCTCCTGGTGCTCTCCTCTGGGTTCTCCGCGAAGTAATCTAAGATTTCCTCTTGAAGGTTCACCGCCAACTGTTGATTACCACGACCTTGGGCATGACTAGGCACGGTGAACTGGCCGTAGGTACGTAGCCTTTGTGTCGCCGCAAGAATCGTTTCCCGGCTTGGCACACGTTCTCCTGGGAACCGCTCGGCGTACATCGTCCGCGCCAAGTTTAGGTTAAAATACTTTTCAACCAGCTTTTAAGTAGTAATTTTATTTTGTCAATCCATTATGATTTGGTTAAGTTTTGATACCCGCTTTCATGATTTTTTCTACTCCTGTACTGTGTTATCTATGTTTTAAATGGTCCCAAACACTGATATAAGAACATTGATAATATGATCGCAAAATAATTGGCCAAGTGCGTGTCGGGCCACGCGCAGTATAGGGTTCCGTAGTTGTAAATGCCAACTTGCAGTCTAAAACGGCTTAGTATTGAATTTGTATGAAATTTTCCTTTTCGAGTACATTTTATAAGTTGATCACCTATAACTTTTTAATTTGTTAAGCCTACTTAGCTCTGATAGTTTTCCTTTAAACTACATTATATATACTATAGCTGTGATTTTTTTCACGTGTCCACATATAGCCATTTAGCAGATAGATGGGGGACACGTGACTTTAACAAAAAAATTTACTTGAAACCTAAATATTTCAGACACAGATCCCTAAATCGAAAAATGGTGTTCCCAAGCCCACAATATTTTTGAAAAACCTATTCAACTATATCCCACACAATATGTTTGTAGAGAAGAAAAAATATTGACTTCCTCTTTACTTGTACGACAGGTCCCTAAAAAAAATTTTTTTTCCATATTTTATTTTACGACTTTTTCGCCATGATTGATATCCATATCCATGCCAAATTACAGCTTTCTAGTACTTATAGTTTCTGAGTAAGACCGCGGACGGACAGACAGACAGACATGGCGAAACCATAAGGGTTCCTTGTTTACTACGAAACCATAAGGGTTTCTTGTTTACTACGGAACCCTAAAAAGTCTACTCTATTCCTCATAATAGCACATGTGTCGTTATTTCGCTAAAAAGATACGCCTAGCCATAGACCTAGAACTTTTTTTTTTAATTTTTTTTATTCTATTTTTAATTGACGTCTTTTTAGTGACTACGTTATAAAAGTTTTTTTTTTTATATAAAAAACAAAAGTCCTAGGTCTATGGCTAAGCGTATCTTTTTGGCGAAATAACGACACATGTGCTATTATGAGGAATAGAGTATAGACTTTTTACTGAAATCATCAATCAATATCTGATCAATATTCTTATATTAGAGTTCGGGACCATATAAAAGACAGATAACAGGTACAGGAGTAGAAAAAAATTTATTAACCAATTTTCGAATTATTTTTCGCCGTGGTACATGCCTTTTTTAACACCGTAGCGGGTGATTAGTAGGTTACAATACCAGTTCATATAATTTGTGTATTATAAAGCTCATTAATGAAACAAAATGTATTTATAATATTTAAATAACAAGCTGTGTTGAAAAAAGTCATTTAGCTGTAGGTAATAAAAGTTATTGATTTTGTTATGGTTAATATAATCTTACATACTTAATATATATTTTTCTTTCAGATGATGACGATGTCAATATAATTGGGGCTGTCATACTACTAAGCTGCCTCTAAAAGATTTCACCGGCTGCAAGCATGAAGGGGGGTACTGGCAGCCGACCTGAAGTGCTGAAGAGCCTAGTATCTTTCGTTCCGTCTGAAAATGATGTCACTGGGGCGATACAGGAGCACGCATTGGCAACAGAGGGCTCTTTTCAGCCATTCTTTATTGCAGTTGGTGAACCATACAACAACATAACCAGTGTTTTCTTCTGCTTGACCGAATCCACATTTTGGAAGTTTAAAAGCTTCTCTGAAGCCCTTGACGCGGGTTTTAAAATAATTCACGCAGTTGCATGTCCGTATCCAGCATCATGTTATTCAACCTGGCTCGCCATTCAAATAGCATTCTATCACATTAAAACAATTTATGATGACTATAGCCGATCGCTAAAACAACTACTTCTAGATTTGGGTCTTGCTTTGACGCTCCAGCCGTACATTGAGTTGAAATAATTATTATATAACGATAGGTTTATTTTAGGAATAATTGCAAGAGAACATAATTAAATATTGGATATATTTATAAATAAATTTTAATTAAGTAAATTTAATGAACAGATACGGACCATTTCATATATCGCGTCTTGGGATTCCAACCCGGAACCTCCCGTTCAGTAACCTTTAAAACATTCTAACCACTGATCTAACGAGGTTGTGAATAATTGTGTTAAAATGGTAGTGTGTCGCGATTGTAAAAGGCCTTTCGACCATATCTATCAGCTAGTCCGTCATATAAGAAAGGAGTGTCCTTTCAATTTTGATCCTTATATTTATAAGTGTGGAGAAGAAAATTGCAGTCGATGCTTTAGTGATGTCCGTCAATTCCGCAAGCATATTGTTGATTTGCACGACCATAGAACTGTTGGGGTGCTGTCGGAGCCCGAGCCTGGTACCAGTAGTGCTAGTCCCCCACCCCCAGCAGTTATGGAAACGAGTGAACGTAAGTTGCGCATTGATGATGAGAGTATGGATCTTGACAGCTTAACATGTAGATTTTTAATAAATCTGTATAGCAATCCTGGTGTCACGAGATCAGCTATTCAATGTTTTATTTCAGCGTTACAATCCTATTTTACCGATATAGCTCCTTTTTTGGCGGAATCTGCTTTAGGTTCGATAGATTTTAAAAATGATGAATCAGTAGAAAATAATAGCCTGCGATATTGTATTAACAAATTGACATCATCTTTGTCATCAGTGCTCGCTCCTTATCGTTCGGAATTTCTGAGGTTACAAAAGTTTGAAGAATTGGGTACTTATATTCCTCCTATAACCATTACAATTGATTATTTTCCTAGGTTGACGACTCGTAGGAATGTCACGAGGATGTCAACTTTACCATGTACCATGCAAGTAATTCCTTTGGGCAAAGTTCTGAGTAAATTTTTGTCTATTAAAGGAATTCTTCAGTCAGTTCTCCATTATTTAGATCACTTGCAGGGTGCTGTTAAAGAGAGCGCTGGCAATGATAGTGCATTGCTATGTATGGAAAATGTAATGTAAGGTTCCCTTTGGCGGCACCACTTGCTAATTCAGCCAGCAGATGCCAGCCTAATTTTGCCTCTTATAGTTTACTATGATGACTTTGAAGTCGGAAACCCGTTGGGCGGGCATGCAGGGATTCACAAGCTTGGGGGTGTTTATGTTTCATTGCCCGCACTACCTCCTTATTTATGTTCCCGGCTAGATCATGTGTTTCTGTTGGCTCTTTGTTATTCTTCCTACAAGACGAAATATGGTAATAAAGCCATTTTCCGTTCTGCCATTATGGAACTAAATAAGTTGCAAAGTATGAGATGGAGCTGCCGAATACATCTCGAACTGGCTTGTATCAGACGAGTCTTCCTGCTCCGACCACAGATGGTTAAGGTATGACATTAGTTATTCACAAACCACACCAACACCCCGCAGGAACCCCAGGAAAACTGACAAAACCTTATACAAGGCCAAACTCAGTGACGCCCTGGGACCAGCGGTTGATCCTCACTCACTTGACAACCATGAGGCAGTGGAAAAATATGCAAAGAAAATATCAAATGCAATAACGAACAGCTACGAACAATCATGCCCATTAGGCATTCCAACATGTGGGAAAAACAAGGACAGAGTCTTTGGCCCAGAACTTCAACGCAGGAAAAAACAAGTTGGCAAACTATTCAATAGAGCAATGAACACCAGCAGCGACTATGACTGGGACAACTACTCCAGAGCGAGAGCGAAATACAAAAACAGGATAAGAGCGTTTAATAGCAAAGCCTGGTGCAAATATTGTACAAATATACAAACAACCGCAGAGGCCTCCAGAGTCAAGAAGATACTTAGCGGAGACAAAAATAACAAAACAATTGGAACACTGAAACAACCGGACGGATCCTATGCAAAATCCGAATCCGAAATCAATGAAATTCTACTGAACACTCACTTTCCCGGCTGTCAAATCATAGAACTCACAGAAACAGCTACGGGGGTGACACAACAAGTAGCCACTGAAGAAGACTGGAGACTAGCAGAAACAGTGGTAACATCAAGCAGAGTCAACTGGGCAATCAACAGCTTCCAATTATTCAAAGCACCAGGACCAGATGGGATTTTCCCCGGCCTGCTAAGATGGGGAGACGAGGTAATAGTGGAACACCTCACATCCCTTCTCACTGCTAGCCTTGCACACAAATACATACCAACAACCTGGAGAGAGGTAGAAGTCATTTTCATACCAAAACCGGGAAAAACAGATTACACAAACGCAAAATCCTTTAGACCCATCAGTCTGTCATCATTCATTCTAAAAACTCAAGAGAGATTATGTGACAGATATATACGAGACACAGTCTTAGAAGCAAACCCTGTACATCCAAAACAATATGCGTACAGCGCAGGAAAATCAACAGAGTCAGCCCTACATGAAGTGGTTGACATTGCTGAAAGATCCATACAAAACAAAGACCTCTGCCTCGGCACATTCATTGATGTCGAAGGAGCCTTCGATAAGATCAACTTTGGAAGCATCTGCGAAGCCCTAAGACGACATGGGGTTCCAGAGACCATTATCGGATGGATAAACAACATGCTAAGGCTCAGGAAGATACAAACAACGGTAGGAGGTACAACAAAGGCACTAGCTACAAGAGGATGCCCACAGGGAGGTGTTCTCTCACCAATCCTATGGAGCCTAGTTGTAAACGACCTTATAACTGACCTAAACAAAAACAACTACCACACGGTAGGATATGCAGACGACTTGGCAATAATGATCCCAGGGAAGACTGCAGATACAGCTTGCAACCGCACCAGAGGAGCTCTAAAAATTGTAGAGGAATGGTGCAATAAACATGAACTAAACGTCAACGCCAACAAGACAGAAACTGTGATGTTTACAAACAAACGACAGCTAGGACGTTTTAACATGCCTAAACTGTTCGGCACAAAACTACACCTATCAGAGGAAGTGAAATATCTCGGAATCACACTGGATAGCAAGCTTATCTGGGCGAAACACCTGGACGATAAGCTGAAAAAGGCTGGACTGGCACTATGGCACTGCCGAAGAATGGTGGGAAAAACATGGGGGCTAAGTCCAAAAATCATGAAATGGCTGTACACAGCTGTAATAAGACCCACCATAACCTACGGGGCGATCGTATGGTGGACCCGCACAAACCTAAAAACAGCTCAGGATAAACTGCAAAGCTTCCAAAGGACGGCATGCCTGGCCATAAGTGGCGGGATGAAAACGTGCCCCACAGCCGCCTTAGAAGTAATACTGGATATCACTCCATTACACCTACACATAAAACAAGAGGCAGAAACTGCAGCCATGAGACTCTGGACTTCAGGTCTCTGGAAAAAGAACTCAAACTCTCCTAATTCAAGAATACTTGCGCAAGCTATGAACTCATCCAATCTGATGGGGGCAATAAACGACAGAATCAAAAAACAGTTTATGTTCGACAAAAAATACAAAATACACTTACACGAAGAACAAACTGACAACTCAAGCATCAATGAGGTGAGAGTGTACACAGACGGCTCCAAGACGAGCTCAGGAGTGGGTGCCGGCGTATTCTCACACGACCTCAACATTCACTACACCACGGCTTTGGGTAAAGAAAACTCCATCTTCCAAGCTGAATGCGTAGCTATAACCCATGCCGCGGTAAAAATCAACAGGTTAAAGGTAAAAAACATGTCTATTCGTATCTTAACCGACAGCGCAGCAGTCCTTCATGCTCTGAGAAATCCGATGATCGACTCTGCACTAATCCTAGAATGCCATAGGGCGCTAGATCAACTCAGTAAGTATAACAACAATATCACCATCCAATGGATCAAAGGCCATAGCGGCTCACTAGGCAATGACGCAGCGGACGAACTGGCTAGAAGGGGCTCGAGCAGGGTACCGATAGGACCGTCACCTCAAGCCCCCATTCCATTCAACCAGATTCGTTCCTGGATCAGAGCCAAGACCAACAAAGAAAAACAACAAGCCTGGAACACCCTAGGAACATGCCGACAAACAAGGGAGGCCATCCCGGCGTGGAACCCACGCTACTCACGTCGACTACTCACACTTCCAAGGGTAAAACTCCGAAAAATGGTAGGCTTACTATCAGGACACTGTACTCTTAATAAACATCTATTCGTTATAGGTATAACCGACAGCCCTCTATGTAGAGGATGTATGGTAACAGAAGAAACAGCAAAGCACGTGATACTAGAGTGTCCGTGCGTTGCATCAACACGAGAGGAGTACCTGGGATCTCCAAGTACGATGCCGGAAGCCTGCAGCACACCCTCTGCACTTCTCCGCTACCTCGACGAGCTGGGCTGGCTCGAATGAAAAAAACACAACAATTTCCAGTCCACAATGGGGAGGCACAGAAGAATGTCGCTGTCTCCCTCACGTGCAAGGGGCTTATTAGAATAGCCTAGGCGCGGAAAAATGCCCACGGAACCAGGTGAACCAGGTGAAGTTGCAAAGTACAGGAGTTTTTATTGACACGGATATATTCAAAGGAGTTATAAAATTCAAAGTTGTCGCAATTAGTGGTGATAATTTAGGTCTTAATTCTATTCTAGGATTTACTGAAAGCTTTTCTGCAAACAAATGCTGCAGAATATGCAACATCGACAGGGCACAACTGCAAACTTCAATTCGTGAGAATCCTAGTTTGCTTAGGAACATGTCACTGTACAACGAACAGTTAAATATAAATGATTTATCTTTAACAGGCATAAAAGAAAAATGTTGTTGGCTGGAATTAGATGGCTTTGATATTTTTGAAAATGTAGCGGTAGACGCTATGCACGATTTCTTGGAAGGTGTTTGTCGCTATGTTATGACTTACTTAATAAACTTTTATGTAAGCAATGGTATATTACAAGCGAATATACTGAAAGAAGCCTTGATATCGTTCAAATACGGCCCCGATTCAAGTTCGAAACCTAGCAATTGTTTAGTTTTTGAAGGGGCTAGAATCAAGCTAAGATGCTCAGCTTCCGAAATGATAGTTCTAGTAAGGTACTTCGGACTAATCGTTGGTCGATATATTCCCACTGGCGAAGACAAGTGGAGTTTGTTAATTTTATTACGTAAGATTTTGGATATTTTGTTAGCACATAGAATCTATGACTTTAAAGCCGATAAATTGAATTCCTTCGTTTCTGAATTTAACTCTTTATTTATCAAGCTCACGGGTTCACTGCTAAAGCCTAAATTTCATTTTCTTACTCATTACCCTGCCATGTTACGTAAATTCGGCCCAATTCGAAACATTTGGGCAATGCGTTTTGAGGCAAAGCATAGAACTTCAAAAATAGTGGCTCGATCTACGTCCACACGTGTTAATATTACTAAATCAGTAGCAATCAGACATCAACTTACATTAAACAACTTACTTTTTAATCAGGTTGTCCCTGACGCCGTTCAGTTTGGCAAAAAAGTTCGGCTGAGCATCTCTCTTGATCATTTCAATCTGGAGAGTCCTACTACTTTTGTTGCATCCGTGACAATAGCCGGTGTGCAGTGGAAACCCTACAGTATTGTATTTGTGGATTATAATGAAAATAATGAGTTGCCCATTTTTGCAGCCATTAAAGCCATAGTTGTAACTCCCTCAAATATTGTTTACTTTTACTGCCGGTTATTTGATACCATTGAATTCAATGAGCATTATCAGGCTTATGAGGTCAAAAAAACTAATAACTTCAACTGTATAAAAGCCAGCGATGCTCTAGCACCCTTCCCTCATAATCTAAGTAATCTATATATTTATATGAACTATATTACTAGCAGATGGTATATAGAACAGTAATTTTACCCGTTATAAAGATTATGGCAAAAATTAAGCATTTGGAACTATATTTAAAGACAACGCTCTTCTGTGACTTTTTAATCGGGCGATAGTTTGGGCTTCAGTATGGGGTTTTTAATCGTCAAATGCGCGCACTGCCATAGAACTCCATACTAAATCCCAAAACGATTACTATCGTCCGATTAAAAATTACAAGTGCGCGCTGGCTCTTACACAAATAAACAAAAAATACGTGGTTTTATGTGTACTACAAAGTGTGCAGCTTATTATGGCAGTTTTTGTGTGGCTATAGGGTAGCTGATCCACCTGAAAATTTTAACCACAGCTTCAGACCATTATTAAAAAGTTTTTCTATCCTCTATACAAATTGCGCGAGTCAGCTGTCAAAGAGAGCCGAAGCCGAAGTATTTTTTCATTTCCGACTGAAAAAATTGTGAATGTTTCTCAGAATGATGGTCTGAACTGAAGCCATGGCTAAAGTTTTCGGTAAAGTGTTCTTTACACCTGTATGTTTATAGCTTTAAGTTTATTATAATGACCAATGCAAAATGTTTAATTACCTTTATATAGATTGCCTACATAATGGTTTTCTTATAATAATAAATATAATTTTAATTCAGTACTTACTGTTCTTTGCATAAATTGTAATTTCTATGGTAAATAAATGTTTTATAATTTCAAACATGTTTTTAGTTTTTAAATTACTTTACCTGAGATTTTGTGTGTGATTAATTATTACTATAGGCATCGTGAATTTCAGCATATTTTTCCTGTACTGTACTGTATAATTAATATTGTGATGGCATGGATATTTTTAGGATAGCACTTAAGAGCACGCAGACGATAGATGATACACTAGCGCCACCATCACATTTTTATCAATCTCTTTTATTTATTAGCGAAAACTAAAAAATCATGTTTTCATATTATTATTTACTACATAAAGGCTTTTATTCGAAAGTATTATAGTTTTCCATTACACATTGTTGTCATAGTTTACTATGCGGATTTTGGTAGCCACCGTTTTCGGTTTAGTAAACTGTGACTACATTGTATAATGGAAAACTTAATACTTTTCAATAAAATCCTTTATCTAGTAAAGAATAATATGAAAAGATGATTTTTAGTTTTCGTTAATAAATAAAAGAAATTGATAAAAATGTGATGGTGGCGCTAGTGTGCCGGTATGTCTCGTCTGCGTGCTTTTAAGTGCTATCCTGAAAAATATCCATGCCATCACAATATTAAATAGTGCAGAAAAAGTGGCTAAGGCACGTAAAAAGATCATGCAGAGATCAATCATGCACTATAACAGTAAATGCATTCGCATGTAAAAACATGCTTATAGCAATCAAATATTGTCATGCGCAGGCACAAAATATTATAGAGCACAACCTGGTAGGCACCAATAAGTAAAACGCTAACGCACATGATAGTATAATGTTACGGAACTATGAATAGTCGCAATGCATTATAATATATAAGCGGCCAAGTGCGAGTCGGACTCGCCCATGAAGGGTTCCGTAGTAGCAAATAACATAATAGAAAAGTCTTGTAGTATGTTTTTTAAAATTTTTATATCTGAGTTGATTGAATGAAAGGGAAATTGCCGTTTATGATTTATGACATATTAGAAAAAAATTACTAACTAGATCTTGTTCAAACCAATTTTCGCTGGTAGTTTTCATGGTAATGAACATCATATATTTTTTTTAGTTTTATCATTCTCTTATTTTAGAAGTTACGGTGGGGGGGGACACACTTTTTTCCACTTTGGAAGTGTCTCTCGCGCAAAGTATTCGGTTTATAATAAAATGATATTAGAAACCTCAATTTCATTTTTGAAGACCTATCCATAGATACCCCACACGTATGGGTTTGATGAAAAATATTTTTTTGAGTTTCAGTTCTAAGTATGGGGAACCCCCAAAATTTATAGTTTTTTTTCTATTTTTGTGTCAAAACCTTAATGCGGTTCACATAATACATCTACTTACCAAGTTTCAACAGTATAGGTCTTATAGTTTCGGAAAAAAGTGGCTGTGACATACGGACGGACAGACAGACAGACAGACATGACGAATCTATAAGGGTTCCGTTTTTGCCATTTGGCTACGGAACCATAAAAATGCCGTCAATTAGATATTTTGAAGCGGTGCATTACATGTTTTCTTTCTTTAGGCCTATACGTTTTGATTTCTTGAGCTGTATTTTATAGTGAAAGCTGCAAATAAGGTTGTGACGTCACTACAGTACGGTGGAACCATAATTTTATGTGCACCGCCGGCAGCTTAACTTTACGTGCTTGCACGATTGGTCAAAAAGTTGTGCATTCACATTAGTTTATAGTGCCCCATTTTTCTCAGTGCATAGTGCATATTTATAAAAGGTTTAGGTATTTTTGCAAAAAAAAAAACTTGCCAGGTTAAGGGTTAACCAAAAAAGTTTTGAGTCCTGGTCCCTACCCTACATTCGGGTTGTTTTGTATTTCATCAAAATACAGTTGATGAATATGCTGACGCGATTTGTGTGCAAACACCCTATCAGCGTGTACTTCGTGTTTTACACTCGTTCCCACATTCTACCATTTTGTTGAGACTTGAGTCATATTTAGGTATCTAACTTGCTACGTAGTGCGTAAAGAAAAACCCCAAACAAAAATGGAAATAAAATGTAAGTACTTTAATCATTTCAATAAATACAATTACATTAACACATAAAACAATATATTTTTCATAGAAATTCTCAAAGTGAGTTTATTTAAATGTTGTACTTTAAAATAAATACATAAATTTATTATCTGTATTATTTGAAAGTAATCCAAGTTTAAAAAATATTTGTTTTATTATCACCAATCAACTACATTATTTCCAAAACACTGCTTTATTTTAACTGTCTATTCATACATATCACTAACTTCATTCACACGTGAGTTTATACTAAATGGATTATAATGGATATAAAAATACGCTATGAAAATATATAAAATTGTAGTGTGCAAAAATTTCTTGTTATTTACTATGCACAAAACATTACACCTCTAGCACACCGTCGGTTAAGCCACGTGTCCAGCCCTGACGTTTGGAATAGGTACACTTGTACTCTGAACTCGTTGCAACCACTTTTTAACTTTCTTCGTACATTGCTGTCGTAAAATACAGATGATTATAACGGCCATAAACACTGCCGTGATTACTACAATAATAATTATCGATAGATAATCTAACTTGGATTGTACCGTTGTTCTAATAGTAGCTTGGGCCTGGGCGACCGCTACGTTTTATTGTTTGCTCTGTCCCCAGCCCATTATGACTTTATCTCAATAAAAACTGAGGTGAAATGACATGACAATGAAAATGACAGAGGTGAAGTACAACTAATCAGTTTTCGCACACTATTACAACATCAGAATATTGTTTCGTAAAATTTTGACAACTACAAATTTCTCAATAAGTGTATGCGCGTATATTTATTGACCTACTTGGTTACATTACGATATATGCGCATACCTATAAATGACAAACATTTTTCATGTCGCAATACTTAAATCGCTTACACTTTCACGACATAAATGAAATACATTTACATATTGCTTGATTTTGAAATACATATATAATTAACATATACTTAACCTACTGCGATAACCTATTTTTCAAGGGATCGACTTGAAATAATAAGAGTAAAAAGTTTGCCTCTAAGGTAGCTAACTCGAGCGGATATTCTGCTATACATAATTTAACCGTCACCCTACTAAAGTTAGGGCGACTCACCAATACCAGCTCGAGTCAGCGCCGTAACAAAAAGAAGTAGGAAAGAACTATTACTAGACCGTCTTATCACAACATTCACAACACAGTAACCTTATCGCTCTTATGGTATCAGAAACGTTCGTATGAAATAACAACAAGTACAGGTGAGTACACAATACATTGGGCGATTTCCTTATTCTATGATCACTATGAATTTTTACCTACATAAGTTTCTTTATTCTACTTATTTCGAACCCTTGGCATCCCAACAGTCGAGGGACTGTTGAGCCTCGCGGCCTACGGGAACGCTATGAGTTAAAACGTAGTTGCGGTTTGACAGTACGGCCACTTCTAGTTTTCTTAGGAAAATCGCTGTCATTTTTCTCACCCAAAGTTGACTCTTTACCGCCCCCATGCTTTACAGTGTTTTTTGTCAAGGAGTTAGGCGTGCAACCTTTTTTTTTTTTTTTTGACGCGGAGAAAATCCCTTCGGATACCTTACCGGTTACGGAACACCGGTAAGGTTATGTGGTGTTACCACTAAAAACTCCGCGGTGTCACCTCTCAGCCGCTATCGGCCGGTACCGTGTGCTTCTTCATGCTCCACAGCCCCGGCGCGGCCGGCCGCTCCTTAAGCGGCCCCGGCTCGCCAACGGCCTCACGGCACCCTCTGCTGAATTAGAGGGGCCGGAGTAACCACCGCCTTGGCCTCTTGGCCCAAGGACAGGCGCGCTGACACGCACACGCGCCTGCCTTCCACTCCGGAGGGCTGTCCGTTGGTCGATGGAATCCCGTTTCCACCGTCCAACCAGCCCTCATAATTTGGGGCCTGCTAAAGCAGGCCCTGCCCCAGTCCACCTGACGGCGACTGGGGCCCACACAGCCGGCCGCAGGGGATAGGGAGAGCGGCAACGTAACACCGACACTCCTCTTCCCCTGCGGCCCCACCGATGCCGTGCCAAGCGCCACGGCCGCGCTTGGTCGCGGAGGATAGGGCGAGCGGCAACGACACACCGACACTCCTCTTCCCCCGCTACCCCTACCACGGCTGTGATGGTAGGGGGGTCATCGTCACCCCCCTTCCCCCACAGCCAGGCCATTCCCTCCAGGAATGGCCTCCGCCGGGCCCGGGGTGGCCTAAGCCTCAACCCGGGCAATGGGTTCCTCTTAGCTTCCCTGCGGCCGAGGCAACCGCAGGTACTGAGCCCCCCCATCGCGATAAGATGGGAACCACATCGGGGGGGTAGGCGTGCAACCTAGGTTAACCTTCAACCTATCTATTATATATGATATGTTAGCATTCCGGTTAGGTAACTGTAGCCTAAAAACTTTATCAAATCGTTTAAGGATGAGATAGGAACCGTCATATGGACATTTTAAAGGTTTTCTTACTGTATCATCTCTCACGAAAACGTGTGTACACTTTTTAAATCAGGGTGCACAAAAAATGATTTATTACTACCGTGAGACTGTAACGCTGGCTTATACGCATTTATCCTCTTACGTATTTTGTCTACTAGGTTATCGTCGCTTATACCTGATTGATCTGCGTTATAAAAATCACTAGATAACCTAATCGTCTTGCCAAAAGTCAGCGGCGCTGATGCTTGATGCTATTGTCGCTTCTCAGCGCTGCTCTAAGACCGAACATTACGGTAGGCATCTCATCGACCCACGAAGTGTTACTACTGAGTCTAGCCATTAAGGACGTTTTGAAAGAGCGATGCTAGCGCTCCACCTGGTTACTTTGTGCATTATAACTACTAGTTCTTTATCTTTTTAGGCCTAAATACTTCAATAAACTTGCAAAAAGACTGCTTTCGAATTGTCTACCTTGATCTGTGGTAATTTTAACTGGACAACCGTATCGTACTATCCATCCCTCGTACAAAACCTTAGCTACGCACTCGGCCGTAAATTCCTTCACCGGAAAAGCCTCTGGCCAACGTGTCTTCCTATTATAGTTACGCAATAACGATACCCATCTGCTGTAGTTAATAATGGTCCAACGATATCTATACACATGTGTTCGAAACGATCTGCCTGTGGAATAACTTGAAATTCTGACAAAGTATGCCTATTAATCTTCGATTTCTGACACTGGATACAACACTTTGTCCATTTACCTATGTTGCGACTACTGGCGCCATCTAGCGATGCCTCCTACAAACCCAAGCATCCTGAAGTTAGCTGTGCTTGTGACGTGCAAGCGCCGCCCTCCCCGTATCGTGACTAACGTCACACTATTACAACACAATTTTCGATAACTTCTTTCATACATACTCACTGGTTGTAATTTTATATCGAAATAAAGATTTTTCTTCTGATTTAAAATAAATACAAATTATTGAAGAGCTCCTGTCTTCCTCGAAGCTAAGTCGTAACATAAATCCTCCAAAGCCGGATGATAATCGTCGATCAGCGAACCGGAATCGAATCCATAACCGTTGAGATCGAGGAAGATTTCGAAACCAGAGGCAACCAGAAGCTGGAACATCATAAGCGGTCATCTCCAGGGTATCGTTCCTTTTAGTATCCCGTTTCCTAACCCCGAGTTTGCGTTAATACCGTGTCTTTGTTCTAGTGAGTTGGTGTACGTACCTATCGTGTTCAAGTGGTCTTTGCAGAACTGTAAGTACTCTTTTCTTTCTTATAAATTCCCGAAATGAGCGACGGTGATTCTAGACTGGCGCCTGAGGCGACTGGAACTCGTTCTAGATCGAAATCGCCGCACCAATGTAAGGAGAATTCAAATTCGGAAAACCGTTTGTCTGAATTACGTAAGCGTCGCGGAGTTTTTAAGGGTCGTCTTACTCATTTTGACAAATATATTTCTAATTTAGACCCGTCTGTACTAGATTCTCAAGATTTAGTCGAATTAAAAATGAGAGTTGAGGCGATTTCTGACCTGTATGAAAAGTTTTCGTGTATTCAAAGTGAAATTAAAGAAACAAGCAATGACGAAGATTTATCTCTTCACTTAGAATACAGAAACGATTTTGAGTCTTTTTATTTAAAATTAATATCCACAGCAAAGTGTTTAATAAGTCAAAATGAGCAGGATAGTACATCTAATTCCTTGCCTTCATCTAGTGGTCCTATCAAAGTAAAACTACCTCAGATTAAATTGCCAATTTTTGATGGCTCTTACGATAAATGGCTGGAGTTCAGAAATTCATATTTAACCATGATTCATACTCGTAATGACCTAGATCCGATCCATAAGTTCCATTACCTTAGATCATCGCTTGTTGACACTGCATTGCGAGTTATAAATGCACTCGAGTTCACGGCACCCTATTATGCCCACGCGTGGGACTTGCTCGAGGAAAGGTTCCATAATAATCGTTTGTTAGTGCAAAATCACGTTAAATCTTTGTTTAATATGCCGTCTCTTAGCAAGGAATGCCCATCACAGATCAGAAATCTTATAGATACGACATTACGTAACTTACGCGCGTTAAATTCTCTCGATGAGCCTACAGACTCATGGGATACGTTAATTATTTATCTTGTGTCGTCTAAGATTGATGAATCAACAGAACGTGAATGGGAAACCCACAAAGGTCTACTTTTGTCTGGGAGTAAAAATAATTCCAGTAAATTATCCTTAAACGACTTTATTACTTTTCTTCGAAATCGTGCCGATATGCTAGATATGATAAAATCAGGAAAATCAAAAAGTAGTACATCAATAATTAAACCTAAATTTCGCACCGAGTCTAAGCAGTCAAGAGATCATAATAAACATGTCGCGTCTACTTTTAATTATAGTTCAGTGGCGTCCACTAAGCAAGCTACATCGGTTACCAAGGCGAATGCATATCGTAAACAAGGTCAAAGTCGAACTTGCATTCTATGCGGCGGTGATCATTTACTTTGTTCGTGTGCTAGTTTTCTTAACTTATCTGTGCGTGACAGATGGAATAAAGTTAAAGAAAATAAACTTTGTCATAACTGTATCCGTGAGTCCCATTCAGCAAACGAATGTGAGTTTGGGCCATGTAAATTGTGTAATAACAAGCATAATTCATTACTGCATATTGATAGCACTGTGTCTTGTCATTCGTCTGCGTGTCCGGCGCAGAATGCAAAACTGCCGTTATCAGTTGCGTCATCCGCGCAGTCAGCTGATTCGCACGAGTCCAGTGCAGGTATATCAGAGGATTGTCGTAATGTGATGACATGTAATTCGTTACAACCGGTTTTATTGTCTACCGCGCTCGTCGAGTTAGCCGATTCAGATAATAATTACCTTACGGTTCGTGCCCTGTTAGACAGTGGTAGTCAAAATTGTTTTTTGACAGAAAGCGTTTGTAAACTTTTGAAGGTACCAGTAATACAGTCCGCTATTCGTGTTTGTGGTGTAGGGCAAAGCTTATCACAGTCCACCCACGCGTGCAATATTCATATGCGGTCGAAAACATATGAATATGAGGCCGATATAAAATGCTTGGTACTTCCGAGAATTACCTCGAAGTTACCATCGGTAAGCGTCAATGCCGAATCTTTATGTATACCTAGTTATGTCCAATTAGCCGACCCTACGTTTAATATTTCAGCTGAGATAGATTTATTAATAGGCGCGGACATATTCTGGGATCTGTTAAATGATAACAGAATAAGGCTTCCGTCCGGTCCTTATCTACACGACTCCAAGTTAGGATGGATTGTAACCGGTCGTATTAACAAATTATATAACTCAGCACACGTCCATTGTAATTATGTGCAAATCGAATCGCAGTTGCGCAAATTTTGGGAGTTAGAAGAAATTCCTACGTCTAAAGTGATGTCTAAAGATGACTATGCATGCGAAGAATTATTTAAGAAAACTACAGTACGCGATTTTAACGGTAGGTTTTCAGTCCGAATACCCTTGAAAGAATCAGCTGATTCTTTGGGGGAGTCCTATACCATCGCAAAAAATCGCTTTTTATCGTTAGAGCGAAAACTCGACCGTACACCAGAGTACAAACAAATGTACTGCGATTTTCTTCGTGAGTATGAAGAGTTACATCACATGAGTTTATTGCCAGGTGGTATCGAGAGCATAGATAAGCCCTATTACATTTTACCTCATCATGGCGTTTATCGTCAGAGTAGTACTACCACTAAACTTAGAGTTGTCTTTGCAGCGAACGTACCTACAACCTCCAATAAATCTCTTAATGACTTACAATACGTAGGGCCCCCTCTTCAAAACGACATTTTTTCAATTTTACTCCGTTTTAGAATATATCGACATGTTGCGTGTGCCGATATAGAAAAAATGTACAGGCAGATACTTATTCAGCCTGACCAACGAAACCTACAACTTATTCTATGGAGGTCTAATAAAAATGATCCCATACAAGTATATCGTTTAAACACTGTGACCTGTGGTACTACGTCTGCACCGTACCTAAGTATACGTTGTATGAAACAATTGGCTCAGGAATGCAAGGATGACGTCATATCTCGGTTCATAGACGAAGACTTTTACGTTGACGACCTTATCACTGGACATGACGATCGACAGACTTTGTTAGCCATTTGCGATAAAACATCCGAAGTTTTAAATGCTGCTTGTTTACCGTTACGTAAGTGGACGTTTAATTCTATGTCGGCAGAAAATACTAAGGACTTAGCTGTAAGTGAATATACCAACTCAAAAACGTTAGGTCTAGGGTGGTCCAACATAACTGACGAATTTAATTTTTCCACTCAAGTAGATAAACAAACATTTGTCGTCACGAAACGTCTCATGTTGTCAATTATCTCACAGATTTATGACCCCTTAGGACTTTTACAAGCTGCTATAATTAAGGCGAAAATATTATTACAAAAGTTGTGGCTCTGTAAATTAGACTGGGATGATGAAGTACCTACTCATATAGCGTCACAGTGGCACGAATTTATTTCAAGCCTTAGTCACTTGCAGGATGTTAGGGTTCCGCGTTACGTTATGGCTGAACTTTCGCGTTATATGCAATTGCATATTTTTACTGATGCGTCTATAGAAGCCTATGGCGCATGTGCCTATATACGTTCATTTAATGATAACTCGCCTATTACCGTTAGGTTGTTGTGTGCAAAGGCAAAAATAGCTCCGATAAGGTCAGTTAGTGTGCCAGACTTGAACTATGTGGAGCACTGGTTGGTGCCCGACTATACCATAAAATAATAAGTAATTTACACTTGCAATTTGATAAAGTTTATTTTTGGACAGACTCCACTATAGTTCAGGGTTGGGTTCGTACGTCTCCTCACTTACTTAAAACCTTTGTACAGAACAGAGTGTCCGAAATCAACACGCTCACAAATGATAGTACCTAGCGTCATGTGCAAGGCATACAGAACCCTGCTGATTTATTGTCGCGCGGCGTTCACTTCGAATCGCTAAAATATAGTGAATCAAGTCTGTGGTACTGTGGTCCTCAATTTTTGCGCGAACTTGAATCAACCTGGGCAGACAACTACGATGATCCAGTTAATGTTGACCTACCGGAATTAAAATCACAGGTGGTATCTGCAGTCACCACAAGCGAAAGTATTTTAATTGATTTTGATAAATACTCATCGTTTTATCGGTTACAACGCATAGGCGCATATTGTTTACGTTTTATTTATAACGTGCGCCGGCGGCCGGCAGCCGATCGCAAAACCGGTTTGTTATCTGCGGATGAACTACGCGCCTCGTTACTTATGTTGACTCGTTTCGCACAGCAACAATCTTTTACCGAGGAATACGATAATCTTAAAAATAATTTACCGGTAAAGGTGAAAAGGTGTAGAAAAGTTAATAAAATAAATGGATTAAATATATTCATGGATCATGATAGCATCATACGTATAGGTGGTAGGTTAAATAATTCTAAAAGTTTTACTTACGATAAGAAGCATCCAATGTTATTGTCGAGTAAACATAGATTTGCCGTGCTTTTGTTTACGTATGAACACAAACGATTATTACACGGTGGACCTCAACTTCTTGTTTCTGTTATGCGGGAGCAATGGTGGGTGCTTGGAGCTCGAAATTTGGCTAGGCAAGTAGTTCATAACTGCGTTACTTGTGCTCGTTTTAAAGGTGAAAATTTCACACCTCTTATGGGTAATCTACCTAGGGAACGGATCGAACCTAGCTTTCCTTTTATGACCTGCGGAGTTGATTACGCAGGACCAACCCTGGTTCTAGACCGAAAAGGTAGAGGTTCTCATTTTGTTAAAGGCTACATTTGCTTATTTGTATGTTTCACTACGAAGGCCATACATTTGGAGTTAGTGGGCAGTCTGTCAAGCCAGGACTACCTACTAGCCTTTAAGCGTTTTATATCACGTCGTGGCAAGCCATCTATAATATATTCCGACAACGGAAAAAACTTTGTAGGCGCTGAAAAGGAACTTTCAGTTGTCATTAATAGTAGCTCTCAACAGATTACTGACCTTGCTAGCGAGAACAACATAATCATTAAATTCATACCTAAGTACAGTGCTCATTTCGGGGGATTATGGGAGAGTGGAGTCCGTAGGTTCAAATTCCACTTGCGACGCGTCATGGGTAACGCTAGACTAACTCATGAAGAATTTACGACGGTATTAACTCAAATAGAAGCCGTCCTTAATTCCCGTCCACTCTCACCTCTATCCGCAGATCCTAACAATTACCTGCCGCTCACACCAGCCCATTTTTTGATTGGCCGCCCGCTGACAGCACCAGCCACTGAAGATTTAACTTCGGCTCCCACCACTCGTTTGGCACGCTACGACCGAGTGGAGCAACTTCGACAGCACTTTTGGGAACGCTGGTCTAAGGAGTACGTGTCAGAGCTGCAATGGCGAACGAAGTGGCAGACCAACGGCGAAATTGTCAAGCTGGACAAACTCGTGGTCATCAAAGAAGACGATCTTCCTCCATTGAAATGGAAAATGGGTCGTATCGTTCGCTTGATACCAGGCAACGACGGAATCGCCAGAGTTGCTGAAATCAGGACTTCTTCAGGCGTCATACGGAGAGCCTGTACGAAAATCTGTCCTCTGCCAATACCAACATCGACGGAATCGGATGACAAGAACCACAATGAAGCATAGACGAGTCTACAGTTGGAAGACATCACAATCTTCCAAGGCGGCCGGTATGTTACGACTACTTGCGCCATCTAGCGATGCCTCCTACAAACCCAAGCATCCTGAAGTTAGCTGTGCTTGTGACGTGCAAGCGCCGCCCTCCCCGTATCGCGACTAACGTCACACTATTACAACACAATTTCCGATAACTTCTTTCATACATACTCACTGGTTGTAATTTTATATCGAAATAAAGATTTTTCTTCTGATTTAAAATAAATACAAATTATTGAAGAGCTCCTGTCTTCCTCGAAGCTAAGTCGTAACAACCTATCTCTCTGTTCATATTAGGCCAAAATATTTTTTGCTTTATTAACTTCTTAGTTGTCCTAATACCTGGGTGACTCAGATTATGAATAGACTCAAAAGCTGTTTCCCTCAAACTTTCCGTTAAATAGGGTCTAACGTTTTCTGTTGACATTTCACAATATATCGGTTTGTCACACTCTGGTTTAAACATTTTTCGCAATACAAGGTTGCTATTGTTATTGTCAAATATGGTTTTAGCAATGTAAGGTTCTTGTTCCTGCGCGGTAGCTAATTCGTTGAAATTCAGTATTGTGGGACAGGATATGGTCTCGACGCGCGATAACGAGTCAGCGACAATGTTGTTTTTACCTTCTACATATCGTATATCCGTTGTGAACTCACTGATAAATAACAACTGCCTAGTGCGATGTGGCGTTTCTTTGTTACTATCTTTATTTCTAAACTAGCTGATGCTCGCGACTTCGTTCGCGTGGACTTTAGGACTCCGGCATATAAATATAGTCATCAGGCTGAAAAACTTTTGCTAATGCGTCATTAATGTATATTTCTAACAGTTTAGCTGGACCATTATATTTTTGCATCAGGTGTTCCAGATCTTCGAGTTCTATACCTCAACAATAAAGTTCATCAGGCTGAATAACTTTTGCTAAGACGTCATTCTAATCATTCTTATTATAGTTTAGCTGGACCATTATGGTTCTGTATCATGTGTTCCATTTTCCAAAATCAATTATAGCCTATATGTTGATAAAAAAAATTCATTCAAATCCGTCCAATATTTTCGGAGATTAGCGTGACAGATTTTTTATTTTATTTTTTACTATATTACAGTCTCCATCGCCCCAATTTTTTTTAAAATATATTCAATGTACAGATACCGTTTTTTACTGTTTTATTATACGTAGTGACCATTATGTTTCTGGATCAAGTGTTCCAGACTTCGATTTTTATACCTCAACAAAAAATGCTCATCAGGCTGAACGACTTTGGCTAAGACGTCATTTTATATTTCTTATAGTTTAGCTGGACCATTATGGTTCTGCATCAGGTGATCCAAGTCTTCGATTTTTATATCTCGACAAAAAAAATTCATCAGGCTGAACTACTTTTGCTAAAGCGTCCTTTTTATATTTCTTAAAATTAAGCTGGACCATTATGGTCCTACATCATGTGTTCCAGATCTTCGATTTTTATATCTTAACAAATAATGCATTTTATATTTTTTTATAGTTTTGCTGGACCATTATGTTTCTGCATCAGGTGTTCCAGATCTTTGATTTTGATAACTCAACAAAAAATGCTCAGCGGGCTAAACAACTTTTGCAAAGGCGTCATTTTCATATTTCTTGTCGTGAAGCTGGACCATTAAGTTTTTGCATCAGGTGTTCTAGATCTTCGATTTTTATATTTCAACAAAAAATGTTCATCAGGCTAAACTACTTTTGCTAAGGCGTGCTCATTTATGCTCATTTATATATTTTTTATAGTTTAACTGGACCATTAAGGCTCTGCATCAGGTGTTCCATTTTCAATTAAAGTGTATATGTTGCTCAGGCTTAACAGCTACATAACGAAAAAGTTTCATTCGAATCCGTCCAGTATTACCTGAGATTGGCGTGTTCTAACAGACAAACAATCGCCCATAGAAAAATTATCTTTAAACTTTAAATGATGATAACTTTTTTATCTGACAACAGATTTTGATGAAACAAAGCCTATATGTTGCTCAGGGATGAGCTTAATCTTTTAGTGAAAACCGCGTAAAAATCTGTTCAGTAGTTTTAAAGATTAGCGAATACATACAGACAGACAGACAAAAAAAATCTAAAAATCTTTTTTGTGTTCTGTTACTCTTTTCTTATCGCCCACATCCATTTTTTGTAATTTTTATCAAATGTACAGACACGTGGTTCCTACTGTTTTATTATATGTATTATTATATTATTATATGTATTGATGCAAAAGTTAAAGGTTCATGATCCGTAAAAATAATTAACTGCTGTCCCTCAAATAGTTCCCGAAAATATCTAACTGACAAAAATATGCCTAATAACTCTCTATTATAAGTGCTGTACTTTTACTGGGATGAAGTCATCTTTTTTTTGTAAAATACCCTAATGGCTTCCAACACCCTCCTATATTTTGCTGTAATACTGCGCCTACGCACGTATCTGAAGCATCTGACATTAAAGCTATGGGACAACCTATCACTGGGTGAGATAGTGTAACGGCGTTTTTTAAGCTCTGTTTACACTGCTCAAAAGCTAAAATTGATTCCTGGTCCCACTCTATCTTAGTTTTGTCCTTCTTCTTAGAGTTATGAAAATATTTATTTAATTTAGCCTTAATTTCTACTGCTTTGGGGATATGTGATCTATAAAAATTTATTATGCCTAGGAATCGCCGAAGATCTTGCACTGTCTCTGGCCTTGGGTAATCTAATATCGCCTGCACTCTATCGGGGAGTGGCTTTATGCCCTCCTCTGACACTTCGTATCCTAGAAAATTAACTTTTTTCTTACCAAAGCTGCATTTTGGGATGTTGATCGTGATGCCAAATTCCTGTAGCCTGCTGAATACCTGCTCCAGGTGTTCCTGGTGCTGTTTTTCCGTGTCCGACACCACTAAAATGTCATCCAAATAATAGAATACAAAATCTAGGTTTTTAAGTACTGTAGACATGAATCTTTGAAAGGTTTGGGCTGCGTTACGCAATCCAAAACTCATACGAGTCTACTCAAATAAACCAAAACGGGTAATTATGCTTGTTTTCTCAATATCGGGCTCAGCAATTGGAATAAAATGATAGGCTATTTGATTCAGTGCTATGCGCCTTTGTAACCGGACGAGCATCACTCCGCTAGCGAAATATAATATTTATATTCACGTTACGCGCGGCTTTAGCCGCTGCCTGCCTTCGCCATGAGTTTCAAAAAACTTGTGGTCAACGAACTGCTTGCGTTCCTGTGGAAGCAGCTGGATTGCATGGATGAAGTCAGTGTGATCCACATTTGCACCAGCAACTGGAGCGAGGAAGAGATCCGTAGCGCAAAAGTGCTACTATATGAGTCGCTTGGAAAGAGCAACCGAATGCCGTCTCGCAGGAGAGATGAAAAGGGAGAGAAGAGTCTACAGGACACCATCAGGTTGTTCAAGGAGACCGATCCGGATGAGTGGCCTGTGGAGTTTGTCTGCAAGGATCTACACCGCCTACCACCCGTCACGTTCGATCACGTCGATGTTACCAGGTTGTTAAAAGACATAACGACGCTGAAGTCAAACCTGGCCGATATAAGGTTGAAGTTTGAGGCTTCTCAGACAGTCATCGCTGATTTGCGTTCGGAATTAGTGGAACTAAAAACCATTATTTCCGAAAGTAGGTCACAAGAAGGTTCAAAACTCGACACGCGTAGCGGTGTACTCAATGCATCGCACTCAAGTTTCGCGTCAGCGAAATTGGATGATTCGCCGGTCATTGCCGCCGTCGAACGGATTGCGTCACCCCGTCCTGCTCCTCGTGCATTTTCTGCACCTGTGGTGACGAACGTGAGCACGTCAACACCTCGTGCTTACGCGAAGGCCGCCAGCCAACCTCCCGGGCAACAGCAGCTATGTAAGAAAAAGTCGGCGCCATCAAAAGTGCCAACTTCCGAAATTGTTCCGGAGATGGGACCCGTTGACGATGAGGGCTTTACCAAAGTTGAAAAAAAGCGGAAGAAGCCTACTCGTAGAAACAAGTGCGGCACTGCGCTCAGCGGCCCCAACATGTTGCTGCGTGCTGCCGTACCGACGACTTTACTCTACGTGTCCCGCCTTCATTACTCTACGAAGAGTGAAGAGTTGGTGGAGTACGTGAGGATCAAGACCAAGCTCACCTTAAGAGTCGTAAAGTTGGAATCGCGTCACAACGTGAATTTTAATTCATACGTGGTGCGTGTTCCAACCGCCCAGCTGGAGACCTTCACTAAGGAAGATTTCTGGCCGAGAGGTGTTGTCTTCCGGCGTTATCGCGGGAGGTTACCGGACACCGCGACATTGTGCAGTGCGTCACAGAGTTTACGTACAAAATAGTGTTATTTTAAGTTTTATATTATATTTATGTTAGTCTGTAAGGTATATATAAATATGGGCCAATAATGTACTTGTATGTTTTGTTGCCTGAAATAAACGAATTTGTATTATTATTATTATTATTATTATTATTATTATTTCGTGCTTTTATATATTTGTTCTCCCTTTTTTTGCAAAAGGGGTAAAGAATATTGTGGCACGGGCCAGAGCCAAGTGCTAGATGATCTTATAATTATTTTATGCTATTGTAGGAATTTTCGCGTAATACGACATGTGTTTAATATGACAGCCTTTTGAATTGTGTGAATGATATGTGTGGGTATGTCTAGTAACTGCAAGCTTGTGTGAAGTGTTTTTGGAATGACAGCTGTTGTAGAAATAATTATTGGCACTATTTTAACTGTTTGAACCCTCCATTGTGTCTGTATTTCAATGGCCAGGTCTTTGTATTTGGTCATTTTTTCAGTATGTGTAGATTGTAGATTATGGGTGTTGGGTATCGCTATATCTACTAGGTATACAGTGCTGTTTAACTTGTCGTGAATTGTGATGTCCGGTCTATTGAAGAGGATAGTTTTGTCTGTGATAATTGTCCGGTCCCAGTAAATTTTAAATGAATTGTTTTCGAGTATTTTATCTGGTTCGTACTTGTAATAAGGCTGTTTCTGGTTGATAAATTTATATTTCAGTGCAAAATGTTGATGTAAGATAGCTGCTATCTGATCGTGTCGATGCTTATAGTCACTTTGTTATTATTATAGGCTCTATTAATGTCTAACGTACTAAAAACTTTTTTACCAGCTAGAATATTTGTAAAGTCTTGTAGCCTTGGAATGGGATATCTGTTACCGATACATGAAGTCACTGCACTGTTAGCTCAATTGTTTGTTTGTCAATGCACCGGCCAAATGCGCGTCTATTTGTTTATCGCTCTGTGGTCCCCATCGCGCTGTTTCGCTACCATATAAGGTAATTTTCACTTTACGCAGCTCTGATTGGCTATTGTTGCGCGTCTTTGGCCGGCACGCAAGCGGTACTCAGTAGTCTCCATCTTGTATTCAACAAGGCTTCGTTCGTGCTAGACTGTTCTCTGGATTTTTCATTTTTCTCAACGCGTTTGCACTAATTTTCAGTTTGTGTACCTATTTACTGATTTTGTATTGCTATTGAAGGGTGAAATAAAGTTTTGTGTAATACAACCAGCGTATCATTAACAATATCTATCGGGCTTTGTAATTGAATTAAATTTCCGGTAATCACCACAAGGTCTTAAGTCACCATTCTTTTTTGCTACAATATGTAAGGGACTCGCCCATGAACTTTTAGATGGCCTACAGATCCCTAATTCTTGCATAAGCCGAAATTCTTCTTTAGCTCTCTTATACCGATCCGGTGGTAAAGGTCGAGCCTTGGCATAAACCGGGAGACCTGTAGTTTCTATGTGATGAACAACATCGTGGCTGGGTGGTTCTCTTAAAGAAACGGGTTTAGTAACATCTGGAAACCTAGTAATGAGTGATAAGGATGATTCTCGTCTACTGTTTTGATAGATGGCTCTGTGTAACTAACAACTGACGCATGAACATTTAACTTAGTCAAATTATCGATAAGTTTCCTTGACCTTAAATCTATCAGTTATCCGAATTTCATCAAGAAATCTGCGCCTATAATAGGTTGTTTTACATCTGCAATAATGAAAGTCCAACGGTAAACTTTTCTTAAACCTAAATTTAAATCTAAAATTCTGATACCATAAGTTTTAATCTCTGTGCCGTTGGCGGCGTACAATTTATAATCTGAATTTTTAAGCTATTGCATAGCTTCTATCGCGGGCCTTGAGCGCGGGGACCAAATCCAGAAATTTCGTAACGAAAAAACCTCACGCTCCCCACTCCGACGGGCACGGAGGTGTGGCTTGAAGGCCATGCATCGTCTAACGTCGTTTCAGTTCGGCAGTCTTCGAAACGGCGTTGTGTGCGTGCGATTAAACGTATTGTACGACTCTACGAAACTCGCACGAATCGAGACGAGCTGCTCCGAAATCGGACGAATACATAAGCAGCTGTTTATGAGAAAGTATATATGTGTTTAGGTATTTATGTACAACAGTGAATAGCTGTACTTGAATATGAATGAACAAAGTTCATTTATTATTAATGAAGAAAGTCACGAAAAAATAGTGAAAGAAAATGAGCGAGTACTCTATATACATACATTTTATTATTATCACAAATGCAGTATTAATTTTGAATTGAAAATATAATACTGCTATAAAGATAACCTAAATTTTTGATATTAAAATGAGCGATATTAAAAGTAGCCCTCTTTTATACACACAAACACACACACGCGTATAGTTTAAATTCTCAATTTAGATTCTCAATATATGTATATATTCTCAATGTATATACATACAACGTCCCTTTTAATTAACTACAAATACTTTAACTGCTGCTTCATCTAAGGTGTAACAACCGTTTTGTTGCATAAAATAAAAAATCCGCAGGTTAGTTTTTTTTTCGCTTCTTCTAACAAAAATATTAAATTATTTACGCAATCCTCCTGTATGTGGTCTACTAAAATTCATTCATACTCGTACTTCTAAACACTTATAGGCACCGCCCATCGCCATCTATCTCCGTCTTACTGTAGCAGATTGTGTGCGATAGACAAAGTCATTAATATCAGTCATTAAGAAATAAGTAAAGGCACAGATTACTAATAAGTTACTACGTAACAGATACATCACTTCCCTACAAACGCCAAATACCTACGCTTTATTTAACTAAACTTTCTAGCTGTCAAGCGACGCGAGGAAATATGAGCTTAACTGCTTTGACTCAACGGAGCGTTTTAAGTGCACAGTGGGCGATGACGTCGGCCGTTGTAAGATTACCTTAGGGTTGACTCAATGTTGTAAAATACAAAAATGAACGTGACGCATATTTATGAAAAGAAATTTTATTAAAAAGGATCTATAGATGATTTGACTTTAAAAGTTGTGACGTAATAAGAGCGTGTGATTTTCATAGAAACTTCATTAACTGTGGATGTACCGTACATCGCAATGAGAAACATACGATATTGAGTAATTCTTTATAGCATACTTTCTAGTTTACGTAAATCGTTGTTATATACTTTACTAGAGGAGCTCGGTGGCCCGCACTAGCACTTTCGCATGTAAAGCGGCACCGGGCGTGGTCCGCACTTGGATGGGTGACCACAAGTGGCATAAAAATTGAGCTCCTCTGTGCTTCGGAAGGCACGTATAAGCCATTGGTCCCGGCTGTCATATTGTATGGCAGTCGTTAAGCTATGTCAGATGCCTTTAGGCAGCTTGAAAAATCTGAAACCAGTGTTGGCCACTTACACACACGAAAAACAACAACATATACTATCTGGATACAGTACATCGATGTTAAACTTTCGACGTTCAGTAAGACAATCAAACTTCATACCTACAAAATAATCTGATTGGACGAGACAGTACCAAATCCTATTCTATACGACTACCTACTTTTTAACGAAAAAAAAAAACACTTACTTTCCTCGTCTTTTGGCAATGTGAAAAACGACAATTCTTTATTGGTTCTTTGATTTTGGCATTGGAATACCGCACAATAATGTCTTGACATTGTTAAATATAACGCTTGTTTATATTGTAAATATAATATAAATATAAGAAGATATTGTAAACAAACAATACGCAGTAAGCAAGTCTCATGCACGCGACTACACAGGCCGGAGTGCGGCGCCCCTTTGCCACTTGGGCGTTAGAAAACACGGCTAGCCGGTAGGTACATTTTGAGCGATCTTGATCGAGTGACGGAGGCCTGGTAAAGGTAGGTACATACCTGTTAAAAATTCAGAAAACCTCAAGCAGGCGCATGAGTCATGGCATGGCGAGTGGCAACTACTTGTTTTGTTACGGATATTCCGTCAATCTCCAAATGGACCATGTGGTCTCATGTGACTGCGCTTTCCACCTGGGCTTACACACACATTCACATTGACACTTTAAGACCAAACGAGCTGGCATTCAAGCACTCAAAAACACTTCAAACGCCTGAAATTTAACTAGCACACTGCACTGATGGGTACAAACAAATACGTGTACATTATCTACGAATATTTAGAATCCCGTGCACTCTGTGATACGCAGTACTTTAATAATTTTTTGTGACGCAGTTTAGTTAGTTACTATTATCCTAAATAGGTAAATACTTAGCACATAACGGCGACACTATGAACAACTTCTGCAAAACCGCGAATAGAAATTTTACCTATTTTCATGACGGAAATTGCCGGTTGATTTCCAATTAAAAATGGTCAAGACATTTTACCTACGCGCTTTTGTTTGTAATTATAATTAATTAATCGCATGGCACCTGTAGGCCTATGGACTCAAACAGACTGACTGAATGAATCGAACAGAAAGCAAGCCGGCTGGTCAAGGCTAGGTAGGTACATTGCGCTTTTGGCGACACGAGGCTCGAGTGAGATGCGACACTAGGGAAGAGCGAGATTAGACTGTCTCGCACGTGTATCGCGGCGGCTTTGTCGGCGAATGTTAAAAGAATTAAAAGATACCGCTTTTGTTTACGATTGCCGCAAACGGCTGTTAGAATAGCACAAAGAAGTGCCGCAGTAGCAAAGAGTTCATACAGTACAGATGTGACAATTGTTATTATTGTAATGAATACAAACACATCAAAGTCTATTTTTTATCTTTTATTTAACTTGTAAAACATGTTTCCGATTTAAGATCTACTTAGGCATACTTACCTTTGAAAAATTATACGATGGTAATGTCTTTAAGTGCGTGAGAAACTACAGAGTACATTAATCTCCTATTTTGGGACCTTTTATTGGGAGGACCTGGGATTTGGGAGTTATAAATTTCCATAATAAAGAATAGTGAAAATCTCATGACTTAAAATTTTTATAAAACGGTTTGGTAATATTGGTATGATAATGGATGGATACACCTATTTTTTTTTATTTTTTGTTTGAAAGGTGACGCGATCAAAAATTTTTAAGCTATTGCATAGCTTTTATCGCGGGCTTTGAGCAGCCACTGAATCAAGAAAATCCGTAACGAAAAAACCTAACACCCCCCTACTCCGCCTACGAACACGATGCTAGGTGAGACAGCGTGCTTTTTGGCGCAGCCTGAGGGCGAAGGCCGAGCCGAACCCCATACTTTTACCCATTTTCTGAACTGGAAACATGTCTTAGCCTAACCTCAACAGCCGCACGAAAAACTGCGGGCTGCTAATTGCATAAGTTACTTAATAGATTCAGGTGTTACTTTGCGGAAGTCAAAGTTACATACTATGTGATTTGAATTATTTTGTGTGATTCCGCCACCAGTCAGTTCATGCAAACTATTGCCGGCCGGCGCCCACCCACTACTGTTAGTCCCAGCATACCTGCCACCAGCAGCCCGTGTGCACCCGCCACCAACAGTCAATGTATGACCCCTCCCATGCTGCTGCAGCCGCTGTGGCTGCAGCAACATCGGACGTCGTATACGCGACACGTGTTTCGCCTCTTCACAAGGCATCCTCGGGCACCAAACAAGTTGTTGATCGTTCGGCGGTCAAACGTCGAATGATAAAAATTCACCGTATTGCCATCCTTTTATACTATTAGAGAAGAGGGAGGTGGTGGGGGAGCGGAGTTACCGGAACTTTCTATTGTAAAAATATTTAATAAAGGGGAATTATTTACCTCTAGTTGTTTATTTATTAATTGAATATTTGATTTTTTATATTTATTAATTTCTAATTGCTCCCAAATACTCAATTTTAACCCTTTTTCTTCGGTGTGTAATATTTTGTAAGTATTATTTGATGATAAATTATGATTTTGATCAAGTAGGTGTTCTGCAAAGTTGGACCTTTCTGGGTGTTTGTTCTTATACGCATTAATATGTTCATTATAACGAATTTTAAAGTTGCGGCCGGTTTGTCCAATATAAACTTGTTGACAATCATCGCAAGTTAGTTTGTATATACCGGATTTTTTGTCTGACTCAATTTTATCTTTTACATTACAAAGAGATCTTAGCGAATTTTTTGTTTTTAACGCTACGTATACCTTATTTTTTCTGAATATTTTAGAAAGGTCCAACTTTGCAGACCACCTACTTGATCAAAATCATAATTTATCATCAAATAATACTTACAAAATATTACACACCGAAGAAAAAGGGTTAAAATTGAGTATTTGGGAGAAATTAGAAATTAATAAATATAAAAAATCAAATATTCAATTAATAAATAAACAACTAGAGGTAAATAATTCCCCTTTATTAAATATTTTTACAATAGAAAGTTCCGGTAACTCCGCTCCCCCACCACCTCCCTCTTCTCTAATAGTATAAAAGGATGGCAATACGGTGAATTTTTATCATTCGACGTTTGACCGCCGAACGATCAACAACTTGTTTGGTGCCCGAGGATGCCTTGTGAAGAGGCGAAACACGTGTCGCGTATACGACGTCCGATGTTGCTGCAGCCACAGCGGCTGCAGCAGCATGGGAGGGGTCATGCATTGACTGTTGGTGGCGGGTGCACACGGGCTGCTGGTGGCAGGTATGCTGGGACTAACAGTAGTGGGTGGGCGCCGGCCGGCAATAGTTTGCATGAACTGACTGGTGGCGGAATCACACAAAATAATTCAAATCACATAGTATGTAATTGCATAAGTTGATAAAAAATACTATGCAATAGCTTTACCGCGGCAGTCCACGAGTGCCACACGTTTTTTTTTATTCAAGAATTTACGTGAACTCTTAACCGGTAATACTAAAATATTCGCACCTGAATCAATGTAGTGTGTAGCCAACCTATTGTATGTAGTCGTTCTTATGTGGGTTACATATATAAGCTTGGTATATCAATAAAGCCTAGAGTACGTCAGTAAACCTCGATCGTTTCACTTATCTCATACCTCCCACCTCACACGGCGACCCTGCCAGTCGGTACAGCTATGTACCAGCGCGGGCGTGCGCTCGCGCTCGCGCCGTCCGCGTGAAATGAATAAATTGCACAATGAAAATTAATTGTTGGAATAACAACTCGGTATGGGCTAAATTAAACTACTATTTATCCGGTGAACTATGAAATTATATTATTTTCACTTTTACTTGGAAGTGTATACGTCTGACGCCTAGCACAGTCGGTAACGGAATGAACGAGACAACTGGGCGTTGCAACTAAATAAAGACAGCAACTTGATTGCTTTAGTAATGCCATATTGAAAAATAAAGATTGATTTTTGCAAATTAAATAATCTAAAATCAACACGCCCCCTCAAAATTAATCTTTTATACAATAAAAAAAGTCCCTATGCAGAGCATACATAACTTCCAAGTTTATCTGGGGAATCACAAAATAATGATCCAACATTTGTTGCGAGGATTAGGAAAACCCAGTAAAACCTAATCAGATCATTTTATTTCATTCATAATATTAGTTTCATTAACCAATTTCATTAATTAGTATATCATTTTCGAATCTTCACTTATATATCTATGTATATAATTAATCAATAACAAAATCAATATTTACTTTAAAAATACATTATTGTTAACCCATGTTCCACCTCACCGCAGGTAGGTAATGGTTTCGTCTTCGTCATTGCATCTGTCAGAAGTTGACCTGTGGGAATGTAATTTTATTTCATTAGATACATATTTAATGTCTGTATGTTTAGTGCGTTTATCATCAGTTGAATTATTTGCAATATGATTATACATACATAGTCTACATATACGAGTATTATTATGGGTGTATCGATATCAACATATATACTTTTGGCTTAAAACAAACCATTAGGCTTCATACAACGCTATGTACTAGCACCAGACTGACAGTTGTTTCTTTGTACTCCAGGTTACTGAACAATGCTTAAATAACTGAAAGAAATACCCAGTTCTACTTTTTCTGTCATTTTAACTAGTTTCGAGCCAATTAGAATAAATATAGTATATTGTTATAGTCACACCTTTAACAACTTAACTTTAAGTCAACTGTGCCTTTTTAACACTCGTACCTAAGCACTCTTTTAATACATTACCATATTATCTTTTTTTAATTTTATTTGAATACCTGATATTATATTAACTTATAACTAAATCAGTTTTAGGAGAGCCTTTTACATTACGACATTGAGCATTATATATTGAATCAGAATTATAAATATAATAAATTTTAGAAATAGTATAAATTATATATTTTTTTTGAGGGTAGCGGTCAAAAACACTTTACGTCTTTTTGTCAGCTCGTATATATTTAATTTTTAAAAATACATATTTACTTTGAATTTATTCAAATAAATGCTAATGATATAGTTTAATAGCATCAGTACCTGCCAGATAATTTTTGCACCACTCCTTTCACTTAATATTATTTTGCACTCATCACCACTCCAAAATGGATACACTAGCGTTACTCAGCAAGAATATGATCGAGATGAAGGATATGTTTGCAGCCAAAATGTCATCTTTCGAAGAGTCTCTTGGCAATCATCGCACAGACACAGATACTGTGGTCCTGATCAGTGAGTACAACACTTTTAAAACTTTCATCTGGAAGGCGGTCTCCGGGCTAAGCAGGCAGCTGGAACTTGTATTACTCTCTCTAGATGAGTTTGAGATGCGGTCACGCTCCAACATTGTATTGCTTCACGGACTTGTTGAAAGTAAGGACGAGGTTGTTGCTGATGTGGTACATAAGATCTGCCTTGAAAAGCTCCAACTTCCTGTTACACCCAGCTCTTTCAATTCATGTTGGCGTATGGGTAGGGTCACCAAGACTAATAAACCTCGTCCCGTTTTGATTCGCTGCGACAATCTTCAAACTAGACATGCGTTATGGACCGCCAAAAAGCTACTGAAAGGCAGTGGCTTAACCTTCTCGGACTTCCTAACAGCATCGCGGCATGCAGTGTTTGTTGAAGCACGGAAGGTTTTAGGAATCAAGGGCTGCTGGACGAGTGATGGGAAAATCGTTGTGGTCACTTCAAAAGGCTCGAGGCGGAAGATAACCACAATGGCTGAGCTGCAGGATATAACTGATGAGCTGGCGGTCGCAAGTGTCGCAACCGAGTGTCAGGAGCTGACGGCAAGTCAGACCAATGCAACAGCTTCGTCTAGTTTTCTCCAAATCAAACCGCGCAGTGCTCGTCTTCAAGCCAAAGCGGTGAAGAAATAATATTTTATTAATCGTAGTTACATAACTTCTAGTTAGTATTTAATTGGGTTTTTTTTTGTTACTTTTGCAGGTACTTTACTTTTCACTTTTGCGGTACCAATTTTATTAAATTACTGCCCAAAAATAGTCAAATTAAATATGTACCACCAACTTTTTTCTAACCACCCATAAACTAGGTAACATAATCAGTCACTTAATGTGATTTGAGCTGTCATGTCAGATTTGACATTTAATTGACGTTTACATTTTATTTTCTTTTTTCTTTTTATGCTGTCTAGATATTCACTTAAGGCCTCACGTGTTATCCATCCTGTTGAATGCAATTATGTTATTATCCGTTTCTTTTGCTTGTACGTTAAGTGGACTTTAACTAAGCAGACGGCGAATTGCGCCGTACATCAGGGTGGATAACACGTAGGGGCCTTAGACTTCGATGTCTGCATGAGAGTTGTTAGTTCAGACTTAATTTATGGGCCTTCCTTTTTTTTTCTTGTTTGTTGTGTCTATATTTATTCATTTTTTTTTTACTATAAACATAATTTACTCGCATTAATTTTTAATATTTAGTAGAGTACCTTCCTATTATGCTTTATAAATAATTGACTATTTTTATTTAGCACTTAGATGTTTATGTTACATTCTGGTCTGGCAAGTAACTGAATTAGAAGTAAAGGGAACGGCGAATTAATTAATGTAATTTTTAGTTAAGATTAGTTTAGTTTTATATATTTTTGGAACGGAGTTCCTTATCGCACGTTGCGAAAAGAGGCTGGACGAACAAAATTAAGACCAAAAGTTGTAACGACACTTTTTGCTATAGTTGTAAGCCGTGCGGCGTGCGCGTGTTTCTCTGTCTGTCTCTCTCTCTCTCGAACTTCGTTCCATCCGGGTGTCCCTTGACACCTCTCAAGTTTTTATATATCGATGCCTTAGTTCACAAATGTATTAACTGCAAAATTTCAATTATTCAGTTTTTTAGTGCCAGACGCATTAAATTTCATGCTCTTTCGTTTCCGCTCATTGAAATAACGGAATTCCGGCTCTTTCTAGCAAAATCATAGTGACACAATTAGCTTGTCAACTAAGAAATATGAAAGTGTTAAAAGTGCCTTTAATCGAAAATATAGACAATTTTAAGAAAGTAATTTGATTATAAAAATTCTACGTTTTATCAGGATTTTTTTATATAATTTTAAACAAAACACCGGAAGTGACGACACACTGCAATCGAAGTTTAAATTTAGCGCTAATAAAACAATGACATCTGTCAACTGTCAATGTCTACTGTTTAAATTACCGTCTGTATGTTGGTTGTTGTCAAATTGTTGTGTTGGTAGATGACAGTGACAGTGACATATAATACAGGGGTGCCATTTTTTAAACGTGGAGTCACTAAACGAACGGTTTTTGTATGGAAAAAACCAGTAATTTAGGTGACATCGCGTTTCAAAAATGGCACTTCAGTACAGTACTGAAAGTGGAAATTGCCAACTTTACTCAAAAAATCTTCATCGTGACATCACTTCCTCAAATAAGCTTGACCTTGCTTGAAAATAAAGGTTAATGGGTTTTTTGCAAATATCTAAATAGGTAAGACCTTATTTTAAAATCTGATTTGAGAAATCTTCTCCTAGAGGCTATTCCTCGAAAAGGATTGCGAATCAGATCTTTTTGAAAATTACTTGACAAGCCAATTGTTATAAATATAATTTTTTGGTTACCAAATGTAATAACCACCTTTATTTTTGGAAATCTAAAAAAAAACTGACTTAAGCGATTTTAGGTTCACTAAATATTGAAAAATATAAAACACAAATGTTCTACGTAAATTTATTATATCTGCTCATTTATCATCGCTAGCTTTGTCAGTGTATTAAGTGTTGTTAACACATATGAATTAAAAATATTTCGAGGACATGGTATGTTAAATACTTTTACTACAAATGACTTTGCAAGAAGTAAGTGCACAAATGCATTAAATTATTTTAAGACGTTGGTTCCATCGTACATGTTAAAATATTAGATAATTACAATTGAACTAAATTATTTTGTATCAAGTTGAACTTAGTAAGGTGAATATGCAAGCGTGCTTTATACTTTTAAATCATTTTTGCATCGAAGCATAGTTTGGCGCGTAATTTTCCCAGCTCATTAACACACGCACGCCACATACTCTCATTACGCCGGCGGATAGCGGACTGGCCGCTGCGCCGGGCAACGCAAGGGGAGAGGGAGGTGCTTCGGGAGCCGCACGTGTCGTGCTCACCGCGAAGCGCCCCACCTCGCGAACCAACGAAGACTAGTTTGTTATGGTCATTACGAGGCGTCAACATTGTTTGTTTTTTTTTATATTAGAATATTTAGATACTTAAAGCTATAGTGAGTGCAATAATGTTTCGAAAAGGACGTAAACTGGTTGATTTAGTGCATCAAAATGATAAAAATAAAACTGATTCGCAAGGGTCGGGCCAAAAACCCGAGCCTAAGAAGGCTGCATCCTGTGGTTCATCTATACACAAAAGTAAGTAAAATACTTAATTAAAACATCAATATTATTATGTAATTAGTGATACACTGTTTTAAATGCCTACTTCAATAGCCAGATGTAGGTAAAATTATTTAGTTATAACTATTGTGCATTGATGAATGAAGTCTTATAGAGAAAAATAAACGCACTTAGTATGTTTGTGCTTAAGGATAACACAGTAAACGATGTTACTACTAATGCTTACTAATATTTTAAATGTAAAAGTCCATCTGTTACGCTTTTACGGCTAACCTGCTGAACCGACTTTAATTAAATCATGATATGAAGGTATGGAGATAGTTTGTGTCTTGTAAAAAGACAAAATAGTTTTATCCGACTGCTTTTTTATGATAAAGGGCAACAAACGAGCAATCGGCTCACCTGACGGTAAGTGATCACCGCTGCCCATGGACAACTGCAACACCAGGGGTGTGGCAAGAGCGTAGCCGGCGTTTCAGGAAGGATAAGGGAAGTGGGAGGGGGAGGGTTAATCTCGGGCCTCCGGTTCTCTCACTTATCGAACGAAGCATTGAAGCAGTAAAGCTACTACTCAAACATCGATTTTCTGTGAGAGTGTGGTACTTCCCCGGACGAGATGGCCCATTTATGCTACCAGCAAAAATAAATTTTGCCGGGAGCGTGGCTCTACCACAACAACAACAAAAAAAGTAATCTTTTTATCGTGATAAAGTGACAGTGATTGTTAAGGCCTTTATCTGAGGTGGAAAACTTGCCAGATCCTGGCGAGTTCCCCGTTGCAAGGTGCTTACCTCGTTTTAACTCTATTTATACAAAGCTTCGGTTTTAAAATTTTAAATGGTCTTTTACAGATACAACAGTAGCTGCATGCACAGATAACTACACATCTCAGGACAAAACTGAAATCGGAGTTTTGAAAGAGCTACCTATCCAAATATCACCAACTTCAAATAAAGATAATATTAATGTAACACCCGATGTCAATACATCTATTGAGGACATAGAAAATAATAATGGATCTGTGCCACTTGCATTACGACCGTCTTCTGATATTTACAACACAGAAAAAATATATATTTCAAATCCACCTAGTGAAAATAACCAAATAATAGATTAAATGCAGTCTCCTACTAAGATAAATACACAAGAAGATAACAGTCTTGAAGATATGGCTCCTGCTACTACAATATTCAATGCCGATCACTTAAACGAAAATAGTTCTCCGTCACTGCTTAGCAAAAATATATTAGAACAACAGACTGAATGCATTGAAGGCCATGAAGTCTCGCCAACACCAGGTACATCAACAGGAATAAGTGAAGATAATAATATATTATATAGAGATCTTTTTATATCAGATAGTTCAACTGATTGTGACGAATTGTCTCCTTATATCGATTCTGAATCGTCTTATTGTCCTACACCACCTAAGAAATCTTGTCCATCAATTTCAAGCAATAGTGACACAGAGGAAACCACAAAAGAAAATACATTAAAAAGAAGACAGAAAGCTATGCCCGAGACGTGGAAAAGAAATGTTTTAAAAAAAATGCGGCAGACAGGCAAAGGTTACATGTGTAGAAGTGAAAAACTTGTGGAAGCAAAAAAATGCAAGCCTACGGATTGTTCTAAATGCAGATATAAATGTAATTCGTTATTCCCGGATTGTTTGAGACAAGATATCTTCGATGAGTATTGGAATTTAGGAGATTCGAAACAACAAAAGATTATGATTTCAAGTTTCATCACAGATGCTGATGTCGCTCGTCTTTATACGAAGGCGAAGAAAAATCGAACCGTGGCTCGCCAATATTGGCTTTTTCATCAATTAGTAGGTAGAGAACGAGTTTGCCAAAAGTTTTTTTGCAACACTTTTAATATTAGCTCAAGCATTATTAACAATTGTTCAAAAAACAGAGGACTTAACGGTTTATATGTAGGCAATGACCAACGAAAAGGGAAAGTACCTTATAATATTACTTCGCCAGAAGCAACTGCCTTTGTTAAGGAGCATATTGACCAATTCCCTCGTATTGAATCACATTATTGTCGCAAAAATTCTAAAAAACTGTATTTAGATAGTGATCTCAACTTGTCGCGCTTATATCAATTGTACAAACAAGTATTTTGCCCTAACAAAAATATAACTCCAGTATCGTTTTATGTGTATCAAAGGATTTTTCACTCTTATAGTCCGAGACTTGCATTTTACAAACCGAAGAAAGATCAGTGCACAAAATGTAATGTGTATAAGCGATCTGATAATAAAGCTTCCTTACAGAAAGACTATGATGCTCACAAAAAGCGTGAACATGATGCTCTCATAATGAAGAAAGAAGATAAACAGAGATGCTTGGATTCAGGTGGTGCTTTTCGAGCCATAACTTTCGATCTACAGGCTATTTTATCGATACCATTTACCGGAGATTGCAAAATATTTTATTTACGTAAATTATCATTGTATAATTTTACTATATTGGATTGTTATGAGAATACTGGTTATTGCTATTTATGGGATGAATGTAATGGCAAAAAAGGCTCCACTGAAATTGGATCGATATTAATTAAATATCTTTATAGTTTGCCCGAAAACGTTACTCATGTCGCATCGTTTTCTGATACAGCTGGCGGTCAAAATCGTAACAAATATGTTACACTTGCGGCTTTATATGCTGTTAATAATATAGCTCACTTAGAGACAATTGATTTAAAATTTATGGAATCGGGACATTCATACTTAGAAGTGGATTCAATTCACGCCACTATTGAAAGAGCGCGAAAACATAAAAACATATTTACTTTACGTGAATATGCATTTGTGATTGGGTCTGCTAGAATTAAGCCAAAACCTTATGATGTTGTTGTTATAAAATATGGAGACTTCTATGACTTGAAAGGACTTGATAAAACGTTGAATCCTAATACAACAAAAAATACTAATAATGAGGTAGTTCAGTGGCTGAAAATTAAATGGCTGCGGGTACAAAAACAATCTCCCACTTCTATTTTTTATAAATATGACTTAACTGATCCAGATTTTCAAGAAATTGATATTGGCAAACATAAACAAAAAAAAACCAAAGACCAATACAAAAATAAATTAAAAATGCCTCTTAAAAAAGCATATGATTCGCAGATTGCAATATCTCAAACCAAAAAAAAAGATCTGTTGACACTTTTAAAAGATGGAGTTATTCCATCAGATTACAATACATACTATCAAGATATACCATGTACAGCAGAGCCAATAAATAATAATGTAAGTGATATTGATGAATCTTCGGATGATGATGAGGAGTTAAATATTGCAGAAACATAAATTTTTGAGTATTAATATATTTTTTGATGATTAAGATTTGTTTTGTTTATTCGGATTACTGGTCGTAGAATGGCCAAAAGTTAGGGCAGGGCTTATTTAAATTCGAATGTTTTTTGACTTTTTTATTTGAAAGTTTCAAATTCTTTTTTATTTAAAAACTAATTGTTTTTGACCGTCTAATTAAAGACTGCTAAATTTACGTGTGATTATAATTTTAGTCTAATGAGTCTTATAGAAGCCACTAGGGTTTATTGTGTTTGTTTTGTTTTTTGAATGAACAAATTTGTTTTGAGGATGTTTTGATATTTTTTATAATAATTGTAATTTTTTAACAGTATTTTTCTTTTCAAGTGTTTTTACAAAACATCAGCTAGTAACAGTGGGCGTAAAAATTATTTTCTTTTACTATTCATTCTCGAATGCATAATATTGGAGCATATACTAAAGACGTTTTATAAAAGCGCTTCAAAAGGGAATAGACTAGTTTTTAATGATCATAGAAGGTTGCCCTAACTATAGGACAATCGTCAATGATTTTTGATTACCACCTATTCAGTACTTTCATTGAAACCCCGTTTTTTTTAATAAAAATAATGATCATATATTATTACTGGTTGTTTTATTAAACTTTTTGGACCTTTTCGCTTACCTTTGACCTTTAAAATGGCCTGGTAAACTATGGAAAATGTTATTGGGTTTCTCACTTAATACCTGTCGAAAGTAATCGTACATAGTGCACAAATGTATTATATAGGGGGTTTTAGGTTTATTTGGCTCTTTTAGTAATGTTATTGTTATAAAAATAACTTAATATTGAGATATAATGTAGGCAAAGGATTAGTCTTTGGAATACATGCAAAATTGTTTAATTAAGATATACTAGTTTTGTGCTATCCATATCTCAATATTTCAAAACTTCAAAACGCTCCCCTGTAAAGTTGACATTCATGTAGATAGCACATTTGTGAACTAAGGCATCGATATATTCTTTATGCTCAATGTCTGACGTTCTTCGATATAATACTGATGATGAATATTTCTTCTTATCTTCCTCATCAGATAGTCTCTTTAGCGCGGAGAGTGACGATCTTCCATGTTTAACAGACAACTTGAATGTTACCTTTTCTTCTTTGGCGAAAAATTTCAATGTAGTCCACATCAACACACAGAGCATTCCAGATCACTACAATGAATTGTTGACTAACTTTTCCAACTCACATATTCATGCTATCCTTATCTAGGAAAGTTTCTTAAAACCCTCTCTCCCTTCTACCTTGTACCCTCTTCCGGGATATAGGCTTATACGTAATGACAGAACCTACTTGACTTACTGCAATGGCGTTGCGAAGATGGTGAGGTGTGGAGGTGTGGCAATTTACTTGCGCAGTGATATTCCTTGTCAAATAGTGTCACAGTCTTCTTCTCAGTATCAAGTCCCCGAGCACCTCTTTCTTAGTATTTCACTAAACCATTCCAAAATTCTTTTGGGTGTTTACTATAGCCATATAAACTACTTTAATTCGTTCGAAACGCTTTTAGCAGAGTTTCGTAGTCAATTTGAACATCTTATTATTATGGGGGATTTCAACACCTGTCTCATTAAAAATGACTCTCGGTCTTCTTCTCTTCTCTCTCTCATTCGATCTCTAGATCTTCATATCCTTCCTCTCAGTGCTACACATTTCCCTCATAATGGCCCTCCTTCGCTTCTTGATTTAATTATCACATCCTCTCCAAATCTAGTTGCTACACACGGTCAATTTAACGCAGTAGGATATTCAGCTCATGACCTTATTTACGCCTCTTTTATATTGCGTTCTCCTAAGCGCCAACGTAGATTGGTGTTAGTTCGTAATTTTAAGGCCATAGATGAAGAGCGCTTCAAAGCTGATTTATCTGCTACCGATTGGAGTTCTGTCTTGGCTGCTTCGGATGTTGACGCAAAAGTTAGTAATTTTAATGACATTATTTTAGGTCTCTTTAACAAACATGCGCCATTAGGCTCCGTACGGATTAAGCATCAACCAGCCCCATGGCTCTCCCCCGATATTAAAGTTCTTATGGCAAGGAGGGATAGAGCAAAATTAAGAATGCGTCAGTGCCCGTCAGATGAGAATCGATCCGCCTACACAACTTTACGCAACCAATGTAACAAAGCATGTCGTGAGGCCAAGCGCTAAAGGAATGGGGCTAGGCAAACAAAGACCCCAGAATGATATTCTAATGGATGTTAATGAGTTAAACAAATATTTTTGTGATTCTCCTACTTGTTTCTCTCCTGGGGTGAAGGAGGCCACCTTGGCCCGTCTGGCTGCTTGACCTGTTTGTGATTCTCCACAGTTCTGCTTTAATGAAATATCTAGGGATGACGTTGTTCGATACATTAAATCGATTAAGTCAAGAGCTATTGGCAATGACGATATTTCTCTTAATATGATTAAACCAATAGCTGTGTTTATTGCCCCCATCATTGCCAATATCATAAACAGTTCACTTTCCTCTGGTGTGTTCCCAAGTTTGTGGAAATATGGCCACATCATTCCACTTCCTAAAAAACCTAACCCATCTTGTCCTTCCAATCTACGTCCCATTTCCATCCTCCCGTTGTTATCTAAAATTATAGAACTTCACGTTAATCAACAAGTAACGAGTCACATCTCACGTTATAGCTTATTGAGTCCTTTTCAATCAGGTTTTAAAAGTGGCCATAGTACAACTTCTGCGCTCGTCAAAATCACAGATGATATTCGTAAAAATATCAATGGTAAAAGAGCTCACTGTCCTTGTTCTTTTAGACTTCACTAGTGCTTTCAATACTGTAGATTTTGACATATTAATTGAAATTTTGCGTTCTTTAAATTTTTCTTCTAACTCTCTTGCTTGGTTTCGCTCTTACCTGACAGGCCGCCAACAATTGGTCAAACTCAACGACAGTCGTTCAGACTGGGGGGAGCTTATTGCAGGTGTTCCTCAAGGTGGAGTACTTTCTCCCTTACTTTTTTCCATCTTTATTGACGGTATTACATCCTCACTTTCCTCAAATTTCCACCTGTATGCTGATGACATGCAGATTTATTCGGCCTCCTCTTTAGATCACTTTAATGTCGCTATTGACACAATAAACTCTGATTTGGTCGAGATCGCCAAATGGTCACATGATTTTGGTTTACTGGTCAATGCTGCCAAGTCACAGGCCATCATAATTGGAAGCCCATACTTCATTGCTAAGGTCAACGACATGGTGGTGCCTAATGTAGTGCTTGAAAACAGCATTATTCCTTTCTCTACTTCAGTCACTAATTTGGGGATCATCATGGACCAGACCCTGTCTTGGATGCCTCATATTAATGAGATTAGCCGTAAGATGTATGCTTTCTTGCATTCGCTTCGTAGGTCACAGAACTTTTTACCTACCGAAACTAAGATTCTTCTTGCCCAGTCTCTACTCATTCCCATTCTTGACTATGCCGATGTGGCTTTCCTAGATGTTACCGAGGAATAATTAGACATGTTAGAAAGGTTACAAAATCAGGCTATTCGTTTTATATTCGGTGTTCGCAAGTTCGACCACATTTCAGAGTTCTGTCGTCGGCTTCACTGGCTCCCTCTCAGACATCGCCGCAACGTACACACCCTTTCAATGCTATTCAACGTGCTTTATAAATCTTCCTTTCCTAAATATATTTATGATAAGTTCTCTTTTCGCGAAATTGACAGCCGTTTGCGCGCGAGTAACAACCCCATTTTATTCATCCCCCCTCATACATCACGATCATTCTCCAAATCGTTTACTGTGCATGCGGCACAATTGTGAAATTCACTTCCGTTGGATATAAAGATGGCACTCTCTGCTGATTCTTTTAAATCTCGTGTTGGAAAATTTTACTCCGATTCTTCAGACAATTTAGCTATATATATGTATGTATGTATATGTATTTATATGTATTTTGTATAGGTAATATTGGTATTTAAATTAGTTTATAATATGTGTTAGGTATTTATTATTGTTACCCAGATGCTTTCTTCCTGTTTTTTCAGATGCTTGGTTGGCTGGAATAAATTCCTCAATGGGATAAGCCCGCCGTTGTACATTTTATTTTTTATGAATATGTTTTGTACCTCAATTGTTATATTTAATGTGCAATAAAGAGTTTAAACAAACAAACAAAAAGAATTTAATGCTTCATAAATAATTTTCTAAAGGAGTATTTACAGGATTGAAATCCTGCATTATAAATTTAGTTAGAATTGCATTTTGTTCTAACATTATTTCATTATCATATCAAGTAATTTTAATACCAAGAAACAATTAGAAATCTTTCAGTATCTATCAACTAATGAATTATGAAGGCCTTTTCTTTAAATGACAGCTCAAAAACTCCAAGCCAGCACCTAGCAGCCTGCTTCAATAGTCAACGCATATGCTTTATTCAGTTTACAAAATCAATTATTTTTGCTTGACATGCCCTTGAAATTTTCATGTCAATTTTCTTTAGTTCCCCTTTAGGATTTGACGTCCATATGGTGGACTAAAAAGTAATGTTGATCAGCAAAACTAATTATAAATCTAAAATCACCTAGTTATTCCTACAACAGGTGCAAAGGTTTCATCATAGTCTTGTGACGCAGCGATCGGCAAGCCGACGTCGCCGCGCACAAACGCCTGTGGAATCTTCTCGAACATTCCATTACTCACACAGCTACAATCGATGCGCGCCGTTTACAAACCTATTCATGATAACGAACCGGTATGATCTAGTTTCCCCCACCGTGCCCCCGCTCCGCGCCGGCCGGCGGCCGGCTATATAACGCAGAGCGAGCCCATTAGAGGCCGATACTCGCTCGAGTATCCGCCTGTGTCGCTTGGATCAAAAGTCTAAGTACGATCAGGTTTTCCCTCTCCTCTCCCCTTCCGTCCCCCGCGGCCGCTTGGATCGAAAGTCTGAGTACGGTCAGGGTTCCCGAATCCTCACCCCTCCCTACCTTACCCTTCCCCCCGCGGCCGCTTGGATCGAAAGTCTGAGTACGGTCAGGGATCCTTCCCAATCACCCTCCTATCCCGTCCGTCTTGTGGTCGTCCGCGACACCCCCGTGTGAGGGAGCGCCGCGACGCCGGCGTGCTCCTGCGCGTCCCGCGTACCCCTTCAGGGTAGATCGCCTGAGCAACCCTTCGTTGCCTTGCGACCTGTCGGGTGGCCACTATCCCGTGCGCCCCACCAACCCCCAATTGTCCTCAACGTTAGGGGTAGGTGTCCCGACGCTGACGTGCCCGCGCACGCTCAGCGATACTGTTGGCGAGTGTGCCTTCCGCACCCCGCACCCCGCGCCCTCGAGCGCCTTGCCACGACCCCACCGTACACCACGGTAGGGGTGGCAACCCCCCCCGACGCCCGCGTGCGTCCGTCCGTCAATACCGTTCCGTCCGGCAGGTCCGCCCGTACCCTGCCCTCCGTTTACCGCCCCACGCACCCTTTGCTCTGTACCCTCGCGTGCATCCCGTGCCTTTAGGGTGCGCCGACGCACCATCTACCCGATCCTCAATTGGGTAGCGCGCCATCTCGTTTGTAGCTGTGTCTAGTCTAGGCAAATGTTCCGTACCGTACCGTATTTACTCTCGGGAATTGCATAGGCGGCTGGAAATAGGCAACTTGTAAATCTAGATTTAAGACAGTGTAGGCTAAGTCTAGGTTAAGCTTGGATATGCAAAACCTGTAAATAAATCATTGTAACCGTTGGTATAGTTGGTTTCAAATACACCCATCCCGGTAGGTTACCTCATTAGGACCTCCAGACCCTTGTCATACCAGGGTGGTAACAGGGGTCTGCTCAATTTATGTTGATGTCTGTCGTGTATAAAAAAATGAAAGAGGCTGGACTGAATGGGGGTGTGTGTGATATATGTGTGATATAGATTTCTTCATCGGCGACGGATAAATGTATAATCTTTATATTAATAACGAAGGTCTCTTACTTATCTAGTTGCTAGTTTAACGTTCCACGACATTAATTCATGAGAAAGGTTACCAAGATAGTATTCAGAGTAAAGCATTGAACCTTTGAAGTGCAAGGACCTCTTGTGACGTGTGACCTTAAGCCCTGGGAACTCGGCGGGGTGATATCATTAATAACACAGGTTACAATGCATGCTATTTATTCGAAGGACGAATCCCGCTGAAGGCGGACTGAAATACAATTAGGACAAAGACTAAAATTCCAAATAGCTGAAGGCGAGATTGGTGGACTCGTCACACCGCTTATAACTAACCGCACTATTAGATGGTAAAAACGCAAGTAAGGTACCTGGCCAGGACCGTATACCACAGTCTACGTGCACTCATGTTGCTCCGTCCCATTTATCCGGCGAACACGTCGTGTCTTACTCTTCTGGAGATCGTAGGCCGGCACGGGGTGGCTTCGCTCGTCAGGTCCTCACTGCGGTGGCGTTGCTCCAGCGCGACAGTGCCTCAATTTATGCCCGCCGGACTCCCGTTGCGCCAAGCCGAGCAGAGGTTGGCACGACGGAAGGCGGCCGTAGTGGCGTGGATCCGTGTAACGACGCCTTGGGGTCGCCGGCGACGAAATCGGGCTTCGCGCGGCATGCGGCCCACGGATCCTTTGAAGCTGCACCCTACGGCGGCTGCGCCGGGGAGCGCTAAGCGCGTCCAGGGGCGGTGATGCACCACGTGGCGGGATGGCGGCACATGGTCCGTTGTTTCCGAAGCGGAGGCGGCAATGGGCGCATATTTTTCAATATACGCGGCTACGCGCGACAGTCGACTCCAGTCCTTGGTCCCGTTACAGGATACGGGAACCACGCACTAATCAATATTTTTCTTTACATCAGGCCACCATGTCGGAAGACAAACCCAGAGAGAGCCCCTATTAGGTTTCGGCCTCCACTGTATCTAAATACGTTTCTTTCCACACCACTTCGCGATACGTCAAACCAACTCGCAATCTGTCAAAATTGGAAAGCAATTCGATCAGACTTATACCTGTTGGTATTTATAATGTTTTAGCGAGACAATATTATTCATCGATAATTAAGATTTAAATATGACTCTAACAATATTTCCTAATTTCGTGACGTTTGCTAAAATTCATCCAAAACTGGGAGAAACGGATCTCGCTAGATGTCTATGTCAAACTGTCAAACGTCAAATTACTTATGGTATGTTTTTGTTGTTTAGTGAGTTTCTCTCGAGGATATTTATTTATTTTTACGTATGGTTTTGAAAATGCTTGGAGATACAACGAGTAGATGATTCGGATAACTATAATGCGATTCAAAGAATGTCTCCATGTATAGATTGTCAAATTTCTTTCACCGGACTCTTTGCAACCAATGTGTGAAGCTTCAAGCAAAGTCAGCTATATTCCTTGAGTTGGTGTGTCGAAACTGGGCAATCTAGAATACTAATATTCTGCCGGGACGAAAGGCTTCCGGACAGGTAACGAACTACGTAAGTAATGTGTTTACGCGTTTATTGTATTGACCAAAATATTGCATTCCAAAGTTGGTAGGTTATACATACAAATCTAATATGTAGCCAGCGCTACATGTCAGCGCCCAGGGGTTCGATTCCCCGAAAACGCTTCATCACAGTCTATTAGTTTTTTTTTTTTTTTACTGAAACCTCTAGCTATAAGTCCAATATTGTAAAGGGTCTCCAAATTCATCATTTAGAATCAATAGTGAAAATCCTTGCATTGATTTGGTGCTATATTCCCTGAATTATTTGTCAAAAGAAAATTTAATTAATACTAATTGCGCTTTCCTACTGAACTCTATCATCTCGAGTTTTCTTATATCTCGGTTTACACAAGATTGGTTAAGCACAGATAAGGTGATCATTTTTCCTACACGAAATAGGGGACGACCTTCAAGCCTATCACTCTTTCAAGTTTTAATAATACCTGTTCTTTTAGTATCTGTAACCACTTATGAATTATCACAGGCTTTAGCTCTTAGTTATTCCAATTTTATTATGTCGTGGTTTATTTTGTGAAACAAACCTATGAGAACTCTCATAATCATCAGATTTATAGGGCATATCTAATTTTAGATTTTTCAGTCAATTATCATGAGATTTATAGAGCATATCTGATTTCAAATCTGTAAGTTAATAATCATCAGATTTATAGGGCATATCTGATTTTAGATCTCTCAGTTAATAATTATCAGATTTATAGGGTATATCTGACTTTAGATTTCTTATACAATAATCATCAAATTTATACAGAATATCTGATTTCAAATCTCCCAGTTAATAATCATCAGATTTATAGGGTATATCTGACTTTAGATTTCTTAGTTAATAATCATCAGATTTATAAAGCATATCTGATTTTAAAGCTCTCAGTTAATAATCATCAGATTTATAGGGTATATCTGACTTTAGATTTCTTAGATAATAATCATCAGATTTATAAAGAATATCTGATTTTAAATCTCCCAGTTAATAATCATCAGATTTATAGGGTATATCTGACTTTAGATTTCTTAGTTGATAATCATCAGATTTATAAGCATATCTGATTTTAAATCTGTCAGTTGTTAAGAGACTATTCCAGAATTTCCGAAAATGTTAATAACACTATTATGAGAATTTCGACTATTCTCTTCAGATTGCCATGTAGGCCTGGATTGTCTAATCCACAATGCCATACCTGACAGTTACAAACCTTTCGTAATTTGAATTTCAAACTTTATACCCGTTTAGTTTATATCATACAACAAAACCTTTTCATGACTTTACATCTATTTTGTTTTGCCTATTCGTTTTATCGTGCGCACAAATCGTTAAATCAAAAGCCTTTAAAGTAAACTGTCTCACCCAAAATACTTTTTTAGACTTGCACCATTAATCATAAAACGAGCTTTCTCAGTAATAGATCTTACCATTTTTTTTCTGCAACGCCATTTAACTGTGGCATCTTTGAAACTAATAAGTGGTAAGTACTTACCGTTTCAACACAATTTTCATTTCAGTGGATAAATACTCCCCACTGTTATCACAATATTAAAAAAACTAATTTTTGAATTAAATAGCTTCGCTTTTAGTAACAACATCTTTAAGAGGAAGGAAAATGTCCGTTTTTTTTTTAATTGATACGTAATACAGCAATGAGTAAATTGGTCAACAAACCAAACAAAATACATTTTTTTTTTTTGATTGTTGTAAGAGTGATTGGGCCACACACCCCGAAATGTACAACACATAATCGTCGTTCAACATATATTTTACCTTTAGTCTGATTGAATGGTAGTCTACTCTGTTTCCCATATATAATATACAGCCTCACATAATATATTGTCACTCGGTACCACTTTTGATTTGATCAATGTCATCTACCATTTTATTAGTTATCAACTTAAAAAAAAAATATTTTTCGCGTGGCCTAGGCGCTGCGCTGATGGCATAATTTATGTTTATTAGAGCCAACATATACACTTGGAAAACCGGGTGGCAGACATTCGCAGACACCACAAAATTTAAAATATTAAAATTATTAACTCACATACCTTTCATTAGTGTTTTACCGTCATTACATATTTCGACGCCTCACTCGCCGAATTGTTGCACCTTCGAGATTAACAGCAAACCTCAGGGCAGTAAAGCATGGCTTCTATTGTTCCTCCAATACCCATGTTGCTGCCAACATTTCCCTTTTTGGTATCTGAAATAAATTTACAGTGTTTAGCAATTCAAATTTTTAAGGTATATGTAACGAAAATACTTCTCTGTTTTAGTTTATTTCGATGCACCAAAATCCAATTAAATGTGTTATATAATTGGTAGTCTCGACTCTCGGCCATAAAAGCAAAACCTGAAAAAAAATCTGTTGATGACGTAGTTGGTTTGATTCATTTTGGCTGCTTAAACTGTTTTGGTTCTGTTCTCAGTTTTCTGCTACATCATTCTTTTTATAACGTGTCCTGTTAACAATGTTTATTAACAGTATTTTTTTAACGTGTCCTTATCCGTCCACAATGATAAAACTTAAAAAAAAAAATACTTTTTACTTTTATTATCTTTTGATGGTAGTTATTTACATACATACATACTATCACGTCTTTATCCCTAATGGGGCAGACAGAGCATTTTGGGTCTTGCGGTTCTATGCAGAGCCCAGGGCCGCAAGACACAAAAGCCACCTTTAGCGTCATGGTGGGCGAGAAGATGGAAAAGCAATCAATACAGTGACGGGTTGCTAGCCGCATCGCCTGTTAACATGATTTGCATTTTTGCCCATTCCCTCGATCGGCTTTTAAGATCTGCGTGGGAAGAGAAGCAGCTGGTACATTCTAATTTTTTTTTTATTTCTCCCAGACCAGCATGGGAGTGTATTTGACATAGTTATTTGACGGACAATAATTCTCTCACTATCACAAACATTTAATCACACATGTCTAACACATTTATTTCACATAGTAACACACACTCAATTCACTTAGTAACAGTATTATTCACTTCTAACACATTTTAATTTCTGTAGCCTACATTTCCAAAAGCTGTATTTCTCGCGATCAAATGGTTATAAATTTATTTTTATTTTTTAAATCCATCGTAAAACACGAGTAACGGTTTTAAATTTGCGAATCAAGATATTTTTCTTAGTTACATATTTAAAATGACTTATGCGTAAACTGGGTTCATAACCTGTTGGAATAACAACTTGGTATGGGCTAAATTAAACTACTGTTTAACCGGTGAACTATGAAATTATATTATTTTCACTTTTACTTGGAAGTGTATACGTCTGACGCCTAGCACAGTCGGTAACGGAATGAACGAGACAACTGGGCGTTGCAACTTAATAAAGACAGCAACTTGATTGCTTTAGTAATGCCATATTGAAAAATAAAGATTGATTTTTGCAAATTAAATAATCTAAAATCAACATAAATACTATTATAAATTTAATTATACGTTGCGCATAAACTAATAAAGAAAATTTGAAGACTCAAGAAAGAAGATAGTTTATTGTTAAGAAGAAAAAATATTAATAAATACAATTTATAAAGAAATATGAATAAATTTAAGTAAATAAATGAAGATTATTAAGAAAAAAGTTTTTATGAAGAAAGAAGTTCACCTGCGATGTTTATTGACGAATATATTGAAGACAATCTGTTGCCCGCGACTTCGTCAGCGTGGACTTTAGTTTATAAGAATCGTTATTTTGATATTTTTAATAAAACCGGTCAAGTGCATATCAGGTCACGCGCAGTGAAGTGTTCCGTAGTTGTGAATTTCGACTTAGAATTAAAACTAAAGATTTCATCATCATCTCAGCCCTTCTTCCGTCCACTGCTGAGAATAGACATGTCTTCGTCGACACATCTCGGTGCTGTGCTGCTCACATCCAGGTGTAACCCGCGACTTTGATTATTTCGTCAACCCATCGCATGGGCTCCGCCAGGCCAGTTGCCCTGCCTAGTGCTACTTTAAGTTCATGACCGTTGCCAAATTACAGCTTCTTGGTACTAATTATCTCTAAGTAAAACCACGGACAGAGAGACAGACAGAAATGGCGAAACTATAAGGGTTCCTTGTTTACTACGATCACACATTATCTCTAGTCACAGTCTAAGTCGATCGGAATTTTGACTATTAATATCGTTTTTTGCCAGATATTTCGACGGCCCTTCTGCCATCATGGTTCTGCCAGCATGGACTGTAAACTACATGTAAACTTACACTGTTACCGAATGTTACTGCTACGCCGTGGGTCTCTCTAATACGAAATACTTATGCAATACGTAGTGACTTTGCTAATATTTCATTCATCTTCCGTCTTTTGTCGTCACCATTCTATTGATGTGGACTTTCAAGCTGAGGCATCTGCCAAACTTTAGATACCTCCAGGTATTTGACGTGCCAGTGTTTTGGCACATTTTACCAGTAGAGATTCAAGGATGGTAGGAAGTTAGTGTTCTCTGAGATCAATGTCTGCTTAGTGTTCACTAAGAACCTCCGTTTGAAGAGTTTCTCGGGTAGGGCGTCCTATACGGCTGTTTAGAGGTTTGGAGAACTGGAAAATTACCATGATCTTTCGTTCCTCAGGGAAGGAGGTCACAATACTAAGTAGTCTTGGTATGGGGGTTCCACACATTTTTATTGCAGTGCCTAACCTAAATTTAACCTAACCTTTCTTCTTACGTGAGGAAAAGGTGCCTTTCGGCCACAGGAAATCGGTCGGTTATGGCTCTCACCCACAAAAAAATTCATGGAGTCTGAGTGGCCTGCGCGGTGGTACATCGGCCTTCAATTTTATCCGCTAGGGTAAAGACGCGTGTTGACACCAATGCTCCTTTCAACCTAGAGGACCGTATTTGTGGAGCGACGGAATCCCGTTTCCATCGCCCGACTGGCCCACGTCATGGAGGCAGCAGTTGCTCCTCTTTTGCGCGGGAAAAATCCCTTCGGACACCTTGCCAGTAACGAGAGACCGGTATGGTTATGTGGCGTTTACCACTAAAAACTCCGCGGTGTCACCTCTCAGCCACTATGGGCCAGCCCCGGCGCGGCGACCGCTATGGCGGTCCGTGACTCGCTCACTGCACCCTATGCTTTAGTCAGAGGACATCCCCTGCGCCTAACCTAATACTTCCTATTTTGATTCCTTTTTCCATTTTCGCGCCCACAATCATGCTAAAAATGGCCGTTTCATGGCGTTGGATCTTGCGGCCCTAGGTTCTGTGTATTTTTAACAGCACCATCTATCGGTGACCAAAAAAAAACTAATAAAAACACTCCGAAAACATCAAAATAGTAAATTTTAGGGTTCCGTATTCCGTACCCGAAGGCTAAAATCGGGACCCTGTCACTAAGACTCCGCTGTCCGTTCTTCCGTCCGTCTGCCTGTCTGTCACCAGGCTGTTTCTCATGAACCGTGATAGCTAGACAGTTGAAATTTTCATAGATGATGTATTTCTTTTGCCGATATAACAACTAAAAATAGAGTAAAACAAATATTTTTTTAAACTTAATTATTTTATAAAAACCGTAATATAAAATTGACAAAAGTTTTAGCCTTTTAATTTCATAGCAAATTTTCTTTAAATTGATATAACTTTTTTATTTATCAACGGATTTCAATGAAACAACCACTACATTTTTAGTGAAACTTATTTAAATACATAAATGAAAATCGCAAGCGAAGTTGTTCAGCCGTTTCTGAGATTAGCGTCTACAAACACAGTTTTTCGAACAAAAATGTTTGACGTGATTCTTTAAAATTGATATAACTATTTCATTTATGAACGGATTTAAATATAACAAACACTAAATTTTAAGTGAAACTTATCACAATATTTCAATGAAAACCGCAAACGAATCGGTTCAGCCGTTTTTCAGATTAGCGTGCACAAACGCACAGACAAACAGACAAACCGACAAACAGACAAAAATTCTAAAAATCATTGTTTTGTGTTCTATTGCGTTGGTAAAAGCCCCCAAAAATATTTTTACTCATTTATCTTCCATGTACAGACAGCGATCGGTTACGATTTTATTATATGTATTGATGATGATGATGATTGATTGATGTATTGATTATATGTATTGATTGATTGATTGATGATTGATTATATATGACGTTATTATGGATTTAATGAAGATTATTAAGAAGAATTTAATGAAGATTATTAAAGAGAAGTTTGAACATAAAGATGAAAATAAAAGAGAAGAAATAAAGTTTATAAAATAATAGCACTGATGAAGTCAAATATATTTATGAATACCGAAAAGGTAGAGAAGTAGAAGATGGAAGATTTTCGTTGTTTATTACTTTGATAAGTAAGAAGAGAGAAGAAACTTTGCTAAAAAGTTTTTTTGGAGCGGTGTCCAGGGTTATCCCGGCCCATCCCGCTTGCAGCCAGCAGCAGCAGCCAAGGAGAAGACATCAGCATCGTGCGTGATCGTCACTAGGCGTCAGGCGATAAGGAAAATTCCAGGATTTGACATCAAGATACGATATACGTGCTTACGAAAGAAGATCCTTGAGTATCCCTTTTTAGAAAAAATACATACAACGTAGCTACCTTAAAAAGAATATAATATTCCGTATACAACATTTTGATAAGTTAAATTTTTTGTCTTTTACAAATTGTATATATTTTTTCCGTGTGGTTTCCGGCCTAGAATAGAACCACTCCATTTCCTCCTGTGGATGTCGTAAAAGGCGACTAAAGGATTTTCTTTCCGTCACTAAACATGAACAGACTTCCGATGGGCAGCAGCGTCGGAAGTACGATAGTGACTCCCACTGCGCTCGCCAACCCGCCTGCCAAGCGTGGCGAGTATGGCAATATCCCCTCATGGATAGGCAAAAAATGACCAGGCCCCCAGTACCCGGCAGCCCCGCTATTCCTGACTCCGGTAGCGGTCATGGTAACGGCGGGGCAGGGGGTGCTAAGAATCCCCGGATGGGATCCGGCTACCAACCCCGGCGAAAACTGGCCCTGGTAACACACAATGTCTGCACATTGAGGACTGACGAGAAACTGGCTGAGGTGGAGGAAGAAATGAGTAGGTTACGATGGGACATTGTGGGGTTGTCTGAAGTCCGAAGAGAGGGCGAGGGCACGACAACCCTAGAGTCTGGTAACCTACTCTATCACCGGGAAGGAGACGAAAAGAAGTCCCAGCATGGTGTCGGGTTTCTCGTCCACAAGTCCCTCATTAATAACGTCACAACCATCGAGAGTGTGTCCAGCAGGGTAATATACCTGATACTCAGAGTATCTAAAAGATATTCGCTGAAGGTTATACAGGTATATATGCCAACTGGGGATCACTCCGATGAAGAGGTGGATGAAGTGTATGAGGACATCAGTAGGGCCATACATACTTCTGAAACCTATTTTACGGTTGTTATGGGGGATTTTAACGCAAAACTGGGTAAGCGAGGCGTTGGAGAGTTTAGGCTGGGAAACTTCGGATATGGAGTGCGAAATAACAGGGGACGTAGGCTGGCTGATTATTTGGAGCAAGAGGGACTCTTTGCGATGAACTCTTTCTTTAAGAAGCCGCCGCAAAGAAAGTGGACCTGGTTGGGTCCGGCAAAAAAGAACCAGCCCCCTGTTAAGAACGAAATCGACTTCATCCTAACGACAAAGAGACGCATATTCAACGATGTCTCAGTGATCACTCGAGTCAAAACCGGGAGTGATCACCGAATATTAAGAGGCATCGTGAATATTGATCTCAAAGTCGAAAGGTCGCGGCTGATGAAGTCGACGCTCCGACCTTCGCAAGTCCAAATTGAGAACTCCGAGGGCTTCCAGCTTGAACTGTCTAATCGCTTCGAAGGCCTTCAGGATTGCGTTACAGTGGACGAGATAAACCAAGGGTTTATACAAGCTGTCCAAGCGGTGGGATCAAAAGCATTCAGGTCCAGCCCCAAACGAAAGCCTCAAAAAATCTCTGCTCGGACCCTAGACTTAATGGCAGAGCGACGATCAAGGCCGCTGCAGACCTCCGAAGATGCTGAATCATATCGGCAGCTCAACAGACGTATACAAAAGTCCTTGCGACACGACATCCGCTCCTTTAATACTGAGTGTATTAAGGAGACGATAGAGCAGAATAAAGGCTCCAAAGTGTTCGCAAGAGCTATGTCGGTTGGGCAAAGCCGATTGATGAAGCTGAAGACGGAGGACGGCGGCGTGGTGTCGACAAAGGAAGGGGTTCTGGCGGAGATCGAGAGGTTTTATGGACAGCTGTATACCTCAGTTTCACAACCCAGTAGACAAATGGCTAAAGACCCAAGAGCCAAGCTAACCCGACACTATACCGAAGATATCCCGGACATCAGCCTGTACGAGATTAGGATGGCCCTCAAACAGCTTAAAAACAACAAGGCGCCGGCGAGGATGGAATCACAGCAGAGCTTCTGAAAGCGGGCGGAACGCCGGTACTGAAAGTCCTTCAGAGGCTCTTTAATTCTGTTCTGCTCGAGGGCGTAACGCCAGAAGCGTGGAACAGGGGCGTGGTGGTCTTGTTCTTCAAAAAGGGAGATAACACTCTATTGAAGAACTATAGACCTATCACGCTTCTGAGTCATGTATATAAGTTGTTTTCGAGGGTCATCACGAATCGTCTCGCGAACAGGTTTGATGCCTTCCAACCTCCCGAACAAGCTGGTTTCCGTAAAGGCTTTAGCACCATGGACCACATTCATACGCTGCGGCAGGTTATAGAGAAGACGAGGGAGTATAACCGGCCGTTATGCTTGGGATTCGTGGACTATGAAAAAGCCTTCGATTCGATCGAAACATGGGCCGTGCTTCAGTCTCTCCAGCGATGCCGTATTGACTATCGGTATATCGAAGTGTTGAAGTGCTTATACAGTAACGCCACTATGTCAGTCCGAGTACAGGAGCAGTGCACGAGGGCAATTCCACTGCATAGAGGTGTAAGACAGGGAGACGTTATATCTCCGAAACTGTTCACCGTTGCACTGGAAGATGCCTTCAAGCTTCTGGAATGGGAAGGATTTGGCATCAACATCAATGGCGAGTATATCACTCACCTTCGATTTGCCGACGATATCGTTGTCATGGCAGAATCGATGGAAGACCTAAGTACTATGCTCGGAGACCTAAATCGAGTTTCCCAACAAGTGGGCCTTAAAATGAACATGGACAAAACGAAAGTAATGTCGAATGTCCATGTTGCGCCCCTACCTGTTTGTGTTGGGAGCTCCACCCTCGAAGTTGTAGACCAGTATATCTACCTAGGTCAATTGATCCAGGCAGGAAGTTCCAGCTTCGAGGAAGAGGTCTTTCGACGAATTCGACTCGGCTGGGCAGCGTTCGGGAAGCTACGCAATGTCTTCTCGTCCAAAATACCTCTGTGCCTCAAGACTAAGGTCTACAACCAATGTGTGTTACCAGTGATGACTTATGGCTCTGAAACGTGGTCCCTTACTATGGGTCTCATAAGAAAGCTCAAGGTCGCTCAACGCGCTATGGAGAGGGCTATGCTCGGTGTTTCCCTACGTGATCGAATCAGAAATGAGGAAATCCGTAGGAGAACAAAAGTCACTGACATAGCCCAGCGGATTAGCTCGTTGAAGTGGCAGTGGGCGGGACACATAGCGCGACGAACCGATGGCCGATGGGGCAAAAAGGTTCTTGAATGGCGACCGCGTACTGGCAAGCGAAGCGTAGGGCACCCACCTACAAGGTGGTCAGATGACCTGACCAGAGTCGCTGGAAAGCGCTGGATGCAGGCCGCTCTTGATCGGTCATTTTGGAAATCTTTGGGAGAGGCCCATGTCCAGCAGTGGACGTTATGCGGCTGAAATGATGATGATGATGATGATGATATATTTTTTCATTTTTTTCTTTGTGGTATTGTTTTTCTTTTTACTGTTAGTCATAGTCACTTTTAATTTTAAAAAAATGACAGACGATTTTGATCTTGAAACTGCTATGGCTTTCTTGCCTGTGATGATAAATAATGAGGAAAAGGTTATTAAATCATTAATTGACAACACAGAATTCTACAGTAATACTTTAAATAGCCACTCTCAACAACTTTTAATCAAATTTGTTTTAAAAACGCGATTATCAGAACAAGCAAAATTTATGTTAAATCAAAATTATTTTGATGTAAAAACTTTATTAAATGACATAAAACAATGTTTTTTTACCAAAAAAGCGTCCTGTAGTTTTGCAAACCAAACTATTAAACTGTAAACAGGGTTTCCGATCAATACAGGAATATGGAGCTGAAATAGAAAACCTTTTTGTTGAATTAACATTAGCCCAATCAGATGGAGACACAAATAAAATTATTGTCCTTCGTCCCATAAATGAAAAATTGGCAATCGATTGTTTCGCTAAAGGTCTCAATAATTTTAAACTTTACGTCATTATTTCTAGCCAAAAATTTACTTCCCTTTCTCAATGCATTCAAACCGCGATAGATGAAAATACAATTATATCAGATAAACAACGTAGTCATAATAAATCATATCAATATTTGAATAAATCCCCAAAACAAAAATCGGCGTTTACGAATACTTGTGTCTCGGAAAGTTCCACGCGCATGACGACAAAAAGACCTAATTCGTGGTACATGTGCAGCGCTCACGTTCCGCTGACACAGCAGACGCCGTCAGTCGAGTAATCTAGGTGCAGCGAATCTATTTACGATGTTTTTGATTGTGATTTGGAATTACCTAAATTATTTTATATTCAAGAATACAGGTCCCGTTTTTGCCATTTGGCTACGGAACCCTAAAAAGAGAACTTAGCACAAAAAGCGTTAAATTCAGAGAAGGAAAAAGTCATGTACTAAAAAATCGAATAAAAAGGAATCCAAACGGACAAAAATAAATAAAAAATCGTGTAAACGTGTAAAACCGGATCTGACAAATAAACATAGAAACAAATTAAATAAAAATAATACAATTTTAAAAGGAAAAGTATGTTTTACTAACAAAATAAATATGTTAAGAAAAATTAAAATAAATAAGAATAAACGTAGAAAAGAAAATTTTGTGTCAAAAAACAAAAATATATTATGAGAAAAATTAATATGACGACTATTTATTGCTAAAGGCAAATATAGTAAGAAAATAAATAAAATGATTAAGTGTATGAAAACGTGTAATTATTCAGATAAATACATGGATACGTATATTAATTTTACATACATACATACATACATACTATCACGTCTTTATCCCTAATGGGGCAGACAGAGCATTTTGGGTCTTGCGGCTCTATGCAGAGCCTAGGGCCGCAAGACTCAAAAGCCACTTTTAGCGTCATGGTGGGCGAGAAGAAGGAAAAGAAATCAATACAGTGACGGGTTGCTAGCCGCATCGCCTGTTAAAATGATTCGCATTTTTGCCCATTCCCTCAATCGGCTTTTACGATCTGCGCGGGAAGAGAAGCAGCTGGTACATTCTAAGTTTTTTCGTTTCTCCCAGACCAGCATGGGCATATAAATTTTAACGTGGGAAAATCCTATAAAGATATTATAGAAACTAATAGAGTGTACAGTAGGAGATCAGTAGGTGTTACTTAGATATAAATTTACAGATAATCTATAAACTTAGTTTTGATTATTTTTCTGTTGGTTTATACAACTTTACCTTTATTAAAATGATACTACATATTATATAAAATATAATATTCAAAGTTCAATTTTCAAAAATTAAATTATGTTTACCTAGCATTCTTTATTTTAAGTCCAAATTGAATCGTTTTATAATTTAATTGAATGTAATTTTATTGACATACCATGTGATTAGTCCCTGCATTCCTTCACCCTACTTGCAATAGTGTACTATTTCGTAGGAGTAATTCAATCTGTTTGTCTCATGGTACTTTGAAATCAATTGTTTGAATTTTGTTGTTCTTATTTGAATTAGTTAAATAGTGTTTGAAATTGTTAATATTAAATTGAATGATTGGCATTTGTAAAAAAAATAGTACATTACTACTGTATATTTTTTTATATAAAAAGGGGGGAGGTGTAGTGTGTAGCCCACCTATTGTATGTAGTCGTTCTAATGTGGGTTACATATATAAGCTTGGTATATCAATAAAGCCTAGAGTACGTCAGTAAACCTCGATCGTTTCACTTGTCTCATACCTCCCACCTCACATCAATTAAGAAGCGAAGTCCACTGTTGGAGTCTAGGACATACAGGCGGTAAGATGGCACTATGGAACAAGCTTCCGCCGCGGCTTGCACCGATCCTAGTTTTCCGAGTGGTTTTTCCATGCGCACGGGGATTCAAATTTGGTAGCTCTATCCTTGAACCGGAAATGGTACTGACATAGCCAATCTGGGCTCTCGGGTGTCCGTGTTAGCCTTCTGGAATTCCTCGAGTTAGAACGTTATCGATAATTCCTTCTAAATGGGCTCTTCGATCTTTGCCGGCATCTGCATTGCCTGAATGGACCTGCTTGCGCCATATTCTCCAGTTTCGACGTTAACTTGGATATTTCTGCCCATAGTTTGTCTGTTGGCGCTGCCGTTGATGATGCATTAACCCCCGAAATTTGCACCGGACGTGTTGCTTCTAAAACTGTATCTGCAGTTGTAGCCAAATTGTCCAAATTATTGCTTTCATCTTTTCATTGCAAGAACTGCTCTCGCCGCTGCCGCAAGGTAGTTCTGCCACAAGATTCTTAAAGTTTCGTCGGGAACTTTAGCTCTAGCCAATTCCCTCATCTTACGAAGCAACTGGGACGGCTTTTGCTCTCCGAGGTCCATTTCACTCAATAATTTTTGCAGCTTGCGCGTCGTCGACTCTTCGTAAATAGAAAGCAATCTCTCCTTAAGGGCCTTAAAGTTTCTAATCGCGGGTGGGTCGATCAATAAGTCTGCAACCTGCCCAATGGCGTCTTTCGAAAGCTTCCCCACTGCAAAGTCGTATTTGTTTTGGTCACTCATCTTCTGCGGATTTAATATTGACTCGATTTGTATAAACCAATGCCGCGGTTGATCTTCCCAGAATTGAGGTAGTCTGGCCGACACTGAAACTGTAGCCATATCCATTGAAGTGCCTGTAGGCTGGGCCCGCCACTATAGGCGTTCCGTCGGGGTTCATCTTGTTTCAGATACAAATAAAATTTAGCCTTGCTATTTTCTGTGTGACTGTACTCGTATAGTGTCTCCTCCGATGACGCGAGTCGCTACCCTTGTTGTGCCCGCCTCTCTGTATTGGCGTTTTCTTTTCTTCTGCGTCTTCTGTAAGTCACCACTGTACGTCACTGCTCCTAATCACTGTAATGTCAACTATATGTCTATTCACTCCACTAATTGCGACCTAACATTCATAGTCTCAGAAGGTCTTTATAAATCAAAGATAAGTTTCAGGACGACGAGTATATTTCAATGATCACAAACACGGACAGTCAATATACAGTTTATACGGGAATACGATCTACACTATGTACTAAGGGTTACACAAGTTACCGGGGAGACGGGCGGGTGGCGACTGACGTCAGAATGCCTGCCAGCCCGCTGCGATATAAATCGCTGACTTAACAATGTGTCCCTACATAGTAATAGTAGATTTAATTACGTGGATATTATCTTTCATCAAAAATAAAACTTCTTGCTCGTTTTGCTCACAAGAGAAGCTCACAAATATGATGAAGCAATTAATGCTTCATCATATTTTCTTGCATCGTCGGCACCTAAAGCACAGAATTAATAATAGTATTACATACAGAACGGAAACTCGCACCGTCCCCCGCAATCTGGTGTCCCCCCAACCCGTTATTGTGAGGTGTAGGTGGCAGTAAAACAGGGTTATTGGTAGTTGCACGTTAACATTACGCGAGTCACTTAGGATTATTGAATTATAATGGTGAGAAACTGCGCACATTATCATTGTTTATCCACGGAAAACAATAAATAACGAAAATTTTATAGATTTCCGAGTGATAAAAACAGGTAAGCTAAGCAACAAATTCTGTGGTGGCGACCCTGATTGTTTAACTCACACATTTGACGTGTGCACGGACGGATTGTTTCGTTTGTAGTAGTACTAGGTATATATGCTGCTCCGTTTGTATGAAGTGCCATACCTGTGCCTAAAGTGCCGAAAAAGAATTTCAAGACTTGACCGAAAAATTTAATAGCTCGTCTGTGACGTTTTTTGTTTGTTTCGGAAATAAGATGAGATATAGAGTTAATTTTAAGCTGATTAGAATTAACTAATGTTTGTAGAGGATTTACAGTGTCCTTACAACTTATATCTACACCAGCATTCTAAACTTTCTCGCAAAAGTCTGATGTGTAGATTATAGAATTTTGAACCTTTTCAAGATAGGGTTTAATCGGAAATATCTCTACATGAGTTACAACTTTCCAGTAATCGTTATAAAAATACGCAGCTGATGTCGGGTCGAAGTAAAGTCCTGGACTATGTGATATCGATTGGATTGGTTCAGATAAGCTTGACCCGAAGAATAATTTGTAACAATTTATATTTACGCTGGTTTAATTTAATTTATATGATATTTTACGTGTTTCCTATTAATACATAGAGTTACATTATTTTTCCCATTATCTTTAATTATTTTATGGGTAAGTAATGTAAGATAGAACAACAAAATATATATCATTTTGAATAAATACCAACGAAATTTATAATTTTGGTCGGTATAATTATCAATTAAGATAAAAATCGTAAATCATACTTTTCAAACACATAAAATCGTTTAAATAATAATTATTCCATCTAACAAACCTTTCGTATTCATTTAAAGTCGCATAAAGTTCACGAAATCTATTGCTCGTTACGCATAATAAATTTTCTATAGATATATTATTAAGCATAATAATTATTACGTATATGAATCGATTAATAGAAGATTCTTAATATATAATGATCATTAGATATAACAAACTTTTGATATAATGCCTGGAAGTATGTTGCGGATAATTTTATTACGATAAGCCAATGCAGGTGGGCTGAAAATAATACATTAATATGTCGCAATCACATAAAGTACGTATTAATATTGATAGACGATTTCGTTCCTCATATTTTCGTTCGTTAGCCATAAATAATAAATAAGTGCGAAACATTTAAAAGTGCTAAATTGTGTTATTTATTTGTGAATAGTACTCTTACAATGAAAATAGTCAAAAGTGTCAAAACTATTATACCTCTATATGTGAAATTAAATCTATATCTATACATATAATAAAACAGTAAAAAAGTGTGTCTGTACATTAAATATATTTCCAAAAATATTGGGGGCGATGAAGACATAGTAATTATCACGGGGTGCCCTTGCTGGTAACAGCACTTCTAAAATACCCGGCAAGATGGACAACCCCTGATAAAATATATATAAATTCCTTGAGGACTTTGGCTCCTATGGGGTATTAAGTAAAATGTAATCGACCATCAATACTTATATTTTCACAAATAATAGGTAACTAAATAAGGTACATACATTTAAATGATATAACCAAATGTAGGGTAGTGCAAATTTGCCGTTACAATATTCTAGCTCAGTTTCAAATACACTAATTCAGGGCAGGTTCTAAATTTGACCACCTACATACCACACTTTAAATAATTATCATTTGCAAATAGGCACTTAGTATTCACAGCATCTAGTACAATAGAAGATGTATGATTGATCACCACGGAAAAATACTTTAAGTTTCTAGTTACTTCTTTGGTTACAAAATAATAATAAATGGAGTGTAGACCGACCTGATAATCGCAGAGTCACCTTGATAAATTAAGTCTTGCTCGGAGAACGTCACCTTCTTACAATAGCATGGCCCAAGATTTCATCCCTTGCAACCAGCGGAAGACAAAACAATATGAAGAAAGACTTCTTAGGAGATTGAATCCAAAATTCAATCCACAGGAAAATAAAAATGAAAATGAAGATGTAAATCAAAATGTGTAAATCAAAATCCCATTCCGCTGGAACAAAGAAAATTCACGGTTAATGTCTGACAATGAGAAATGTAGGTAGGCATTTACCTTCGTGGCTTGCCTGTCTTAGGACAAAGAAAATATCTCACCTGTTTCAATTTTCTAAGGGTTTTTTAGAACAACGGATCCCAACCATCCCAGCTCTGCAGAAATATTCTTGAGCTGAAAAGGACAATAAGATGAAATTCAGTCTACAACATCAGACATGTGACAGTCGAATTTCCCAACGACAGGTTATGTACCAAATACGTACCAGCGAAACCTTTTTAAAGATTTTTTCTCTGCCAGCAGAGCCCAAAACAAAAGGCTGTTAAGCTTACGACGTTTTCTCCAGTCCAATAAAACGTGGAGCGGCGACATGGTTCCGACCTTTGTTTCCACGCTCGCCGAAAATCGCTTCTTCCAGATTGCCGTTCTTTAAAACCGATTCTACATTGTCGACGAGAGGTTTCCCCAAAAGCAACAGACGACAATCCACTGCTGGCCTTCTTCGAGGCGAATAACAATGCAGAAACTGTATCACAACTCCTACGATGTATTTGAATGAAAATTTAAATAAAAATATATCTGTATTTTGCAATTTCGTTTACTTATTGTTGTGTAATCATAACCCTACAAATATCAAAGTGACATTTGACGTTGAAGAAGTAAACATGGCATAAGAACAAATTCTATACAGCCACGACCATAAAACCCATTTACGGTTTCGTTCCGTGAATAATAAAAAATCACAACGTGACAATACCTCGTAGAGAAAGGTTCGAAACCGGAGAACCGCTCGCTGCCCTCAGCGACCGAAAAAAATTAAAAGAACTAAGTTGAAGGGTAAAACAACAAAAAGAAACTACAAGACCAGCTGACGCAGCCATCAACTGGGCTTGCAATTCCGGAATGAATGTATACCAAACGGTATTGTAAAGTATTCTAAAAATATGATGGTACCGATAGTAAAAAAAAAAAAACAAAAAAACAAAAGTGCAAACCCTTGCACACCTAAACCCGGGCTTGTGCTTGCACGTACAAAATGCGCGCGCATTTTGTACGTGTAACCAAATTTTCTATTTCTTTCATACTTTGGGGCTTGGGCGAAAAATTTGGTTACACATACAAAATGCGCGCGAGCGCATTTTGTATGTGTAACCAAATTTTTTAGTCAAGCCCCAAGGTCAAGCCCCAAAGTATGAAAGAAATAAAAAATTTGGTTGTACATAAAAAATGCGCTCGCGCGTGATAGCGGCGGCTACTGAGTCACAGCCCTATGTATATCATAATGTAAACAAATAGTGTAGAGAAAATAAGATTAAACAGTATTGTTTTGACCGCTCCAAAGCACTGACGTTTTATTTAACTCCACCCCTTCTATTATCAGAAGTGGGATCGTAGTTCGCGTAAATTATTCGCGTAAATTTAAGAACCTACATCTACATGAAAATGAGTAATAAAATAGTTAAAAATAAAAATAAAAGTGGACAATTAAACAAAAAAAACAATGAATTGATATTAAGTGAAAACGAGAGTGAGTTGAATAGTGAAATAATAACTTACACGAGCACCAGTAAGGCGATAGCGTTGCCAACTTTTAACCCGAGTGTTGGATCGATTGAAGCTAAGGAATGGAGTGCAGAAGTAGATGCTCTGGTCTTGAAGCACAAATGGGACGACGTGGAAACAATTGCTCGATGTGTACCATTTTTAGCTGGACCAGCACGTGACTTGTACAAAGAATGGACAGCAGTAAAGAGAACCTGGCCTGCTCTGAAAGAAGATCTTCAAATAACATTTCCAAAGTGTCGAGATCTTTGTCGTGATTTCAAAAAGGCGGCAAATATGACAAGTGAACAGTACTCTACTGTTTCTATTTATGCGGCAAAGAAACATAGGATATTAAAGCAATTACGATTACAATTTCGTGAAACTGAAATATTGGAATTAATAACTGGAGGTATTACAGATCCGCATGCAAAATCAATTGCTAGTAGCGCAGAAACTGTAAGTGGGCTATTTGAAAAATTATCCCGATATATACCAATCTCACCAAATAACATTAAACGTTCTGCATTTGCTGATAATATAGATACTGACAGAGAATTGTTACCAACTACATCCAAGAAATACAGACCGAATACCGAATATAAGCGTTGTCACCGCTGTAATCGAATGGGTCATTTGCAACGTGATTGTCGTACTAGTGTACACAAATTACCCCAAAATATACCAGCTGTTACAGAAATTGATACACAAGTAAACAGGAAGAAGCAAAACAAATGTACATTTTGTTTCAAGACTGGACATCTGGCCGAGGATTGTTGGACAAAGCAGAGAGTTGACAAAGGACAAAAACGGTCTGCTGGCAAAGATGTAAACAGCAATGGCAAGGTATGTACAACACCTGTTATAATTAATGGTATACTTGTTCATGTATTAATTGACAGCGGAGCCTCGTGTTCATTAATAAGGGATACTGTGGCACGATCTGTAAAGGCCCATTGTCAACCATTTATGATTCACATTTCTGGACTTTCTGATACAATTCTGATTTCAAATGCGAAAATAGATGTCATCTTGCAGTTGGAAAATATTAGTTTAGAGGCAACTTTTCATATAATTCAAGACAAAGAAATATGCTATGAGGCTATTCTTGGTAGAGACGCTATAACCACAAATGATATCATGTTCATAACAACATTAAGCGGCACAATAGTTAAAAGGCGGGATATAGTTCAAAGTACTGAAAGTGTTTATAACATTGAGGACTTCATATCCAATTCGTTAAATAAAGTCCCAAGTTACATACAAGTCGAGCTTCGGAAATTGTTAAATAAACATTCGAGTCTTATCGCTTTAAACAATAACGTACGAGAAATAAAGACTGCCGTCATGACTATACGGACGACAACAAACGAACCCATTGTTTACCACCCATATCGAATGTCTTTCTCTGAGCAAGAAAAAGTAAGAGCGATTGTGACCGAACTTTTGAATAATAACATCATTCAAGAATCCACTTCACCGTATGCGTCACCAGTTATACTTGTGAGAAAAAAAGATGCAAGTGACAGATTGTGTGTAGATTATCGCGCTTTGAATAAGATAACTATAAAAGACAGATATCCGTTGCCATTAATTGATGATCAGTTGGATAGATTGGGAAAAGCTCGTTATTTTAGCACACTTGATATGGCATCTGGTTTCCACGGAATTCCAATTGAAAAAGAGACAAAATCCGTGGAAAAAACTGCTTTCGTCACGTCTGAAGGTCACTATGAATGGCTGAGAGTACCCTTTGGATTGTGCAATGGACCGAGTACTTTTCAAAGAGCTGTAAATAATGCTTTAGGACCTTTGAAAAACTCTATAGCCCTTGTTTATATTGATGACGTCATCATCCCATCAATAAATCCAGAAGAAGGTTTGGAAAGACTTCGTGTAGTGTTAAAAGCATTAGATGATGCAGGATTTACACTAAACCTGAAGAAGTGTAAATTTTTACAAACTGAAATTGAATATTTAGGAAGAATAGTTTCTGAAGCAGGTATCCGACCGGGAGAAACTAAAATTCAGGCTCTGAAAAGTGCTCCAATTCCTCAAAATCTTAAACAAGTCAGACAGTTAATGGGGCTGGCAGATTATTTTTGTAAATACGTACCGGAATTTGCTACAAAAACAGCATAACAAACTTATTGCGAAAGGACACAACCTTTAATTGGACACAGGAATGTGAAGGAGCCCGACAATATTTAATTGAAAAGCTGTCTTCACGTCCTCTGTTAGTTGTTTATGATCCAGAGCGAGAAACTGAATTACATACTGACGCTAGTAGCTTGGGATATGGTGCAATATTACTTCAAAGGCATAACAAAGATCTTCGTGTTGTGTCTTATTATAGCAAACGAGCTTCATTGGAAGAGTCTAAGTATCATAGCTATGAGTTAGAGACGTTGGCAATAGTGAATGCTCTAAAACACTTTCGTGTGTATTTATTGGGAATAGAGTTCAAATTGATTACAGACTGTAATGCTGGAAGTTAACTTCAACTAAACGCCATTTGTTACCACGTGTTGCCAGATGGTGGTTATATATTCAAGATTTCAATTTTAAAATTGAATATAGAAAAGGAAGTTGTATAAAACACGTAGATTTTTTTAGCAGAAATCCATCACAAAACCATACCGAAGAAGTATTAGTGAATGATCAAGTTACATGGTTGGAAGCAACTCAAAAGCAAGACCGAGAAGTAATTGAGATAAAAAGAAGAATTGAAGAAAATCCCGATAGTTTAAAGGAGTACATAATGCAAAATGGTATACTAATGAGAATATTTCAGGAAAACCAAGAAAGAACACTGAAATATTATGTGCCTTCAGCAGCACGATTTAATTTGACAAAAACGTTTCATGATGAACAATGCCATATAGGAGTAGATAAGACTCTTGAATCAATGCGAACAAAATACTGGTTTCCTGGAATGACACAATTCGTAAAAAAATACGTCGGTCACTGTATCATTTGTTTATCAGCTAAGCGACCCAGTGGGCCTAAACAAGGATTTTTACATCCTATTGAAAAACTACCAATAGGTACCTTTTCATACTGTACATGCAGATTGTGCGGGGCCATTTGGAACAGTCGGAGATCGCTATAGGTACCTGTTATTGTTGGTGGATGCCTACACTAAATTTATAATATTAGTACCTTTGGAAAATCTAACCGGAACAGAGCTAGTGAGAGCCCTAGAACCACAACTCAGTTTGTTTGGTACTACTAAACGAATTATAACAGATAAAGGAACAAACTTTTCTAGCCGGCAAACAAAAGAACTCTTAAAACGAATGGACATTGAAATCCATTTCATTGCCACCGAAGCAAGTAGAGCTAATGGGCAAGCAGAGCGATATGTGGCTACCGTATTAAATTTACTTGCTTGCGAAGTGAGTCGCGGAGCAGGATGGATGAGCACTGTTAGCAAAATACAACTCACTTTGAATACTACAGTTCAGAAGAGTATTGGTTGTACTCCTATAGAACTACTCACTGGAGTACGTACGGAAGTACCGGCTATACGACAATTAAATAGTGGACTTCCAGAAATCGAATCAAATATAGATACTCAAGAACTGAGAAAAACTGCAGAAGAACGGTTGAGGAATTATGCTTTAAAAACTAAACAAAGATTTGACAGAACGAGACGTAATAATTTACAATTGAGAGAAGGTGATGTTGTTTATGTACAACGTCAGCGAACACGTCTGGGAAAATTAGACCCGAGATATAATGGACCATATACAATTAAAAAATGTTTACCTAACGATAGGTATAAAGTTAAAAATACGACAAAAAAAACTTTCCAAATTGTGCCTAAAGACAGAATCAGACTTTGGAATCGAGAAATTGCAGAAAATGCCACTGCGATTGTTCATTCCAAATGATTATATAATACAACAAAAGTGAAACATGGCGTAAGCGGCTTTTAAAAAAAAAGTGCGCATGGATCGCTATAAATAATAAGTCAGCCGAGCTACTTACTCGATAAGTAAGCGAGGATTGGACAAAGAGTAAAAACAAAAAAAAAAGAGGCCGTGATAGGCTATCAAAAATAATAAAATGTTTTGGGCATAAGCAACTTATGTAAAATAAGTTTGCCAGGATTGCCAAACTTACAAAATACAAAATGTCTTCGGCGTAGCAACTTATCTGTAAGTGTGCTGGGACCGCCAAAATAATGTTAACTGGCGTAAGCTATTTACTATAGTGTAAAGTTAGTAGTTCCTACTTTGCGCTACTGTAAATGAGCTGGGATCGCCGAATAAAGATAAAATACACAAACAAAATATTCTTTTCACAAAAACATAAGTATCGCTTCACAGTTGAAAAAAAGAAAACAATACCAAACACAGCTGGTGAACAATATAAAAAAGAACACTTAGAAGGGCTTTGACTTTTCGAGTGGGCAAAAGTAAAAAAAAAGGGGTTCGATTCCCAAATCGAAATACTGATAACTATTTTTTGTTTTCTACAAAATCTTTCTGTTTACAGGTACAATAAGATAGAACGTGACAAAATCAATGTCTATCTTCTTATGTTATACCTACGTAGTTTTAAAAATTAGTTTTTATTAGTGTTAAGGTAGATATGAAATGCTTGTTTGATGTGATCTGATCTTAGTATAAAATAGATATTTGAACTTTATAGAATAAGATAACAAAAGTGGAAGTACTTCCTAATAAAAAAAAAGCGCTATAAAAAAATGTTTTATTATAATGTGTGTTTATTTTTTAAAAATTGTAAATACTATAATATAGTGATAGTTTTAAGATTTTAAAAGAAGAGATCAATTTGATTTCTCTCAATTGTTAATTATGTTTCACTATTATCGATATTATTTTTGTGACTTTTTTATTGTGTTTAGTAGATAGCCTTGTGCCTGAGTAATATAGACATTGGATTAGATTTAGATATTAGAGTTGTAGTAGTGTCTGAGTTATAATTATGTTATAATTATGTAACGCTTCGAGAGCGAAGCATTTCGCAGGAAGGCCGTGATAGCGGCGGCTACTGAGTCACAGCCCTATGTATATCATAATGTAAACAAATAGTGTAGAGAAAATAAGATTAAACAGTATTGTTTTGACCGCTCCAAAGCACTGACGTTTTATTTAACTCCACCCCTTCTATTACGCGCATTTTGTATGTGTAACCAAATTTTTCGCCCAAGCCCCAAAGTATGAAAGTTTTTTCTGCCTGCCTGTCTATACCTTTTAGATGGTATGGTTTTTAAGTCATATATCTTCTAAACAATATGATTTTGTTAGGTATATGTTTTGAATGATATCTCTTTTTAACAATATAGTTTTTGAATGATATACTTTTTGGCCTTTATACCGCACAACTTGTATAACAGGTGATGTTTAGTGTACATAAACGTTATAAAAATGATTTTATGCTTTTTAAAATAAAAAAATTATGAATATTATAGCTATTAAAAATATATACCATAATGATTATGTCAAATTTACATTATGGATGATAAGGTGTAGAAAATAGGTTTTTTATTTCAAGAATTTCCGTTAGTTGTTAGTTAATTAGTAATTCAGATGTAAAACTAGTGCCTTGATCCGTAAGGATCATTTTGGGAAATCCAAACAATGAAAAGAAATGTATAAAATTTCTAGCAACTTTGTCAGTTGTTGACATTATCATGGGATAGGCACAAGAGTGTCGGTGTATCGTTGCCGCTCGCCCTATCCTCCGCGACCAAGCGCAGCCGTGGCGCTTGGCACGGCATCGGTGGGGTCGCAGGGGAGGAGGAGTGTTTGTGTTACGTTGCCGCTCTCCCTATCCTCTGCGGCCGGCTGTGTGGGCCCCGGTCGCCGTCAGGTTGACTGGGGCAGGGCCTCCTTTAGCAGGCCCCAAATTATGAGGGCTGGTTGGACGGTGGAAACGGGATTCCATCGTCCAACGGACAGCCCTGCGGAGTGGAAGGCAGGCGCGTGTGCGTGTCAGCGCGCCTGTCCTTGGGCCAAGAGGCCAAGGTGGCGGTTGCTCCGGCCCCTCTGATTTAGCAGAGGGTGCCGTGAGGCCGTTGGCAAGCCGGGGCCGCTTAAGTAGCGGCCGGCCGCGCCGGGGTTGAGGAGCATGAAGAAGCACACGGTCCCGGCCGATAGCGGCTGAGAGGTGACACCGCGGAGTTTTTATTGGTAACTCCACATAACCTTACCGGTGTCCCGTAACCGGTAAGGTATCCGAAGGGATTTTCTCCGCATCAAAAAAAAAAAAAGGATAGGCACAAGAGAATTTTGTTAAGTCATCCTGAAGAGTTAATATATACCTAAACTTTCGAAGACCAGCTTCAGGAAGAACACCCACAATGTCGAGTGCTAGTCTCTCAAATGGTTTAGTACTGGATGACGTAATAACCATAGGTGCTTTGTTTGAAGCTCGTAAAGGCTTATTTATTTGACATTGTTGACAATCTTTAACAAATTTTTTTATATCAGCACGCATGCTCTTCCAGTAATATGACTCTTTAATTCTATTAAACATGCGCGTTATACCTGGGTGACCAGCAATAGTTGTCCCGTGGTTTTCTTTAAGAATATTAGGGACTTCGGTAGGGGTAGGATACTTAATTTGATTTTTGTACACATGAATTGTAATACCCGTACCGTGAAATACATAGGATATTATATAATACATTTTAACATAGGCTAGTTTAGTGAAAGGCTCTGAAAAATCTGAAATAGCTAGTTCCTTGTCGTAGTCGTCTGTAGACATAATTAAATCTCTTAATTTTATTAATAAGTTGTAAATGATTTTATAGCCAGTTTCATCGAAATGATGTATCTTAGTGTATAAGAAATAGAGCTTTTTATTGATTGTATCCACGAACTGAACAGTAAAAGGCTCACGTTCTGCTGACAGCAACTCGTCACAATTAGGTACAATATCTAGAAGCTGTTTGCAGTGTGGCATAGAATCATCGAAATCTAAGGAAGTTGGACAAGCAATAGATTTTTGCTTTGCTGTAGAAAGGTTCTGATTATGTTTTTCTATTTGAGTATCATTAGAAATACATTTAGTAAATTGTTTTTTGAAAAATGTCTCATAAGTAGTTTTATTGATTTTAGAATGAGAAATGGCGTTGACAGGGTTACGAGATAAAGCATCAGCATATGAGTTAATTCGGCCTGGTTTATAGACTATCTCGTAGTCGTTCTCCTCTAATTAAGTCGCCATCTTAACAAGCGACCACCTGGATCCTTGGCGTTGAAGAGCCACGTGAGAGGACGGTGATCCGTTATAATTTTGAACTTATAGCCGTAAAGATAAGGTCTGAAAACACCAAATAAAATAGCAAGTAGCTCTTTTTCTGTTGTTGAATAGTTCCCTTTACATTTATTGATGCGTCTGTTGTTACAAGGAATGGTTGCTTAAAATCTGGGTATTGCAATAAAGGAGCTGAAATTATTTTTTCTTTAAGAGGCCTAATAATCTTTTTTCCTCCGCCAATTTAGGTATTTTACGCCGGCAGTGAGCGCACGCACACAACGACATGCCGCTCACACACACAGAGCTACGTAGGCGACGTAAAGCGCGGTAAAGTGCGCTCGGCGACATTCTTGATCGTTGATGTTTTTTGGTTAAATATACTGGTGGTACATTATGTTTTGGTGCAATAAAGATTTTAACTAACTTACTAACTGGTATGAACTAACAGATATTATTCAAATTTTGGTAAAAGTTTTATTACAAAGTAAATGCCATCTTAATTTAAATGCGAGTAATAATATATAAATATTAAATCCTTGAGTGCTTTGAATTACGGGTAAGTAAAAAACATTATGATAAATCGTGAAGGTGATAATAATGGAGACTTCTATTCAATATAAGCAGAGTTGAGCACGCACATTATTTAGTTTCTATAGAAACTTAAATAAGGCAAGTTTTAACAAATTAGGTAGTGCAAAGTATTACTTATCATTAATTCTAAGCCAGGTTACTCCGTATTACTCTCTACATGGTGATTTTTAATGGTTTTGGAGCCGAAGGCCACTTCATACGGATCGTTAGTAAGACCTAAATAGCTAGTTAAAATAAAAATTCAGAAACCAAACATTTTGACTAAAACTCGTGAAACGCGAGATCAATTAGTAGTACCACCACCTGGCCGGCCTGGCAGAGTTAATCGAGCTCACGCGGCGTAACTACTATTAGGTATTACTTTTATTTAAAACTCTTAGCTTTGTTGTAGCAAATAAGTATCACGATTTGTAAACAGTATTGGCAGTTGTCATTAGTGTTGCCAAATTAATAAAACCTAAGTGGTAGTCGATTTATACAGTTGCTACATGCGTACGGTCGGGTATCTGTGGCAAGTTGTAACGAGCAGACGGATATTTTAAAAATTGGCAGCACTAATTGACCGGTTGGTGAGCATTCATTCTGAATGAATAATAAAGGTAGAAATTAAATGTCTTTGGTGAAAAAATTGTAACAAGCTTTATGAGGCGTTACTGGTGGAGATAAACACGTGTCATGGAATCTATGCCAATCTTTTATTTAACACTACGTGGTCTTGATCACAAGTCATTTTTGCAACAGTTTTGTCTTGTCGTACACAAATATGGATAGAAAATTTATTTACCCTATGACATTTTTTTCCAAAACCAATGAAAAATCAGCGTGTATATCGAATGAAAAGGGGTTTAGAGAGGTAGCACACGGTGAATTATTTTTGTAGCTGTGCAGTTGCTGGTCATAAACCGATGGAGAATGTTGCGATGCAGTAGCGCGTTCATGAAACACACGACTGCATCGCTAGAGTAGAAGTTGCCTTTCTCATTATCGAATAAAATAAATAAAACTGTAGAATTAAGAAAATTTGTATAATTTGTCTAAGTATACATTTAAAAAGTACACATACAAATCTGCTTGACAGGAAACGCTACTTTTGCTGCTGATTTTCGATCAAAATTATTGCAGAAAAGCCTCATGTTAGCACGCAAATCTGACTACCGTTTTAAACCTTGCGTGCTCAAAACAAATATTTTCTAACATATAAACGGATTTCGATGAAATTTAGCACAATGATGAGAAATAGTGTCGCAAAGCTACTAGAAGTAGAGAATTCCAGAAGAATAAGCAAATTCTAAAATAATGTGAATTGTTCTAGAAGTTCATAGAATAATCACATAATACACACATTCTACCACTTGTCTCTCGCGCAAACTATGCAGTTTAGAAAAAAATATATTTGAATCCTTAATATCATTTTTGAAGACCTATCCATAAGACCACACGTATGGGTTTGATAAAAATAAATTTTTGAGTTTAAGTTCTAAGTATGGAAAACCCAAAATTTATTGTTTTTGTTTTCTATTTTTGGGTAAAAATCTTAACTCGGTTCACAGAATACATCTACTTACCAAGATTCAAGAGTATAGTTCCTATAGTTTCGGATAGAAAAATGGATGTGACATACGGACGGACAGACAGACAGACATGACGTAGGGTTCCGTTTTTTGCCATTTGGCTACGGAACCCTAAAAACCACAAATCAAAAACTTTGCACTTTTTGCAAATAACTTGCTGTCTTTCTTTCCGGAGTTTTATTCCCCAGATCCAAAACCCTTCATCAGATCTTCATTCAAATTATAAGAATCTAATCTTTTAAGCGATTCTTCCAAACAAACATTGAATCATTAGAATCGGTTTATATTAGAAAGTAATATGAGCTTGCGAATGTATTATAAATATTTGAGCTGCAGTTGTCTGTTGAGGAATTTCGTTCTCCAGCGCTAAGAACTTTCATCGATCTTAAAAAAATTACATGGGACCAACCTTGCATTCTTAAAAACGAGACATACATTTTTGAAATTGATTTATTTTTGACGGAGTTATGAGGTAACATACACAAAAAAAAATATATATATACACGTCGAATTGATAACCTCCTCTTTTTTTTTAAATCGGTTAAAAACTAATCGTCTCACCTAATAATTTCAGTTTTAATTGGAAAATCAGGTCCAGTCTAGACACTAAACTGACAGACGTCTTGTATAGTGACTTACTTAAGCTTACTTTTTGCCTTTTGCAGAATTAGTGGCACCATAGTATTTCTTTTTCTATTTCACATTACCAAACGTTCTATTTTTAGCTGGTTTGCCCATTATATTTACGACAGTACGACAGACACAAATAAATTACTATAAGTAATCAAGTTTTCCAACGATCAAATCCTATCAGTCGCTCTATGGTTCACGCACGCCACGGCTCAGTGACTACGGAGTCGGCGTTGGCGCAAAGAAATACATCCTCTCGCTGTAAGCGCTGCGCGCGGACTGCCGTCGGGGAGTCTCCGCCGCATCCTATTTAAATAAATTTTTAAGTGATATGATTTTATATTTTTACACTGTTTAAAAAAATACAAGTATGATGTGTTTAACATATTAAAAAAGTGCATGAAATGGCATTTGTTACGGTATTTTTATTTTTCTAAAATAGGAGCTCAGAACACAAATACAAGCGACTTTATTTACATCGATTTCGGTGACAATTACGCGATTTGTTAATTTTTTTTCCTTGTGAATTTATATAAAACAATGAAAAAAGCTTCACTCATGTCAGAAAATACTTATTCAGCTATTTTGTCTATTTTTTTTACCGCGTGTTAATGATTAATTCATTTGAAAATCTCGAAAGCCCCGCGACGCATTTTGCGAAATTTGGCAAAAGGCACGTTGGATTCCGGTGAATTATACTAAAACAAGCAAGTTTATAGGCAAAATGGTTCACTCATACTTAATAATATGATACTATCTTTCATAATATATAAATAAATTCAATGATTATTCTGTACTTTTCTCAAAAACACGACGCAAAGTTGAGTGAAATTTGATAAATTTAATATGCGGCCTCTTAAGAAGATTAAAAGCATGTATTTGTTCGTGTTCCCAACGAAAATTAGTGTCCTTCTTTAATGTCCGCGACCACAACGCGGCCTTTGGCACCGGGGCCAACAGGGAGACGGCGTAAGTCAGCTCCTACCAAGCCGTTGCCACCACCGGGTCCCGAGAGGAACCAGCGCTATGAAGAGGGCTTCGTCAAGGTGGAAAGGAAGAGGAGGAAGCCCGTGAGCCGCAACAACTGCGGAACCGCGCCACCCGGACCGGTCTCTCCGCTGCGTCCTGCCGTACCATCGACGCAGCTGTACGTGTCCCGTCTGCACTGGTCTACGAGGGTAGAGGAGGTCGTGGACTACGTACGAAAGAAGTCTAACTTCACCTTGAGGGTTGAACGGCTGCAGTCTCGCCACAAAGCGAATTTTAATTCATATATGGTGAGAGTGCCGACGCATCATCTGCCAACCTTCATGAAGGAGGACTTCTGGCCGCAGGGTGTCGTATTTCGGAGGTTCCGAGGTCGGCTGCCCGACGATACCGTGCGTCACACGTCACCGACACTACGTATAAATTAGGATAGTAATCATATATAGTATGTATGTTAGTTATAAGGTATTTATAATATGGGTCTCTGGCATTGTACAAAATTTGTAAGTACAATGCTATTGCCTGAAATAAAGGAATTATTATTATTATTATTATTTAATAAAGAAGTAAGAGGCTTTGTTATGTAGGAGAAGTTTTCAATAAATCGGCGATAGTGAGACAGTAAGACCAAGAAAAGACTTAATATCTTTGGCACATGTAGGTGTAGGAAATTGAGAAATAGCTTTGACTTTTTTAGGGTTAGGAGAAACACCTTTGTCTGTAATGAAATGCCCAAGATAGGCGACTTCACGTCGCAAGAGCTCACATTTATCGGGCTGTAATTTTAAACCGGCGCATTCCAAGGAGAGGTTGATGGGCGAATAATGTCCTGATCAAGCATTTTTTTTTAAATTGGTTTTCGACTTCGTCCTTATGTATCTCAGGAAATCGATAGGATTTGATGTGAATAGGAGGAACGTCTCCAGTATTTATGGAATGTTGAAGATCATCAAGGTGGAAGATATCGGTATAATTTGAGATGAAATTTAAAAGACTTTTCTTTTCTTGTGGGTTTGAATGAGAAAATATTATTTGTTCTATAACCTTTTTAGAACGATCAGTATTTAAATTATTTAATTGAAAGTCAAAGTCAAAAAAATTTATTCAATGTAGGATAAATTTATCTCTTATTGAAGGTCATTTTTTTAAATATAGTTTTAGTGCAAAAGCTAAAAACTACTAGCGTTTCGGAACGACCACTGCTGGGAAGATTACGCCGAAAGAAACCCAGTTCAGTATTGGTCCCTACCCAGCCTGATGGGCAATGTTACAATTACAAAACAGATTTACACTTAAGCTATACATTTGAATTATACAATTACAATTTGCAGTCAACTATTTCCGAGATTTTTTCTCAGATGATGATAACTAGTCATTTACATGATAATACGCATTTTGTAATAAATGATTTTTAACGGCTGTCTTAAACTTAGATAATGGTAATGATACTATATCATCTGGAATTTTATTATAGATGCGCAAGCCGAGACCCACTAAAGATTTTTTTGTTTTCTATAACCGCAAAGCTGTGATGACTAATTTATTTTTATTTCTCGTGTTAATACTATTCTTAATGTTCGCATAGATGAATTGCGAAGGGAGGGTCAAAATATTAATGTCGTTAAATAGTTCCTTTAAAGACTCTCTAGCACCTAACTTATATATAAATCTGATAGCGCGTTTTTGTAAAACAAATATGGTATTTATATCTGCAGCGTTACCCCATAGCAATATTCCATAGGACATAACACTATGAAAGTACCCAAAATATAACAAACGCGCTGTATCAACGTCAGTCATTTGCCTAATTCTTCTAACCGCGTAGGCCGCAGAGCTAAGTTTTCCAGCAAATTTTTGAATATGGGCACCCCATTGCAACCCCGAATCAAGCGTTATTCCCAAAAATGTTGTGTTATCAACCATATCTACTGCTTCCTTATCAATAAATAATCGTGTTGGAACTTTTGTATCATTCGGTAAGCAGAACTTTACACATTTCGTTTTTTTTTGGCATTTAATACTAAATTATTTGCTGTATATCCAACACTTGCGATAATGTATTGTTAATCTCATCAGAGGTGTCAGTTTTCCTGTCTACGCTGAAAACAAGAGAAGCATCATCAGCAAAAAGTACAGCCTTACAATCTTTTACTTAATATGGTAAATCATTAATATAGATCAAAAACAACAAAGGACCCAAGATAGAACCCTGGGGCACACCCATCACTACGGTTGATCCTTCAGATTTTACTTGATTTACACAAACTTTTTGAATTCGGCTACTCAAATAAGATTTAATCAATTCAAGAGCTTTCTCTTTTATTCCGTAGTGCTCAAGTTTGGATAGAAGGGTTTTGTGGTCTACACAATTAAAGGCTTTGGAGAGGTCACAAAAGACACCAATTGCGTTCTGACAACACTCCCAAGCATCATAGCTGTTTTGTGAAAGTGCAACATCTGCATCCGTTGTTGATGGACCCTTAGTAAATCCATTCTGATCACCATGCAACAGACTATTTTTGTTTAAAAAATCTAATAATTGGTTAAAAATTATCCTTTCAAATATATTGCTCAGTGCTGGCAGAATAGAAATGGGACGGTAATTTGTTGGATCATTTCTGTCACCAGTCTTAAATAGAGGAATAACTTTACTTAACTTCATCATGTCAGGGAAAGATCCCGCGTCTACACATTTATTAAATATGGAGCTAAGTAAGGCGCAATTACATCTATAATATTACTTATAACGGATACAGAAATGTCCCACAAATCACCAGTTTTTTTATTATTCAAACTTTTAAAAGTATCAATGATATTTTTAGGTGTGACGTATTTGAATATTAGCCTATCTTTACATTTAGGTACGCAATTGTTTAATAGTTTTTTTTGATTTCCTAGATGAGGACATTAGTGGGGCAGTTGTATTTAGGGGAATGTTTGTGAAAAAGTTCTCAAAGTATTGTGCAACATATTCACTAGTGTCTAGAACCTTATTGTTAATGTTTAACTCAATTATATTATCTCGTTGCTTGTTTTTCCCGGTTTCAGTTTGTTGTGTGTTCTTAATATTCTAGGTTGTCTTTATTTTATCTTTAGAATCTAGAAAAGCTTTCCTGGTGTATAATGATTTCGCGCATAAGCATACTTTTTTAAAAAGCTTTGAGTTAGTTCTAACGTAATTAATGAAATTAGGTGTTTGGTTATAAGCTTTCATAGCTAATAATTCATATAGCCTATTTCTACTAATATGAATCCCTGTGGTAGCCCATTCGCTAAACTTTTTCCGATTACGTTTCTTTCCCTTTTTAAGTGGAAAATTATTATTAAATTTTGATTCAATCACACCGAACATTTTATTATACAAAATATCCGGATCATCCCGAGTTTCTTCAATTAATGGTAATTTTTTCGAAACTGTATCCCTAAATTTTTTAATTTTATCTTTAGTAATAGCTCTGTAGGTTATTTTAAGTAATTCTACTTCTACTGCATTGTTATCAAATTTCACGAACTGACCAAAATGATCAGAAGTTATATATGTTTAATTATAGCTTTATCAACAGCAGTGCAATCACAGAAAACATTATCTATACATGTTTTACAGTCGCCTTGTATTCTTGTTGGTTCTAAAAATAAATTGAACAAATTGAATGATTTAAAAAAATTCAAAAATCTAATACATTCGGTGCTGTCAGACGCTAATAAATCTACGTTAAAGTCGCCACACAATATTATGTTTTTGCGACATTAACTTAATTTTCTCAAAACATCTTCAATTACAGTTTCTAAATTATTTAAGTTAGCTTTTGGAGGTCTGTACGCGCATACTATAATACAATTCTCTAGTTCAACACAGGATAATTCAACAATACTTTTAACCGACAGGCTCACAATATCCTTGCGTTCTTTACATTTTACATTGTGTTAAAATTGTTAAAATTAAACTGCCTCCTTTTTCACTAATCTTTCTAATAAATAAACTAGAGACTAAATAATTATCAATATTGAATTGTACTTGATGTGACTGCAAAAAGTGTTGATGAACGAGTTCACATTGTTCTTCATTCAAATTTGATGAAGGAAGTTTAAAAGGAAATAAATTTACTTGAAAATTACTAAGTTTTACTTCCGACTCAGTGGCATTTAAGACGGATATATTTACTTTATTGTTTGGCTTTATTTTTACAATACAGTTAGCCAGAAAAACACCGTCACTAATTTTCTGATCTAGAATTAAGGCTTCACTTTGGCCTGAAATCTCAGTAAGATTTGATATAGGATATTCAATTATCATTTCTGACCTTGGAGGTATGACATAAGATGGTTTACTAAAACAAATAGGCAGGGAATGACCTTGAAGGTTCAATGTACAGTAGCCTGCAAAAGTCCATATAGAATGAGCAAATATTATCACATCCAGGGGTAAAACTCACTCACACAGCTACACAAATAAACCAATAAATCACTGTTCGATCTATTAGTTAACCAAGTAATATATCAATAATTTTACCGCCAGTCGTAAGATGTTCTGTGGCTCGGTGGGAAATGATCCGACTCTCATGGGTGAGACGATGGATCAAATCCCGTCTTGTAATAGTTGATTTTTAAATTTTATATTATAACATATTTTTTTAAAATCTGAAATTGTATTGAGAAATATTTCAAACAACTTAGCAGCAATTATAACATTTAGTTTAAAACACTTAAAAGTGAAGGGTAGGGCACGACTAACACGCCATAAGAACTCAAAAATTGACGGTAATCGATAAAATTACACAGTGATTGATTTTTGCTTTGTCTAAATGCTTTGTCGTTACTATTTCGCTAGCGGAGGTGCCTGTATTGCTGAAATCGATTGAGTCGTATTGATCGTTCTAATAACTATGCAATCTAATATTCATATGCAGGATAGGATGCGCATTGTGGAATTGCATAATATGGGATATAACATATCTCAAACTGCTGATCGAACCGGATTTACTGTATTATTTTTATTTGCAATTAGTTTATTTTAAAAAAAAGGGTATTATTATCAGTAAGTTAATTTCTGTGAATTTGTTTCAGTGGATAACAGTAAAGCGGTGGATAAGTCGCTTTCAACAAGAAGGCGTTATAACCACACGGCCTCTTAGTGGGCGTCCGCGGCATATTAGTGCATCCCAGCGGAGCCACATGGTTCAGCAATATGAATCGAGTGGCTTTGTGCCGACGTCTTTGTTCGCGAGTATGTTCGACACGAGTATGGACACCGTCCGGCGAGCTTTGCATGCTGAAGGAATTCACCATAGAAAACCAGCTAAAAAGCCCTACCTACCCGAGAGCCACAAACAAAATAGATTGGCATTTGCAAGGGACTATTTAGATTTCGACTGGAAAAGTACTATATTTACCGACGAGAAATCGTTTATGTCAAGCCAGCACGGTAGATTATACCTATGGCGCAGGGATGGAACTCGTTATGATGAACAAAACGTAGTTGCAAATATGGAGTCTGGGCGTATTTCAGTGAATATGTGGAGGTGGATGGGTGCCGCTGGACCTGGCGAATTGGTATCAATAGTGGGCCGCGCTACAGGTGCTCATTATGTGCAAGTGCTGCAAGATCACATGTTACCAACTGTGCGATGTGTCTATCCAGCAATAGATATGCCACTATTGACATATGTGCAAGATACTGTCCTGTGCATCGAGCTCAAGTAGTGCGTGAATGGTTCAGACAAAATAGTGACATAAACGTTATTCCCTGGCCAGCAAAGTCTCCGGATTTGAATCCGATAGAAAGTGTATGGGGTTTGATGGTGAAGAGATGGGAAATGCGCAATTGAATGGAAGCGCATTGCATGGAAGTGTGGGAGGACTTAAGAGGAACAGAAATTTGATCAAATAAAGTCGGATCAATGCGGCGGCGCTTGCTTGCGGTTATCATCAATCAATACATATAATAAAACAGTAGGAACCGCGTGCCTGTACATTTGATAAAAATTACAAAAAATGGATGTGGGCGATAAGAAAAGAGTAAAAGAACACAAAAAAGATTTTTTGGATTTTTTGTCTGTCTGTCTGTCTGTCTGTCTGTCTGTCTGTCTGTCTGTATGTACTCGCTACTCTTGAAAACTACTGAACAAATTTTTACGCAGTTTTCACTAAAAGATTAAGCTCATCCCTGAGCAACATATAGGCTTTGTTTCATCGAAATCTGTTGTCAGATAAAAAAGTTATCATCATTTAAAGTTTAAATATAATTTTTCTATGGGCGATTCTTTGTCTGTTAGTACACGCCAACCTCAGGAAATACTGGACGGATTCGAATGAAACTTTTTATGTTATGTAGCTGTTAAGCCTGAGCAACATATAGGCTATAATTGATTTTGGAAAATGGAACACCTGATGCAAAGCCTTAATGGTCCAGTTAAACGACAAGAAATATAAAAATTACGCCTTAGCAAAAGTTGTTTAGCCTGCTAAGCATTTTTTGTTGAATTATAAAAATCGAAGACCTGGATCACCTGATGCAGAACCATAATGGTCCAGTTTAACTATAAGAAATATAAAATGACGCCTTAGGCAAAGTAGTTCAGCCTGATGAGCATTTTTTGTTGAGGTATAAAAATCGAAGTCTGGAACACTTGATTCAGAACGATAATGGTCTCTACGTATAATAAAACAGTAAAAAAATGTATCTGTATGAAGAATATAATTAAAAAAAATGGGGCGATGGAGACTGTAATATAGTAAAAAATAAAATAAAAAATCTGTCTGTTTGCACACGCTAATCTCCGGAAATATTGGACGGATTTGAAAAAAACTTTTTTATCAACATATAGGCTATAATTGATTTTGGAAAATGGAACACATGATACAAAACCATAATGGTCCAGCTAAACTATAATAAGAAATAAAAATGACGTCTTAGCAAAAGTTATTCAGCCTGATGAACTTTTATTGTTGAGGTATAAAACTCGAAGATCTGGAACACCTGATGCAAAAATATAATGGTCCAGCTAAACTGTTAGAAATATACATTAATGACGCATTAGCAAAAGTTTTTCAGCCTGATGACCATACTTATATGCCGGAGTCCTAAAGTCCACGCAGACGAAGTCGCGGGCTTCAGCTAGTTGATAATAAAGGAGGCTACATAAAAAATTAAAATATTTTATATTAAATAATTAAAAATAATATTAGACGGTTTATGGAATAAATAATAAGTAATTTTATACTAGTAAGTATAAAATAGTGTTTTAGTATATAGTTAAGAAGATACTTTTTAATTAACTAACCACCGAAAAAAAAATGCAGCGCCGCCGTATGATAGTAACAATTGTAATAATTTTATGGTTAGCTGGCTTCAATTTTCTTTTCAGCACAAAAACGATTACTTAAGCTATAATTGACAATATAAAATAGATAGGATTGATTGATAGTGTCACAAGATCTAATTTTAAACATTGAATAAAAATCCTGATTCAATTTTTTTTTCTATAAATAATAATATTACTTCTTAACCTTTATTGAATTTATTGATAACAAGTAAAAAAAACTCAGAAAAACGAAATTAAAATGAAAAACTATACAATCACCAGTCAGATTTGAACCGAGGTCCAAGATGTGCCAACTATATGTGTAAACCGCTAGACCATTGCATCTTTAACTCTTTATTCGAAATAAAGAATCTAACTAATCGTAATGATAAGTTACGAAAGCAAAACTGAAATTTTGAGGTAGGCGCTGCAGCTATATCGTAAAGAGATATGTTGTTGAGCACATAGAAATCGGAAAGTGGAGCCTTATGACTGTTCCGTTATGGTTGATACTTATTTATTATGGTTTACGTTTTAAGTGTATTATTTGCGTGCACGCCATTTTAATCATTAAACTATTATAGATTCTTCTGCCAACTGCGTGTTGAACTTTATAACTTCATCATTAAGGTAATATTTTTTTTGCAATAGTCAATGTCAATGTGTGAGTGATTTGCGTGCACGCCAATTTCGTCTTTCGACTATATGTGGACTTTTGCAGGCTACTGTACTTGTTGAGTACTGAACGTCGATTTTAAAATGTTGAATAAAATCACTACCTATAATACCATCATAGAGTAGGTTAATAGAGTCGCTTATCGCGTGAAACATAAAACTAAATACGATTTCACTTTTCGGTGAAATTCGATGTTTGAAATTAAGATCGATGGAGCCAAGAGATTCACAAGAAGAATTATTGTCACTTAGACCCTTGAGAGTGACTATCTCTTGTCCTAGCACTGGATTTCCTAGACTTGATAGTCTTACAATAGAAACAAAGGAACCAGTGTCGACGAGGAAACACAGGGGTTTTTCGTTTAAATGAGTTTTTAAGGTAACGTGAAGCAAAGAGATTTGATAATTAATATTGTTCATTATGTGAACCTTCTCACGTGAGCAATCCCTAAAAGAAGGACTCGAGGTCTTTTGAGAAAAGGAATTGCATGAATCCTCTTTGGGAATAGAAGGACTGCCTAACTTTGATTTTACAAACAAATCGCAAGCCTGAGTGCGAGAAAATTTAGGAACAATAGGCTTGGATAAAGCCTGAGAAGAAGGTGCATGAAAATCCTGTGCAACCTTGAATTGACCACAGGTACTACCTCTTGTATAACTTGCAGGCTTAGAATAATAACACATAGAAAGATAGTCTTCATACAAGCGCTCTGACAAAAGTGAAGCACTAAACCGATTCACACAGACGTGACGATTACGTGCATCCGCTCGGCGACACGCACACATACACTTGCGTAATGTTGCCAGTAAAAGTCAGTTTTCCCGAAAATGGGGAAACGATCGGCCGCTGATAACATTTGTTTTTGGCAATAATACATAAATAGCTATGTGTGGTAAAGTATGGGTATGGTAATGTAAAGTTGTTATAATACGAGAATGTTTATTTTTATAAAACGAATAAAAGAAAACAACACATAAAAAATTAAAATTTATTTTTTACAGATTGTACACAATTATTTGTTTATTTACTGTGTAACTAAAGTAAACCATTCGCGTAAAAAAAAATATTTTTGATCGAATTGTCTCCATCCATATTAAGAAAAATAAACAATTAAATTATTATAGAAATAATCAGTTTAGAAACCTGTAAACTGTATTTGTTTCTTAAATAATTGCCGCTTTGATAATGCTGTTTTCATTACATTGTCTTTTTTTGACTCGTAAAAAAGACGAATGTGCAAATATTTTTCAATAATAAGCCTTGACAAATTGTTAACATGATTTTTCACATTTACATGTTCCTCTGCATTAGTGAAAACAGACCTACTAACAAGTTTTTCCATAATTATCAAAGCAAGTTTTGTCTCTGATGTTTTATCTAAGTTATTTGTCTCCGCCATATACTTCCGCAAATAATTTTCGGCTATACCGTAGATTAGGTAAACAGCTTCTGATACATAAATTAAGCCGCCGTTGTCCCTTAAAGCGACCAACTTGTGAAACCACAATTTTTCTTTTGTGAGCATGCTATCGATACAAAAATTACACTTAATTTTTTTCATTAAGTATCTTGCAACATTCCCAGCAATGTAGCCTACGACATAATTTTTGTAGTTTGGATCATCAGTCGAAGCTAATAGAGAAGCAATGTCTACATCACATGCGGAACTTTCTGATTCTTGGTACGGCTGTTTTTCGTCATCGTCAAAACGTTTGGAAAAGGAGGTTTGATTAATACATTTTATTGCAGAAGAACAAGTCAGAACAGAAATATCTTCTAATGGCACACAGTTGCCTGTTACGACTGCTTGTAGTTTCCATGTGGCATAAAAGTTTTCTGTATGCACCTTTAAACTGCAGGACATTGGGATTATCATTATGTCCTCCGTTCATTCATATCATGCCGAAGAACAGTTCCAATTATTTTGGCTCAAACGATACGTTGAAATATAGACCATTTCTTTTGTATTCTCAACAACAGTTTTATACAAGTTTTTTAGGCTTTCTATGCATATTAGCATTCCTTTAAAACCTGTATTACTTTGAACACTTAAGACTGACTCAAAATTCTGAAGTTTTATTTTTATAGCGGCTTCATTTTCATGATACGTACGCTTCCTTGTAGTTTTTATATTTAAAGTTAAGATATATTTTTTGGCTTTTTCAAGAAGATCGAATATATCTACTTTATTATCTTTTGACAATGGCCGACAAAATCCGTATTGTGTTAATTTTCTTGAATTAAAAACATGAAATAGGTTGTTCAAAAGCATAATAAAATTTTCTGTGCACGCAGATTTTACAAATTAGTCCAGTTTTAGGGTATCGCGGCAAAATTTTAGACTCTGCTAAGAAGTTGCATGGCCAGTTTAACTTTCATAATTGTATTTCTAAATTGTAAATGTCTTCGTGTTAGCTTGTTCATAATGTTCAGTCCTTCTGTCTCCTGCAAATCATTTAAAAGAACCAAGTAGTTCCAATCTACTACATTTCTTTGTTCGTCGAGGAATTGGGTTTTATCTTCCCAGTGATTACGGATAAGCTTGATCATGTGGCATGGATCTAAAAATACCGCCACTTCGTAATCTGATGAAGGGTACCTAAAGGTGGTTTTCATATTTATTGGATTTTTAACGCGACAACCTAACAATTCCATTGCTGAAATATTGGTAGGATGACCATCAAAAGTTATAGACACAACTTTAACTCCAGCATCGTGACATTTAGTTAAACATATGTTACCATGCCATGAATTAGGAAATATCCCAAAGGGATTTTTCATCGTTCATTTAGGCAAACAAGCATAAAAACATATGCCTTCGAGGCTTTTATACTACTAGATGTGCCTATGCCAAAATCTACATTTCCCAGACCTCCTTTGATATTTTGTGGTCTTATCGCCATTTCATCGGCAATCAGTCCGCATATTAACGTTTTGTCCGAGCTTTGGGACTTTGATTTTAAAAGTTAAGGCTTCGTCTGTAAAACCAGGTGAACCATCGATGCTGCTATACCAGTTATACAATGTTTTTGGGTGTGGAAGACAGGTATTAAAAGTATTACGAACGTATGTATATGCTCGAGGACTATGACAGTGCAACGTAACACAGAATTTTCTGAACTCAGGCGTGTATTTTGGCATAGGTCGCTTTTTATTTTCTTTAATTTTTTTTACCATGTTATTGAACAAATCGGCTGCAAAAACATTTTCGGACAATAAATTAGATACATCATTACTAATAAATCTCTTTTTTTTAGTTCACCTGTAATTCGTTTAAGCGATTTATTTCTCTTTTGGAGACGCCGGGTCTTTTGCTTCAAAGTTTTTATAATTTTCCTATGTTTGAGATTAAGAAATAAGTTTTTATTCAATTTTTTCGAAGGAGGACTTTATGAGGAGTGTCGAATATATAATCGAATTCGTCGTCTGATGGGCGCCTAAATTTCCCACGTGGCGTACTCTGCAAAATGAAAATTCTTATAAGTTCATGCCACAATATTAACAAAATTCTGGGTGCAACAAGAAAGCAAAGAATTTACGAAATCTACAGTTAAATAGGGTAAATATCAGAGTAAAAAATAAATTATTTTATACTGGTAAACGAATAAGAAAGTCACAAAATAATGCCCTTGTCATAAATCATATCCATTTCGAAAGTGATTCTAGGTATACTAATGCAGAAAAACGAATAATAAGAGCGCTTTTTGACCCCCAAGATACTATGACTTTTTGTTTTGACATTTAGAAAAAAAAATATCTGATTTGACTTATTGGAAACTAGCAGATTTTAAATTTAAATACCAAAATTCAACACTTTTGATTAAAATTTTTGAAGATTACTTACAGGTTGCGATGAACTTTCAGTAACTAAATTTTTATTTGAAGTTTCACGAACACCTTCTTTCAGTCTTCAGCAGAATTTGAATTCTAAAAAAAAGGCAGGTAAGTAAGTTTACTACATAGACAGTTATCTAAAATTAAATAGTTTTTAACAACTTAACTGTCTACAACTACCACACGTGTATTACTTTTTCCCAAAGTCCTAAATAAATATATTTTATAAAAATAGTTGTTTATATTTTATTTTATGACTTTTTCCCTATATGTATAGAGCGTGGGGTAAAATATTTATTTTCCTAACTCCTGAACGTATTCTAAAAGTTCTTCCTAAGTCACATGTGACTCATTTGACAGTCAAGTTGTTTATTAACGACGACACAACTACACTCACTGATAGCCCATGAAAAGGTGAAACCTCATCTACATTTAAATTATCTTCAAATTGATAATCTGTGCCTGTGCATGAAATATGTAAATCCTGAAACAAATAATTTTATTATTGCTTCATTTATTTTTATCAACATCATGTCATAAAATCTCAAAATACACATTAGTTTTAGTTTAAATAAGTACTAAAGAATGCTTTAATATTTATACCTTAACAGGGACAGCATTTCGACGCAATCTACACGATCCACCCTGTGTAATGTACTTATCTTCATTATTAAAATGTTTTGAACATATTCGTGTATTTTTGGTAGGCTTCCAATATACTTTTCCACGACTAAGTCTTATGTTTTTCACCCACTCGTCAGCAATAACGGGGTCCACAGGAATCCTTTAAACAACAACACACAATATTTCTTAAGGAGCGTTCATTAATAACGTGAGGGGATTTTTCAATTTCAGTTTCAATTCTTTAACCTAATTTTCTCGCAATTTTACTGTTTCAGGCGAACAAAGAAAAAAAACGTAATATTTTCCGAGACCCCCTCTCTCCAAAGTAAGATTAGATGACATTCGGTTAGACCCTAAACGCCTCACGTAATTAATGGACGCCCCCTAAGTAGTCATTTTAACAAGTGTGAAATTGAAGTTCATTAATACTCCTCAACTTTCAAGCAACACAATAAGGAACACTATGCATGTAATACCAATCTGGCTCGTATTTTTATTTTATAATTCCTATTATTACGTCATTACACCCAGCTAATTATGTTCTTATTGATTTTTATTTAAATGAGAAATAAATTATTGAAAATATGCAAATATTGCGCGGGAACTTTTAACAAATAAAACGGAAATGACAACAAAGTCTACATTATGGTGCCTTCGGAAGGATTGTCTACAATGTCCATGTAGTTTGATTACCGGTGACATACAAGATGTATACTTTCAAATAGAGGTTTAACAAACCTCACTGGCTGATAATGTCGAACGTACCAAAAAAAGAAAAACATGCGTTGTCAGCTTCTGCCTCTAGCTAGGTTGTCACACAAGAAGTTTCTATGCTGCGGATATTGTAGCCTTTGACGTCATATTTTAAAATGGTGCGTTTTAGTTGTTGCAATCTGCTTGTAATTTTTAATTTTTTTTATTTTCTACACCAATTCATATGTTTATTAGCACTGATATATTGTCGCGACTATTTTTTAGACGAGAACTTTTGATTAAGAATAAAAAAAATATATATGCATACTCCCTGGTATATGATATCGCTAAATAACACAAACACCTACATTAAAGAACGTATCACATACCTGCGTAGAAATCAGTAGCAACTGTTTTAAAATCAATAGTAATAAAATCAGTTAAAATGGGTAAATATTTTCACAATCGGGGAACACTGGGCATTAAAACAATGCCGTTTCTGTTTTGACCTAATTAACTACAATATACTATGAAATATTGAAAGCTTACCTGTGAAAAGTGATGTTATTACACTTCTTTTGTTTTTAAGATGTGTTGTGACACAATTTAATTGCACAAATCGTCAAAAAATTTTTTTCGCGAGACACGTTCGGCGTACTTTGACATTTGACACTACGGGCCGGCCCGGCGTTTGGAGCCATAAATGGCTCCAATTAAAGTACTTCAAAATTGGCGCGCAGACTTGGTTTCTATGTGTTATTATTCTAAGCTTGCAGGCTTAGAAAAGTTAGGAGTTTTTGAAACTTTCGTGTCGTTTATATGATAAGTACTATGTTCCGGCAGACACGACACCGAAACAGCAGTTAGTTTAAATTATCACATTCTTCCGAATTAGCGCAGCTAGCTTCCCTAGCGGAATCCTCAAATATACCAGAAATCCTTCAGATTGAAGTAACAAAAGCTATAGATAGTCAAAAAAGAGACAAAGCGCCAGGACCTGATGGGATAAACAACGAAATCCTAAAAGAAAGTAAAGAAGTTATAACACCAGTCCTCACTGACATGTTTAACGAGATATTAAATACTGAAATTATCCCACGGCAATGGACAGAACCAAACATCATTCTTCTGTATAACGAAGGAGACAAATACGAAATCGGGAACTACCGCCCTATAAGTCTTATGTCCAATATATACATGGTATTTGCCAAGCTCATACTAAATCGGATTGAGAAAATATTAGACGAACTCCAACCTATTGAGCAGGCGGGTTTTCGTAAAGACTATTCAGCGATCGACCACATTCATGTATTACGCCAAGTCATGGAAAAGTATAAAGAATACCAATGTACCTACTACATCGCATTTATCAATTACAGCAAAGCATTCGATTCGTTGTTTCACGAAAAGATATGGGAGTCATTACAAGAACAAGGGATTGAACACAAATACATCCGCTTAATAAATAATGTTTATAGCCAGAGTACTGCGAGAATCCAGTTAGAAAAGAAAGGCGAACCTTTCAGAGTCGGCAAAGGAGTACGACAAGGAGATCCCCTGTCACCAAAATTATTCTCGGCGGTACTAGAATCAATATTCAGAAGGCTTAATTGGGAAAATCTCGGTATCAATGTAGACGGTGTCTCATTAACTCACTTGTGATTTGCTGATGATATTGTGTTGTTTGCAAAATCCCCGGAAGACATTACAAAAATAATAAACGAACTGGCAATGGAAAGCGAGAAGGTAGGGTTAAATCTGAATCCAAAAAAAACAAGAGTAATGACAAACGGAGAGAGAATTAATATAAATTTAGGAAATAACCAAATTGATTATACAGATGAATATATTTACCTGGGACAGCTAATAACAGATGATCAGGGACAGGAAGCGCTTTCCCTAACGTGGGTTTTTAGCGGCTAATTGATAGGCTTGAATATTTTTATTGGATTAAAAACCCCTATCGCTGGGTAACCCTTTCGATCGACTAACCGTATCATATGGAAAGCCTTTAAAAGGGTTTCCCTATAAATACGTTGTTAAAACATGCACGTTACGTTACCCTTACAAAAACCATATCTCATAGGGTAACCCTATCCCATAGGTTAACCCTTTAAGAAGCGCTTTCCCTGGTGGCAAACGGCGGCGGCGCGCGGCGGCACACGGTCAGACTCAAAGCACTCAGGCTGGCTGAACCACGACGCGACGCGACGCCATGCAAAAGTATACCTTATTAAAATAACAATTTGTTTGATTTCGGCGCGAGCGCTACGACGAAACGTGTCGCGGCGTGTGTCGATTCGTAATTGTTATTACTTCTTAGTTATTTATTATTATCGTCCGTGCTGTTAGAAATGTGATGCTTCCGGAAACAGTGTGAATTATAACTGGCTTTTATCTATCGTGTACTTTTATTGTTGAAATAAACCCTGTGTAAACCATTGTAATGCCGCCACCTAAAAAAGACAGTGTTCATCGATATTTTTCTTATAATGAAGCCAGTAATTATAGTATATGCAATTTATGTAAAAAAAAAACTTGAGAGGTGTCAAGGGACACCCGGATGGAACGAAGTTCCTTTCGATTAATTAGTGAAGGAATTGTAATATTTTATTATTTACTAGCTGTTACCCGCGGCTTCGCTCGCGTTAAATCGAATGGTACCTACCGAGTTGATTTATAACTTTTTATTTGTTTGAGATGCTTTAGTGCGAAACGTACTTTGTTTTTATATACCATAATATTTTAGGGGAGGGAGCTGTTCACTTTTTTGAGACATTTACCTTTCTCTCTTCGTGTTATGGCGCATTAAAAGACGAACGAACGTTTCGTTCATCCAATGAATGACTCGTTCTATTTGAGAAACATCCCGGTCTCTATCTAACCACCAACGCTCAGCGCGCTCCATCGAAATCTCTCTCTGTGTTTGTGATATGTGCCTGTTCCTATCTAATGATAGGTGCTAAGCCGATCAGTAGAAGACTCTTTTACTCTCTTGAGACCTATCCCTCTGGGCCCGTGACGTCATCAATGATATCGCGCTCGGTCGGTCGCCGCGGTTACACCGAAAATTTTAACTTTGCACTTTAATATCTCGATCAGTTCAGATATTAAATAGCAGTTATTCTCGTAATTATGGCATATAAAACTAAAAATGGTTACCAGTACCTTCTTCATTTAACCAATAACAACCGCAATTTTAAATAGTTTAACCAATATTCAAGACATACTACAACCACAATTAAACAAAAAAAGACCGCATTTTTGAAGAGTTCGACCAATTTTCAAGAACTTGTACAGTAAAACCACATCACACAACATACGCATACGTCCGAGGTCAATTGCATACTGGGCACTGGCACCAGCCATCCCTTGTTGCCTACCCATCCCAAAATAGTTTTGACCGTGGTATGGCCAGATGTGGATTGACCCAAGACCTATGAGAAATAGGTGCGTGGATTTTTGAAAAAAAATAACTACAGGTATGTCTTTGTAGAAGTGTCTACATACTTTTTGAGGAGTTTCATGATGATGAGTGAAGGCGTTTTACCTCGTTAAGGATAGACATGATAGTACAAACGTAACCTACGTAGTAACGTAGCACAAATTAATATTTAAAAATCTAGAAAAAATCTAGAATAACTAACTATAGTATACCTCTAGGTAGGTTAGGTACTTAGTAGAAATCCCTACATTTGAGGAGCTTGATGGATGATTCAGAATGGCCAACGCTAAGAGTGGAAATTCATTTTTGGATTGATGAACTAAAGTAGTAGTTAGGGAGGCGAGGTAGCTAAATGGCGTAATTCAACGGCGCCATCGAGACCTATCAAAAGCGAAAGATAAAATAATTTCGAAAAGAAAAGCTCGTATGGTAAAAACCATTTTAGCGGTGGGTTTTGCGTGTACGGTTTTTCAAAAATGTTAAAAAAAACAGTTACTTGGGCATTCTCGAGCGTGTCAGATATTCATACTACGTATGCCCCAAGTGCCTCTAATAACAACGGTATACTAATCTGCCGGTTTGCGTGGTGGGGGTAGGCATATAAAGTAGTCAAAAATGCAAAAAAAAATTTACTCGAGCGCGTCAGATTTTCGGAAGGGGTGTTAAGTAGGCCCCAAGGAAGCTCCCTTTAAAAAAACTGACGATTTCGGCGTGACGATAAGTTACGATGAATTTTTGAAAATGCAAAAAAAAAGTTTTTTTGAAATACTCGAGCGCGTCAGATTTTCATAGGGGAGGTTTATCTCGGTATCCTGAAAGCATATTTTTTTAATCTGACTAAAAAGTTGGTGGGTTCTCTTAATCTGACCGAAAAAGGTTTTTTGGTTTCTTTTTTTTTCCTTTCTTTCTCCTTGATAAAACGGGGAATTTAAGAATGACAATAAAGCGATAGATACAATTTTTTTAAATATTTTTTTTTGTAAAATGTATCGTTCGCGACTTATATGCCGCGCAACGCGTTCTTAGGAAGACGAAATGGCTCCTCCACACTTCCGGTCATGCGGAAACCGGCAGATTTTGTATTTTTAGTAAGTTTTAGATTATATTCTTCAAAATAAAAATAAAAAAATCGCGCTCGAGAATGCCGGATTAACGGTTTTTTTTACAAGTTCGCGACCCTATAACTCGGCGGCGTCAAGGACTTATCGTCAGATTAGTTAAATTTAGTCTTTAAACACTAAAATCAACCCCCAATATCTTAATCTGACGCGCTCGAGTATTTCAGACTATCGTTTTTTTTTTTACTAATCTGATCGTCTATCCTAGGCGCGCGTCACTACATATAGAGCTAAATACTTTACAAGGTTGTTCTATTAGGTCTAAGGTATCTCTCATATCTTAAACTGCCACGCTCGAGTTTTGCCGAAAATTCCCCTATTCGGCTCCCTAACTATAGTGTTATCTATCGCCCGTCCCGAAATCGCCACCTAGCGACAGCTCCGTGATCATCACGTTCCGATAAATGATTTCGCTTAATCGTGATATCTTCTAAACTATACATTTGATTGCCATACTGTAAAGGACAATGTTAATCTACTTTAAAAAACCAAGGTATCTAAAATATTTAAACGGATAAGGATTAATATCCTGTCGGTGAAAATATTATTAAAAACTTGTACGCGTGGTATAAACATAAAAATTGTTATTGTGACCTAACCTTAGGAGATAGACATATCCTATCGCGGACTTTTTTGTAGACCTTTTAGAGACCTACAACTTTCTTATACATTGTTTTTATATATCTTTTAAATCTTAGCCAGCGTTAGCTCTGAAACTGCCTAACTGCAGTGTCCGAAATCCCTTTTTTGACAAAAACATTAGTAAATATAAATAAAATACATACAAATTATATACATAAACCATCCGGAATAAACGATCTATCTAATAGTGAAAACTGCAACAAAATCTGTCCAGTAGTTTTTTAGTTATAAGCATACAGAGAAACAGGTGCACGCCGCACGGCTTACAACTATAGGTAGGTACCAAAAAGTGTCGTTACAACTTTTGGTCTTAATTTTTTCGTCTAGCCTCCTTTCGCAACGCGCGATAAGGAACTACGTTCCAAAATATCAAGGAATGTATGTTTCGAGTGTTAACATTAATTGTCTATGAGTAAGTAGATTAGCTAGCGAGTCTAGCGACTGATTCAACATACTTTAGCCCCGAGTTACGATGTAGGTAGGTATCTGAAATTACTTGAGTAGGTAATCTTTACGTCCATAAAGGCATGCATGCATGCACACTTACGTTCCTTCGCAAAAAATGTTGAGGTAGGTAAGTACCTCGATCATCAGTCTTGTGATATGATACCGTATAAAAGTCTGTACCTACCCAGGAGATAGGTATCCGGACCGAACCGCTATGCTTAGGCACGAAATCTTTCATAGTTTTTCTCATATTACAACTGGTATGTTTATTTGTTTGTTTAGCCGTTATCATCTCGGATCAGCTGATCGGTCAGCTTGTATGGAAGGCCAAAAATCACATTTTTATTTTGACACATGTTCCTTGGGGAAAATTGTTCAATATCATGGACTGAATTCACCCTTAAAATAGTTTTAGTATATTTTATTACACCTTTTATATTCCAACCGATGTTAAGTGGAATTGACATACGTAGCGCCATGTATTATTTGCCAGGGAAATTAAAAAACCCTGACTTCAAGCGTTAACTCCCAATAACATTTAAACGGCTGAACCGATTTTCATCAAACATACCACCACAAGAGAACTTGCATTCACGTGAAAAAACCGAATCGAAATCGGTCTATCCATTCGAGAGCTACGACGCCACAGACAGACAGACAGTCATAATAGCGTCAATTTTATGACACCCCTCTTTTTGTCGGGGGTTAAATTTTTTTTACGCAGATCGCCATGATATTGTTTTCAAAAGATGTTTTGTCTATGGTCCTTGTTCTCGAATTTACGTTTCGATGCCATTATTTCACACGTCAAATAATATGTGATTTGATCTGAATGATATAACACAGGTGCGTTGGCCAACGGCAGCAGGCGGATAATGGGTAAATGTGTTTAACCATTGGCTAACGAACGATAGAAAAGAGAAAAGACGATCGCGGGCGGGACGTAGGGGGGAAAAACCCTATCAAAAAAGCGGAAAAAAAAACCCTTTCAATCATTTGGTAAGCGCTTAGCCTATCATAAGGATAGGGTTACCCTATAGGGATACGGTAAGCCTTTCGCTGGGTAAGCTTTTTACAGGCTAACATAGACGTGAGGGTAAGCTTATCGTAAGGATAACCACTTAAAGGGGTTTTAAAAATTAGCTGCTAATCCGGTCCCTGCAGATGATAATCCTATGCGCAAAGAATTTGAAAGAAGAATAGCCAATGGCTGGAGAAGGTACTGGGGTATGAAAGAGATAATGAAAGATAAAAACCTTCATATGAATATAAAAAGCAAACTATTTAACACCTGCATACTACCAGTTCTCATGTACGGCAGCCAAACATGGACCTTATCACAAAACACGACTAGCAAACTTACAACATGTCAATACGCAATGGAGAGGAGCATGATGAATGAGAAAAAGTCAGACCGACTGAGAAACCATGTAATAAGAAGCAAAACAAAGGTTATAGACATAACGTGCAAAATTAGAAGGCTTAAATGGCGATGGGCAGGGCATATGATAAGAGGAAAAGACAAATGGAGTAAAATGGTGACACGATGGTATCCTAGAGAAGGCAAAAGGAAACGAGGTTGGCCACAAAAAAGATGGGATGACGACATAAGACAAGTAGCAGGCGTCACATGGAATAGAGTGGCTCAAGAAAGACATGAATGGAAAAGGTTGGAGGAGGCCTTTGTCGACTGGCAAACAGATCTGCAGAAAATAAGTAAAAACCAAATAAGAGATTAGATTAAGGATTACATTAAATTAAGTTTTTTTTAAATATTTTTTTTTATGTAATTGTAATATGGATCTGAATAAAAGGCTATATTATTATTATTATATATTAGAGCGATTGTTATTTGTCGTGTTACTTGATCCAGCTGCATAATTATGATTATGTACCTGGAAATGCAGATGTGCTGGGGTCGTGCGCGTTGTTTTTGTTACTCAAATTATTTTTGTACTTTAACTTACGACACTCGCTTATTAAATGACCACGTTTGTTACAATAAGCGCAAGATTTATTTGCAAAATCGTTTATTTGCAAAAAATTTGATCGTGTTTGATTAGAATTATTTTGTGAATAATTATTTGAATTAACATGATGTAAATTAGGACCTGAATTTCTTGATTTGTTTTTATAACAATCGGCGGCAGTGTGCCCAAATTTTTGACACACAGAACACTGTTTGTTTGACCGCTGAGCTAATTTAGAGGCTGTAAATAGTTTTTCTTCCTCGATAGCATGCGTTATCGCGTTAAATAAGGTCTTAGGGTTGCGGCAGCGCACTATGTGCGAGAAACTGGAATGTAATCCTAGTAAAAAGGTGTTTAGAGCCAGGTCTTCCATGGCGGCTAATCTGCCTACAAGTTCCTTATCATTGTCACAGCTGTAGTGTATCTGACTGAATACGAGTAAGGCATGCTTTTCAAAGAATATTGGGTCACATCCTCGGAGGGCATTTGTTTGCAGTTTTGAATATCAACTAAAAGATGGGTGGAATGCTTCTTCTCACCGAATGTAGCTTTAAGAAATTGTTTTATTTCTAGCCAGCTTTCAAATTTTTTTAGAAAACAAGCTAGCTGAGCTTTTCCTTCGAGTTGAGAAACAATTTACACATAAATTTCTGTTGTTCTGTACTAGCTAAAAAAATTGCATTTTCGCAATTAGTTAAGAATGCGGGTAAGGACTCGCGATCCCCATTATAGGGCTTTATAAATTTTGTGAGGACTGAGAGAGTGATTTTATCTGCCATATTTGATTTATTCTTCTTAACCGATTGAAATTCTACGTAACTTTCTTTAGAAGAGGAACCGTCAGATGTAAGTTCGGTGTCCTCAGTCTTTACTTTTTTATCCGACATTAAATATTATGGTGCAGTGCAGAACATCAAAAGTAAACAAATATAGATAACACAATAAAACTGTAGAATGTAAAAGTTCTATAAAAATAAGACGTAAAAGTTCTGCAAAAATTCGGATGTAAAAGTTCCGTAAAAATGTAGAGATAATCTCGTCGTCGAGAACTCGAAAAATCACTTTCACTTGAAAAATAGAAAAAATAACTCACAGAATCACGTAGACCACGAACAATACGTAGATAGGTTAACCTTGGTACTTGCAGTTGAAGGCTACGCAAAGTGATAACGATAGTGCAGGTGCAGCGCAGCAATGACGTCAACGGGAACGTCGTGTTGTCCAGCGACCCAGGGAGTCGTATTACGGCTTACTGCGAAGTCACGTTGCGTTGTCCGTGATCGGCCTTTGCCGTGGGAAACGAACGTGGTGAGCTGGTGGTGGACAAGTTAACAGTCCGAAGATGGTAAAGATTCGAGTTAATGATGAGCAGTGCAGAGGGGGTGCTGGCTCACACTCAAAAGTGAAGACTGACAGTCGACCAAGGTAGCAGCAGTGTCCAGGTGACAACGAGGTGCGGGCTTACGCTAGAGAGCGGAGAATGATCGTCGGCCTCGTTGTGAAGCAGCACTGCAGAACTTTAATACTTCTATACGTCAATAGAACGATAATGAGTTAAGATTAAATAAGCAGTTAGAAAAACTAAAATTTGTGTTTGCACAAAATTCTAAATTAGTTACTGAAAGCGTAAATTTATCTAAATTAAATTCTATTCTTAATATTATTGAAGGATCACTCCTTTCTATTTCTAATATACTAGATACTATACTCAATTCTATTCTGTTTGCGAAAGCTAATACTTTGCACCCTTATGTTTTAAGCCCTACTAAACTATGTGAAGAACTTAGCTCTAGTAAAGTAGTTAACCAAAACTTAGAATTCCCTGTGTCTCTATCTCTAGAGAATATTTATTCTATTATAGATTTAGCTAAGTTAACGTCTTATTACTATGACAATAAAATTATTTTCATTGTTCAAATAACTTTGATCAATCCTATTAAATTTAATGTATATAAAATTTAATTTAAATTTAAAAAGGAAGAATACAACTTTCAAACATATATTCTTATTCACCCTTCAAAGCTATATTTAGCTATTACTGATGATAGATTAAACTACGCTATGTTAGATAGTCTAAATGAATGCAAAAACGTTAATCATGAGTATATTATATGTCCTCTCCCTTCTATATTATCGACTAATAGTTACCTTACTTGTGAAACGAAATTAATAACTGAAGTTATTTTGTCACTCCTAGAAATTTGCAATTATAATATAATATATGGCAATGTTAATATTTGGCAGAAACTTAATGACGGGAGATATTCATATGTACAATTCAAACCTAGTAAAATTACTATTAAGTATTCTCAGAATAATGAAATTAAAGATTATACTATTCAAGGTACCGAAACTTTAGCTCTTAAAAATGATTGTGTTGCATTCTTTCAAACCTTACAGTTCCGACCTTCTCTTAAGTTCACTTCGAAATTACCGAGTCAAATTTTTTATTAATTTCAATATTCTGAAAGATGATTGCTGTATGTATAATTTTATTAACAATACTGCCCAGCCAATATCTCCAATTACATTGTCAGATATATACTTAGAATATCTAAAGCTGGCAACCCACAAATTAGATAATATTGAAAATCAGATAAAACAAGCAGAAAATCAATCACACATTATAAGATATGGACATTACTATTCTGGATTAACATATTTTGTAGTAGTTATTATATTCTTATATTTGGCTTACAAATTGTATAAACATTGTTTCCAAAACTGTTGTAACTCATCCTGTTGCATACAAATTTACAATCAATGTTATAATAAAAGGTCAAAGAAAAATAATAACAAAGTTCATACATTGTCAAGTATTAGGTAGGTACAGACGAGCAGTGAAACACGGGTTAGCCGCTATACGTTTATTTGCAGACTGATGGTTGCTAATGACAAGTGACAGTTCTACAGTATACCCTCAATATATATCACACCTCCCTCACTAATTAACACTAATTAAAAACTTATATCTAACAATTGTTTCATTAAACTTTAACCTTACAACTAAAACAGTTATACCTAATTGAAACTTAACATTAATCAATTTCAAGACCAAACCGGACTACCGGTTTGCGTTCCCTGTTAGGACGGTTCTGCACATTCAGCGGCGGCAAAGGTGGTGCCTGAGCAGTAATAGGTGCTGGACTATTGACTGGACTCACTGGCTTCTGAATCAACGGACTCACAGGTGTCAAATCTGACGCAGACGCTGGCTGCGTCAGATCAGACTCCTGCCGCGATGTATCGCTACTCTCATCCACCACCTCACCGCCGTGCGTGACGGCCGCCCCACTCCCGTCAGGCTCCGTAGGCGCGCTCTCGTCTGTAGGGCATGGTACATCAGATAACCGTGACCGACGACGTATTTGATCAACATGCCTTTTTATCAACTGACCGTTACCACTGTCCACTATATACTGTCTTGAACCATCTTTCTCTACTACCTTGGCCTTTAACCATTTGTCTTGTTTGCCAAATCCTCTAGCCCATACTGTTTCGTCCTGACTTAATTCCCGCTGTTTACCTCCCGAAAATTTAATTTGTTTTTCCTGTGCCTTACTTACTTTGTCATGTATCGACGTTTCTCTACGTAATAAATCTAGTCGAGTGCGTAGATTACGTTTTTGTAACAACATCGCTGGTGTTTCACCTGTTGTGCTATGAACCGTGTTCCTATATGTTAATAAAAACGTTTGTAAGGCAGCGTCTATATCTACGTTATCCCTAAATGCTTTCTTGATTGCACGCTTGCACAATTTTACTGCGTTTTCACCTGCACCATTGGAAGACGGGTGGTAAATAGGCGAAAAAATTTGCTTCACCCCGTTGTTTTTTAAAAACAGCGTAAAATCGGAACTAGTAAATGGCGGGCCTTGATCGGACACAAACTCTACAGGTAATCCAAACCTAGCGAAGGTTGCGCGAAGTACCCTAATAACAGTCCCTGCATTCGTCTGATTCATTTCAAAGGCTTCTAGCCATTTGCTAGTTGAATCCACTAGTATCAAGAATGTCTTACCTCGGTAAGGCCCTAAGAAGTCTGCATGGAGGCGATACCAAGGCTGCGGGTGATATGGCCACGGCTGCGGGGCGGCGCGCGGGGGCGCCCCGGCCTCTAAAGCACACATGTCGCACGCGCGGCACAGCGCCTCCACGTCGTAGTCGATTTGTGGCCACCACACATAACTCCTTGCCCAGGATTTAGTTTTGACAATACCCATGTGGGTACTGTGTAATTGTTTTAAAACCAGTTGTCTCAAAACTGTAGGTATAACCATCCTATAACCCCACATAATGCACCCGCCCTCGACATATAATTCGTTACGTCTCATAAAGTACGGTTTAATCTCTGTGTCGTCGGAACAGCTGGCCGGCCATCCTGTTTCAATGTACAACTAAACCCTACTGAGTAACACATCCTTCGCTAGTGTTTTTCTTACTTCTAAATTAGTTAAAGGCAAAAAAATTTCGACAAAATTTAAATATGTTACCTCCATTGAGTTTAAAGTTTTGTCTGCTTTTGTTGCCGCCGGTAATCGTGACAAGGCATCGGCGCAATTTTTTTTAGAAGCTACATACTCTATACTATAATTATAACCTGACAATAATACTGCCCAGCGCTGTAACCGCGATGCTGCCATAATCGGAATCCCTACTTTATCGCCCAAAATGTAAGTTAATGGCTTATGGTCTGTCCTCAGTATAAATTTCCTACCGTATAGGTACTGATGGTACTTACGGATACCGTATACTATTGCGAGAGCCTCCCTGTCTATCTGTGAGTAGTGTCGCTCCGCAGCAGTAAGCGACCGCGAGGCGTACGCGACCGGGCGCTCGCCGGCCGGCGTGACGTGCGCCAGCACGGCGCCGACGCCCACGCTACTGGCGTCCGCCGACAGCACCAACGGCAGCTCCGCGCTGTAATGGACTAGGACTTCACTACTCGACATCTTCGTTTTTACTTTTTCAAACGCTCTTTGACACTCCTGACTCCAAACAAACTTTGACCTAGCTTTTAATAATTCATACATTGGAGCTAGTATTGTACTGACATCTTTAATGAACTTGGAATAGTACATGATCATTCCTATAAATGATCTTAGTTCTGAAACATTGGTAGGTGCGGGTGTTTCCATAATGGCTTGTACTTTTTTATGACAAGTGTGCACCCCTTTTTCACTTATGACATGACCTAAATAATTAATTGTTTCTGCAAAGAACTCACATTTAGATTTCTTTACCCTTAATCCATATTTTTCTAATCGCTCAAAAACCTTATGTAAATTTGATAAATGTTCCTCCGTCGACCTACCTGTGATGATGACGTCATCAAGAAATACCCCTACTAGCGGTAAATCAGCAAACAGCTCCTCTAAACGTCGCTGAAAAATCCCTGGACTGGACGACAGTCCGAACACCAGACGGTTATACATAAATAAACCCTTATGGGTATTTATAACTGTATACTTTTTTGTATCGTCTAAGACGAATTGTGCGTATGCTTGCGACAAATCTATTTTACTAAAACGTTTGCCCCCATGCAACCGAACTAAAAGGTCTTCTACTCGTGGTAGTGGATAACGGTCAATGTCGATTACCTTGTTAAGCGTTATTTTATAGTCGGCACAGATTCTGATATCACCATCCTTTTTGACGACGGGCACTATGGGTGTGGCCCAGTCGGAGCGCTCGACGGGCGTGAGGATGCCGTCCCGCACGTGCTGCTGCAGCGCGCGCTCCACCGGCCCGCGCAGCGCGTACGCCAGCGGCCGCGCGCGCATGAACACGAACCGCGCCCCCGGGCGCACGTGGATGCGCACCGGCGGACCGGTGAAACGGCCCAGCCCGTCCGCGAATACTTTACAATATCTGGAACTGAAAGTTCTCAAATCAAATTCCTGGTTACTAAATACATTTTCTGAACAAAACTGATGTACAGAGGGCAATTGTATATTTAGCTCCGCTATCCATTGCCTGCCGAGTAAAAGCGTTTTCCCATTTTCAATTACATACAAATCGAGTTCTTTACTTCTACCCTTATAATTTACTAGGGGTTTGATCACTCCTAATGGGCGTACAATTTCTCCTGTATAATATCTTAATATCAACGTACAGTCTTTAATTGGTAAATCACTAAATTGTTGTTTATAGGTATCGTAACTTATGCAGGATACGGCGCTGCCCGTATCGCATTCCATTGCTACAGTTTTGTGATTCACTTTTAGGAATATTAAAATTGGTTGGCACTGCCCTACTGTCAATTGATTTAATTCAATGAGAGTTACCTCGTCACTGTCCTCACTGTCACATTCGTTTCCCACGGCGCCGCCGCTGCCGCCCGCCGCCTCCACGCAATGCTGAGGTGTTACATTAGGACACATCCGCCGCAAGTGCCCCTCTTTGTTGCATACGCGGCACACGTATCGTCCAAATTTGCAATTTGACGAATCATGTGCGCCGCCGCATGCGCGACATTGTTGCTGCCGCCGAGCCCCAGCCCGCTCACCCAGCCTGGCCGGCGCCGGCGTCGCCGGTGCGCGAGCGCGACGTTGAAATCCGCGCGCGCCATTGACATACGACCCTGCCGCCCCCGCAGTCGTTCCGCTCGCACCCGTCTGCTTCCGATACGTTTGAATCGATTGACACTCAGCTGTCGACGTGGTTGTTGACCTTTGATCCTCCACCACGATTGCCGCGTCCTTTTCTGCCGATTCCAAATTTACTACCAACGTATATGCTTTTGCGAAGTTTAGACCAGTTTCTGCAAACAATCTTTGACGAATTGTCTCACTGTTGAGGCCACATACTAGCTGGTCACGTAAACTTTCCTCCAACCCGTTGCCAAACTCACAAGTCATAGACATCTTTTTCAAAATGGCTACGTACTCCGCTATTGTTTCACCACTGCTCTGCTTCCTTTGTCTAAATTTATATCTTTCCGCTAATTCACTGGGTTTTGGTTGTAAATGCCGTTCCATAATTGTTACGATATCGTTAAAAGTTTTAGATTTTGGTTTCACTGGGGTACATAAATTAACTAACGACTCATACGCCTCCGACCCCATCACAGTGATTAACGTGGCCACTTGCAATTCCGCCTTTACTTCGTTTACCACAAAATATTGTTCTAATCGTTCAATATACAATTTCCAATCGTCTTTATGTACGTTGAATTCGGCGATTTTTCCGATAGTCATTATGCACAATCACTACGTTTTACTAAGCACGCGTTTAAAGTTCTTGTTAACCGTCGTCGCCACTGTCAAGTATTAGGTAGGTACAGACGAGCAGTGAAACACGGGTTAGCCGCTATACGTTTATTTGCAGACTGATGGTTGCTAATGACAAGTGACAGTTCTACAGTATACCCTCAATATATATCACAACATCTATAGAGCTAACCGATATTTCAGATAATTCTAATGATTATAATAAATCTGTCAAGAGCCTTGCAGAAATAGAAATTAATAAAAATAAAGATAGAATAACTTATCGAAACTTTGAAAAAATTTCCTCTAACAGAAACTTAACTAATTTTTAATAGTTATCCTATATTAATAAAACTGATTAAATATTGATTTATATTTCAAGGTTCAACCTTAGATATTTTTTAATGTTATATTTTAACCTTAAATATAATAATTTAACATACGGAAGTTTTATACTTAATTTCACTTTAGCTCAGAACTTATATTTTAAGAATTATTATTCTGGACTTATAACTATTTACTTTTATCCCTCGCTTATCCTATTATTGTATAAGCTCAGTCTAAAGGGCATTTCTTGCAACGAAAATAATTCATAACATTTCCTGAATTATTTTCGTTACCAAGAAATGCTGACTCCTTATTTTAATTTTCCATAAAACTGTTCGACATCAGTTCCTCGAGTCAGTCAACATACAACTTTTGTCCGATTCACATGTACTATTTTGGTCTCATTAAAGTGCATTTATTCTAGCAGTAATTTAGTATTTTTTTTAAAGGACCCACGGAGCGCCGTCCTAACAGAACGATATGTCTCGGTTCGATCACTGTGATATTCGAGATATTAAAGTTTTTGGGCATTTTTCAAAAAAGTTGTACACGTGATGCACCGGAAATAACCGGAACTTTTAATATTTTTTTTGGTTGATTTAATCTTAAATTATAGCCAATATAATAAATTATCTGAAAAACAAAGTTAAAACGCAGCAGTAAAAGGATTACTTTAGATATGGTAACATTTTCGCCGAGGTGCACAAGAAATTATTCCGGTGCATCACGATTAAAAATTATCATTCAAATAAAAACTATGAGTCATTTATTTTATAAATCTTTATTAATAATTATACCCCTAAAAACATTTCCGGAAAAAGTTCTTAAATACTATGAAGTAGTAATAATCAACGCTTAATAAACAGTTTTGTTTTGAGATCGTCACAATAGGCACTTTTTCACTTATAAAATTAAGTTTTATAACTATTTCCTAAAACTATACAATAGTTAAATTGCGATATATGTTAAATTATCTTTATATTCTAATAGTATTCATTTAAACAATAACAAATAGTAACTTATTTATTGCACAAGACTAGTTTTTGTTGCGGTGAAATTATGGGACAGTGACGCCCCTGAATGCAAAGTGAGACATCGGAAAAAGTTAAGCTGTGGGTACACACTATGGTATTGGACATCTATTTAAGTTAACACTATTTTTATCCCTATTTTATAACTATAGGTATATTAGTCTTTTCTCAGTCATTTATTATCAGGAACGACAGATATGTTGAAAAATAAATATAATAATAATAAATCTAATATTATAAAGAGGAAAGATTTGTTTATTTGTTTGTAATAAATAAACTCAAGGACTACAGGGTCGATTTAAAAAATTATTTCACCATTGGATAAGTACCTATATTATCCCTGCCACGTTTATTACGCGAACGAAGTCACGGGCGAGAAGCAATATAGCCTGTAACCTTCCCCGATAAATAAGCTTTCTAACAGTGAAAGAAATTTTCGAATTGGTCCAGTAGTTCTAGAGATTATCGCGTTCAAACAAACAAACAAACTCTGCAGCTTTATAATATTAATATAGATTCCACATCACTGAACAGATTTAATAGAAAATTTTTATTTATCTAACATTGAGTACTAAACCACAAAATATTTAAGACTAGCAGTCCGCCCCGTCTTCGCCAGTGGTATACATGGCCTATGTCACTCAGGGATAACATACCTATCCAACGGTGAAAGAATTTTTGAAATCAGCCCATTAGTTTTTGACTTTATTCATTACAAATAAACAAATATTTCCTCTTAATAGGATAAGTGTAGATAGTGTAGATTAACAAATAAAAAATCTACGAGTAAAAATCATAAAAACAAAAAATATCTCCCCAAATAAAAGAATGATAGTAAACCGATAACCAGTACCACAAAATAAAAAGAAACTACAATAGACATTTCTGAGCCAATCTACATTCATTCATCGAAACATCTATCGCAAATATAATCACAAACTGGTTGATCGCAGCAATTTCTGCACACCCAGTTTTTACATGCAATACATTTCGTCATGTCCGAGATCACAAACAGTCTTCTTAATTTACATACGTGACATATAAATTGTCTATTAATTATAGTTTTAAGAGATTTTGTCTGATATGTTTCATTTTTTATTGTTTTAAGAACTTTTATTTTTTTCTTTGGACTATCTAAACTTGGCACACATTGAGTATTCTTTCTCTTATAGTTTTCTATATCATTAGTGTTTGCCGTAATAGTGTCTCTTTAGTTAAACTTATCGCAAAAATCAGTTCCACTAGCGTCTACTATTTGAACACCAGTATGATCACTTGCTTCACAAAAAGCTTTTTTATCCAGGGAGGAAATAAATTGATCATCACGGACTTTCTTAGTCAGTTCATCATCACGGACTTTTTCAGTTAGTTCACCTTTGACATCATTATCAGAAGCAGTTGGATTGGCATTACGATTACGTTCATTATTTTTAAAGTAATGAGTTTTTGGATCTAAACAAAAACATAATCCTCGCTCATTGCCACAAAAACAACTTAGTTGACGATATAAAATTTGTTTTTCTGTCATAGATACGATCTGGTGGAGTTTCATGGTTTCTGGAACAGCTTGCAGATCGCTCGGAATAATTGTATTCATGTTTTCTATATCATTGTCAGAGATTATGAAACATTTAATGTTTTTTAAACTCTTTGACAAATGTTCATACGCTTCTTTAGCATCAACTACGTCATGGCCGTAACTTACATGTCGATCCAACTGCCTCTTAACGGTACCACCAATCCCATCAGCGACCCCCTTCCCATGTCCGCTTTCCGAAAAAGACCATGTCATGTATTTCAATTTCAATTTTGCCGTAAATAAATTAATGAGATAGAAATTCTTTTTTTGCCTATACTGCGAAGTTGGACCATCGGAAAAAAAGTGGATAATCTCGACTGATGGTTCTGATTCTTAAATAAATTTTAATATAGGCAAGAGATGTGCCCATATAGCATTTGGTTCATGACAACCATTGTCTGATATGGTCACAAATGACTGCGCCTTTTCTTTCCAATAAATCATACCACAGTGAAGCGTGATATTATTTTTGGACGCTCCAAAATGCATCGACTGGATTTCGGATCCTAGTTTGCAGTCATAATTTTCTGAAAAGTCTACCAAAATAGCTATTTCTTTGTCACCCAAGTTGTTTGTGCACAATCGGTATTGTCGCTGTTGTTCTTTCCAGTTATAGTAGTGAACCTTAAATTTTGTGAATTCTGTTTTAAATTCGGATACTAGATTTTTAACTATATCTTTCTTCAGTTGCTTTGCAGTTTTCTTAGTAGTAAAATTTTTATCATTTTTTTGATAAGTGTGAGTAACTCTTTCCCATTTAAACCATGTTATCTCGTCTTCAAATCTTTGTTCGTTAAATTGCAAGTTTAGATTAATACATTTTTGACATTTATTGTACATGCAAGCATATGATTTTTTATCACAAACTGCCCTAACAATAGCGTCTTCAAGATTTTTATAATCGATGACTTTTTTATTTTTTAGAGCTGCAAAAATGTATTCCATGTTAGAGTGTTTTATGCACATACATGTATCCCTATTTTTGGCCGTTGGCGACAAAACGTAAAAAGGTTTGTATCGATAAAATGTTGTAAAACTGTCGACTCCTCCTTCCTTTTTGTAAATATCATATAGATTCTGTAAAGTGTCAGTTAAATAACGAATTTGCATTTTTTCTTTCCCCTCGTTCTTGTTTCCTTCCTTCCTGCCGTGATGCGGCTTATGCGTCTCTGAGATAAAATGCTTCTATTATTTCTCGAATGCTCTCTTATTTTTTTGTGTCTTCTTCTTACTAAACCTTATGCGGCCTCTTAGTCCCAAACAAGAAGCAACAGCTTTGACCGATTTATTAGTTTTGACAACTTCGTTCACTGCAATGGATTTTAAAACTTTCTTTTCTTGTGTCGTTTTCGTAGTCCCATATGTGTTCCGCAGCGATATCTCTAGTATTTCTTGCCGCGCCATGAGTTTATCTATTTCGGTTTGTAAGCTATGAACTTGTTTTGTATATTCCAACTTTTCACGGTATAGTTTCTTCGGAAGTGTTGCGTGCTTAGTTTTCCATAAATTTATACTATTTAAAGCATTTTGGTACAACCTTTGCAATTTCTTGTATCGGTATCTAAAGGCACTAACTTCATTGTTTTGATGCTTAGGTGTACTTGTGGTTTCAGTGTAACATTCCTTATGCTTCCTTTTCATCTTTTGTTGTTTCTTTTCTTCTCTCCAAATTTTTCTCTTTTTTTCTTTTTCTTCATCAGTCAACTCCGCTATTCTTTTTCGGGATTTTTTCATATACTCGGCCTTCTTTTTCATTTGTTCTGCATACTTTTCGGGATTCTCTTTTAACTTGTCCCTATATTTTTTAGCCCTCTGTGCTGCAGTAAGTGCCATTTTAACTGAAATATAAAAAAAAAACATAAAATATCTATTTATTAATTTTCGGGTTAACTAAGTCATTATTAACGTCGTTGGCGAATTTAGGGGATGTCATTAAAAAATATTACGTATCTATCTATTAAATCATAAATAATAGATCGCCATGTGTAACCTCAACCTTACAGTTCCGGTGGCTCACGAAACTATTCCGGCTATAGATAACGTGACCCACCGGATGTGACGAATCCGTACCATCAAATATGTTCTAGATGTTTTCAATGTTTTGCTTGTGTTTTACGTCTACTTTTAACTTATTGAACGATACTTTACAATATAAGTTATAATTATTTTACATTCAAATAACATAAAAATAGCTCTTTGCCTTATTAATCTCCGTGAGCAACCGGAGCACAATTTTGGAACCACCGTGACGCGACCACTTTGCAAGTCACTCCTGATGACACTGGGCACATTCTACAAAATGGCGGATTTCATAGACACATCTAATGTTGCCAGGATTGGAAAATAACTTCGTTGTGGTAATTTTTTGGTTTTAAGTGTGAAAAAATCGCCGTGACACTATACGGAATTCCGGTAATACCATATTCTTGGGACAACAGAAGAACAGAATTTATATCAATTTAAAAGCAAATTATGATAGAAAAGAACATAAAATTATAATTTTCGACTAAAATATGGCCAGGAAACAAAAAAAAAATAGCATATAATAGGTACAATTTACCAAATTTTATGCGTGTCGAAATTTACAAAAGTGCTTGGGACATTGAAATTTTCGGCTTTTCAGCAGCGTAATATTGATTTATTTTTATAATTAATGACTAAATAGTTTAAACCGAGGTGAAATACTACTCTTTATAAGTACCAAATTAAATGAAAATACAAAAAAAAATGTTAAACACTTTATACGAGTAATTATAAATTGTTAAACATTTGGGACAAGCCAATTTCGCCATGTACAATTTTTTTGAAAAATGCCCTTTTCTAAATTCTACATATTGCCCATACGAAATTTATAATATTCTAGACAGAACGATAATATCAAATCAGGACCGGCAATCAACATTCGTCTCGAGCTAGAGTGCAATACAGAGATACCTGGTCAAACAACGGCATACTGTCTTATTCTGAATGACTGTATAGTCGAATATAAACCTCTTAGCAACATTGTTCGTAAAATATTATAAACTCGATTTTTTATTAATATTCAAGAATTCAAAGAGTTGAAATACAAACCCCTTAGTAGCGCTGTAAAGAAAATATAATATACACAGCAATAAAAGGATCAAGTTTTAACAAGTTGCAACTTGCAACTCGATTAGGCTTTATTATATGAACATTATAACGAATTTCCGCAGTTGTATTGTAGACTTCATCTGATTATTATATATAGTGATTAAAATGAATACAGATATCACCATAGTTGACCTCCAAGGGTTATTAGATATTCAAAATAATTTTATCGTCAAGAAAGTTGTTGTTGTCACTGAGGAAACTACGCAGATGTTTCTAGTTAAACCACCATATCATTTCTATCGTCTGACGGAAAAAGAAAAAAAAGAGTAAGATGGTTGGAAAAACACAGAGGTATTAAGTGGAGCAAGGGATACATAGATTATAAAGAATTTCAACGAGTTATTCTACTATATTTAAAAAATAAGAAGATTATAACAAAAGGTTTAGAAAAAATCAAGTGGATCAAAGAGTTGTATGCAGACTGTGAAATGATTGACATAGGTGAACAAGGAAGCCCTAATCTAGCAACATTAAAAAACATACAACAACAAATTGTGTGAATCATAAAATTATTTGTGCGTTAAATAATGCTGTATGTATTCGAAAGTGGTACTATGATAATAATATGTTTTCGTTTAAACTATTCTAAATGTATTTTGGCTATTTGATTTCGAAATAGATAACCCTATCCATTTTAAATTAGCTGTATTAAATTTGTAGCTACCACTGCTTGGTGACCATCGATATAATTATTATTTACCAAATATTTTAATACAGCTAATTTACGAGTTTATCTTTAGCAAATCACCAATCTGATTTATAATTTACACTAGATTTGTGATTCAGTTTGCAAAGTAAATAAAAGCAAACCTGATATTAAATTTTTATTTATTTCATCACGTTCACACAATATGGTTACTTAAAATATTCAGTTTAATATATTCATATTGAATAAAAATGATGGAAGTATAATCATTTAAATACGAAGATATGAAATATATAACAAAAGCTATCTTACATTTAGTTGAATATATTTTTAAAAACATAATATTTTATTTATTGTGACATAATTACATATGCCTTAATTTATTTATAAACTTTACAATTACATATACTGATAACTATTGTAACATAATCACATATGCCTTATACATTTTAAAACTAAACAATCTATATATATAAAAGGAGAAGTTTCCACTGACTGACTGACTGACATAAGACGCACGCACAGCCGTAACCGCTTATGATAGAAACGTGAAATTTGGACAGTTGTTTCAATTCAAAATGCAGACGCACACTAAGAAGGGATTTTAAAAAAATTTAACCCTAAAGGGGTGAAATAGTGATTTAAAGTTTGTATGGAAAACTCTTTAAACCTGCATCGATTTTAATAAAAATTGAGATACATGCTTTTAAAAACATTTCAATACATATAATAAAACAGTAGGGACCGCGTGTCTGTACATTTGATAAAATTAACAAAAAATGGATGTGGGCTATAAAAAAAGAGTAACAGAACACAAAAAAGATTATTTTGATTTTTTTGTCTGTCTGTCTGTCTGTCTGTCTGTTTGACGAATGAAACTTTTTCATATAAGCTATTGGAAAATGGAACACTATTGATTTTGGAAAATGGAACACCTGATACAGATCGTTAATGGTCCGGCTAAACTATAAGAAATATTAAAAGACGCCTTAACAAAAGTAGTTCAGCCTGATGAACATTTGGTTGAGATATAAAAATCGAAGATCTGGAACACCTGGTGCAAAAACTTAATGGTTCAGCTTAACTACAAGAAATATAAAAATGACGCCTTAGCAAAAGTTGTTTAGCCTGCTGAGCATTTTTTGTTGAATTATAGAAATCGAAGACCTGGACCACCTGTTTTGTTTGTTTGTTTGTTAAATCTTTATTGTACATACACACAAGACACAAAAATACAAGTTAGACGTAGAAAACAGCACAAAGGCAGACTTATCCCAGATTTTATCTCTTGCAGTCAACCTTCAATTAAGAGGACAATTAACAACACAGGGTAGAGTGTGGGTACAATATACATAGAACAGAAAACAGAATCCAATTAAACAATATACTACACTAAGAATAAAGTTATACTAATACTTGTAAATACAAAAACTGTAACATAATAAATATAAATACACAAAATGTACATATGTAATAATATATAATAAATATATAGTAAATATATACTAATATATACATACACTTATACATATATCGGCGAGTTCAAGTTAATCCCATTTATTATTGTTTTAGATGTGCAAACAGAAAGTTGTTTACTACAAAACATAACTGCTAGATTTTCAAATGTTTCAACAAGTATAAAAGCGGTCGCCTTAGCGACGAGCGGCTCAGTCTTGTGCGGACCGCCGTACTGTGAACATCTCCTTTGTGTAGTGTGCTATGGGCCTGGCCATAACTTCTTTAATTGTGATTGTTGTAATAGATGAGGATTTGGTAAACCGATTTATAACAATGATAGTTGTTTCAGCTAGACGATAAGCCCAGGTGGACACAGATTCAATAACTGTGTGGGCCAGGGGTATTCAGACACATATGGTTGGAATCCATGATACAGCGCGAGGCGGAGCGCTGTATTTATCGTCACACTTTTAGTGAGTTCGGCGTAGGTCATCTCCTGCTCCGTCATCAGAAGTTGGATCTGAATCTTTTGCCTACTTAAGTGAATCCATGGGAGAATAGTGTGATTATAATTGGTCCGTCTTATGAATTGGCCAGAGATGATGGACCCGTATTTTCAGTTTGCCCGAGGGGTAAACATTCACAAGGATACGGAGCGTCAAGGTTCCGGAGGTTTCTCAGAGAAAGGAAAGAGTGTGTGTACAAACTACAATGTTGTTTGATGGTCTGACCGATGGACCAAAAGTGTTTTTTCATTCGTCATGCCTATTCTGAAAAACAGGAACCTGTCCATTTATTTAATAATCGTATGGCTATTATTACAGTCGTTATTCTGTATCTATTGTATTGCGTCTTTTTGCAGGGTGAACCAGTCTTCCGGCAGTCTCGAATAATGTGGTCCATGTCCTATTCAGGCGCGCCACATCCGCAAGCTGGGGAGTCAATCCAGTCGCACCGGAATTCAAACGATCTAGTTCGTCCCCATCCAGTTCTCAGTCTGTGGAGCTGGCACAATTCTCTGCGTGGGGGAAAGAACCCTGATAGTTTTTCAGTGGGGTTGATGGTTGTATCTACATAGGTGGATTCAAATTCTATTATTTTTGATGGTAAAGTGGTTTTTCAACAGTCAATCCTATAGAGCTGGTGTCGTGACTTCAGTCTTAGCCTTTTTAATAGTTTGTGGATGGAGTTTAGCAGTGCAATATGTCGATAACTTTTGTGGTTATTGACAGGCTCTGGTTTTAGTATCGCAACCCATCCTGTGTTGCATATGGTCTGTGTGACAAATGGTCTGTGTGACCACCGTCTGTGTGACAAGTCTGTCTGAATGGTAGCCGGCCTGTGTGACGACCTTTAGCGCCAGTAATGGTGCTAGCGAGAGTGAAGCGATCAGTGCAAAGATACTTAACGTGTTTAGTTTCAGCTACTTCTGCAAAGGTGCTAAAGTGCTAACAAGTGAACCATAACTGCTGGCCTCGTATTGCGGCCGAGTTGGAGTCAGCGGCAGTGCCACAGGCGCTGGAGATTCCTGGTGAAGTGAGGTGAAGTGAAAAAGCGAGTTGATATCGTGTGTATTTCTGTGTCGTAACCTTATCTGCTGAATCGCAAAGATAATCTGGTGAGTTTTTATATTTTTTTCGATTTAAGAGTAGAGCAGAGAGCAATTTATTTTGAAACCTTTAGTTTTAAAACATAAAGTAGAATAATGTCTAGTCTTTTGACCACTATGCAAGCAGAAAATAATTATGATTTCGCTATTTCATATATAATCTGGCTCAGCTGTAGATTGTGTGGCGGACGCCTGAGAGTTCCCGGTTCGATTCGTAGCCGGCTCATCGTATTTTTGAAAGCAAATATTTTTTATAATAGACATTGAATGCAATACTCATATGCAGTGGTCTTGGTTCGATTCTCAAAAAAAAAAAAATTTTTTTTTTCCAATTGTTTTTTTTTTTCTTGAGATTATACAACGAACATATCATTATACGAGATGGCAAACTGTAACAAACATTGTATTGCCTGCAAGGATACGTTGCCACCAGTTGGAAAAAGAGATATGTGCTTATGTGCCTACTGCAAACAAGAATACCATTTAAAATGTTTAAATACAACGTCCCTTTTAATTAACTACAAATACTTTAACTGCTGCTTCATTTAGGGTGGAAAAACAGTTTAGTCGCATAAAATAAAAAATCCGCAGGTTAGTTTTTTTTTTCACTTCTTCTAACAAAAATATTAAATTATTTACGCCATCCTCCTGTATGTGGTCTACTAAAATTCATTCATACTTCTCAACACTTATAGGCACCGCCCATCGCCATCTATCTCCCTCTTACTGTAGCAGATTGTGTGTGATAGACAGAGTCATTAATGTCAGTCATTATCATTAATCCTACGTACAGTACACATACATCTTTGTAAGTAATAGTAAATCAATATGAAATAAGCAAAGGTGCATACCTGTTACAAATTCAGAAAACCTCAAGCAGGTGCATGAGTCATGGCCTCATGGAGAGTATTCCGTCAATCTCCAAATGGACCATGAGGTCTTATGCGACTGCGCTTTCCACCCGGGCTTACACAAACATTCACACTGACACTTTAAGACCAAACGAGTTGGCATTCAAGCACTCAAAAATACTTCAAACGACGAAATTTAACTAACACACTGCACTGTAGTAGGTACAAATTCGTACATTATCTACGAATATTTAGAATCCCCTGCACTCTGGTGAATGCAGTACTTTTGAAACAGTTTAGATAGTTAGGTACTATTATCCTAAATAGGTAAATACTTAGCACTTATCGGCGACACTACGATCAACTTCTGCAAAGCCGCGAATAGAAATTTTACCTATTTTCATGACGGAAATTGCCGGTTAATTTCCAATTAAAAATGGTTAAAACGCTTTTGTTAGTAATTAATTAATCACATCACATGCCACCTAGATAGGCCTATGGACTCAAACAGACTGAACGAAACAAACGGAAAGCCGGCTAGTCAAGGCTAGGTAGGTACATAGTGTCTTGGCGACACGAGGCTAGAGTGAGATGCGACACAAGGGAAGAGCGAGATAAAACTGTCGAGCACGTGTTTGTCGGCACTGTGTCGGCGAATGGTAAAAGAATTAAAAAGATACCGCTTTCGTTTACGATTGCCGCAAACGGCTATTAGAAAAGTACAAAGAAGTGCCGCAGTAGCAAAGAGTTCTTACAGTACAGATGTGACAATTGTTTTTTAACATCATCAATGAGAATATTGTAATGAATACTTACATATTTTTATCTTTTATTTTAACTTGTAAAACATGTTTCCGATTTAAGATCTACTTAGGCATACTTACCTTTGAAGTACGTTTTTTAGTTTATACGATGGTATTAGTCTTTAAGTATGTGATGAACTACACAGTACATTAAAGCCACAACCTCCTATTTTGGGACCTATTATTGGGAAGAGGATTTTGACCTGGGATTTGGTAGTTTTAAATTTCCATAATGAAGAATAGTAAATATCTCATGACTTAATTTTTTTATAAAACGGATTGGTAATTGGTATGGTAATGGATACACCGATTTTAATTTATTTATTGTTTGAAAGGTGACTCAATCAAGAGTTTATTTTTTGCTAAGATTTAAAATTTTACTCAGCCGGTTTCGCTAACCTATGTGCTGAATCGCTAAGAGTGTGATATATCTTACAATAGGTCTAATTGCACTGACCTAAACTAACTAAGGTGTCTAGTCGGAATGATATTGTGAGTGTGTACTACAATAGCAAAGCTATGGAACGAACCATCTGTATTTCAACTTTTCTATGGCAGTAACTTCGGACAGCTGAAAGTTCAATGACCGTAGGTATTGAATGGGTTTTGGAAGGTGATATTTTAAATTAATGAATGAATATTTGCGTAAAAGGGGCGTGTACAACGTAATAGTATAGTAAACAAATAGTACGCAATACGCAATGACGTCTACAGGATGTTGTATGCGTCTCTTTAAGGAAAATTTGTAAGGGAAGTTATCTCGAAAACTAACCTGCGGATTTTTTATTTTATGCGCCAAATCTGTTGCTCCGCCTTGAATAAAGCAGCAGTTAAAGTATTTGTAGTTAATTAAAAGGGACGTTATATAGACAAAGAGTCATTTTCCAAATTAGATATGAACAAGAAGTCTTTGTGGAAATGTCCAACTTGTTATAATATAACAAACCGTCGCAAGGGAGACAATTCCAACACACCAGTTAGAAAATCCGTACCATTTGACGATTCAGTTATGTCATGCGACGATTCCCTTTCTGTTGATCATCATGAAACAGCACTTGGATCTCAGCCTACCACTTCTATGCAGCCTTCTCTAGCTGGAGAAGTAACATTAGATAGTATTGCGAGACTATTAGATATGAAGCTTGATGCTAAATTAGATGAAAAATTCGAATTACTCAAGAAATCATTTAACACAAATATGAGACAATTAATCCAGGACGAAGTTGTTGCGGCTATTGATCACGTTAGAGTCGAATTTACACAGACTACTGATTTCCTACACAAGGGGCAAACGGAAATTAAAAGAAATATTGAATGTACAGAAGCCAGGGTAAAAACTCTTGAAAAACAAAATACGGATTTGAAAACCGATCTGAACACACTTCAACGCCGTTTAGAATCGATAGAAAAAGTTTCTCGGAGACATAATGTGGAGATTCAGGCAGTACCTGAGAAGAAGAATGAGAATATTATGATGCTCGTGAGAAATCTGTATGCTACAGTTGGCTTACCAACAACAGATGCGGAAATCAGTATGTGTCGCAGAGTTGCAAAATTACCATCTACTTCAACCAGCCGCCCGCGCAACATTTTGCTGTCATTACCCTCCATAAGACATCGCGATAATCTTCTGTCAGCGGTAAAGCGCTACAACAAAACCAATCCTGGAAACACGTTGAGTTCTGTACATTTGGGGATTCAAGGTGACAGGTGTCCAATTTATCTCTCCGAACATTTATCTCCGGAACAGAAAGAGCTGTTTGCTTTGACCCGAGCTGCTGCCCGTGGCAAATACAAATATGTATGGGTCAAATTTGGAAATATTTATGCAAGAAAGGATGAGAACTCTCCGGCCGTCCATATCAAAACTAAAGATTGTGTATCTAAAATTTGTTAGTTTAATTATTATCATTTTCTCTTTCAATTTAACTTTATAAATAATTTCTGTTCAGTTGTTTTAATTTTTAATTGTTCTTTGTGTTTTGTATAAATAATTTACTTTTAAATAAAATGTTATTGTACTATCAAAATGTCAATCGTATGCGTTCCAAAACCAATCAACTTTATACAAATATACTTAATAATGATTATGATGTTATCTGCTTGACTGAGACTAACTTGGATGAAGGTATTTTTAATGAAGAACTATTTGATGAGCGTTACAATGTTTTCAGGCGTGACAGAAATGAATCTCTATACAATAAAAGGAAGGATGAAGGAGGAGGTGTCATTTTAGCAATAAAAAAATGTTTTACCGTTACTCGCAGATCGTCCTGGGATAGTAACTTTGAGGATTTGTGGATCTCACTTGAATCTTATACTCCTAACCACCTGTCAATAAATATTTGCGTATGCTATCTTCCTCCATATCTTCAGACTAACGATGTTGAAAAATTTATGAAGCATTGTCAAGATATCATTCTCACTAACAACTGTTCGGGGAATTTCATAATGGTGGGCGACTTTAACTTTCCTGAAATTGACTGGAGAAGTTCGGATTTAAATTTATGGTTGATTCCGACTTCTGGTTCTACAAAGGATCGCTTTCTTTTAGACACCATGGCATTGTGTGACCTCAAGCAATACAACGATCTTAAAAATAAAAATGGTCGCCTACTAGATCTTGTCTTATCCACAGCCGATGACTTAACGGTGCAAGAAGTTGAACTTTTGCTAAAGCTGGACGGTCATCATCCAGCAATTTTAATTGACCTCGAATGTCACAAAAGTAAACGTAGTTTCGTTAAATCCAACCCTAAGCTTTTGAAGCCTAATTTTCATAAATGTGATTTTGAAAGAGTTAAAAATTACTTAGGTAAAATTGATTGGCATGGTTTATTGGATGGCCTGGATGCGGATTGTGCTGTTGAAGCTATGTATGAGGAAGTGAACTCAGCCATTCTGTTATTTACACCTCTGAAAAAGTGCAATCCTCACCAATATCCGTACTGGTTTAGTTATCCTCTTATTCAATGTCTCCGCGAAAAGAAAAAATATCATAATTTATTTAAGAAATTTGGAAATCCCAGGGATTATGATACATATTCCTTGTTGAGAAGCCGTAGCAAACATTTAATCAATGAATGCTATAAATCTTTGCAGAGAGAGGTTGAGATTAGTCTAGATAAAGATGTGAAACATTTCTTTAAATTTGTTAATGGTAAGAAAACAAGCAAAGGTATTCCAGAATCTATGTCTTACAGTGGTAAAACTGCTTCAGATCCCAAGGGAGTGTGTGAACTCTTCTCGTCATATTTTTCGTCTGTGTTTGAAAAACCTGACACAAGTCAATCAAACTTTGATATGCCTGACAGAAATAATATAACACTATCAAATATACAAATAAGTAGAGATGACATCATCAAAAAAATTAAAACGTTAGATACATGCAAAGGTCCTGGTCCTGATGGCATACCAGCATTATTTGTTAAAGAATGTTGTGAGGAACTTAGCTTACCACTTTGTATTATCTTTAATGAGTCACTTAGGAGCGGAGTCTTCCCCTCAATTTGGAAAAACGCCTACGTTATACCTATTTATAAGTCGGGTGACAAAACAAAATGTGAAAACTATAGGCCCATTAGTATTCTGTCATGTATGGCAAAAATTTTCGAGTCACTTGTCTATGACCATATCTATAACTATGTCAAAAACAGTATATCCAATTCTCAACATGGGTTTGTTTCTGGCAGATCAACAACAAGTAATCTACTTGTATACAAAAATTACATTTGTCAAGCATTCGCATCTCAAAAACAAGTTGACTCTGCTTACACAGATTTTTCTAAAGCGTTCGATAAGGTCAATCACACAATACTCCCTACTAAATTGTCCGCATATGGGATACATGGAAGTTTACTGAGGTGGATAACATCTTACCTATCCAGGCGAAGTCAAATCGTTGCAATAAAGGGATTTCTATCTGATCCAGTGCAAGTAACATCTGGAGTTCCGCAAGGATCCCACCTTGGCCCACTTTTATTTATAATTTTTATTAATGATTTAGTAGATCACATCTCAAGCGAGACTCTGTTGTATGCCGACGATTTGAAGTTGTTCCGCACTATAGACGAAATTAATGATTGTCTCTTGTTGCAATGTGACCTGGATAACATTTCTGAATAGTGTTCTCGTAACAGAATGTACTTGAATGTGGATTAATGTTTCACTATTATATTTACGAACAAAAAAAGCCGGATTCAGTACGATTATCATATTAAGGATAAATCTTTATCTGAAAAAAATGTGGTTAAGGATCTGGGAGTATTGTTTGATTCAAAGCTAAGCTTTAGACATCACTTTGATCACTTGGCTCAACGCGGATATCAATTGGTGGGCTTTATCTCACGCATCATGAGGGATTTCAAGAGACACTCAAGTTTAATTTATATTTTTAACGCTCTAGTCCGACCTATTCTCGAATATGCCTCAGTAGTGTGGTCTCCTTATTATAATGTGCATTCGGCTAACATTGAAAGTATCCAGAGATGTTTTTTGCGAGTTTTGTGTCGCAAACATGGTTTAATCCGTCAGTTGCCTTCATATGACACAAGAGTAGATTATTTCGGAATTACCAAACTTGATAAACGAAGACAAATCTCAGCACTTATTTGCCTTCATAAAATTATTCACTCGTCCATCGACTGCCCAGAACTTCTATCTAAAATTAATTTCAACGGACCACCTCGACCGATACGAAACCCACAAGTCTTTCGCCTTGACGTTTACAGAAATAACACATCCTTTTTTAATCCCATTGTTAGAATGTGTCGCGATTATAACGAATTGAGACAATCTAACGCTGATCTTGATATCTTCAATCCAAGTTTGTCACAGTTTAAAAGATCACTTATTGCTTCATTAGATATGTAAACTTTATCACAATTACCTACCTATCTGTTTTGATGACTTACCTGCACTAGCTATATCTATTGTAAAGAATATTGTTATATTATACTTGCTCTCATGTATTTATTTGGCCTTGCTGTGTACACTGTAGTGGATTGCTGACTAGTTTTGTTCTCCTAATGCTTACTCCTGTTCTATGTTGTCTGTAATCTGTTTGTGTGCCTTATAATAAAATAAATAAAAAAAAATTCAAATAAGAACGTGTATTATCTGCTAAGCTTAGTGAGTTAATCTTATCGTCATGAGTTGATACATGAGCTTAACATCACTGGAGGTGGCATAAGTCACTGTTAGTCGGAGCTGGCAGTGGCGCCAGTTAGTATCCTAGCAAATAGTCTAGTTTGAGTATTTTATATTATAGTTTTTAGCGTCTTATAAGCTTACGTGTGAATACATACATACATACATACTAACACGTCTTTATCCCTAATGGGGCAGACAGAGCATTTTGGGTCTTGCGGCTATGCAGAGCCCAGGGCCGCAAGACCCAAAAGCCACTTTTAGCGTCATGGTGGGCGAGAAGATGGAAAAGCAATCAATACAGTGATGGGTTGCTAGCCGCATCGCCTGTTAACATGATTTGCATTTTTTGCCCATTCCCTCGATCGGCTTTTACGATCTGCGTGGGAAGAGAAGCAGCTGGTACATTCTAAGTTTTTTTTTTATTTCTCCCAGACCAGCATGGGAGTTACGTTACGTGTGAATACTGGTGTAAAATGATAGGTATTAGGTACGTTACGTACTTCATTATTCGTAGAGTTGGAGAGATAAGTTCTCCTAGCCTTTGCCTAATATTGGACTTAAGATAGCTAAATATGATGATGACTTTTATAAAGATTATAATGAGATAATGACCAGGGTGATGATGATGATATTGATAATGAAGAGACAGTGATGACGATGAAGATATTATTGATGAAGAGGTGATTAATAGGACGGCGAGCCTACCATGATGATGATCATGGTGATAACTTTATTTAAAAGGACCCTTCACCGTTTACTATGCGAGTAAAAATATTTTACCATTAATTTATTATTAACTGTGTTTTAGGTTAATTGAAGTGAAGTCCCGTTACTTGAGTAAATTTTAATCTGAATAGTTAAAGTCGAGTAAATATTGTGATATTATAGCCAAATTCAAGAATAACGTACTGATAAGCAATGTTATTTTTATTGTTAGGAAGTTCGTAGAAAAAAGATTAAGTTGCAAACGCTTTAACTGTATTCTAGCCACGCTTTAGTGTAACAAACAGAACTGTAAACGTTTGTTTTTGTTGACAGTTGGGTGTTTTCCTGAGCCAGGGATGAATTATTTTGAGCTGTTGGTGGGGTAAAGCGTCGCAAAGTGATGTCGCTTGTTTTTGAACGTATCCATTTTAGCGTAGTTTTGGATTTATTATTGCGGAAGGGCTGATGGTGAAAGCGTTGTTTGGCTCCGGGGATCTGTGTCGTCATCTGCCTGTATTTCATACAAAGTCCCAGTGCAGTCGAAGTGCAAACAGTGAAAACTGTTTGTTTTGACGTTTGGAGGAAGGTGTCTGATTTGACTTGTTGGAAAATAGCGTATATTATCTATCCAGTTGACATTTATTTTCACTTCTTCTTCTTATCGTGTAGTTGGCTTGAATTTTAAATTTTGTTCTTCGAGAACGTTGCCACTTTTACGCTTCCCTCCGAGGCATAGTATAGGTCAGGCACGGTACAGCTGGTAGGGCATAGAAGTGATCTAATGATCTAATCGTCATGACCACAATCGTCCTGTGCTTCTGCTTAGTCTATATGGCACCAGCGCGCCAGATTATGTTTACATCGGCCTACTTCAGTTCGGAGGCAATTCAAGCACCTCCAAGTAGCCCATTGCAGTTTATGACCTGGCGGTAGCGCCTCTGATGGTTGGATGTAATCGGGGGGTGGAGCATACTGTTCGCGCCACATTCTAAACCTAGATGATTCCGGTTGTTCTTACGTATAACTACTTGAATCATTATGACGATTTTTAACCTGTTCAATTATTTGAAAAATCGAGATGCTTTCCGGGCTTGAAACTTAAAGCAAATACACAAGTGTTTTCATGACAGGTTGAGAAGGATGCGGGAGCCAGGGAAGCTCATTAGGAAGACCGATAGCATAGCCGAAGGCTTTATTGCCATAGGTAGAGTGATGAATTGCATTGTTTATTTTGTTGTGACCGTATTAGAGTTGACCCGTAGTCCGTGAGTGGGCAGTATGCGGTCGGCTCTTGTGGAGGTCGAGTTTCTGGAGGAAATTATAAGGTCAAGTGGATCTGGTGATCACAGGTGGTAATACGCGTATTAGTGTGAGGCTAACGATGGCAATTTTATTTTAATATGTCTTGGTGATCTCTCCTAACTGAATTAATAATTACTGTATCTTTTTTTAAACACTGTTAAAATTTTGAAGTTCTATTCGTTTTGATTCAATTTAACTTTCATAACTAGTAGATAGAACATATCATTAATAACAACTCTGAACTAGCAGGAAGGCTGGCTGCGTTCCTTAACATGTGATCGCTGCACATAGACATGAAGTTATTACTATACAATTCGATTTTAAAGATTTATCGATGTTCATTTTTTGTTATGAGTTTATTATATTTAAGATCGTTAAATCCAATTAAGTAAGTCATCTAATAAAGATGGTTATTTATAGCAAAAAAATATATAAACAGTACACAATAATTAATTTAACTAAAAACTTAATAACCTACCTAAATTAAAATATTAAAAGTATGAACTAAAATGTAACTAAATAAAAAAATATAAAAATAAAACATATACCTAAGAGACTGGCGGCATTGCCTCGTCGTACAGCAAAACTTCTAAAAAAAAATTATTAAATCTTTGTTTTGATCAGGTTTGGCCGAACGGTGTACCGTTTGTGCTTTGTGTTGATATTAAATATGAAACCCGAGGACGGGTATTACTGTCAAGATGGCAGTGTCGGCGAGTTAAAAATTGATTCCTTTAAATTGATCCATGAATTTTGTTGATTCGAATCATGGTAGAATAAAATAAGGTATTCTCTTTCCGTGACAGCTGATGACGTAGGTGAAACTTGACTACGTCATCACTTGCGAAGTGGTTCTCAAACTTTTTTAGTGGGGAAAAAGATGTAGGCAAGGAAGGTATGGCGTCTGGTTTTAACTTCTTACATTTTCTCGGCGATTCGTTCATCAATCTATGTCTCATTGTTTTATGATAATCAGATGATAAAAAATGAACTGAACACACTCTACCTGAAAGTTGATACATATATTAATAACGTTAAACGTGCATTTCTTTAACACATACATAATATTTTTAATTAAGTGTTATTGTTGATACAAATATTTGCAAATTTTGCAATACTTGCAGTGCAATTACATGCACAAATTGAAAGGGAAATACTCGAAAACTAGATCACTGTAATATAATAAAATAAAAAAATGCATTTCCTTCCGAAATTATCTGTATTGGATTTATTACGGGTATGTCCCTTACACTTTGTAAAACATTGAAGTTATAAATAATTTGAGATTTAATGTTTATCGACATAAATTAATGACAGTTTTAAAAGTATAACTTTTATATATATAGGTATTTAAAAGTATATTGAATAGCATGTAGTTAGAAATTCAAAAATATTTAACTTTTAACGAATGTAATAAAGACCTATCATCTTATTATTAAACGCGGACTAAATTTAGTACTTGGTTTAACCCCTTGTATGCCAGAATATCAGACACAATAGTTAAACAATGCATTCTCGCTTAGATCTACGCAACGGCATACGAGCGGTTAAACCATTATCGGCCAATAACAAGGAGACCTCAGCTAGAGATGGGCGGTGGGTAAATACCCAATCTACCCATTTGGGAATATACCCGGTAGATTGGGTAAATACCCGGTATATACCCGTATCTACCCATTTGGTGGGTAGATTAAATTTTATGAGTAATTACTTCGCAATACGTGTCCGAAAGTGTGTGCCAGTGCTGTAATATGCTTAAAATGCAGGTAGACGTCAAATCTGACATTAAAGTATATGAAACCACCATACTAATCATACTTTGATAATAGGCTTTTTTGATTTATTACATAGACATACATAAAAGTGGTTAAATGAGTAAGAAGATATAAAATGCGATGTCAATATATGGGCACCCTCATACATATATAGAGATGGGCATCTACCCGGGTATTTACCCACGCTTGGGTATTTACCCGATATGCACCGGGTATATACCCGTATCTACCCGTTTGGGTGGGTAGATTGGAATATTTATTAAATAATTAGTGTGAGTCCACTATTTATGTGTAGAAATGTACAAAAAGGTAATATAATGTATAAAACAATGAATATCTCTAAAAGAAAAAAAAAAAAAAAGATTAAAATCACTGATGCTATCCATATTAAATATACAGATGCCATCTTATTCGTTACCTGATTGCTTCTTTTAACATATAATTAGATCTACTTACGTTTGCCAGCAAAAAATGTAAACATAGACATGTCAATTTGTACGTTCCCATACAACGGGTAGATACGGGTAAATACCCGGCATACTATTTTGTGGGAAATGTTATAACAAGTTGATGGAGGATCGAAGAACTAGTCAATACGAATATCTTTTGTTCGGAGACCAACCCCAAAATCAGTAGTTTTGGCTCTTGAATGAGCAGTCAAAGAAACCTACTCTCTATACATGTATGAGGATGCTCGTATATTGACATCGCATTTGATGTCTTATTGCTCATTTTAACATCTTAGTACCTGGGCGACCGAGCTTTGCTCGGTTACATCTCAATTTTTTTTATAAAGTTGTCTAAAAACAATGCAAAATAAAAAAAAAAACTTAAACATAAAAAAAAAACAAAAGTAAGTCACCGAGTGGGATTCGAACCCGTAACACTCTTTCTAGCGGTCGGTATCCTTAACCATTGAGCTAAATCAAGGCGGTCGCGGCGCGGCGCGACGAAATTAGCGACCATATTCTGCGTGGCAAAAAAAACGCATGAAAACTCGAAAACACGCGTTTTCCCAAACTTAAATCTAATCTAGATCGATTGTTTACCCCCGAAAACCCCCAAATACAAATTTTCTGCGAAATCGTTAGAGCCGTTTTCGAGATCACAGAAATTTATAAATAAATATATATATATATATACATACATACATACAAGAATTGCTCGTTTAAAGGTATAAGATTAGGTCTACTTACGTTTGCCAGCAAAAACTGTAAACATAGACCTGTAAATTTGTATGTTCCCATACAACGGGTAGATACGGGTAAATACCCGGCATACTATTTTGTGGGAAATATTATAACAAGTTGATGGGGGATCAAAGAACTTGTCTATACGAATACCTTTTGTTGCGAAACCAACCCCGAAATCAGTCGTTTTGGCTCTTGAATGAGCAGTCAAAGATACCTACTCTCTATACATGTATGAGAGTGCTCGTATATTGACATCGCTTTTGATGTCTGATTGCTCATTTTAACATCTTATTAGGTCTACTTACGTTTGCCAGCAAAAAATGTAAACTTAGACCTGTAAATTTGTATGTTCCCATACAACGGGTAGATACGGGTAAATACCCGGCATACTATTTTGTGGGAAATGTTATGACAAGTTGATGGAGGATCAAAGAACTAGTCAATACAAATATATTTGGTTCGGAGACCAACCCCGAAATCAGTATTTTTGGCTCTTGAATGAGCAGTCAAAGATACCTACTCTCTATACATGTATGAGGGTGCTCGTATATTGACATCGCATTTGATGTCTTATTGCTCATTTTAACATCTTATTAGATCTTCTTACGTTTGCCAGTAAAAAATGTAAACTTAGACCTGTTAATTTGTATGTTTCCATACAACGGGTAGATACTGGTAAATACCCGGCATACTATTTTGTGGGAAATGTTATGACTAGTTAATAGGGGATCAAAGAACTCATCCAAACGAATATCTTTTGTTTCGAGACCAACCCCGAAATCAGTAGTTTTGGCTCTTGAATGAGCAGTCAAATATACCTACTCTCTATACATGTATGACGGTGCTCGTATATTGACATCGCATTTGATGTCTTATTGCTCATTTTAACATCTTATTAGGTCTACTTACGTTTGCCAGGAAAAAATGTAAACTTAGACCTGTTAATTTGTTTGTTCCCATACATCGGGTAGATACGGGTCATACGGGTAAATACCCGGCATACTATTTGTGGGAAATGTTATAACAAGTTAATGGGGGATCAAAGAACTTGTCTATACGAATACCTTTTGTTCCGAGACCAACCCCGAAATCAGTCGTTTTGGCTCTTGAATGAGCAGTCAAAGATACCTACTCTCTATACATGTATGAGGGTGCTCGTAAATTGACATCGCATTTGATGTCTGATTGCTCATTTTAATATCTTATTAAGGCTTCTTACGTTTGCCAGCAAAAAATGTAAACTTAGACCTGTTAATTTGTATGTTTCCATACAACGGGTAGATACGGGTAAATACCCGGCATACTATTTTGTGGGAAATGTTATGACAAGTTAATGGGGTATCGTAGTACTCGTCTATACGAATATCTTTTATTCCGAGACCAACCCTGAAATCAGTAGTTTTGGCTCTTGGATGAGCAGTCAAAGATACCTACTTTCTATTCATGAGTGAGGGTGTTCGTATATTGACATCGCATTTGATGTCTGATTGCTCATTTTAACATCTTATTAGGTCTACTTACGTTTGCCAGCAAAACGTGTAAACTTAGACCTGTTAATTTGTATGTTTCCATACAACGGGTAGATACGGGTAAATACCCGGCATACTATTTTGTGGGAAATGTTATGACTAGTTAATGGGGGATCGAAGAACTCATCTAAACGAATATCTTTTGTTCCGAGACCAACCCCGAAATCAGTAGTTTTGGCTCTTGAATGAGCAGTCAAAGATACCTACTCTCTATACATGTATGAGGGTGCTCGTATATTGTCATCGCATTTGATGTCTGATTGCTCATTTTAACATCTTATTAGGTCTACTTACGTTTGCCAGCAAAAAATTTAAACTTAGACCTGTAAATTTGTATGTTACCATACAACGGGTAGATACGGGTAAATACCCGGCATACTATTTTGTGGGAAATGTTATGACAAGTTGATGGGGGATCGAAGAACTCGTCTAAATGAATATCTTTTGTTCCGCGACCAACCCCGAAATCAGTAGTTTGTTTTGGCTCTTGAATGAGCAGTCAAAGATACCTACTCTCTATACATGTATGAGGGTGCTCGTATATTGACATCGCATTTGATGTCTTATTGCTCATATAAACATCTTTTTAGGTCTACTTACGTTTGCCAGCAAAAAATGTAAACTTAGACCTGTTAATTTGTATGTTTCCATACAACGGGTAGATACGGGTAAATACCCGGCATACTATTTTGTGGGAAATGTTATGACAAGTTAATGGGGGATCGAAGAACTCGTCTATAGGAATATCTTTTGTTTTTCGAGACCAACCCAGAAATCCGTTGTTTTGGCTCTTGAATGAGCAGTCAAAGATACCTACTCTCTATACATGTATGAGGGTGCTCGTATACTGACATGGCATTTGATGTCTAATTGCTCATTTTAATATCTTATTAAGACTTCTTACGTTTGCCAGCAAAAAATGTAAACTTAGACCTGTTAATTTGTATGTTTCCATACAACGGGTAGATACGGGTAAATACCCGGCATACTATTTTGTGGGAAATGTTATGACTAGTTGATGGGGGATCGAAGAACTCGTCTAAACGAATATCTTTTGTTTCGAGACCAACCCCGAAATCAGTAGTTAAGGCTCTTGAATTAACAGTCAAAGATACCTACTCTCTATACATCTATGAGGGTGCTCGTATATTGACATCGCTTTTGATGTCTGATTGGTCATTTTAACATCTTATTAGGTCTACTTATGTTTGCCAGCAAAAAATGTTAACTTAGACCTGTAAATTTGTATGTTCCCATACAACGGGTAGATACGGGTAAATACTCGCATACTATTTTGTGGGAAATGTTATGACAAGTTGATGGGGGATCGAAGAACTCGTCTAAACGAATATCTTTTGTTCCGAGACCAACCCCGAAATCAGTAGTTTAGGCTCTTGAATTAGCAGTCAAAGATACCTAATCTCTATTCATGTATAAGGGTGCTCGTATATTGACATCGCATTTGATGTCTGATTGCTCACTTAAACATCTTTTTAGGTCTTCTTACCTTTGCCAGCAAAAAACGTAAATTTTGACCTGTTAATTTGTATGTTTTCATACAACGGGTAGATACGGGTAAATACCCGGCATACTATTTTGTGGGAAATGTTATGACAAGTTGATGGGGTATCCAAGAACTCGGCTATACGAATATCTTTTCTTTCGAGACCAACCCCGAAATCAGTAGTTTTGGCTCTTGGATGAGCAGTCAAAGATACCTACTCTCTATACATGTATGAGGGTGCCCATATGTTGACATCGCATTTTATATCTTCTTACTCATTTAACCACTTTTAAGTATGTCTTTGCGCACCTCCCAACAAAAAAATGATAATAAATCGAAAAAGCCTATTATCAAAGTATGATTAGTATGGTGGTTTCATATACTTTAATGTCTGATTTGACGTCTACCTGCATTTTAAGCATATTACAGCGCTTGCACACACTTTCCGACACGAATTGCGAAGTAATTACTCATAAAATTCAATCTACCCACCAAATGGGTAGATACGGGTATATACCGGGTATTTACCCAATCTACCGGGTATATTCCCAAATGGGTAGATTGGGTATTTACCCGCCGCCCATCTCTATACATATATAGAGAGTAGGTATCTTTGACTGCTCATTCAAGAGCCAAAACTACTGATTTCGGGGTTGATCTCCGAACATAAGATATTCGTATTGACTAGTTCTTCGATCCTCCATCAACTTGTTATAACGTTTCCCACAAAATAGTATGCCGGGTATTTACCCGTATCTACCCGTTGTATGGGAACATACAAATTGACAGGTCTACGTTTACATTTTTTGCTGGCAAACCTAAATAGACCTAATTATATGTTAAAATAAGCAATCAGATAACAAATAAGATTGCATCTGTATATTTAATATGGATAGTATCAGTGATTTTAATCTTTGTTATTTTTTCTTTTAGAGATATTCATTGTTTTATACATTATATAACCTTTGTGTACATTTCTACACATAAATAGTAGACTCACACTAATTTTTAAATAAATATTCCAATCTACCCACCCAAACGGGTAGATACGGGTATATACCCGGTGCATATCGGGTTAATACCCAAGAGTGGGTAAATACCCGGGTAGATGCCCATCTCTAGACCTCACTATCAAAATTTGTCTGCGTTTTAAAAATAAAACGGATATAATTTACCATGATATGTCACTTAGTGCCGTTTATAAGATGCATTTTATAGAATTTATAACGTGTACTGTACATACATAAATAAAATGTTGAAGTAATGTAAGTACCAATTACAACTTAATACTTACCATTTCTTGTAGTTGTTTTTGGTTTACAATATTGAAGCCACGCACTTGCTAAAGTCTCTTCTTTGGGAAAACAAAAAAATCTTATTGCACCTCCTTTTATACTTCTGTTTTTACAGTTAAGTATGCAACAATAAACCATTTTTCTTGTGTTTTCTTCAGAGTAATCACTGCAGAAGTTTGTAAACCACAGACATTTTGTTACCGAACGAAATAGCGCTATATGTGTGAGCGAGACGACGATAACGATGCAACAGAGATATGGGACTTAAAGCATAGATGGAGCCTAAAATACTTGCATAGCTGTGCTCATTACACTTACGATAAATTCTTTGTGGCAGAAAGAGACAGTTTTAGTGTTTTCATATACTCCAAATTGTACTATCGTACCAGGTTGCCCATAGATACTAGAAGTTATGATAGGTACCATAGACAAAGCAAAAATCAATAAGGATGTTACACACATAAAAATGTCGATAATATAGCCTTAACTTATATATTGATGTTTATCTATATATGTTTTTGTTATAAAATATAGTATCGTTGATTTAGTATCCCATACCACAAGTCTCGAACTTACTTTGCAGCTAGCTCAATTTGTGTGATTTGTCCGTATTTAATCTATAGTCCGTTTTAAGTACATTCAAATTATACTTTTGAATTTTACACTACGTCTGAAAATTAATAGGTGAGCTTCTGAGATAAGGAATATAAAATAGATTCCTTATATTTAGTCACTATAAGTAATAACTTTGTCTAGCAAGTATTATGTCTTATTTATCACTTGGTCCATAACATTTACAATGACTAATCGATATACACGCTGACTTTTCATTGGTTTTGGAAAGAAAAATGTCGTATAGTAAATAAATTCCTTTATCCATATACGTAATTCAAATTTCTGTATGTCATAAGATAAAAAAGTTGCGTAAATGATTTCCGATCGAGACCACGTAGTTATACGCCGGCCAAACAGCTGCGTTCGCCATTACGCTTGACCCCGGCCGACCGGCGGGCGATGTATGGCGGCGGTACTACTAATTGATCTCACAATTTTACTTTCGAGTTTAAGACAACATTTTTTGTTTCTGAATTTTAATTTTAATTTTGTTATAATTTACATATCAAGCTAGGTCAAGTAGAAAATAATACAAATTTAAAACATATATGAGGCATTTATTTGCACACTCTTATTTTGTACAATAAAGAATAAGCCGGAGGTCTTCATCAGGGCGAATGTGACGAGAGGCTTGTATACCGCACCGGCTCGCGACACACTGATGTCAGTCGACAGTTCAGTAGATGGTGGTTGCTGCTGGATAGTTGCGTCAAGGACACATTTGTTTTAATGCCTTGACACTGCATCTATTTATATTTGTTTTAATATGCAATCTTCGGGTAATCTGGAATAGACAATTAAAAATAACTACAAACGCAAAAAATACAAGTTTATTTGCCAGGCAAATTAAAATTTCCCCGACGAGCGACGCTATCTAGTGATGAGTGGTGGAACTATTACATATTCCAACCGATGTTGTGGCATTGATTTGATATCCGTAGCGCTATCTATTTATTTGTCAGGTAAAACCCCGACAGCCCAACTGTTAAGTGTTCACCCTCCCTAAAATCTTATGAACAGCTGAACCGATTTTCCTCAAGCATAGCTAAAAACCACCGCAAGAAAACTTGCTTTTACGTTAAAAAAGTATCTAAATCGGTTTATCAATTTGAGAGCTACGATGACACAGACAGACACACAGACAAACAGACACACACACATTGGCGTCATACCCATACTTTTAATGCATTTTATTTTTTTACTTTTTGTTTCGTGGTTAAAAGTAAAATTATTCTACAAATTAAGTATCGATAGCTTTTTCTCTAAGAAAGAAGGAAAATCCCATCACTATTACCAAAACAAACAACAAATGTGATATTATGATTTAAATTTACCATTATTTTACCATAACCATGATTTACTCCCCTCAAAACACTATTTATAAATAGTATTATAGCTATTTTGCTACTACAGTTGCTCGTAACTTAATATACTAGGGAAAATAAACAATTAAAGTTACACAAAGTGGAGACTTACCTATGGAAGCTGATAAAACTCGCTTAATTTTCCTTTTTAGAGGAATGGGATTTACATCCCAATACTACACACGCCATGCCGTTAGAGTACTTATTTTAAAAAGTTGCACTTTTACATTAAATTAATTAAAATAAACATAAAATAACAGAGATATTTAATACCGGCACACTCGCAGACCTCTTGTCAAACATACTACCAAATCGAATATATCCGGCAGCTCATTACAAGCTGATATTTTGTAAACCTATTTAATTTGCTAGCATAATGGTAACCAAAAGTACATAATGGTAACCAATTTGACGTTTAAAAGTGATACGTTTGAAATAAGCAGACAAGACACAGCTATATTTTTCTGTTTTTGACACGTTGCTTGCGGTATTGAAAAAAACGAGACAGACGATGTATTGTCGATTCATCTTAAAAAGATAAACTGAGAATATATCTATGCTTTAAGTCCCATATCTCTGCGATGCAAGGTTGGGCTGTCAGTGTGACACTTGTCAATTTGATGTGTTGCCACTGCGTGTATTTGAATAACCCGAACAAAATGCATTTTTGTACTTTATATACCAATCACGAATTAATAATTCATTATATCAATTTATAAAATATTATATAAAGGAATTACACGAGATACTTTATATTTAGTAACTTAATATTTTATTTAATATTCATGAATAATAGAGAAACTCCTTAAATTTACTGAAAAGAACAATCAGTGGCAACACTTATCGTGACGTAGGCAAGTTCTTTCTCGGGAAAGAGAATACCTTATTTTATTCTACCATGATTCGATTGATTGAATACGTTTTTTTTTCGGCGGTAGATGTGAAAAAGATAACACACAGTTCCTAAGTTAATATTTTAATTTTTAAGTAATTTCAGTACTTACAGTGTTGAAAACAATTTGATTCTTAAGTACTAGAAGTGTTTACACCACACAGTTATTATCTGCACTAGATTAATGATATAAATGGAAATATTTACACTTGTCTTGCCTGCCATACTTCACTCTCACTATAACCTATAGTCTATCATTCTGTTTTATAATTCACTGAAATGGCAAATTTTGAAGATGTGCTTGAGGGCCAACGCTCATTGATGTCTCTGATGTCCAAGAAGATGGGGGAGTTCGAGTCTCAGCTGAAGGCGTCCAAATCTGAAGCCTCAAGTAGTCGTGCAACGCCTGGTCTTGCGGAACAGTATGAGGAATTTAAAAGCCAAATCTATCGGATGGTAAGCGTCCTCTTCCAGCAGATAGTGGCACTTTCTTCATCTATAGACCATATGGAGACAAGGCATCGGAGGAAAAATCTACTTCTCAGTGGTGTGTTCGAGGATGTGGGCAGTGGACTGGGTCAGTTTGTCTCAAAGCTGTTTTGCGATAAGCTGGGGCTGTGTGACATCAAACCTGAAGATTTCACTGTGTGCCATCGCATTGGGAAAGTCACTGAGAACAAATGTAGGCCTATTTTGATTCGTTTCTCCAACATCTCTGACAAAGCTGCAGTTTGGAGGAAGAAGACTGCATTTCAGCGAACTCCTTATAGTGTAGCTGAGTTCCTTACTCGACAGCGGCAAGCCTTGTTTGTCCAGGCTCGTCAGAAGTTTGGCATGAATAGGTGTTGGACCTCGAATGGTGTGGTCATCGTGAAGCTGCATACTGGATCGTTGCGGCGTCTCTTTACTGAGGATGATCTCTGTAGCCTGCTCCAAGCTGAAGTTGAGGGTCCCTCGGCTGCCCCAGTGGCATCAGGCGTAGCGGCAACAGCTGGCACTTCATCCGAGGTATCTGAACAGACTGGCAGATCCAGAAGGAAGGTCAAAGGGAAGAATTGAGACGTTTATGAAGTATTTTACCTACGATATGTACTATATTTCCAACTTGTGTTACGCTGCTCATTATCTTGCTTTGCTTTAATAAATGTGAGACGAAGGTGTGCCTTTAAAAATATTATTATTTAAGAAATAGGTAGATATGAATTTTGTTAACAAATGAATGAGTCAAACAAATGCAACCCACATTGTTCCTTTATCTTGAAAGTCAGACTGTTAAATGTGCGTTTTATTTTATTTTAGTTTTTTCTTTTCCGGCAACCGGCAGGACATCAAAATCAATATTTAACTTTATTAATTTTTATATTTTAGTTAAATTTATATTCTTATATATATATATATATATATTTTTATGTATGATGTGTGATGATGATTCATTTCATTCTTGTGCTTCTTTTAATTCAAGTAACGATTCTTTTCATGACAGTGAAACGCTGAAATCTCATCTTGTGAATTCTATGTCTGGAACGTCTTTTAACTTCAATGTATGCCACTTGAAGGCTCAAAGTATACCAGCTCACCACGCTGACTTACTGGATACCTTTTCTACTAATATTTTTGATGCAATATTAGTTTCGGAGAGTTTTCTTAAGCCGTGTCTGCCTTCAGCGCTTTATTCTCTGCCTGGTTATATTTTGATCCGCAATGATCGGACTGGTGCGCGCTGCGGAGGTGTCGCGGTTTATCTCCGAAGTCACATCTCATATAAAATCTTAATGACTTTTCCTCCTGAATATTCAAGTGCTGCTGAATTTATATTTCTGGAGGTTTCTGTCAACGGAACTAAAGTCCTTCTAGGAGTCGTATATATTTTTTTATTTAACTTTATTACAAAAATGTAACAGGCGGACTTAAGGCCCAAGGCCTTTTCTACCAGTCAACCTACAAGTGGTGCTGATAAGAGCAAATTTTGGGCGAGAGTAGTAATTGGAACAAACTTTACAATAAATCTATACATATGAATATATACACATACATAAGATAAATAATATAATCTAATGTATTAATAAACCTACATACAATATACATAAATAGGTTATCTTTATAAACCATACATAAACTACACCAATATTAATAAAACTCTATGGCAGTTTGTGTAGATAATATGCGCGTACAGCACTCTTAAACGCCTGGCGACTAGGGGCTTTGCAAATACCAACTGGAAGGGCGTTCCAAAGAATCACGGCTTGTTTGGTGAATTAATGTTTAAGAAATATATAGTCCTCCCGGTGTTGATTATTTTGCTCAAATTGAGCCGGTTTTTGATTCGCTTTGTTCGGATTACACGCATCACGTAATCATGGGTGATTTCAATACCGACCTTGTCTGTAGCGACAATTCGCTTTCTCAGAAACTTCTTAATATACTCAAGTCAGTCAACCTCTCTGTTTTGCCTTTAGAGCCTACTCACTTTAATCCAGATTCTGATGACACATGGCTTGATTTGATTGTTACTTCATCTCCTAATCTTGTAGTAGGACGGTCAATTTTCAGCTCCTGCTTTTTCCAGGCATGATCTTATTTATATGTCGTATAGGTTAAAAACACCTAAGGCTACGCCTACAACAGTTTGGATGCGCAATATGACCGCCATAAATCACGAAAAACTACTGAGTGATGCAGCTAGGTTGGATTTCTCTTCTATATTTGAGGCAACAACGCTGGAAGATAAAGTAACAAAGTTAAATTCAGCCGTGATTTCCTCGTATGATGTTCATGCTCCCATCAAAGCAGTAAAACTAAAGCGTCCACCATCTCCATGGATCACGAGGGGCGTTAGGATGGCCATGTCTAGAAGAGATCGAGCCTTTCGCTTTTACAAACGTGACAGGTGTGACGATAACTGGGCTGCATACAAGAAAGCGCGAAATCAATGCAATAATATGGTAAGAGCTGCCAAGCGCAAGTACTTCTGTGATAATTTGTCTGGTTCTTCTTCAGCTATAAGTGGAAGTTTCTACGCTCTCTTAATCTTGGTAAAAATCCTAGTAATTTTTATTCCTCTCCCTTTTCTCCTAATGATTTCAACAATCATTTTTCCACTACTAGTACTCTCGATCCTGCTGTTAAATTAGCGACTATTTCCAGAATATCTTCCATGGCCAAATCTTCAAATGATCCTTTCACTTTTTTTCCGACAACTGAAGACGATATTCGTGATATTATCCTCGCTATTAAATCCAAAGCGGTTGGTTGTGATGATGTGAGTCGAGAAATGATAACAAATATATTAACAATAATTCTCCCAATTCTGACTCATATTATTAATTTCTCATTAGCTACTGGAACCTTCCCTTCCCTTTGGAAAAAAGCCTTTGTCATCCCTCTCCCTAAAGTCACGAATCCTTCTGTATTAAATAATTTTAGGCCTTTTTCTATACTCCCTTTTCTTTCCAAAATACTTGAAGCCGTAGTTCACGCCCAAGTATCTTCCTATATCTTTTCCAACTCCCTTCTTACTCCTTTTCAATCTGGTTTTCGTCCTGCCCACAGCACTACTACTGCTCTCCTTAAAGTCACCGAGGATATTCGGTTGGGCATGGAGAATACGTTGGTCACCGTCTTAGTTCTTATTGACTTTTCTAATGCTTTTAATATAGTGGACCACGACATTCTCCTTGCTATTCTCGAACATCTTCAGTTCTCGTCTTCAGTTTTGGATTGGTTTCCTCAGTATCTCCGTAATCGAAAGCAAGCAGTTCGTATTGACCGAGTAATTTCGGACTGAAATAATCTGTCTAATGGTGTACCTCAAGGAGGTATCTTGTCACCTTTACTTTTCTCTTTTTTTATAAATCTTCTTTCTCCTTCCATTGGCTGTTCTTACCATTTTTATGCGGACGATCTGCAAATTTATGCTCAAGCGTCAGTCAACGACTTAGACTCGTGTGTTGCGAGTGTAAACTCGGCCTTGTCAGCTATTTTATCCTGGTCTAATGAATTTGGAATTCAGGTTAACCCTTCTAAGTGCCAAGCAATTATTGTAGGTAGTTCGAGGCAGATCCCTCAAATTGATTTTGACACTGTCGCACCTGTAACATTTAATAACTGTATAATCCCCTACAGTAAATCTGTAAAAGATCTTGGGTTCTATATTGATTCCACACTTAGTTGGGTCACTCAGGTAGCCGAAATCAGTCGTTCGGTTACTGTTGCTCTTCAACAGCTTAACCGTCTAAGAAACTTCTTGCCAGTTAAAACGAAGATTTTGTTAATTCAAACGTTGATACTACCCATTATTGATTACGCTGATGTGTGTTACCCAGATCTCAATATAAATTTTCTCAATAAGCTTGATCGTCTCGTTAATAATTGTATTCGTTTTATTTTCTGCCTTCGCAAATATGATCATATATCATCTTTCCGTTCTGAGCTTAAATGGCTTCCTATCCGTGAACGTAGACAAATGCGAATTCTTTGCACTCTCTTTTCAATTCTTTCGAATCCAAATTCTCCTCAATACCTTAAATGTAAATTTCAATTTCTTTCTGACACTCACGATCGGCAACTTCGCTCTGACGACACTCGTCTTCTCTCTATTCCTCTACATCGCACTAACTTTATAGAAAACTCTTTTACCGTACAAGCTTCACGGCTCTGGAATGCTTTACCCGTTGACATCAAGGACATTTCCACTAAATTTTCTTTCAAAAGAAAAGTACACTCTCTTCTTTTAAAATAATGAATTTTCTGTTTCATTATCATCATTCGTTGTTTGTATATGTATAATAGAATGTATGAATGTTTATGTATGTATATGAATATGTATGTATATGTGTATGTATGTTATAAGTGTAATTATATGTACCTATGTAGGTATATTTACAAGGTATCTATGTGTTGTTTTATTTAAGTGATTTTTGCGCCACTACCATATATCTGTTTATCCTTATGGTTGACTGGGAGAGAACGCTTTTAGCGTTAAGTCCGCCAATTGTAAACAATTGTATATTGTGGATCAATAAAGTTTTTATAAATAAATAAATAAATAAAATACGTAAGCATTGTGCGAAAAATCTCTTAGTCATGATTCCTTTATAATTATTCCTGTATAGATCTTGGCTGAGGGACAAATAAAAGACTCTTCTGGAGTAGAATTTTTGCGAGTTGAAATTTTGTTATAGTTTTGTGGGACGCTTATTGCCGAGCTAGATCAGAATCATTTTATGGTTATTTCTAACCATGCTACCATAAAATACATAAAAGTACAAGTACAGAAGATTCACTCTGAAAAATCATTAAAGGAATAGAGACTCTCACTACTATGTAACGCTAGTAACTTACAGTTATATTCACCTAGACAATCCATCTCTTTCTATCGCGTAACGCTTACCTTTTCTGGCGCACTGATTAGCCACGCTGGCATGGCCGCCGTACGTACTTGCGTTTTTAATACCTACCGCGGAGTGAGACAGGCCTGATGCTATACTTACTAGTTTAAATTACTATTGAGAGCGCGTACGAGGGCGTACGCATGTCAGGTTGGCTGTGTCGGCGAGTTCAAGTTAATCCCATTTATTATTGTTTTCGATGTGCAAACAGAAAGTTGTTTACTACAAAACATAACTGCTAGATTTTCAAATGTTTCAACAAGTATAAAAGCGGTCGCCCTAGCGACGAGCGGCTCAGTCTTGTGCGGACCGCCGTACTGTGAACATCTCCTTTGTGTAGTGTGCTGTGGGCCTGGCCATAACTTCTTTAATTGTGATTGTTGTAATAGATGAGGATTTGGTAAACTGATTTATAACAATGATAGTTGTTTCAGCTAGACGATAAGCCCAGGTGGACACAGATTCGATAACTGTGTGGGCCAGGGGTATTCAGACACATATGGTTGGAATCCATGATACAGCGCGAGGCGGAGCGCTGTATTTATCGTCACACTTTTAGTGAGTTCGGCGTAGGTCATTTCCTGCTCCGTCACATATATATAACTCAACCCAAGTCTTCCGACTTTTCTAAAAGCTTCCTAATTTTAAATTTAAAAGAATGCAAAGAAGACGACATTTTAATTTCTAACGACAGCTTACACCTCATGCATAACCATAATGGTCTAGCTAAACTATAAGAAATATAAAATGACGCCTTGGCCAAAGTAGTTCAGTCTGATGAGCATTTTTTGTTGAGATATACGAATCGAAGATCTGGAACACATGATGCAGGACCATAATGGTCCAGCTAAATTATTAGAAATATAAAAGGGACGCCTTAGAAAAAGTTGTTCAGGCTGATGAGCAGTTTTTGTTGAGGTATAAAACTCGAAGATATGAAACATATTATGCAGAACCACAATGGTCCAGCTAAATTGTAATAAAAATATAAAAATGACGCCTTATCAAAAGTTGTTTAGCCTGATGAGCATTTTTTGTTAAGTTATAAATATCAAAGGTTTGGCACACCTGATTCAGAAGCATAATGGTCCAGCTAAACTGTTAGAAATATACATTAATGACGCATTAGCAAAAGTCGTTCAGCCTGATGAGCATATTTATACGCCGGAGTCATAAAGTGCACGCGAACGAAGTAGCGGGCATTAGCTAGTACACAAATTCATTAATTCGTAACTAAATTAATTCATAATTAACAATTGTTTACGCACAAATACAAACATATATTTTTTACAAAATGTGTCTGTAGAGGATGACGAGCTTGCGCTAGGTAGAAAGGAAAAACACACGTACTTCCACCAGAGTATATTCACTTGTAACGCGTACAATAGCATGGAGCCGTGCGATGTGGCCCACGTATGGTATTAGACTAAAAACTAAAGAGTGGTAGTGGGGACGATAGGCGTCCGATACAATGTTTTCATGTGAAGGTACATACAAAATTATTTTAAACCAAAATTACGATTTCAATTAGAGCCGTCGCTAACACTCCCCACCCTAGTGCTGACGCAGCACTCATCACTGAGGAGAATGGGTGCGACGCGAGCCGCCGGCCGCCGCAACGTTCCTGACGCCGTGCGTACTTCGACCAACCTAGTGCGACCGTCCTTACCTGGGAAAACACGAGTAACCAGTCCCTTTGACCAAGCGTTCCGCGGCGAGTTAGGGTCCACCAGAAGAACAAGGCTACCTACCTGCAGCGATTGCTGTTCATCGCGCCATTTCGCTCTAGGTATAAGATCGGGCAAAATTTCCTTCACCCATCTCTGCCAGTACATGTCAGTCAGTCTCTGCGCGGTGCGCCAATGCTTGCGCAGGTACAAGTCTGAGTTGTCAAATTCCCCTATGACTGGCAGATTTGACGACGTACCCAGAAGAAAATGGTTTGGTGTGAGGGACTCAGTTTCTCCGAGCTCAACTGAGACGTGCATTATTGGACGACTGTTTACAATATTTTCGACCTCAGCTAACAGCGTGTTTAAAACCTCGTCACGGGGTGCTCGCTCAGTCAAGACAACTTTTAAGGAAGTTTTGACACTCCGAATGAGCCTCTCCCAAGCTCCCCCCCAGTGAGGGCTAGTGGGGGGAATGAAGCACCAATCCAAAGAGTTGTTCACGCCTTCAGTTTTCAATTTTTCAATGTCCAGTGCTTGCATTGATTTTCGCAATTCCGTGTCGGCGCCTCTGAGGTTTGTGCCATTATCAGAATAAAGGCGGCGGGGCCAGCCACGCCTTGCTGCCATCCTTCTAAGTGCCATTATTAAAGAATCCGACGTAAGAGAAGGAACCACTTCTATATGAATTGCGCGCACTGTGAGGCAGGTAAACAACACGCCATACCTTTTTTCCCTTCGCCTACCGACGGTGACCTCCATTGGCCCAAAGAGATCCAACCCACAGTGGGAGAACGGACGCTGATGATGCGCAACGCGAGCCTTCGGTAAATCACCCATCCGAGGGACCTGCGGCTTACATTTGCGAATCCTGCACAGCATGCACCTGGAAACAACAGACTTAACGGTAGGTCTAAGTCTCAACAACCAATAACGCTGCCTTAGCTCATTTACTACGGTCTCTTGGTTTCCGTGGGCTACCTTTATATGGTGGTGCCGCACGATAAGCCTTGCAATATGATGTCTGCCGTCCAATATAACAGGTCTCTTCATTTCCAGCCCCACATCAGTTGCTGCATCAATGCGACCGCCAGCCCTGAGTAATCCGTGTTCATCCAAATACGGTGACAAAGAATGCAGCCTACTTGTTCTATTTACTGGCTTACCGCAATTTATCGTAGAAATCTCATCTACAAATGCCTCACCCTGCGCGCATCTTATCAAAAGCCGCTCTGCTTTCTCCATAGTGTCGCAATCAACGGACTCTTTACGATGATTTTTGCAGTTATCTACAAACTTAAGCACTGTGGCCGTGGCTCGCAGCAAGCGAAGCCAGGATGAGAAGCGTAGCGGGTCAGGCACAGGTAAGTCAGTAGGCAGCTGTCTTACGACTGCAACGCACTCTGACGTCATCTGTGTATCAGGGTTCGGCTGAGTTATGTCTGACGGCCACTCGGACTCATCACAGTATAAAAAACGCGGGCCCGTAAACCACTCTTCTTTTATTGGCCCATCCAAATTATCTCGCGTTGCTAGGTCAGCAATGTTTAATTTGGTGGGGATATATCTCCAGTCTTCTACTCGGATTAGCTCATCAATCTCACCCAAGCGATTCGCCTCAAAAGCTTTGTACGTGCGCGTGTTGTTACGAATCCATTGAAGAGCGGTAGTAGAATCGCACCAAAAATACCTACGCGCAGGAGTAAGGCGATGTTCCTTTTCAATGGTGCTAGCCAACCTCGCAGCTAGTAAACATGCCTGCAGTTCGGCCCTAGGCATTGTCAAGGCCTTCACGGGCATGACCCTACACTTACTAGCTATAAAACTTACGTGGATATCGTTATTATTTTCCCAACGCCAAAATGAAGTAGTACACATTGCCTGCATACTAGCGTCACAAAACATATGTAACTGTAAGTTGCTATAGCCCGGTGTAACCGGTTTCGTAGCACTCATTGCGTTCGTAGCATCCGCTACGAAATCATAGGCCGGCGTAGACCTCTGCGTAGCGGGTCGATCAGCCGCTTCCGTCAGTGCAGCGCGGGTGGGAGCGGGGAGGGACGCCATAGGCGTAGCGGACGGGAAGTCGACACATCGGTCCGAGGTTCCGTTCGCCCGCTCCGATTTAGACTCATTTTGTTTGTCACTCGCTGACTTAGCTGATTTGGTAGATTTGTAGCACCTAGGAATGCGTATATTACTAATTACCTTAAGCAGATCGATCCATTTACGCCACTTGTTAAAGATGGTATCGGGAATTGGCTGATCCCATCCAATATTTAGCCGCCAAGTATCCTGCAGCATGATCCGTCCTTGAATGGTAAAAGGTGATAAAAAACCTAAGACGTCAAATACTGACATAATCACCTTGAGCATAGTGCGTTTTGTCGGCCTTTCGTCACCCTTTAGAATTCCTTCTGGAATTCTCTTTAAAGACATATCAAACCCTAAAGTATCGTCTGCGGGGTACCACTTCATACCTAAAGTTCTCTCACTTTCGAACTGCTGGCCGACTTTGAACTTTACAGCAGCACTGCCAAGGGATTCTTTTTGCAGGCTATCTAGAACTGCAACACTATTGCTGGTCCAGTTCCGAATTTCAAAGCCGCCGGCTTTGTGGATAGCGCTGACGTTGCTCACCATTTCCGTGGCGGCCTCCTCATCATCTATGCTGTCGATGTAATCATCCATGTAATGCGATTTGCAGATTGCATCGATGGCAGCTGTTGGATACTCTGAAGATAACAGCAGAGCATTCTTATTTTTTATAAACTGAGCTATAAATGGCGAGCAATTGGCCCCGAATATTAGTGACGTCATCACGTACGTCTTTATTTCCTCAGTAGGACTGTTTTTCCACAAAAAACGAAGTGCATCCTGGTCTTGCTCATGGATTTTAATCCTCAAAAACATATCCTTGATATCGCCTGTTACTGCAATTTTGTTTTCCCTAAAGCGCAGTAATATACCAAATAGCGACGATAGCAGGTCCGGTCCCGTCAGTAGATAGTCATTAAGTGAATAACCATTTACCTTGCAAGCTGAATCAAATACCAGGCGAAGCTTCTCCTTGTAGGGGTTGTCCACGCCGAAGTGTGGCAAGTACCACGTCCTGGGCGTGGATTCCGGTGCTGATAGCTCCTTCGCGTACTCATTATCCAACAAATGTCTTACTCGTTCCCGGTACCTATTAGCAAATCCGACATTCTTACCCATTTTCCTCTCGATACCTTCCAACCTGGTGCGCGCGCAGGGATAGGAGTCCGGCAGGCGGCAGCGCTCGTCCCGCCACGGCAGGCGCACGTGCCAGCGGCCCCGCACCAGCTCGGCGGACGCCTCCAGCAGCGCGGTGGCGCGCGCCTCGTCAGCGTTCGGCCGTGGTTTGCACGACACTCCTAACGTGTCAACAATCACAGAACGCCGGACATCCTCGTGGATTTCCCGTAAGAGGTCTTCGGCGTTGACATTGATAAACAAGTTAGCTTCGACGTCAGGTGTACGGGCGCCTCGCGGTACACACATTCTACCTTGAACACACCAGCCAAGGGGGGTAAGTATAGCGGACGGCTCATTAAAATTTCCTAATTTTATCTGAGAAGGTAACAACAAATGATGATTGTCCTGCCCTATTAATATTTCAGGTTTCACGTCTGATTTACATAGGTACTCATTAATATCTTTTAAGTGGGAATAATTAACACAATTCAGAACAGATAAAGTTTGCAAAGGTAAGTTTAAATTGTCTACACAACGCATGTTTATATTGTGTTCCTTATTGTCCATACCTGCAATGTTTACGTTTACGATAGTGGAGTCACATACCATCTCGCCGTTATCAAATGCGCCGCGCACTCGCAGCGTGCAGCGGCGGCCACCGAGGCCCGCGCGCGCGGCCAATGATTTCGACACTAAACTTACTGAGGAACCGTCATCAAGCATAGCTGTACTGTTTATGATACCGTTCGGTCCATGAATACGCACTGAAACCACCTTTAACAATACTCGGTCACTTGAGTTTATAAATGTTAATGTTTCTTGAGCACTCGTAACTTCGGGGTCGCACTTCAACTGTCCGTTCGTCGTAGCAATCGCGTTACCCGGTGCTAGTGCACTCGCCGTGGACGCCGGCGCAGGCGATATCGTTGTCCTTGTCACGTAATGAAGTAAGCGGTGATGCGCCTGGCCGCAGCCGTCCTTGTCGCACGCAGGGGCTGCGCACGAGTTTCTCTCATGTTTACACAGCAAACATTTAAAACACAAGCCACTATTTTTTATGTATTGCCATCTGGTTTTTCGCAGTGATTTTTTGAATTGTTTGCAATCTGTTAATTTATGCACAGCTTTCTTGCAGAATTGACACTTGACTTCTCCATCTTCGGCTTGAACCAAAACAGTATGAGATCGCGTAGCTGTGTTTTTGTGGGGGTCCGGTCGCGTTGTAGCAAGCAAGGTATTTGCAGTTGTTGAGATCTTTAGCGCTTCATCGTTTAAGAAGTCTGATAAAATAAGTAATCTTGATTTTTGTCCTTCTTTAATAAGGTTGTAGCTGTAGTCCGACCATTTTGAAATCAATACAGTAGGTAGCTTGCTCAAGATAATTGAAACTATATTTACACCTTGCAAGTATTCTTCGCGACCAACTGCCTTCACTGCTTCCACAAAATTTTGTATTTTGACTGCAAAGATGACTATATCTCTGTGGTATTCAGTTTGTAACGGTTGCAGTTTCTTTATGTCCTGAAGGATACGAGAGATGATGCTGTCTGGATTTCCAAACCGTAGCTCCAACGTCGACATCACTTTTTCAGGGGACGTGGCGCTGATGAACAAAGCGGAGACAGCATCCTTAGCGGCTCCGCGTAAACACTTACGCAGCCTCCACAGGTTTTCTTTGTCTGAGAATTTGCATATTTCTGTAGACTCCTCGTACGCCTGCTTAAACTGGAGCCACTCCAACTGATCACCAGCGAATTCGGGTAGGTCCTTGGGCGTGCTGATGCGGCTGAGTAAGCTGGCGTTAGGTACATTGTGAGCACTGGCAGTGGAGAGATCTTTGAGTGCACCAGCCAATAGTTGAACCGTGCTGTTGAGCGTCACGATAGTGCCGTCGGGCGCAGGCGGCGCCGGGACGGCGGGGGCAGCCACGTGGCGCGGCTGCACGAGGGTTGACGCTGGCTCAGCGGGACGCGGCATGCCCGTGGGGATACTATGCTCGGGGGCTCGCTGCTCCTCTGGTGGTTCAATGTGGTTGATTTGTTGATCTACCCAATCCGCTACTTGGCTTCGAGAAAGCTCATCATCCTTTCCGACTTGTGAACTGTATGCATCTGCGTCTTCCTCGTCGCTAAGTGCCGCCAGTTTCGCTTCCAGGGTTTTATCTATTAGGTCCATCTTAATTAAGGCTTTCTGTTTTGCTGCTTCTAAAACCAATTGTTTCCGTTTTGCTTCTTTAGAGGCCGATGACCTATGTGAACCCTTGCTCCCGGAAGCTTTTGAAATACAGGATACAGTGGGTTTTCTAACAATTGTGTGGACATTCTGTGCCACGGGCTCCGATTTTATGCTACCGACACACGCGTTCTTCTCACTGGCGGCAGCGGTACGCAAAATGGCGGATGCCATTTTTTCCGTTTCATCTTGTAGTCGCTTCGTCGCGCGCGGTGTATGGAACATGATTCGGCTTCGAAGACCACTTTGTAGAGGATGACGAGCTTGCGCTAGGTAGAAAGGAAAAACACACGTACTTCCACCAGAGTATATTCACTTGTAACGCGTACAATAGCATGGAGCCGTGCGATGTGGCCCACGTATGGTATTAGACTAAAAACTAAAGAGTGGTAGTGGGGACGATAGGCGTCCGATACAATGTTTTCATGTGAAGGTACATACAAAATTATTTTAAACCAAAATTACGATTTCAATTAGAGCCGTCGCTAACAGTGTCAATAAATATGCCACAAGTCAAAAATGCCACTCCGAACTGTATCCGGCTCAAAGGTGCCCATTATACTGATTGCATTTCCTCTTTGGATAGCGATGGATATCCTTTGAACCAAATACCATCCGGAGCGGTGGTCATATACTCGATCCTTCAAGCGACGTCCTATCTCATAAATTAAGCTTTGCTTCAGGACACCATAGTCCAGCCGTTTCAACGGCGACTGGAATAAACTCATACTGCGAAGATAACATTGAGTATTTCAGGCATTTTTGTCCAGCCACCGCCCGCGCAGCCGACCCAGGCGAGCGCATGCTACCATTGAAATAAGACGCCGCGTACGTACACACGTAGGTTGCGTCCCAGAGCAAACTGCGTCCTCTCTGACAGGGCACCAAAGTTAGGCCGTCAGGTCTTTTCCCGTCCGTCCTTGACAAGCCGGGAGGCTCTAACTGACACGTTATGTCAGCTGTAATCAGTGCTCTGCGTATTAAATCGTTTAAAGCGCTATGCCGCGATAAACGATCTGCACATCGAAAACAGCTCAGGGCGTGATGCCCATTTGCTTCCACCATTTTTCCACAGATACATCGATGTGGCTCACAAACTGTAGAACCCAACCTCAGCTGCAGCTATTCTGAGGGAATCATTATCTAATAATGTCCCCATAAAAGGGAAAGGCAAAGCGTGCTGCCAAGCACCTGATTCTGGTTCGGCAGATGCTTTAGGCGTGCCAAATCAGCGCCACTCGCTCGGCTTTCTAGCTCCTTCTTTATAACTTAAGATCTCTCCTCATCCCACACTCTTTGTAGGTGAGGCCTATCTGGAACCGCTGCATCCGGACATCTACTCAATCATACTTTCAAGGCATCACTCACATGGGGCAAGATCAATCCGTTGCCATTAATTGAGGAGCATTGGAACAAAAAGCGATATATCCAATTTACCAAATTTTTCAAAAACTAGAAAAAACTAATTATCTTTTCAAATATTGCAATAGTAAAAAAACGAAGTATGTCGTTTTTAAGTTAAAAATAACCTAGATGAACGTGTGAAAAGAAATGGAAGGTAGATGCCTAATTTGGCGAGATATTGAGCGAAGAAGTTTGAAAATATCGGGTTTTGACGAGATCATTTGGATATATCGGTTTATGTCGTAACTAGAATGGGATATATCGGTTTTTGGATGATCAGAATTTGATTTATCGGGTTTTGGTAAAACTCAATAATGATTATTCTACCGTCGTCACATCTAGTTAATAAGCTCTTTTTCGGGTTAAACATGCATGCATACATTACACATTTAGTTATTGAGCTCGTTTTCAGGTTAAAAACATTCATACATACATAACAAGTATTTTTTGAATATTGGAGGAAAACAATAATATTTATATGTGAGAGCCAGGGTGGCTTTTACGCGGTACCTAAAAAAAATAAAGACCGTGACGATAAGATGAGCGCCCCTCCTCACGCTGATCCATGCATTACAACCACATGTGTAAAATGAAATACTTTGGCCCAGACAGATGTTCTGTGTCCACCTGGGCTTATCGTCAGGCTGAAACAAACAGTCATTGTAATAAATCAGATCACCAATCTATTACAATAATCACAATGAAATGAGTCATGGCCAAGTCTCAGCAAAGTACACAAAGAGTTGTGCACAGTACGGCGGCTCGAACAAGACTGAGTATTTTTTCGACTGAGCGACGCTTTTATACGCCATTCAAAACAAGGCAATAGTGGGGATATTAACCGCAGCTGTTGTTTACGATAGGCAGGTGCCATTTTGCTATGTACAATAATAAAATATCAACACAAATATATTTTTGTAGGTAAATAAACATTTATCTCCCACATATTCATTTTTTTTTTCATAATAATAACATATTACTAACATCCCATCCACATAGCCCAAACCAAGTCAACCCCTTCCTGGCACCTGGCAATAGTTCGGCAGCTATGAAGGACTGTCCGTTAGTGCATCTCAATGGTACATTAAGAGATAGACCTCCGTAGATGCAGCCATCTCACATTTTAGATAAAAAGGCACTAAAAGGCCTATTCATGTTGGCTTTGGCCCCATGAACGCCTCAAAGGACCGGGTCCCTATGGACCAGTGGCTGAAAAGCGTACCAACATATTACATTTAGTAAAGCTTTGTACCACAACACTGAAAATGATGTAAAAGCGGGCAAATATGACAGCGAAAGCGATATTGACAGCTAAAGATTGGCGAATTGGGATGAATATGGAATACAAATTAATGGAGAGAAACTGTCACATCTAAGATTTGCAGATGACTTGATAATCATATCACCAACGAGAGAACGACTACAGAAGATGCTAAATGAACTTGATCAAGTGAGTCGTACAGTGGGTCTACAAATGAATATGCAAAAAACTAAAGTAATGACAAACGGAGAACAGGAACCAATTTACGTCAACAATGAAAAAATTGAATATGTAAATGAGTACATTTATTTGGGTCAAATTATTTCTCATAACGACCAAATGTCAAAGGAAATCGACAGACGTATTGGCGGAGCCTGGAAGCTGTATTGGAGTATGAAGGAGATCATGAAAAACAAAGAAGTGAGTACAAAGATCAAGGGTAAGCTCTTTAATACTTGCATACTTCCTGTTCTCACATACGGATGTCAAAATTGGGCAATGAATAAAGCACACTACAAAAAACTCAAAACTTGTCAAAATGGTATGGAGAGAAGTATGCTGGGAAAAAGATTATAAGACAGAATAAGAATGTCACTAATAAAGAGACAAACTAAAACAAAAGACATAACAGTAACTATAAAGAAACTAAAATGGAAATGGGCAGGACACACAATAAGAGGCAAGAAAAATTGTCGAAAACAATAATCAACTGGTTTATGGGGCATAGAAAAAGGAAACGAGGAAGACCACTAAGTAGATGGGCAGACGACGTCAAGGTCGTGGCGGGCAAGACGTGGACAAGAATTGCTAACGACCGTGAATGTTGGAAATTACTGGAGGAGGCCTATGCCTATACAAAGGCAACAGACAACGAAGCAGATGAAGATGAAGATGAACTGTGCTAAAATAATTTTAAGTCAAAACTGTACCTTGTCTGAAATAAAGGCTTTTATTATTATTATTATTAAAGCTTTGTACCACAACACTGAAAATGATGTAAAAGCGGGCAAATATGACAGCGAAAGCGACATTGACAGCTAAATTCAAAATTGGGTGCGTTCACGAAGTTCGAATGTGAACTTTTTAAGGTTGGATGCAATGCACTTAAATCCCCACAGATAATTTAATTTTTAAACTGAAGGCTCAGTTTTGAAATGGATATAGTGTTGTGGTATAAAGCTTTGTATCACAACACTGAAAATGATGTAAAAGCGGGCAAATATGACAGTGACAGCAACATTTAAAGTCAAAATTGGGTGCGTTCACGAAGTTCGAATGTGAAATTTTTAAGGTTGGATGCAATGCACTTAAATCCCCACAGATAATTTAATTCTTAAACTGAAAGCTCAGTTTTGAAATGGATATAACGGCTTTTGAAGCATTCTTTTGGTTAAATGCACAAAATTTCAATGGATTTATCGGTTTTCGTATAGACATCCTGTGACGTACTGATAAATATAGTTCGCCTATTTATTACGAGTATATATTATGCAACGTCGCTGCCATAATATAATAGTACCTGGGCGATCGAGCTTTGCTCGGTTACATCTCAAACATTAACTATTTTTTTTAAACTTGTCTAAAAACAATGCAAAATAAAAAATTATATATAAACTTAAACATAAAAAAAAAACAAAAGTAAGTCACCGAGTGGGATTCGAGCCCGTAACACTCTTTCTAGCGGTCGGTATCCTTAACCGCTGAGCTAAAAACAAGGCGTGGAAAGAAAAACGCATGAAAACTCGAAAACACGCGTTTTCCCAAACATAAAACTAAACTAATATACAAATTTTCAGCAAAATCGTTAGAGCCGTTTTCGATATCACAGAAATAAATTTATAAATATATATATATATATATATATATATATACAAGAATTGCATTTTTCATTAAACAAGAAATTTTTGTATATATATATATATATATATATATACAAGAATTGCTTGTTTAAAGGTATAAGAATAAACTACCTACTTATTAGTATTATGTATTATCAAATAAAGAATATGCCTAAAGAGAGTACACAATTATATTTAACTCATTTAAAAAAAGAAGGGTATTAATCGGTTTGATAATTTACTTATCTATACATATAATAAAACAGTAAAAAAAGTGTGTCTGTACATTAAATATATTTCCAAAAAAAATATTGGGGGCGATGGAGACGTAGTAATAGAGTAAGAATTTTTAAAAAAATGTCTGTCTGTTTGTCTGTTTGTCTGTTTGTCTGTATGTCTGTTTGTCTGTTTGTACACGCTAATCTCCGGAAATACTGGACGGATTCGAATGAAACTTTTTTTGTTATATAGCTATTAAGCTTGGGCAACATATAGGGTATAAATGATTTTGGAAAATGGAACGCCTGATGCAGAACCATAATGGTCCAGCTAAACTATAAGAGATATAAAAATGCCGCCTTAGTAAAAGTTGTTCAGCCTGGTGAGCATTTTCCAGAGACATAAAGTCCATGCGAACGAAGTCGCGGGCTTCGGCTAGTTTAAAATATATTACCGGCATTACCGCCTACTTTTAAACCAACTTCATAAAGAGGTTATCAATTAAATACCTATGTACATTGCATATATATATATATATATATATATATATATATATATATCTTACTAGCTGTACCCGCGGGCTTCGCTCCCCGTGGGAATTTCGCATAAAGAGTATCCTATGTCCTTCCCCGAGTCTCAAACTATATCCATACCAAATTTCATCCAAATGGGTTGAGTAAGTTAAGCGTGAAGAGGTAACAAACAAACAAACGAACAAACAAACAAATATACAAACTCACTTTCGCATTTATAATATTAGTAGGATAGTAGGATTAAACCAATGGAAAAATGAAGGGTATTAAAGCATTCATAAAAGGAAATATTATTATAGCCATATTTTTAACCAACTTCATCAAAGGAGGTTATCTATTTTAATGTTACTCTTATTATAATTCAATCAGATTATTATGACTACTTATATATATTGATTTAACTGCACTATTTTTAACTAAATTCTGTCAAGTGAGTCATTAATTATAGTTGATGATATTTAATGAATTTAACTGAAAATATTTATTGAACTTAGTAAGTAATGAAATAATATTACTTACATAATAATATGACTGTGTCGTTCTCGCAAGATAAACAAGATAATGTACCAAAGGGTACCACAATATTGCCAAGGAGCATGTATGTATATGTGTCATATACAAGATACAAAAAGTACCAAGGAGTACAAAGGTGTAATTTTGCCAAGGTGCATTTAAGGTGTAAGTGAAAAACCAAGATAATAATCTCATCTTTTTATTGCCCGTGCTATTTTAAAGATATCTGAGGAACCAATTATAAATCATGAATTGGTGCATTTAATTAGAATATTATTATTGTATATATTTATCTAAATCATACCATAGCAAACAACAAACAAGGTTTTTCACTTACAATGAAATACAATAAACACCAAATTATGATGGCGCCAAGGGCGCAATACAAATGACCTGATATTGTTCCGGTTCCCCCTGACAAAATGTCCAATAATTTACCTGCGATAGAACCGTTGCAATGCGACGGCGATCCAATGTCACTGGGTTCACGATGGGACCAGTGGAAGCGTGCTCTGGAGATTTATCTCCTTGCGGCGAATATAGATACCCCGATAAAAAAAAGAGCTGTACTTCTGCATATGGGAGGAACAGCCTTACAGGAAATTTACTTCAATACGCCGGGTGCGCATATTGATGACGGTACTACAAGCAGATAATGTCCCGAGAGAAGTGGACCCATAAAGTCTACTGCTACATCTTGCCAAGCTTGGTGTGGAAGATTCCGTCTTTTTAAAGGCAGGGGTGGATTTCCAGCAGACACCAGTGTACATCCCCGGCAACTTTTGACTTTTGCTCCCGCATCTTTAATTCTTTAATCTTCATTATCATACATCAACCTGCCGCTTCACGTAACATCTTTGAGTAGAGATCAACTGAAACCAATATGTGAAACTATAGTTAAGAATGTAAAGCCTCTGAAGTCGTGTCATGAAAACTCTTCAAAACAGGAAACTGTGGTGCCCTTATGATCGCTACAGTGGTGACTGGAAGTAGCCCTCTCCATGACCAGAAGCCAAACAGTCATCTTCAGCATAACCGAACCTTATCATATAAACATTAAACACATGAAAGGCCGCTGTTGGAGTTAGCTTGTAGTGTAGTAAGATAGATAAGCTAGTTGTAAGTATATATTATGAGAAACTTATTAATAAAGGAGTCCTAATCCAACCGTGTTTCAATACAGTCGCCTCCTACACCACATGGCGACCCTGCCAGTCGGCGCAACCTTGCGCCGGCGCGGTCGTGTCATGGTGTGTGCCGCGTACCGCGTAAAATATTATGAAGATTATTAAGAAAAAAAAAGACTTATTATAAAAAAAACATTCAGTGAAAATATGAAAATACTTTGTGGTGAAGAGGTGACAGAAAAATTAAAGAAAATGAAGCCTGGAAGAAAGAAAAAACAAAAATTTACTTGAATACATTTAAGCACCTAAAATTTAAAATCATGGGGATAGAAAATAGAGAAAATACTTATTTAGTTAAATTTTGAAATAAGAAGAAAGAAAAAATACTTAGATATATTTAAGATGCTAAAATTAAAATTAAGTATGAAGATTTATCATAAAGAAAATACTTATTAAAGTTTAATATTGAAGTAAGAAAAATACGTTAAGAAGAAAGAAGATTTTAAGAATGAAGATTGAAGAAAGAAGGTATGAAGATTTTAAAGTTGATGAGGAATTGAACTAAGAAATATAAAGATAATTAAGAAGAATAGAAGAAAGAAAAGTGAACGTATACGTGTATTTAAATAAATAATAAATATTTTTATATGATTATGAAGTAAAGGTGCTTTTTGCTAAAAAGATTTTATTTATGAGAAGATTGAAAACAAGTACATAATGTGAAAATGTTGTGAAGAGACGAATAACTACTTATAAGTACAAATACATAGTGTTCATATTTTATAAATTCGAAGAGAGAAGAAAGAATCGTACGGGACAAGGATGGTGTCCAGGGTATAGCTCGGCCCACTTTTGACAGAGTCCAGGGAATAGTTCAGCCCACCTAGCCCGCAGTCAACGTGACGTAGCATCAGCTTCGCAAGGCCAGGACAAGTTTATCTACGACGTTTACGGACACGGATACGACAGGAAACACTTTGATATCCTTTTATGCAGTTCGCAAATCATAAAGTATTTTGTACTTTCGAGTAATATGTAATTCATTAGTCGAATTTTATTTTTTATTCAGAAACAAAAGCACTGATGTAATATTTTTTGTACTGAATTTTATTTTGTCTTTTTATTGAAAATGTCAGAAAATTTTGATTTTGAAACAGCTCTTGCTCTTCTGCCAGTAATGACTGGAGATGAAAATATAACAAGATCATTGATTAGCAGCATTGAATATTATAGTAGTATTTTATCCGGACAATCTCAAATAATTTTAATAAATTTTGTTTTGAAAACACGTCTATCTGAACACGCTAAATTTGTTTTAAAGTCTACTTACAGTGATGTTAATTGCCTAATTTTAGATATGAAAAAGTTATTGTTGCCTAAAAAGTCAGCTTTTTATATAAATAAACAGTTACTTAATTGCAAGCAAGAAATCGTTCTATAAAAGCTTATGGAGCAGAAGTGGAAAATCTTTTTGTGGATCTCACACTAACTCAGTCTGAAGGTCATGAAGCTAAAATAGAGGTGATTCGCCCTATCAATGAAAAATTGGCCATAGATTGTTTTTTAAAGGGACTTAACAATTTTAGGTTATATGTTATTATTTCAGCACAAAATTTTCAATTTTTATCAAATACTATTCAAGCCGCAATTGACGAAGACAGTGTGATGTCATTCAACAGAAATAAAAGCATAAATCATAATAATACTAAATATTCGTGTAAAAATTCATATTTTGTTAAAACTAATTATTACAGTCAAAGTTCTAAAAATAGATTAGGTACATCAGAAAGTTCTCGAAGCATGACGCAATCCAGACAGCCTGCACTGCACACGTGCATAGGCCACGTTTCGCAAACTCAGCAAGTACAGCGTTTCGAAGAAATAAAGCCCACTGATGATTATGATATTTTTAGCGATCTAAATTTAGAATTTGTTACTTTATTTAACACTGATAAATTTGATAAATCAATTAATTTAAATAAACCTGAAATACTAATTGAGACGCATGACAAAAATTTAGAAAATAATAAAATAAATATTGGTGTTAAAATAAATCATAAAAAAGTAAATAAAATACGTAGTAAAAGCGCAAAAATTGATAAAAAGAGGAGAAAAAATAAAACCCCGGATTTGACAAAATATAAAAATAAGTTAATTTTAATTAATCAGAAAAAAGTAGTTAAGAGAGTAGGTGTATGGAAAAATAAGATAAAGTTTATAAGTTTGTTACGGGAAATGCTAATGAATAAAGAAATGAAGGAAAATGTAAGAAAGTATAAGATAAAAAATAAATTTTATTTGAGGAAATGTAATAATATAATGAGAAATATTAAAACAAATATGAAAAAAGTATATGGGAAATGTTTAAAAAGTAATGAAAAGAAAACTAAGTATAAGAAAAAGCTAAGGTGTAGAAATAAGTATATTGATATGAGTACTAAATACATTGGATTAGACAAAAATTGTTTATTAAATAAATTGTATGACAGACGAGCAGTAGGAGTAACTTAGATAAGTCTTAGCTAATTACTTAATAAAGAAAAGTGTAAGTACTTTCTAATTAGATTTTTTCTACTAGAAATTTATTTGTGTTATGTGACTTGCTTGTGTTATTGTCACTACCTATTTTATGTTGAATAGAATTAGTTAATACCTTATGTTTTAGTTTGTTATAATTAGATCTAAAAAACAATACGAGTAATATATACTTTCATTTCGGAAAAAGTTATAAGTATATCTATTTGTTTGTGAAGTTTATGAAGATAAAATGTTTTATATATTTTATTTACTAAGTACAAAAAATTATAAAATTGTAATAAGTATAATTATATTAGTAAATATAAAAAATAATTATATTTTATAAGACGTAATAAGTTCGTATCAGTCGCTACACATTCCATTCCCATACTTGCAGTATTGTGAAATTCGTAATTCAATCTGTTTGTTTTGTTTGTACTAAGTTTACAGAAATTTATGAGTCAGCAAATGTGTACATGTTTTTAAAATAAAGTAAATTATAGGGTAATATGAAATGATTGATGGTTAAAAAAAAAATCGATAAAAGATTTTTTTTCTTTCAAGGGGGAGGTGTAGTGTAGTAAGATAGATAAGCTAGTTGTAAGTATATATTATGAGAAACTTATTAATAAAGGAGTCCTAATCCAACCGTGTTTCAATACAGTCGCCTCCTTCACCACAACCTTTGTTATTTGAGATTCACATTCCCTCCACAATAGCCTCCATATAGTCATTATTTCGTCTTCTTCTGGGAATGAATGATGCTCTTCATCCAAATTAATGGGCTAAGTCTGTCATCCAATTTCATAAACGCATTTCATCCAATTTAATGAACACATCATCCAATTTAATGGACGCCTTTCATCTAATTTAATGGACGCGTCATACAATTTAATGGACGTATCCTCCAATTTAATGAATTGGACATCCAATTAAATGGCCACAGAGTACTATTTCCCTGATACATATATACGGTAGCAGTGTGCATCTGAAACTAGAAAATCAAAATTTAATTACACAATAAAATTGCATTAAACATAGTAACTATTATACTCGAGGAGGAAATACAGATCAAGATCTTAGACACTTCCACAAAGCCTCCCGATCCTGACAGAAAGCACCCACAACTCATACTTACTTGGTGCAACAAAGAAACCCTATCTTATCTTATACCCTACCTTACTTTCGTGAATTCTGCACCTCTCATTGCATGCGTAAAAATAATATAATATATTGAGTAATGATATACTGTGCAAAAGTAAAATATATAATCCGCTATTTATTTCACTTAATCCATGTACATCGGAAAACTATAACTATCTGAATAATAATATTCCAATAGTAATCGCGTAATAGCGTCATATACGATTGGCCAATTTTCCGTAACGTATTTCCTTTAAAATTCTGGGGTCATTAATAATATTACCTTATTAGAATATAAGTTCCTTATTCTCTCGCAACATTACAATATTATATATCAGTGGCGGAGCCTCCTGAGCTGGCTTCTAACATATATGCATTTATTACTAATATCAATTCTACTACTTCAGTCTCAGTTGTTAACATAAGACGCTAATGTGTTATGTGCACTCGCTTAATATCTGTACTTATTTAATGTAAGATTGAATGGAGTGAAATAAATATGTGTTTATCTTTATCTTTTATGTTAACACGTATAACCTTCGTATATCGGCGCTTTTACTATTTTCATAAGCCGTAAACTAGTAGTATGACTGGATTGCACGCACCCACATATTCAAAATACGAAAATTCCCTCTGGTTATTGAAAAACACTCACAATGATAAATGCATAACACGCTCAGATAGATATTATTCACACTAAGTTAATAAAAATAAGCCGGGCATGGAACGGCTTATTATATAGCTGTACTAGTCCATAAGTCATAAGTCATAAGTCATTTATTCGCATACATGTAAGCATAAAGGTAGTAATACATTGTGCAGATCAACATGTACCCAGTTTGGGTGTAGCAAAATGATAATATCTAAATCTAAATTTGTTTTTCCCGATGAAAACAAAAAAAGTAAAAACATTACACCGTGCACCATGGATATGTAATGAAGTAGTCAAATCACAGCAGGATGTTCATGATTTATACCTATTCCAAAGACAATACCCTGAATACGATATAGAAGACATAATAAAAAATATGTAACTGGTTTAAAATGAATGGCCTTAAGCTAAATCCGAATAAAACACATATAATGCTTTTTAATGCTCGATCTCCCAAGCAGCCTCAAGTGCCTATGTTTTTACAAAATGGAGGAAATTGCGCCAATGCTATGAACATCAAACTATTAGGTTTTGAACTAGATCCATGTTTAACTTGGAAGCAGCATATTAATACAATGTGTAGTAAACTCACAAGTGGAATATATGCATTAAAGCAATTAAAGAAATTAATGACATCACAACAGCTAAAAGACATTTACTATGCATATATCCATTCCATATTACTATATGGTGTCATATTATGGGGACAATCTGCAGATGTAGAGCGTGTATTAAAAATGCAGAAACGGGCTGTTAGAGTACTCGTTGGGGCAAATTTTAGAGATACATGCAGAGAACATTTTAAAGCTCAGAAAATATTAACCGTTACCGCTGTGTATATTTTAGAAATGATAATGTATGTGCGACGGAATCTAAACCTTTTTAAAATTAAAGAAAAGCCTAATGGTCGACGACTTCGAAACGATGGCAGTCTAATTGTTAACCCAAAAAGATTATGCTTGTCAAAAAAACTACCAAAAATTAAAGGCCCCCTATTATATAACAAATTACCGGAATCAGTCAGATCAATCACTAGTGATCAAGCTTTCAGGAAGAAAGTCATTGATCTACTACTGGATAAGACGCTGTACAGTGTTCAAGAATTTTTATCAAATAAATATGGACGATGAGACATTAATCTAAAATATAGATAGGATTTATTATTTATTTTTATATAATGTGCATATTTAATAAAATTATTAATTGTAATTTTTATAAGACGACGCCCCTTTACAGCTGATAATAGTTAAATTTATATTTATTTTTAAGTTAGGTATTTGCTTACAAATGACATATTTAATTTTTTAATTTTTAAACTTTTAGCATTATGATTATTATTTTCAAATGTGATTAATATCATTTAAAATTGTGAAAATCAAAGACGAAACATTTTTGTACAACATACAACATATAACTATGTAATAGATATATGAAAATGTACGTTCCTCAAATGTGTTAATAAAGATATTCTATTCTATTCTATTCTATTCTAATAATATTTTTATTTAGATAAATGTTTACACGTCTTGATTTATTTACGCATACCAAGTTTATTTTTCCGTGGACGTGAGATGGAGTACTAGTACGAGCAACAACACGCTAATCTATGTTCTAAACTTGTCGTTTAAGAATTCATCTACAGAATAATAGGCCTTAGAGAGCAGTAGTGATTTTAAATGTGATCTGAATATTGTGTCCTTTTGTTCTGCTTTTATACTTTCAGGAATTTTATTATATATCTTAATTGAAATTACGTATGGACTATTTTGAAACATTTTCATATTTGATGTCGGTAAATTTAACATATTTTTCTGGCGCGTATTCCTATCATGTGTATCTTTAATTTGGATAAATAGATGATTATGTTTTCTTACAAACATCTTTCGTCCAAATTCTCACCCAACGCCACTGTTATGTATGTATATTGTATATGAATAAAGAGTATTATTTTGTATATACGTTTTCAGTATCTCAGCTTGAGCTGGTATAATTTGTACCATTTACGGGCATCGCCAAGTTAAAGGTATATTACTGCGGTGGTAAGTCTGTCCGTTTTCGTCAATCTGTAGGAATTTCCTAACTATGCGGCAAGTGTTTAATATGGCAGCTTTTTGCATCGGAATAAAGGTCGAGGGTTTCAGATCTAGGAGTTTGAGACTATGGTGTAAGTATTTAGGAATAATTCCAGTAGTTAAAAGAACAACTATTGAATAATATAAAATATATAATCGTATTGGACGGGGTTTTGTTATTTTAATGAATTCATCAATTGATGATCAGCTGTGTACTGCTATCAAGTCACTTATATGACCTTGTCAATTGAATGACCAGCTACGTGCTGCTTTTATGTCGTTTTACGACATTGTCAATTTGATGACCAGCTATGTGCTGCTTTTATGTCGTTTTATGACATTGTCAATTTAATGACCAGCTATGTGCTGCTTTTATGTCGTTTTACGACATTGTTAATTTATTGACCAGCTACGTGCTGCTTTAATGTCGTTTTACGAAATTGTCAATTTGATGACCAGCTATGTGCTGCTTTTATGTCGTTTTATGACATTGTCAATTTAATGACCAGCTATGTGCTGCTTTTATGTCGTTTTACGACATTGTCAATTTAATGACCAGCTATGTGCTGCTTATATGTCATTTTACGATATTGTCACCTTACACCCCCCAAGAAAATGGTGAAGTAGAACGTCAAAACCGCGATATTCTTAAAAGACTACGAATAAGCCAAAGCCTCAAGTCAGACTGGCAATCAGACCTTCTAGATTATTTAATGAAGTACAACAGCACGCCACATAGTACTACTGGTAAAACCCTAGGTGAACTTTTCTTTTGCAGGAAATTTAGAGACAAAATACCATTATTAACGCAGAATAGGATTGAAACAGACGGAGAAATTAGAGACAAAGACAAAATCATAAAAGACAAAGGGAAAATATATGAAGACAGGAAACGGAAAGCAACTGATTATGAAATAGGAACAGGAGAGAAAGTATACGTAAAAAATTTAATTCACATTTAACATAAAAAATTTAATTCGAAAGACCTACGGAGAATGAGACTGAATTAGAAGAGAATGATGATACGGAGTATATAAGTGATTAGGAATACACAATATTTATCTTACTGAGACTACGTAATTAAAATATACATTTGCAGATTGCAACTGGCAGATTTTCTTAATTTTAAATTTATATAAATGCTCTAGTAATGTAATTATGATTGAATATCAATATCAATATCATCATCAATACATATAATAAAATTGTAACCGATCGCTGTCTGTACATGGAAGATAAATGAGTAAAAATATTTTTGGGGGCTTTTACCAACGCAATAGAACACAAAACAATGATTTTTAGAATTTTTGTCTGTTTGTCTGTTTGTCGGTTTGTCTGTTTGTCTGTGCGTTTGTGCACGCTAATCTGAGAAACGGCTGAACTGATTCGTTTGCGGTTTTCATTGAAATATTATGATAAGCTTCACTTAAAATTTAGTGTTTGTTTCATTTAAATCCGTTCATAAATAAAAAAGTTATATCAATTTTAACACTAGAGTGCACGCGCCCCATTTCTTTGCAAGTATGCTCGCGCGCTCTACTATAGTAGAACACTTTAAAATTGAAAAAAAATCAATAATATGGCAATTTTGAATAAAAATAAGCATTTTTACTAAAGAAGATTTATTTTAGAAAATTAAAGTTACAAAATTTTTGTTTACATTGTTAAATTTACTTAATTAGGAACATTTTTAAGAGATCACATAAAAAGTTACATATTTGGCAAGTTACAAATCAAAACACATATTTTTTTTAGATTTCTGATATTTTTTTAAATTCAATCACTGTTTTCGTTGCATTCAATGCACAATAGTTTGAGTTAGAGGTGATTTATTCCATCGTGTTCCATTTTTTGATATAAAAAAGTTGCCACTCACCTCTGTACGCTCAACTTGCCTCAATTGAGAGAGAAGAATATCATCTTTTGACGACGACTGCTCAGACTGTGTGGTATTAGTCACGTGGTCTTGAGCCATCTCCTCATCTTGCACCTGACTTCTGCCCTCTTGACTAATTGGTTCTGACACTATGCCAGCATTACCATCGTCATCGCTTTCAATAATTTCCTCATCATCTTCAATTTCCTCTTCCAGCCATTTTGATACACGACGTTCCCATTCTGAGGCCATAATGATAAATTTTGGTGCTAAAAAAAACAAAGTACAAAATAAAATATAATGCATAAAAAAAAATGTTATAAAACACTAAAGAAAAACAACTAAGTATAAGTTACTTACCTCATATATTAATTACACAAGTGGTCGCGCGTACTACTCAGGTAGAATAAGGATTTTGTCGCGAAATAATATCGACGTGCGGCCTCTTTTTATACGTGCGGCACACTAAAATGAACCGGAGTTTAGTAGTCGAGGCTTATCTAGGAGCGGGAGGGTATATATGAAAAAATGAGATGACACGACTCAAAAGTTTGCTCCTGTTCTACTATAGTAGAGCGCGCGTGTCCTCTAGTGTTAAAGAATCACGTCAACCATTTTTGTTCGAAAAACTGTGTTTGTGCACGCTTATCTCAGAAACGGCTGAACAACTTCGGTTGCGATTTTCAATTATGTATTTTGATAAGTTTCACTTAAAATTTTGTGGTTGTTTCATTGAAATCCGTTGATAAATAAAAAAGTTATATCAATTTAAAGAATCACGTCAAAGATTTTTGTTCGAAAATTTGCTATGAAATAAACTGTACGGTAGCATTGGCTAAAACTTTTGTTAATTTTATATACGGTTTTTATAAAATAATAAAGTTAATAACCGGCCAAGTGAGAGTCGGACTCGCGCACAAAGGGTTCCGTCCCATTATCTATAAAAAATCAAGTTTGTTGTACGGGAGCCTCAATTAAATATTTATTTTACTCTATTTTTAGTTATTATATCGGCAAGAGAAATACATCATCCTTGAAAATTTCAACTGTCTGGCTATCACAGTTCATGAGATACAGCTTGGTGACAGACGGACGGAAGGACGGACAGCGGAGTCTTAGTAACAAGGTCCCGATTTTAGCCTTCGGGTACGGAATACGGAACCCTAAAAATTTACTATTTTGATGTTTTCGGAGTTTTTTTATTAGTTTCTTTTTGGTCACCAATAAATGGCGCTGTTAAAAATACACAGAGCCTAGGGCCGCAAGACCCAACGCCACCAAACGGCGATTCTTAGCATGATTGTGGGCGCGAAAATGGAAAAAGGAATCAAAATAGGAAGTACTTAATAGGTTAGGTTAGGCACAGGGGATGTCCTCTGACTAAAGCATAGGGTGCTGTGAGCGAGTCACGGACCGCCATAGTGGTAGCCGCGCCGGGGCTTTTAGCCCTTACCCCGGAGTTTTTAGTGGTAAACGCCACATAACCTTACCGGTCTCCCGTTACTGGCAAGGTGTCCGAACCGAAGGGATTTTTCCCGCGTAAAATTCTCCTCCATAAATCTGCCTCCATGACGTGGGCCAGTCGGGCGATGGGAACTGGATTCCAAATACGGTCCTCTAGGTTGAAAGGAGCATTTGTGTCAACACGCGTCTTTACCCTAGCGGATAAAATTGAAGGCCGATGTACCAGGCCACTCAGACTCCTCTCGATAACTGAGAGAGTACCTCAAGTGAGCTCAGCCAAAGCCGCTGATAAGCAGTCGCCGTACCAGGTCTTTGGAGTAAGATTTAGCACACTGACTTGGCAAAAGCGGTAACGCCGTTATCACCATGAGATTTTTTGTGGGTGAAAACCTTAACCGTCCGATTTCCTGTGGCCAAAAGGCACCTTTTCCTCACGTAAGAAGAAAGGTTAGGGAAAAAAATGTTAGGTTAAAATTTAAGTTAGGCACTGCAATAAAAATGTGTGGAAAACCCATACCAAGACTACTCAGTATTGTGACTAGAGGAACGAAAGATAGGTAATGGTCATTTTCCAGTTCGTTTGAACTGAAAGTACGCCGCAAATAACCTCCAAACAGCCGTATAGGACGCCCTACCCGAGAAGCTCTTCAAACGGAGGTTATTAGTGAACACTAAGCAGACATTGATCTCAGAGAACACTAACTTCCTGCCATCCTTGAAGCTCTACTGGTAAAATGTGCCGAAATACTGGCACGTAAAATACCTAGAGGTATCTTAAGTTTGGCAGATGCCTCAGCTTGAAAGTCCACATCAATAGAATGGTGACGATAGTGAAGATGGCCCGGGGGAAGCTCCATCCAGTACTTTCCTTGCTTCTAGCTTCGGACGCGGCTCATGATTAAGGCGATCTTAAGAAAATCTATGTTTAAGGTTACTTGAGGAACGCCGTCATCTGTCGGGACTCAAAGTAGAAATGCGTATTTCTCGACTTTTATCTTCCGCCTAGCGAAAGACATATTTGACAAGGCTTACCATTGCACCGCCACATCGGGAGGGCGGGGAAGAGGGGGAGATACAAATAGACGGTGGCAGCAGTCCGCTGCAGAGAGCTACAACAGATTAGTGCTGTGGAAACTCACGCCAAAAGACGGAAGATGAATTAAATATTAGCAAAGTCACTACCTATTGCATAAGTATTTCGTTTTAGAGAGACCCACGGCGTAGCAGTAACATTCGGTAACAGTGTAAGTTTACATGTAGTTTACAATGTCAAAATTCCGATCGACTTAGACTGTGACTAGAGATAATGTGTGATCGTAGTAAACAAGGAACCCTTATAGTTTTGCCATTTCTGTCTGTCTCTCTGTCCGTGGTTTTACTTAGAGATAATTAGAACCAAGAAGCTGTAATTTGGCACCGGTCATGAACTTAAAGCAAAACTGGGCAGGGCAACTGGCGCGACGGAGCCCATGCGATGGGTTGACGAAATAATCAAAGTCGCGGGTTACACCTGGATGTGAGCAGCACAGGACTGAGATGTGTCGACGAAGACAGGTCTATGCTCAGCAGTGGACGGAATAAGAGCTGAGATGATGATGAACTCTTTAGTTTTAATTCTAAATCGACATTCACAAATACGGAACCCTTCACTGCGTGTGACCTGATATTGTGCGTGTTACTTGACCGGTTTTATTGAAAATATCAAAATAACGATTTTTATAAAGTAAAGTCCACGCAGACGAAGTCGCGGGCAACAGCTAGTTATAAATAAAGTTTTGTTGATTCTGCAAACGGTAAATTAGTACAATTATTCTAGTGATGTAAATTACTAACTAAATTTGTTAAAAAGAAGGAGGTGTGACGTACTGAATAAAGATAACTTACACCGCGCACGGGGCACGTAGTGGGGGCAGTTCGCATTGGGTAGCCACTGAGTGCGGACGTGCGCGGGAGTCAAGAGTATACATTAAATTGGTGTTATTATTTCACCCTTGACCCTATATAAATAACAGGACATCACACATCCGATAAGGTAAATAAATTGGCATGGATTTGTCGGGTTTAGACCAAACGTTCGTTTTTTAATAATTATTTTGAAGAGGATTTATCCGTTTTTGAAGAAATCTGTAAGCTATGTTATTCAAGACAAGCATTCGGAATAAAATAAAATTTTTTTTTTTTCGGTTGGTGGCGTTTATCGGTTTTTGTTCCGACGGTCCTCAATTGAGAGTCTTTAGCTACTAGATCGACCACCCCATATGATGATGCCAAAAAAAGCCGGGAGAGAAACTTCCGAAAGCCTGCGAATGCCAAGGCCTCCATGACGTACAGGTAAGGAAGCCTGTAGCCACTGATTGTCATCTATATTAACGTTCAATATACCTTCTAAGACCGACCGCATTGCATTGTCTATTCGGTGAATATCTTGAGGGTACAACCAAGTTGGGCAAGTCCTTACCATGTACGTCAACCGGGGTACCGCAAGACAGTTGCGAAGAAGAACTAAAGCTACGTGCGAGGAAACAGACTGCAACCGATTTTGCACCCTAAGAAAAGATGTTAACTTCGCCTGAAGAGATGCTGGGACAGCTTCCGCAAAAATAGGAGCACCCAAAAGGGTAAAATTGACCTCATCGGTGACCTTAATCCCAGGCAGCAGCTCCTGAACTTGTGCAAGAGAGGTACGTGCTTCTTCCCCACAAAAACTAAAAGCTAGTTACATATAATCATAACTCATATTATCACATAATTTTTTTGAAATTTTATTTCTTAACGTCTGAGTTACGTCCATGATATTGTCTACAGGATCACTCACTACATTTGTGCATTCAAAACTATGACCTCCTCGCTATCACTAGCATCTGTTAGACGATTACTTATATCCAGAACTTTTATCTGGATTAATCTTAAACCTTTCTTCTTTTTATTATTTATAACAAAAGACTGACACGTTGAATGCTTTCACTTTTGGAGTTCCCGTCTTGTCCTAGTTTTCTTAAAAGTGAGTCCCTGTTGTTCTGGAATATGCCAGCTCAAACTTGGAGATGGTAATAATCCTTGTAAGCCCGCACTGGGAGAAAATTGTTTCCGGCGATTCAGCCATTATGTCACTATCTGAAACAATTTAAACATTAATTACTTTAAGTTATTTTGTAAAATATTTGAAAATATCCCGAAAAATAAGTTTTTCAATACTTACAAATTTAATATGAGCAGTATCTCGCACGAGTTATGTCTACACCTGACGTTCCCACCCAATGTATTGATTGCGAGTGGAAGTAATTGATACAGGTAGGTATGTGTTATAAATTGTAACAATCTAACAAGTTTAAACTTGCTTCGATACAGATGACACCTGCGTGGTGTCATATTCGTTTGCGCAATTAACCTTACATTGAAGATAGAAATAAAACATCCCAATTTTAATCGAGAAGATGGCTTCAAGTTGTCAGGCACGTGGAATCCAGTGATTGAGCTTTGAAAAAGAGTGTGTGAATAACTAAAAACAATTTCCGAACGGACACCGTCAGTGTTGTGTGTATGGACTTATGCAACAAATGACGAAGAAAGAGGGTAGACCGATATGGTTACCCTTGACAGCCGGACATCCATCGCAGTTCCTCAGTCGGCCAGCGACCATGATGGCAGAAGGGCCGTCGAAATATCTGGCAAAAAACGATATTAATCGCGGTAAGTCCCGTAATACTAAAAACAGTAATTGTGACCGTGAAACTCTAAAATCATATAGAAATAAAACAACTATTATTTCATAAAACTATAGATTTATTTAAGGCTTAAATCGTACAATATATTAGTTATCATCTAGGTACCTACATACATACATACTATCACGTCTTTATCCCTAATGGGGCAGACAGAGCATTTTGGGTCTTGCGGCTCTATGCAGAGCCCAGGGCCGCAAGACCCAAAAGCCACTTTTAGCGTCATGGTGGGCGAGAAGATGGAAAAGCAATCAATACAGTGATGGGTTGCTAGCCGCATCGCCTGTTAACATGATTCGCATTTTTGCTCATTCCCTCGATCTGCGCAGGAAGAGAAGCAGCTGGTACATTCTAAGTTTTTTCTTTCTTCCAGACCAGCATGGGAGACCTACTTATATATAATTCATTTCAAAGAAATAACTTCGATTTATTTAAAAGAAAGGTAAAACTATTTTTTTTGTAACTATTCTACTACAATGTAATAGTTGCATTTCCCCAAGCCATAGTAGATATTTGGTCTGATAATTGCAACCGTTTGTCATCATTGTTTGAAAGCACAATTTTGTTTACACTCTATGTGAATATCTTGTGTTCTATAGACTTGAACAGTACTTCAAAACTGCATTTGCCCAAAACCAAAATTTTTTTTTTGAAGGTAGCGGTCAAAAACACTTTACGTCTTTTTGTCAGCTCGTATATATTTAATTTTTAAAAATACATATTTACTTTGAATTTTTTCAAATAAATGCTAATGATATAGTTTAATTAGCATCAGTACCTGCCAGATAATTTTTGCACCACTCCTTTCACTTAATATTATTTTGCACTCATCACCACTCCAAAATGGACACACTAGCGTTACTCAGCAAGAATATGATCGAGATGAAAAATATTTTTACAGCCAAAATGTCATCTTTCGAAGAATCTCTTTGCAATCATCACACAGACACAGATACTGCGGTCCTGGTCAGTGAGTACAACACTTTTAAAACTTTCATCTGGAAGGCGGTCTCCGGGCTAAGCAGGCAGCTGGAACTTGTATTACTCTCTCTAGATAAGTTTGAGATGCGGTCACGCTCCAACATTGTATTGCTTCACGGACTTGTTGAAAGTAAGGACGAGGTTGTTGCTGATGTGGTACATAAGATCTGCCTTGAAAAGCTCCAACTTCCTGTTACACCCAGCTCTTTCAATTCATGTTGGCGTATGGGTAGGGTCACCAAGACTAATAAGCCTCGTCCTGTTTTGATTCGCTGCGACAATCTTCAAACTAGACATGCGTTATGGACCGCCAAAAAGCTACTGAAAGGCAGTGGCTTAACCTTCTCGGACTTCCTAACAGCATCGCGGCATGCAGTGTTTGTTGAAGCACGGAAGGTTTTAGGAATCAAGGGCTGCTGGACGAGTGATGGAAAAATCGTTGTGGTCACTTCAAAAGGCTCGAGGCGGAAGATAACCACAATGGCTGAGCTGCAGGATATAACTGATGAGCTGGCGGTCGCAAGTGTCGCAACCGAGTGTCAGGAGCTGACGGCAAGTCAGACCAATGCAACAGCTTCGTCTAGTTTTCTCCAAATCAAACCGCGCAGTGCTCGTCTTCAAGCCAAAGCGGTGAAGAAATAATATTTTATTAATCATAGTTACATAGCTTCTAGTTAGTATTTAATCGGGGTTTTTTTTGTTACTTTTGCAAGTACTTTACTTTTCACTTTTGCGGTACCAATTTTATTAAATTACTGCCCAAAAATAGTCATATTAAATATGTACCACCAACTTTTTTCTAACCACCCATATATAAATATGTAACCTAATCAGTCACATAATGTGATTTGAGCTGTCATGTCAGATTTGACATTTAATTGACATTGACATTTTATTTTCTTTTTTCTTTTTATGCTGTCTAGATATTCACTTAATTCCCCTCGCGTATTATCCATCCTGTTGTATGTTGTATGCAATTATGTTATTATCCGTTTCTTTTGCTTGTACGTTAAGTGTTAACCAAGCAGACGGCGAATTGCGCCGTACATCAGGGTGGATGACACGTAGGGGCCTTAGACTTCGATGTTTGCATGAGAGTTTTTAGTTCAGACTTAATTTATGGGCTTTCCTTTTTTTTCTTGTTTGTTGTGTCTATATTTATTCAATTTTTTTTACTATATAATGTATGTACTCGCATTAATTTTTATTATTTAGTAGAGTACCTTCCTAATATGCTTTATAAATAATTGTCTATTTTTATTTAGCACATGTTTATGTTACATTCTGGTCTGGCAAGTAACTGAATTAGAAGTAAAGGGAACGGCGAATTAATTAATGTAGTTTTTAGTTAAGATTAGTTTAGTTTATATATTTTTATATATATTATTTATGCTCAATGTCTGACGTTCTTCGATATAATACTGATGATGAATATTTCTCCTTATCTTCCTCATCAGATAGTCTCTTTAGCGCGGAGAGTGACGATCTTCCATGTTTAACAGACAACTTGAATGTTACCTTTTCTTCTTTGGCGAAAAATTTCAATGTAGTCCACATCAACGCACAGAGCATTCCAGATCACTACAATGAATTGGTGACTAACTTTTCCAACTTACATATTCATGCTATCCTTATCTCGGAAAGTTTCTTAAAACCCTCTCTCCCTTCTACCTTGTACCCCCTTCCGGGAAATAGGCTTATACGTAATGACAGAACCTACTTGACTTACTGCAATGGCGTTGCGAAAATGGTAAGGTGTGGAGGTGTGGCAATTTACTTGCGTAGTGACATTTCTTGTCAAATAGTGTCACAGTCTTCTTCTCAGTATCAAGTCCCCGAGCACCTCTTTCTTAGTATTTCACTAAACCATTCTAAAATTCTTTTGGGTGTTTACTATAGCCATATAAACTACTTTAATTCGTTCGAAACGCTTTTAGCAGAGTTTCGTAGTCAATTTGAACATCTTATTATTATGGGGGATTTCAACACCTGTCTCATTAAAAATGACTCTCGGTCTTCTTCTCTTCTCTCTCTCATTCGATCTCTGGATCTTCATATCCTTCCTCTCAGTGCTACACATTTCCCTCATAATGGCCCTCCTTCGCTTCTTGATTTAATTATCACATCCTCTCCAAATCTAGTTGCTACACACGGTCAATTTAACGCAGTAAGCTATTCAGCTCATGACCTTATTTACGCCTCTTTTATATTGCGTTCTCCTAAGCGCCAACGTAGATTGGTGTTAGTTCGTAATTTTAAGGCCATAGATGAAGAGCGCTTCAAAGCTGATTTATCTGCTACCGATTGGAGTTCTGTCTTGGCTGCTTCGGATGTTGACGCAAAAGTTAGTAATTTTAATGACATTATTTTAGGTCTCTTTAACAAACATGCGTCATTACGCTCCGTACGGATTAAGCATCAACCAGCCCCATGGCTCTCCCCCGATATTAAAGTTCAACCAATGTAACAAAGCATGTCGTGAGGCCAAGCGCAAGTATATAAGAGATAATGTGGAGAGCTGCCCCCCCCCCCATAAACTTTGGAATTTCTTAAAAGGAATGGGGCTAGGCAAACAAAGACCCCAGAATGATATTCTAATGGATGTTAATGAGTTAAACAAATATTTTTGTGATTCTCCTACTTGTTTTTCTCCTGGGGTGAAGGAGGCCACCTTGGTCCGTCTGGCTGCTCGACCTGTTTGTGATTCTCCACAGTTCTGCTTTAATGAAATATCTAGCGATGACGTTGTTCGATACATTAAATCGATCAAGTCAAGAGCTATTGGCAATGACGATATTTCTCTTGATATGATTAAACCAATAGCTGTGTTTATTGCCCCCATCATTGCCAATATCATAAACAGTTCACTTTCCTCTGGTGTGTTCCCAAGTTTGTGGAAATATGGCCACATCATTCCACTTCCTAAAAAGCCCAACCCATCTTGTCCTTCCAATCTACGTCCCATTTCCATCCTCCCGTTGTTATCTAAAATTATAGAACTTCACGTTAATCAACAAGTAACGAGTCACATCTTACGTTATAGCTTATTGAGTCCTTTTCAATCAGGTTTTAAAAGTGGCCATAGTACAACTTCTGCGCTCGTCACAATCACAGATGATATTCGTAAAGATATCGATGGTAAAGAGCTCACTGTCCTTGTTCTTTTAGACTTCACTAGTGCTTTCAATACTGTAGATTTTGACATATTAATTGAAATTTTGCGTTCTTTAAATTTTTCTTCTAACTCTCTTGCTTGATTTCGCTCTTATCTGACAGGACGCCAACAATTGGTCAAACTCAACGACAGTCGTTCAGACTGGGGGGAGCTTATTGCAGTTGTTCCTCAAGGTGGAGTACTTTCTCCCTTACTTTTTTCCATCTTTATTGACGGTATTACATCCTCACTTTTCTCAAATTTCCACCTGTATGCTGATGACATGCAGATTTATTCGGCCTCCTCTTTAGATAACTTAAATGTCGCTATTGACACAATAAACTCTGATTTGGTCGAGATCGCCAAATGGTCACATGATTTTGGTTTACTGGTCAATGCTGCCAAGTCACAGGCCATCATAATTGGAAGCCCATACTTCATTGCTAAGATCAACGACATGGTGGTGCCTAATGTAGTGATTGAAAACAGCATTATTCCTTTCTCTACTTCAGTCACTAATTTGGGGATTATCATGGACCAGACCCTGTCTTGGATGCCTCACATTAATGAGATTAGCCGTAAGATGTATGCTTCCTTGCATTCGCTTCGTAGGTCACAGAACTTTTTACCTACCGAAACTAAGATTCTTCTTGCCCAGTCTCTTCTCATTCCCATTCTTGACTATGCCGATGTGGCTTTCCTAGATGTTACCGAGGAACAATTAGTCATGTTTACAAAATTTACAAAATCACAACGGTTACAAAATCAGGCTATTCGTTTTATATTCGGTCTTCGCAAGTTCGACCACCTTTTAGAGTTCCGTCGTCGGCTTCACTGGCTTCCTCTCAGACATCGCCGCAACGTACACACCCTTTCAATGCTATTCAACGTGCTTTATAAATCTTCCTTTCCTAAATATATTTATGATAAGTTCTCTTTTCGCGAAATTGACAGCCGTTTGCGCGCGAGTAATAACCCCATTTTATTCATCCCCCCTCATACGTCACGATCATTCTCCAAGTCGTTTACTGTGCATGCGGCACAATTGTGGAAATCACTTCCGTTGGATATAAAGATGGCACTCTCTGCTGATTCTTTTAAATCTCGTGTTGGAAAATTTTACTCCGATTCTTCAGATAATTGAGCTATTTATATGTATGTATGTATATGTATTTATATGTATTTTGTATTTAAATTAGTTTATAATATGTGTTAGGTATTTATTTGAACAAACTTGATTTCATAGAAAGTGTTATAGAGAAATTTACAAATATTTCCCTTTCGGACCAAACAGATCTTAACCTTCAATTAAACTCTAATAATGAAGGAAGCGAAAACAATGGACATCGCTTAGAAAAGGCAGAAAAGAAACGAAATTGCGCTGGGTGTTACAATAAATTAAGAAAAACGCTAAGCAGCAAAGAGGCTGCCAAAAAAGTGAAAAAAGTAATGATTGTTACAATGAAGCACATTCTATTTTCGAAATAAAAATAAACAAGTAATTTTTTTCATTATCGATGTTTTATTTCCAACACTAAAAGTTTATCGATAGAATTACTCTTCTGTGCTGATATTGGGTGTTTACGACCCTACACTTTGTTTTAATTTTTTTTATAGAAAAAAATAACTAAACTCAAGGACGAACGTAGTGTTAGGATGTAGTAACTCAATATAAACAAGTTTCAAGCATAATTTCAACGTTAAGTCTAATAATTTTAGATATATTTTAGTTTTATAAAAAAGTGCGAAATAGGTCTTATAGACCCAATAACGCATATCAGTAAAATTTAGAAACAGGTCCAGAAAACCTGATGCAGCACTTACAGTAGTAGGGTGACGCACTGAACGTGTTAAAGAGTTGGTTGGATGGCTTAGATTATGACAGTACGGAAAAACTATTAGTCATACCGAAGTAGAAAGTACACCTACCTATCTACACACACACACACACACACACACACACACACACACACACACACTTACAAAAGAAGTAAACACATACAAACATTTCAAACACATAGATTTAGTGAATATAGTGCAATGTAAATAATCGTTATGCATGCTAGCAAAATTAATAAACATTTAATGTAATTAAATTTCAATATTAATGATTTGTAATCATCTATTTCAAATTCTACATTTTATTTTATTTTGTAACAAGAACAACACACCAGCGCACGAACTCGAATACTTTCCCTCTCACACATCTACCTGCCCCGCTCGCACGATGATGACACGCAATGACGTTTCAAGTTTGCACACGGCACCACGCATGGGCCGCCTATATAAGACCACCCGCGCCGTCCATACTTCACTTGGAGTGTTAGTTGTCTACGTGGATGCGCTTGCGTATGCTACTATAGTACGAGCCTTTAAATTTCAAATCGTTTTCCGCACGCCGCGTCACTGTAGTTTCGCAAGACTCTACAGTGATCGGCCCCTACGCATTGTTTGCGCAGGCAGGGATAGCCTTTAGCGGAAATCGTGCCCGGGACGTTGGTCTGATTTTCCCAGCTCCCCCTAGTAGCCGGCCTCCCACCAGCGGGTCTCACCGGCGAAAAGGGGTTAGGGTAGTCGGCCTGCGCCCTGAGTGGCTGCTAAAGGCAACTCCCCGCCCACGCTTCTTTCGGGGTCCGGAAATGGACCCCATTATCGATATTATAAGAGGACGAGACGGAGGCCGGATCCCCGCGCCCCCTATCGCCCGAAACCTACGCAACGTTTGCGACGCCAGACGCTGCCCCCGCGCCTACCCCGCGGCTCTCACCAAGGGGATGGTACGAGCGGGACGTTGTTATGCTGGGGAGAATTGCCGCCACCGGGACCCTGTCTGAGGGCCTAACCCGGTGGATGGCGATATACCTGCGGCTGCAGCTCAATGAGTTGGGCGGCACGTCGCCCACCATCGAGGACGTCACCGCCCTCGACTTCGCTCGCCGAGGGATAATCACCCTCCCACCGATCGCGACACCAAGGAGGACCATCATCGCCTCCCTGCTGAAGCGCCCCCGCAGCCCAGAAGGCGACCACGCCTTGGATGTCAAAAAGCCGCGCGCTCTTGACATCCTGCAGGAGGAGGAGACCTCGGCCTCCGCATCAGCGGCCTCATCTACAACCTCAGGGTCGCTCCCGGACCTGACCACCCTGGACCCCCCCGCGGACCTCACTGCTCTTGTTGCTGCAACCAAGCCGACACAGAAGCCCGAATCTCGCCCAACGGGCATCCCTCTGCCCCAAAGGGTCCCACGCCCGAGTAAGAGCTCCGCTCAAGCGCCGCCGGTGGCGCGGGCCTCGGTGGCCTCCGCGTCGCGCCCGTTACCGGGCGCGCCCCGCGCGAAATTCGCGGTCCCCCCCGCAGGGGTTGACCCGCGCCGCGTGTCGCAGCCCGGCGCTGCGGCGGCGGCCGCGCGCTCACCTGCGCCGACCCAGCCCTTCGCGGCACCGGCGCCCTCATTTGCGCGCGTCGCTGCCGGCACCGCACCTGCCGTACCAAAGCCCGCCGTCGGCGGGCCACCTCGGGTCGCCCCCACTGCCAGCACCCCCGCACCCATCCCCACCACTGTACAAGGTGGATCGCATCGGGTTGCCCCCTCCGCCAGCACCCCCGCGCCCATCCCCACCACTGTACAAGGTGGATCGAATCGGGTCGCCCCCTCCGCCAGCACCCCCGCGCCCGACGCCGCACAAAACAAGTGGGCGCCGCTCCCTCGTGTCACCCCCACACCAGCCGTCGCTCCGAGAGGTGTGGTGTTGCCCCCTCGTGACACCGCACCGAGCAAGTGGGTGCAAGCCGCCGCTGCATCTAATGGCACGTCGGCCCTGCCGAAAGCTGGTCCCAGTTCCCAGGCCACGCAACCGACCCGCACCACTCCAGGATCGGCGGAAGGGGTGCCCCCGAGCCAGCCCCAACAAGGCGCCCCCGCGCAACCTAAAAAGCCGAAGTATCCGCGCATTGTGGTAGAGTACCTACCGGACTGGGCTGCCCACTTCCGTGAGCTGGCCCGAGTGCTAGGCCGCTCACCATCTGCGCGCCCCCTCGGCCGGGGTGTAAACTTCACACCAGCTGACGAGCAAGAGTACCGGCTGGTACAACGATACCTTACCAACCTGGAGGCGAATGCCGGCGTCAGCTGGTTTTGTTATTCCCTCCCGGCCGAGCGCCAGTTAAAGGTGGCCATTCGGGGGCTACCGGCTAAGACCGATGAGGGCGATATTAAGGACGCCCTCGCCCAACACGGCCATGAGGCAGAAGCAATCAAGGGCATCCGGGGCAGGGGAGATCGCCCCGGCTGCATCTTCTTCTGCCTCATCAAACGAACCGAAAACGCCAGCGCGATCTTCGGGATCACCGAGCTCCTCCACATGCCCGGAGTCAAGGTGGAGCCCTGGCGCGGCAAGCAGGGGCCCGCCCAATGCCACAGGTGCCAACTTTTCCGGCACTCATCGGTCAACTGCCACCGGCCGATCGCCTGCGTGCGATGCGGAGGCCCCCACAAGGCGGGTGACTGCGACCGCCCGAAAGATGAGCCCGCAACCTGCGCCAACTGCGGGGGCCCGCACCCCGCCAACAACACCTCGTGCCCCGTATTTAAGCGGGAAGCGAGGAACAAGCGCGCCGGCCCGGTGGCACGCACAGGCTCCGCTCCAACGCCGCGTCCGGCCACGGAGGAGACAGCGGGGGCTTCCTTAATGGCCCCCGCCAACGCCCCTACGGCCAGAGGAGCAGAGCTCCCGAAGAAAAGAAACTCCTGCTCGGCCTCCTGCTCCCGCACATACCACCGCGCGCGGAGCAGTTTGGTTTTCGGCCTGAACATTCAACAACGCTCCAGATAGCCAGACTGCTGCACAAGATCTCGGCGGCAGCCAACCGCAAGGAGCACGTGGCTGTGGTGCTCCTTGACAACGAGAAGGCGTTCGACAGAGTATGGCACGAGGGGTTGCTGTACAAAATGTCGACAACGCCCAAGCCCATGCCCAAAAGACTGCTCAGAATTGTGGCCTCCTTCCTCGAGGACAGGAAGATAAGGGTGGCGGTAGAAGACGCCGTGTCATCGGAACGCCCCGTGCGGGCTGGTGTTCCCCAAGGAAGCTGCTTGTCGCCTGCGTGCTACGCGTGGTACACCGACGACATCCCAGTGGCCGGTCAGGCCGAGTTGGCGCTCTTCGCCGACGACGCCGCGTACTTTGCCGTCAGTGTAAACGCAAAGTACGCCGCCAAGAAACTCCAGAAGGCCCTAGACGCCCTGCCTGACTGGCTCTCCAAGTGGAGGTTGTCGGTGAACGTCAGTAAGACGCAGGCACTAATATCGGGGAACACCAACCTACCGCCGCCCTTGAAGCTCTTCGGCGAAGACGTGCCGTGGCAGCCGCACGTCAAATACCTGGGGGTGAAGTTCGACAGGCGCCTTAGCTTGAAGGCCCACGTCGACGAGGTGGTGGCAACGACGAAGATGACCCGGGGGAAATTGCGTCCAGTGCTTTTCTCCAGTCTCCCGCTACGGACGCGGCTCGGGGTCTACAAGGCCTACGTTAGATCCCGCCTCACATACGCGGCCCCTGCGTGGTACGCATACTGCTCGGAGACAAACAAGCGACGTCTTCGTGCTCAAGAAAACTTTTGTCTCCGGGCGGCCGTCGGGGCCCCGCGTTACGTGAGGAACGCCGTCATCCACCGGGACTTGAAGTGGGAAGGCCTGGACACCTTTGTCTCTCGTCTGGCGAGGGGCATGTACGAGAAGGCGGACCGCTCGGCGCACCCCCACCTCAGGGGGATTGCGCCTTTGCACGCCCGCCCGCCGGACGGCAGGTGCATGCCCTCGCCCCGCGATGCCATCATCCCGTTGCCAGCCGAGCTAGGCGCCGCACCAGCAGCGACGCCTCAACAGAACCCCCAGGACTGATGAAGCCTGAAGTGGCCGCCACGGCCACTATCCTGTGACCCGCCTACCGTAGTAGGCGGCGGCAGCAATTCGCTGAAGAGGGCCACAGCCCTGAGCAGCATCCCCGCTCCCGCCGAAAGGCGGAGTGCGAGAAGAACTACGCGCGCATACTTCACTTAGCTAGCAGCAGCCGTACTGATTCGACAAGCTCCTTGAGTAGTCTTTCGGTAGCGGCTCAGCTCATAGGTTACAGAGTAAGATAGCCTTTACGTAGTCTACTCTGGATACCTAAGTCAAGGATAGGAATGAGATGGCCTTTACGTAGTCCATTCCGAACCATTAAAGTAGCTTAGGTCCATGTTTATGAAAAATACAACCAACCAATGTAAACGGTCTCTTACAACAATAATTGTGTATGCTCCTTTATATCACACAATACATGTATGAACGGTGGCCGATTGTTTTATTTTCACAACTACCCTACAATCTGGCGCCCAACGCAAAATACAAATATACGTAAACAATATTAGAAGAAAAAGTGGGTAGTCTGATAATATACAATGTCGACGCCATCATCGCCAGTCACGATCACTCAAGAACAGTTCGCCGAGTTACTAAGTCGCTTACCAGTTGCCACCATGTCTCACAAAAATTTCACGCGTTGTACGCTGCGTTTTGGAGGAGAGAGGGACCACAACAAGGTAAAAGAATTTATATCCGGTATCGAGATTTATAAGCAAATTGAAAAGATACCAGACGACGAGGCGTTAGCAGGGTTGCCACTTTTGTTGCAAAATACCGCAAGTACTTGGTGGCAGGGAGTACGTGCAGAAACAAATACGTGGAAGGCTGCTATAAAGAACTTGAGAGCTGCATTCGCACCCGCCCGCCAGCCCCATGATATTTATATGGCAATATTCAAGAGTCCTTAAGAACGCGACGAATCTATTGATGCATTCTTATGCAGAAAACGTGCCTTACTGGGACAACTTCCCATCAAACGTCACAAAGAAGAAGAACAAATTGACATGATTTATGGTCTGCTGAAATTAAGTCTTCGGGAAAAAATTGCTCGGTCTGATATAAAAACTTTTTCAGACCTTATGGTGAAAGCACGTTACCAGGAGTCTTTACAAGCAAAAGAAGTTGAAGCAGATCCAGTCAATTCTAAGACTGCACCAAAAGCTGCACTTTCTGCAAAAAGAGGGGCCATATTGCAGATGAATGTCGCACAAGGATCCGCCTAGAGGCCAAAGAAAAGGCAGAGAAGAAGAAAGAAGACCTTTCTGAGGGACAACATAAAGAAAAAGCTAAACCACAGATAACCTGCTATGGTTGCGGAGCCGTTGGTGTCTTCAGTAGCAATTGCAATAACTGCAAGAACCAAGAAACACCCCCAAAACCAGTTGCATTTTGTGCTATACAAAGTACTTTGCAAACCCAAGCCAAAATTCCAACTATTGAAATTACCGTGGAAGGTGAAACGGGGTACGCCTACATTGACACTGCGGCACGAACTAGTATTACTAGCAATCGTCTTTATAAAAAACTGATTCAGAAGGGAACACAGTTTCAAAAACGTCCAAGCAGCATTATATTATCAGATGGTACCACCAAGTCTACAACCTTACTACTAGCTTTTTTTTTTTGGCGGCTGGCAACCCAAGAGCATAAATGTCAAAATTATTGCTCCGTATTTAAAATTGTAAATTTAAATATCTAAATAGCTAAATCCAATAAACAATATTACTTGTTTGTAAAATAAACTAGGTTTTATCGTAATTGATAATTTGTTTGTGCAATTTCAGTGTATTTTGTGAAATAATAGTGCTCTTAGCTGACGTTCAGTGGGTATAATTGTTACCGGCTTTTTACAACTTTTACAAGGTAAGAACGGTACAATAACTAATCCTTTTTACATATCTCAATAAACACCACGTCCTTTGTGCACTGTTTTTCATAATTTTGGAAAGTTTACTCATATAAAGCACATACAAATTGACACTTGTTTTTGTAACAGTAGGTAGGTTATGTTTTTGTTATTTCTTAGTAAGTGATCGGTTTTGTTAGCTATTCTAGCGTTTATTATCTTCCTTACACATTTTGTTAGTCCCTATATTGTAAAAATGTCCACCACAACCCGTGCAACAACAGCCAGGCAATTGGAAATTCAGCTGAAGGATGCCTTACTCCAGCTCAAGGCAGAAAAGGAAGACAATGAGAAACTATTATTGGAAAGGGAAGATAATGAACGTGAATACGAATTAATGTGTACGAAAAATATTAGACTCGAACAAAAGCTTTCTGAGAGTCTCCAATTATGCGATGAATTAAGCGAGCAACTTAACCGATTGCATTTAGAAGTAGATTCTTTCCGCCAATGCGGTGATACGTATGAGCAAACGCTCAGACGTACCTCCGAGTTAGAAAAAGAGCTGGGAGAGGCATATAGACTCATAAGTAGTTACGAGCAAGATGCCCAGTCGCGTCAGTCAGCGGAGGTGTCCAGCCTCTTTGACGAGCTCATTGATAGTGTCCCTGTGCCTCCCTCAACAAATTCCTCAGTAATTGATCTCACTAGTGAGACATCATGCAGTAATAATTACTTAGATAATTCAAATGCCATGAATAGTCACAACAAAGTTAAAAAACATTTAAAAATTTGTAAAAAAATCAAGAAAACCAATAATAAATTAAAGATAAATCTCAGGAAATCATGTTTATTAAAATCCAGTTCATTAAATTGTAAATTACAAACAGAGCTAGACTTATGTAATGAAAAATTGGCGGAAAGTCAAGAGTTGTATGAGGTCAACAGGATTAGACTTGAGTCTCATATTATTAAATTGCAGGAGGACTACTCCTCATTATTTTCTAAGTATAATAATCAACAAAAACAAAATACTGAGCACATGCTGACTGTGGAGAAATTGATTAGCGACAGCAGGTACAATCAAGAAACCCTTGATTTATTAGCTAAGCAATATACTTGCGGGCAGCTCAACCAGCCCACCGTCAGTGTCGCCACACCAGAGCTCTCTCCTTGTGACAGTAATTTGTGCAATAATGTGTCTGATTGCGTTGACCTTATGGAACCTCCATGTAATACAATAGTTTTTTCTGATAGTATGGGTCGCAATATGGGTTGCATGCTTAACACACTTCTTGATAACAATTGTGTTAATTACTGCTTTCCGAATGCAACCTATACCCAAATTTTAGATAAAATTAAATTAACCAAATTAAAAAGTAAATCTACTGTTGTATTACTGATAGGCAATAGTAATAGAATAGGAAAAAAAGAAATAATCAGCTGTATGGATTATTTAACTAAACTAGAAGTAGGCAAAATAATTTTATGTGCATTTCCATATATACGTTGCCAGTCTCCAACAAATAATAGAAACATTCACTATCTCAATACTTTGATACATAAAATAACATGTCGTTATAGTGATAAATTAGTGTTTTTTGACACCAATAATTTCATAGGTGAATGTGATCTGACAAAAGATAATATTTATCTTTCAAAATATTCTAGACGTAAGATTGCTACGTTAGTAGCAAATAATATTAATTTTTGGACGAGTTTACATTGTAAACGAAAACCTAGTTTTAAGACGCCTACCGATTTACCAGGAATATGTGATGGTAAATCTGTAGACTTGACGGCAGTTTTAAACTGAACATTAAGACAACGGAAAGGCCTCATGAACTAAGAATAGTACATCAAAATTTAGAAGGTTTTTCCGGCAAAGAATTATTAGTTGAATTATTTCTTGAAGAATTGGATGTTGACATTTTATGTTTGACTGAACATTGGCTGTATGAGAGTCAGATGATGATCAGCCTAAACAACTATAATATTGTTAGCTGCTTTAACAGGAAGTCTGCTCAGCGAGGGGGTTCCATAATTTTTGTAAAAGATTTTTTCCGTAGCAAAGAGCGGACGGATATTGTCAGACTTTCTGTTGAGCGCGTTTGTGAGGTGACCTGTGCCGAGCTAGATCATCATATAATTATTTGTGTATACAGTCCTCCTAATAGTGATTTTAAAAGTTTTCTTAAAACAATGGACCAGGTACTTAAGTCCTGTTCATCTAGTAAAAAGAATTTAATTGTTTGCGGAGATTTTAATGTTGATATCTTAGTAGATAATCCAAAAAGTACACAATTTCTAAATCTTTTTAAATGTTATGAATTAGTAAACGTATTCTTTGAGCCAACACGAATCACTGCTACATCTGCTACTTGTCTAGACAATTTTTTTAGTAATATTAAATATTCTGTTAAATCAGTTATTAATAACCTGCCTTCTGATCATTCAGGTGTATATGTAGTTTATATCAAGGAGTCCAAAGGCAAGTCTAGCATTTTGAACAAAGATAAGACTTTTTGTAGGCCGATTACTTCTAAAAATATACAAAAACTAAAAAATAATTTAGATAACAAATTGTTGTCGGTCGTTTACACAGGAAAAAATCCTGACGACCATTACAATAAACTATTTAACGTTATTACCTCAGAATATTCAAAAACTTTGAAACAAAAACAAGTTGTAGTGCATAGAAAATTACAGTTTAGTGAGTGGGCTACTACCGGCATCTACATAAGATAAGATAAGATAAGATAAAATTTCTTTATTGCACCAACTAAGTATGACAATAATCAAAAGTACATTTTAAACATAGTAGGTACAAAGGCGGACTTATCACTAAAGTGATTTCTTCCAGCCAACCTTTGGGTAAAGAAGATTATAAAAGATGTGGGGGAGTTGGCGCAGTTAGAGTATTACAGTGTAGAAAAATACAAGTACCTATACAATTAAAATAATAGGAGTACATACTATAACATATAAACAAACAATAAAGTAATATAAAATGCATAAACTATAAAATTGGTACATACGAACATTAAGGAAAGTAATTAAAAAGTAGCCAGTGAAAAGAAAAGAAGAGAAGAGATATTAGTCAGAGCTAGAGGAAAGGTAATGAGACGTCACTAATTCTTTAAATTTTTTCAATGACTGTACTTGGCGAATGTCCAGTGGTAAAGCATTCCAGATTTCTACTGCCTGAACTGTAAATGAGTTAGAATAGAAATGAGTGTTATAACCAGGGGTGGAAAGTTTTAAGGTGACTGTGCTACGCACACTACGATTGATGTTCTCACGAAAGAAGCTAAAACGTTCTTTAAGGTATAGTGGAGTAGAAGGCACAAACAGGACTGAATAAAGAAGGGAAAGGATATGTAAGTTACGACGTAGTCTAATGGGGAGCCACTTGAGTTGAGCACGAAAACTAGAAATGTGATCATATTTGCGAAGTCCAAATATGAATCTAATGCAGAGATTTTGGAGACGCTCAAGTTTATTTAACTGCTCTTCCGTGAGATCGAGGTAGCAGGTGTCAGCGTAGTCAAGGATGGGGAGAAGTAAAGATTGTGCCAGCGCAATTTTAGTCTTAACAGGGAGAAAGTTATGCAGTCTTTTGAGAGAACTCGCAGACGCAAATATTTTCCTACTAACCTCTGTGAGCTGAGGCGACCATGTCAAGTTTTTATCGATCAAGACACCTAGGTTCTTAACCTTGATGCTGAGGTCAATATTGACGCCGTTAAATATAATTGACGGAAGCGTTTGCCAATCAATGCGCGAGATATAGTAAGAATTGCCGATTATAATAGCTTGTGTCTTAGAGGGATTAACTATAAGCCCATGAGACTTACTCCATTCAGATATACGCGATAAATCACCATTGATCAAATCAATCCCTGAACTGAGGTCATCCAGACTAACATGACAATAGATTTGGAGGTCGTCAGCATACAGGTGGTAGGATGAGCGAAGATGATCAGAGATAGAGTTAATAAATAATGCAAATAATAATGGAGATAGCACGCCACCTTGAGGCACACCGGACAATGTTTGACACCACGCCGAGGATTTATTTTCAATACGTACAGATTGTCGGCGACCATATAGATAAGAATGAAACCAGTCAATAACTGACGGAGATATGTTCAGCGAGCGCATGGTAGCTAAAAGAACCTCAAAATCAACAGTGTTGAATGCATTCGAGAAGTCTAATAATGATAAAACAGTTAATTGCTTATTGTCCATGCCGGCCCGAATGTCATCAGTTATCTTAACTAACGCTGTAGTAGTGCTGTGACCTGTTCTAAAACCGGATTGAAAAGGGTTAAGGATGGAGTTTTTACGAAGAAAGGAATCAAGTTGTTTTTGGACAATACGCTCAAGGATTTTTGAGAGGAAAGGAAGTATCGATATTGGACGGAAGTTAGAGAAGGAAGAGGGATTAGCTTTTTTGGGTAATGGAATGATAAAGGAATTTTTCCAAGCTGACGGAAATATACCAGAGGATAAGGACTTATTAAGGATAAAAGTAATAATGGGAAGTATGATGTCAAGGATGGGAAGGAACATTTTTCGACTGATGTCATCCGAACCTACGGCATTAGATGTTACTGAATTTATGCACTCCTGAACATCACATTCAGTTATAGGACTAAAAGAGAAAAAAGGATAGTCTGGGGAGGGAACTGAAGATAGGTGGTTTAATATTTGACTTTTATCATTGCCACCAAAATCAGTAGATGTTGAGAAATGTTTATCAAGAAGATCAATATCAAGATCATTAGAGACATTTTGATGACTCTTTCCCACTCCCATCGACTTAAGGAATTTCCAAACTTTAGCTGGATCCCCGTTTTCAACGGACTGGTGGACATGACGGCGCTGTGCATCTCTACACATCCTGTTGCAGGCGTTACGAGCTCTGACATATTTATCGCGATACTTGACCGGATCAGCTTTAAATTTAGTCTTAGCTCTGAGTTTTTTGGCAATAGCTACCTTGATCTCGTCTGTTAGCCAAGGCGCTGGGAGATGTTTAACTCTAATAGGACGCAAAGGGGCATGGATATCATACAGGTTGATGATTGTATTATTAAATAATTCTACTTGGTCGTCAACAGAGTCAAGATTAGCGATCGCATTCCAATTACATTTTAAGGCATCTTCACGTAATAATTCAGTGTTAATAGATTTAAAATTGCGCTGATAGAGGATTTTGGATCTTGGTTTAGGTGGACGAACTTTGTAGGAGAGAAAAAGGAGATGATGGTAAGAGAAGATGTCAGCATTAATTTGACCATGTTTTGCGACATGATCTAAAGAGGACACTAAAATGAGATCCAATAATGACGGTTTACAGTTAGGGAAAAAGTGAGTAGCTTGAAGTGGAACTAAAGATAAGTTACAAGCGCTAATGGTGGAGCTAAGATTGTGAGCTCGAAGGTCATTCTTGAGCAGACAGGTATTGAAGTCACCCATAATTATTGTGTGACTATAAACAGGTGATAATTCTTCAAGCAGCTGTTCCAGGGAGGAAAAATAATTAATGGAGTCAGAAGAACTGTAGAAAACTCCAAGAAGAATTCGTGTGTGCATTAGGGTGACTTCAATGAAGAGGAACTCTGCTTCCAAAGAGTAGTCAGAGACTTGTGAAACGCGAAGAACCTTAAAAGGTATATGAGAACGGAGATATATAGCAACACCGCCACCTCCCTTACCAACACGGTCATTGCGAATTAAGTGAAAGCCGGGAAGTGAGTAAGAAGTGGATGGGAGGCAAGGCTGTAGCCAGGATTCTGAAACTAAAATAGCATCAATGGACTTACAATCAAATGTTGACAATAATTCAGGATAATGACCCGGAATGCTTTGGGCGTTCAAGTGTACAACATTAAAGTTTTTTGGTACATCACTAAATGAATTCTCTAACGTTTCGTTGAGAGGCAATGGGATGGAATAAAAACTGTCGCTTTCACTGCTATTGGACGAAACGGAGTGAAAACTATCATCATGTTCGTTAGACATAATATAAGTATGTAAATATGTTATTTAAATTAATAATTATAGAATTATATAAATACAATTCAATTAAATAAATAATTATAGAATTATAAAAAACTAATAACTTGCAACTGTAACTCACTGCATACATCTACCCGCCAGCAAGGAGGTAAGATGAAACTTATAAAACTAACAAACAATAGAACAACAAAACAAAATAATGAAAATAAAAATTAAACGCAATGCACCTCTTTACACCATAAAAGTATCTACGCATAACTTAAGTTCCAATGACTGGAAGCAGAGAGAAAAAAAAAAAAAAGATTGTCACATATCTGTCATATGTCACTTGATGTAAACGATGTCAGTATCTACGCCAGAAGTGCCATTTTTGAAACGCGGAGCCACCCAAACGAATGGTTTTTCCATACAAAAAACCGCTTGCTAAGTGACTCCGCGTTTGAAAAATAGCACCCCAGTATCGCAATCTGTTTAATCTGTGGTATCGCAGCAGTGTGACATTGACAACACAACAAAACAAACTACACGACACGCAGATTTTAAAAGTGAAAAACTCAAAATATATGTGGGTGCAAGGAAATAAGTTACATAATCACGGTAACACGTAAATAGGTGCACTCAAAATCAGTCACTATCAAAAAAATATATCACTTTCTATTGCGCTTCGGGCGTGAGGCTTGCGGCTCAACCGCCGCCGATTCCGAACGTGAAGCCGCACTAGGCGGCGCGGCCGCGGCCGCCTCTGATGTGCTAGCCTGCGAGGAGCTCCTGAGCAGCTCCACATCTCCCACGGAGTAGACACGGTGTCTTCTGCCGTCTTCGTCGATCACAATGACGCAACCGTCCCTTGTCCAGGACCTGGCAACTCCGTACTGTTGTCGAGCAGCCAGAAATGCATCGTGCCTCGTCTTGGTTAAAAATTCGGACAGAGTGATTCCCGATCCCTTGAGTCCGGTTTTGGCCATCCAACAGCGATCCTTCATAGGCATGCGAAGAAATTCAATATGTATTGGTCGCGGCCTATCCTTTGAGTTGCTGCCCATACGATGAACTCTCCTTATGTCAGCTTCTGTAAAGCCATCAATCTTCAGCAACTCAATGACCGTCTTCACAACCACTGCTGCTGTGTCCTCTTTAGGGTGTTCAGCTACTCCATGCATAAGAAGCACATACCGCCTACCGGACATTTCTAGGTGATCTTGGTGCCTCATCATCAACTCCAGCTGATGCTGAAAGCTCACCATAGAAGAAGCCATGAAGGACTTGAACGTGGAGAACTCTGCAGCCAGAGCATTGACTGTAGGTGTAGGGCTGGCCTGCTGTAACTCACTTTGGAATTCCGCCATCTTGCTATTGAAGTGCACCATCATTGCAGACATAGACTTTTGAAGTGCTTCCATTGTTTTTCAGTGAAAGGAAATAGTGCTGGCAGGTAGAGTGTATTATATGTAGATACCGTACATACAGTAAGTGGTATTAAACTTAGTAATAAAATTTATTTGAATTTTTAAAACAGAGAGACTTAATTTAGATGTTATTTAATTCACTCCTACCCGCCGAAAAAACGAGAAAAAGTAGGAGCAGGCTTTATGACTTATATTCCCAAAAACAATATAATTTTAGTCCTTCCTTTCTAGAATATGTTAAAAATTATTCTAAAATATTTAAAAAAGTTTGTAGACAAGCCAAGGCAAATCGTATAAGTAGAAAAATAAATAATGCTCCTAACAAAATAAAAGAAACTTGGAATGTTATAAATAAAGAAACGGGTAAAAATAAAGCCAAAGAAAATATCTGTCAAATCAAATCTTGTGGTAAGACTATTACTAAAACTGAAGAAATAGTAAATATTTTTGATGATTTCTTTACTAACATTCCTTTGGAACTTACTTCTAATGTGAATTCTAGCCCCCAGCGTGCTGAAGCCTTGCTTAAGAATAATGTTAGGCCTTGTGATTCTAAATTTAAATTTAAGCATATTGGCCCCAAAGATATAATAGATGCATTTAAACAGTTAAATTTAAAAAAATCTGAAGACCATTGGGGCATGTCAGTTGCTGTAGTAAGCCATATCATAAATATCATAGCTGCTGATTTAGCTTTTATATTTAACGAATGTATTGATGAAGGCATATTTCCTAACCTAATGAAATGTAGTAAACTAATCCCCTTATTTAAAAAAGGAGAAAAAACAGATCCTGGCAACTACAGACCTATATCTATCCTGCCAGTTTTGAGTAAGGTGTTCGAAAAGATAATGCTCAATCAAATGCTTCTTCATTTTAAGACCTACAACCTTTTCCATAGCCAACAATTCGGCTTTACTGGCGGGAAATCGACCACCGATGCGTGAGTAGCACTTGTTACTCATATATACGACGCATGGGAGAACAAAAATGATGGAATTGGATCATTTTGTGATCTCTCTAAAGCATTTGATTGCGTAGATCATCCGACACTTTTGCTTAAATTTCGTCAATACGGTTTTGATGATAATTCAATAAAACTTATAGAATCTTATTTAACAGATAGGCATCAGACTGTTGATTTAAATGGCATAAAATCGCACGGATCTAATGTTAAGATAGGCGTACCGCAAGGTTCAATTCTTGGACCTTTCCTTTTCTTGGTTTATGTCAATGACTTGCCTTACATGGTTGAGAAGCAGGCTGGCATAGTGCTGTTTGCTGATGACACCTCGCTTATATTCAAACTTGATCGACATAGCACAAACGCTAGCGCGGTGAACAGCACCTTGTCTTCCATTTCTGATTGGTTTTCTGCCAATAATCTCATGTTAAATGCGAAAAAGACTCAATGCGTTCGATTTTCTCTTCCCAATGTGAGACAGGGCTGCGTTGACATAATGATAGATGGTGAAAAACTCGATCTTGTTGAAAGTACTACCTTCTTAGGAATTACAATAGACTCGAAACTTCAATGGGGTGCTCATATAACTAAACTTTCAAATAGGCTTAGTTCTGCGGCTTATGCTGTTAGGAGAATAAGACAATTGACAGATGTAGCAACTGCTAGACTAGTGTACTTTAGTTACTTTCATAGTGTAATGTCTAACGGCATACTCCTGTGGGGGAATGCAGCCGATATTCAGACTATTTTCATTTTACAAAAACGGGCAATTCGTGCTATTTACGGGTTAGGATCTAGAGACTCACTCAGAGAATTATCCAAGAAAATAGATATACTTACCTTAGCATCACAGTATATATTTGAAAACATAATGTATGTAAGGAAAAATATTTCCTCATACAATAAAGTAAGCGATTTTACCGATAGAAATTTACGTAATAAGAATGACTTAGTTGCCCCGTTTTATAGGCTTAAAACAATTAATAAGACATTTATGGGGAACTGTATACTTTTTTATAATAAATTGCCAAAATCGATCCTTGATATGCCAGACAAAAGATTCAAAACTTATGTAAAGAAAGTACTTTGTGAGAAGGCTTATTATAGGACCGATGACTACCTTAAAGACAAAAAAGTCTGGCGTGAGCTTGACGCGGGTCCCTCTAAAAGTTTGTAATATAGGTACTCGAAAATGTCATAATTTGGTACATTTTGTACAAACTGAATCTACAACTTGACATTACTTTAAAATTTTGACATTCTAAAAATTAAATTTAAATTATGATATGACATAACAAACAAAACAATGTATTCTCTGTCCACATTAACTTTAAGTATTAATTCAATTGTGAGTTGACGTCCTTGGAGAAAAGGTGCAGTGCAGTTTGTTACCGCTTCTTCTGCACTAGCGCTTTGGAAGCAGTAGTAAACTAAGCTGTAAGTAACTATTTGACGTCAACAATTGTGCAACAAAATAATGACGATTATTAAGAGATATTATAAATATCCTATGATAATAAAGATATATTTGATTTGATTTAGCTACTATCAATATAGTAGTGGGAGGACGACATCAACCGGTGACTTTTTCGGTCATACCAGAGGCAGCAGAAAATCGCACTTTGCTAGGAATAGATTTCTTAGAAGCATCGGGTATCATATTAAACCTACCGCAACGTGTTTGGTACTACATAGACGACCCCGACCTAACATTCAATTTCCTACAACTGCGAAATGATACCATACCTCTGACAGCAGCTAAAGCCCTAACTTTCGAAAACACTGTCGCTACAGAAACAGAAACAGGAAAAAAAAAGGTTAAAATCTTATCGCACGTCAAACCTATCATAGATTCCCATCAGCATGGATTTTTACAGGGCAGGTCCACAGCGTCTAATCTTGCAGAATATGTTTTAGATATTTTTGATGCTCTGGACGAGAAAGCCGAAGTGGATTCAATTTATACTGACTTTTCTAAGGCATTCGATGTAGTCGATCATCCCATACTCATAGAAAAATTGAGTCACGCTGGAATTTGTGGGTCCTTGCTTAGGTGGTGCGAATCGTATCTTCGCAACAGGTCTCAGTTGGTTACAGTTCGGGGTTTCAAATCAGCAGCAAGAGAGGTTCCTTCGGGTGTTCCACAGGGTTCGCATCTCGGGCCTCTCTTTTTCCTTATATTCGTAAATGATTTAGGTAAAACCATATCCTCTAATTATCAAATGTTTGCTGATGACCTTAAGTTATACCGTGTTATTCGTAATGACAATGATATAATACAATTACAGAGCGACATTAACAGCGTTAGTCAATGGTGTAGCAAAAACAAAATGCTCCTAAACGAGTCATAGTGCTTTTACATAAAGTTTACACGTAAGACAATGTCTATACCTTCAAGCTACCACATTAATAATGTTACCGTACGTCAGGTTTAAAAAACGCGTGACTTAGGAGTAATACTAGATAGCAAACTGGACTTTAGAGAACATATCGACTATATCACTAATAAAGGCGCTCGACTGGCTGGATTTGTAACTCGTAAGACAAAATTTTTTGATGATCCTGAAGTCTCAATTATCTTATTTAACTGTTTTGTAAGATCACTTTTGGAGTATTGCAGTGTAATCTGGAACCCGATATTTCAAGTTCATTGTAACCGATTAGAGAGAATCCAAAAAAAGTTTCTTTATCATCTTACATTTGCAAAAAAATTATGTCACAGTCTGGAATCTTATGATGCCAGGCTTGAATACTTTCGAATAACTCCTCTTCATCAGAGACGAAATATCACTGATATCCTCTTTTTGCAAAAAATAGTTACTGGTAAAATCGATAACCCCGCATTGCTGGGTAGGACACTTTCACATGTTTCTGTATATTTAACATACCTACCACAAAGTGTTACTGTGAATTGTCAGTTTTGTGAACCAAATAAAAAAAAAAAAAAAGGAGAAACAATGTCCAATTTTCTCGAATGGGCAAGCAATCTGACAATGGTGTCTCCCATGCCACAAACACCATCACATTTGAAGAGCTCTGATTATGCACCACCATCACCCAAAAAACCAAGATGGGTTCTACATAAACTGCAAAACACCTCCTCGACCAGAACGTCTACGAGAACCTGCAGATAGTGAATCTTGTTTTGACCCACGTGTAACTTATTTACCAATAAATCCTACTCAACTGTATTCCATTGATATTTTATTACAACCCGACGAAGGTCACCTATTAAATGAAAATGAAAGAGAACAGTTTAATAATCTTTTGTCAGAATTCAGTACAATCTTCTTATCTAATGGTGATCCCACACCTTATATAGAACATAAAATTGATACGGGAAAACACCAACCTATAGTTGTAAAACCATATAGATTATCCCCTAATAGACAACAACAACTCAGAGAAAAATTAGATGAAATGTTAAGTAATAACATAATAGAAGAATGTGAATCTCCTTGGTGTTCACCAGTCATACTAGTCCCAAAAGGAGATAATGATGTAAGAGTTTGCATAGACTTTCGCAAACTAAACGAAATTACAGTACCAGATAGATATCCCCTACCAAGAATAGACGATCTATTACATCAAGCCAAAGCCATGCCATACATGTCCACAATTGATCTACAATCTGGATTTTGGCAAATAAGAGTAAGCACTGATGATCAGGACAAGACTTCGTTCATTTCACCTTTTGGTATGTTCAGATTTAAACGCATGCCATTCGGATTAAGGAATGCACCTGCTACTTTCCAAAGATTGATGGATAAATTCATACACGGGCTGAAGGTACAGTGCGTACTGTCTTATTTGGATGATTTAATAATTAGATCAGAGAGTTTTCATCAACATTTACAAGATTTAAGAGAAGTATTTACAAAATTGCAAGATTTCAACCTTACAGCTAATAGAAAAAAATGCAAGTTCGGATGCTCGAAAATCAAGTATTTGGGACATTTAATAGTACCAGAAGGAATAAAACCAGCTCCTGGGAAAATATCAGCTATTAAAGAAAGAGCAGAACCAAAAAATTTAAAACAGTTAATTTCGTTTCTGCAAACAGCATCATGGTATAGAAGATTTATAGCTAACTTTGCTGAAAAAGCTGGACCTTTAACAAATCTTACAAAAAAACAAGCTGTGTGGCAATGGAATGAAAAACAAAAGAAATCATATGAGTCATTAAAAGAAGCATTAACATCTACTCCAATACTTAAACAAGCAAATTTTGAACAACCTTTTATAATTAAAACAGACGCAAGTAATTATGCTATCGGCGCAGCCTTATTGCAGGGGGAGGGCAAAGAAGAGCACCCTGTCGAATATGCTAGTCGACTTCTAATAAATTACTCTGTCACTGAAAAAGAGGCACTAGCCATTGTATGGGCAGTGAAACAATTTAGAGGATATATAGAAGGAACAAAATTTTTAACTATTACAGATCAGCAACCTTTAAGATGGTTACTTGGTTTAAAGTCACCAACGGGTCGCCTCGCCAGATGGGCTTTACAGCTACAACCCTATAACTTAGAAATCAAATATAGCCCCGGCAAGACAAATGTCTTAGCAGACACGCTATCAAGACCTCCATGTAAAGAAGAACATTCTAATGAAGTATGCTTTATATGTAGCTTAGAATTTGATTTGCCAAAAAGAAATGAAAGCAATATTCGTGAAGAACAAGATAAAGATAATGAGCTACAATCGATTATTAGAGCCCTGGAAGATCAATCTTCTCAAGAAGATTTAGCGCAATGGTCTAAAAGGGGTTATTTACTAAACAAAGGTGTACTGTATCGATTTACTCCAGATCAAGAGGAAGAAAATGCCAAGCTGGTAGTACCCAAGCACGAAATCAACAATTTACTGAAATCATATCATGATGCACCTACTGCAGGTCACCTAGGTGTAGATAGAACAGTAAAACGAATTGAACAAAACTTCTATTGGAAGGGTTTACGAAAGGATGTTATAAAATACGTAAAACATGCATAGAATGCCAGCGTTACAAACCCACAAATCAAAAGCCAGTGGGTCTATTTCAATCTACTGCAAACAATCAAAGATTTGAGGTACTTTCAATCGACTTATTTGGACCGTTACCACAAGGTCCCAAAGGCGAAAAATGGATATATATTATTGAAGATACCGCTTCCCGTTGGGTAGAACTGTTTGCGTTAACGGAAGCAACCGCAGAACAATGTGCTCTAACCTTATTGAACGAAGTACTATTACGCTATGGTTTACCTAGAAGAATTTCAAGTGATAATGGCACTCAATTTATATCAGCAGTGATGCAACAGTTAACTTACTGTTTGGACATACAACAATTTCTAAGTCCTGTTTATCATCCGGAACCTAATATTGTTGAACGAAAAAACAGAGACCTTAAATGTCAATTGGCAATCCTTTTTTTTTTTTTTTTTTTTTATCGCGGAGAAAATCCCTTCGGATACCTTACCAGTTACGGGAGACCGGTAAGGTTATGTGGTGTTACCACTAAAAACTCCGCGGTGTCACCTCTCAGCCGCTGTGGGCCGGGGCCGTGTGCTACTCGCGCTCCATAGCCCCTCTCATTGTGAGAGGTTGTCAGAGCGAGCCTGTGGGGGGGCCTTTCGGCCTCCATCTCCACCCGAAAGGGTTAAGGCGTGGTGACACACGACGCCTTACACCCGGAGGGCCGTTAAGTCGAGCAACGGAATCCCGTTTCCGCCACTCGACCGACCCTTACTGTGGGGGCTGCAGTTGCAGGCCATAGGCCCGCCTCCTGCGCCCAGTGCGCCGGCGGCGGATGGCGTGGTCGGTGGTATCCTCACGCATTCTCTCCGCCGCCTCTTTGCGGAGCATAACCTGCTCCGCAAAGGCCTGCACCGCATTCCACGACGTCTCGCTGTCGACCATGACCTTGATCAAGGTCGGCAGAGAGAGATCGTCCCCCACGATCGCACACATGTCGGCGCGCTCTTCCGCCCAGGCTGGGCAGCACTCCAGAGTGTGTTGGGCGTCCTCGTCCGCATACCCGTCACAGTGGTGGCATATGGCGGTCGGCTCCCTACCCGCTCTGCGACACAGGTACCCTCCGAAACAACCGTGTCCGGATAGCACCTGCGTCAAACGGAAGGGGAGTCGGCCATGTTGCCTCGCCAACCACTGGCTCAAGACTGGGCGGACAGCCTCAACAGTTCGGATTCCGAAACTGGGCTGCTCCAGCCTATAGGCCCACTCCTCGATAGAGCGCTGACGCAGCTCACTGCGACGTCCCCCTACCTCCCTCGGTGCCGGTCGGTGACCCCGGGCCAGCCCCTCCTCACGCCAATAAAACAGTGACGCGAGGGCACTCGCTTCTATGTCCCAGGGTATGGAACCGGCCAGTAGACTGGCGGCCTCAAATGAGATCGTGCGGTATCCCCGGATGACCCTTATCGCCATCAACCTCTGCGGTCTGCGCAGCAGGGTGATGTTTTGGCGATTAAGGGCCTCATCCCACACGGGGGCGCCGTAGAGCGCCATCGACCGCACGACCCCCATATAGAGGCGCCTGCAGGACGCCTCGGGTCCTCCGAGGTTCGGCAGGAGCTGCGTCAGCGCTGTCGCCGCCGACATGAGCCGCGGAACCAGCGCCTCGAAGTGGGCGCCGAAATTCCATTTGCCATCAAGGACGATGCCCAAGTAGCGCATCGTCGGCTTGATGGCAATGTGGGTTCCACCCACTATCAGACTGGCGTCTGGAGGAGGCGCCTTCCAAGGGCTATGAAAACATAGCGCCTCGGATTTATGGAGCGCAACCTCCAGACCCAGCCGCTGGATTCGGCGCACCACCTCGGCGACCGCGGCCGTGGCGAGGATTGACGCCTCACGAAACGAGGTGCCGCGGGATACCACCAGGGTGTCATCGGCGTAACACACCAACTCCACACCTGGCAGATTAGTCCCCCGCAGCACCCAGTTGTAGCCGATGTTCCACAGGAGTGGTCCTAAGACAGATCCCTGTGGAACACCGCGCGTCACCTCCTTCTCCTTCCACCCGCTTTGCGCAGGGAAAATGACCCTCCTTCCTGAGAGGTAATCACCGATGAAGCGGCGCAGGTATGTTGGCACCCCGTGAAAGCGGAGTGCCTCCATAATGCAAGCCCATGGGAGGGAGTTGAAGGCGTTGGTGATGTCTAGAGACACCACCACGACGAACCCCCCCTGGGAAACCGCTTCCTGCGCCACTGACTTCACTCTCAGGATGGCGTGGATTGTGGACCTGCTCCGACGGAACCCGTACTGGCAGTCCGCCAGATTCGGGCCAGCCGTCTCAAGGTGCTTGACCAGGCGATCGGCAGTGACTCGTTCCAGCAGTTTGCCGGCCTCATCAAGCACCACGAGGGGACGGTAGCCAGACGGAGAATCCGCCGGTCGTCCCTCCTTTCTAAGCAGGACCATCCGTCCCGTTTTCCACGCCGTTGGGAACCTTCCCTGCGCCAAGCAGGCGTTAAACAGCCCCCTAAGCTGCTCCTCCAGAACATCCAGAGCGAGGACAAGAGCTCGACCCGGGATGCCATCCGGACCAGGGGCGGTGTTTTTGGCACGCAACCGAAGGATGGCGGCGCCCAACTCGCCCCCAGTTATCTCGGGGATCTCCTCAGAAATTTCCTCGCTCTGTTCCACCGACGGAGAAGTCATTCTAGGAGGCTGAAACTCCGGGCACTGCTGCGGGAAAAGAGCGGCCACCACGTCGTCCAGGAGCTGCGGCTCCAGACTCTGCGTGAGGGGGACTGCATGCGGTAGGAACTTCTTTCTGACCAGCCGATACGGACGTCCCCACGGGTCGCTGTCTAGAGTCGACAACAGCTTCTCCCTAGCCGCTTCTTTTGCCGCAGCAATGGCGACGCTTAGCGCGCTCTTCGCCTCCACGAGCCTCCTGCACAGGGCAGCCTCTTCGTCTTCGTTCCGGCGCCGTCTTCTGCGGTAGCGGGCATATTGGCGTCTTGCCGCAATGCACGACTCCCGGAGCCGAGTTAACTCCTGGGTCCACCAATATACCCACCGTCTGGGAGGGCGAGTACTGGCCCGGGGCATCGCAGCATCACACACAGCTGTCATCGCACCCCGGAACCTTTCGGTCTCGCCCTCAACCTCCACGCTCACTGGCGCCTTGAACCAGTCCTGGACTATGGCCGCCTCATACAGGAGCTCCTTGTCGAGACACTTTAGCTGCCATCTCGGGCCGAGTTCACTCGGGATCCAGCTTGGACCGCTCGGAGCGACTGCGGACGCGGAGAGATCAAACCGCACGTAGCGGTGATTGGTCAGGTTCTCCACGTCCAGCAGCACGCTCCAGTCTTGAACACGCGCTGCAATGGCAGGGCTGGCGAACGATACGTCCACTATAGAACCACCGCCCTGCCAGCTTAGGCACGTGTTGACCGAACCCCGGTTTAGGACAGTCAGCCCGAGAGTGATGAGCCACTCCTCCACCGCTAAACCCCGCGGATCTGATGCGGGAGATCCCCACGCCATAGATTTAGCGTTGAGATCCCCCGCAACTATCACGGGATGAGGGCGACTCCTGAGCACTAGTGTCTCGACATCGGTCAGGAACGCCTCGAACTCGCAGAGCGGCCGATTGGGGGAGAAGTACACCCCAATCACGACCACACCGCCCAGCAGAGCAGAGGCGATTCCATGACCCCGCACAATGTTCGTGGGAGGCGAAGAGCGCGCCGACACAATAAGTGTCACCAGGCCGTCCCGGTCAGACACCCAGCTGTGGGCACCAGGCGGGACAAAATAAGGCTCGGCGACAACCGCGACATCAATCGACCACTCTGCCATGCTCTGGCAAAGTAGATCCTGAGCCCTGGCACAGTGGTTGATGTTCGCCTGAAGGAATTTTTGGGCGATACTTATGCGATGGCCCCAACCTCCATCTCTTCCGAGGCGCTCGGTTGCGCCGGCCGGGCGGGCTGCGGCTGGGCCGTAGCCCCAGCTGCAGCGCGCCGTCTGCGTCGTTTGCTGGGTCGGGAGGCAGCACATGCCTTGTTCCCGACCCTGTGTCCCGCCGGTTTGCCCTGCCCCGCGCAGAGGACGCAGTGTGGGGCGTCACCACATTGCCCGGCCTTGTGGCCAGGCTTGCCGCACCGGAGGCACAGTGCGCTCCTGTCGGTTTCTGCAGTGCATGACTGACCGACGTGGCCTATTTCGAAGCAGCGGTAGCACTGCAGTGGTCTCGGCGGCAGGACTACAACCCGCACTATGGACCAGCTGACACGGAGGCGTACACCTCCAACGGTGAGCCGCCTGGCGGCCACCACCGGGCATCGGACGAGGACCGATCGGGTGCCGGAGTGATCCTCCTTGATGTTCCCGACCTTCACATCGTCCTCCGCGCACTGGCTCGCTTCCGCCACAGCCGCTCGGACGTTCTCAGCCGTAACTGAGTCATCCAGCTCTCGGACCCAAAACTCAGCGGCTTTTTGGGGTCTGGACACCTCTACAAGTTGAGGATCCAGAGCCTCTCTCAGTTTGGCGGCGAGAACGTCGGCTTTGTGGTCCCTCTCTTCGCCAGTCACCTCTAAAATACGGGCGCCAGTTGCTGCCCGCCTCACCCTGACCCCAGCGATACCCAGGCTCTGGATGTCCACCTTTTTCCGCGCACAAGTGAGTATTTGCGCGTAGGTGGATGCCACGCCCGGCTTCAGCTTGAGCTGAACCGCCGCCGAGCGCAGTGGACGGAGCCTAGGCTGGGATTTCCCCAGAGCCCGCGGGGCTTGAGGCGGAACAGCAGCCACCGCCTGCCTCATCGGCTTAGCGCCTCTTCTGGCAACCTGCACCCATGGCTCGTCCATGGACTCAGGGGCAGGTGGGAGAGGGCGCGCCTCTGGGACGGGGCGTGATGCCGGAGCCGCAGGAGTACCTTTGGCCGGAGCCTTGCCCTTGGCCGGGGCCTTGCCCTTGGCCGGAGCCTTGGCCGGAGCCTTGGCTGTTGCCTTAGCCGGAGCCTTGGCAGGTGGGTTAGCCGGACCCTTGGCCGGAGTATTTACCGGGACCTTAGCCGGTGCTCAAGATAACAATAGAGAACGAGTAAATCAAAAGAGACGACCAGATCCTGGCTACAATGTCGGAGACTTAGTCTTAGTCGAAACACACCCTATCAGTCGTCGAGACAAACAATTCTCAGCTAAATTTGCTCCTCGCCGTGATGGGCCGTATGCTATCATAAAAAAATACGGTCATTCAATCTACGAGGTTGCCAATCCCAATGAACCTGAAAAACCAGTTGGGAAATACCATTCCTCTGCAATAACCAAATTTGAAAAAAGAGATGATGAAACACCAGTTCCAATCCTACCAATAAAACGACGTGGACGGCCAAGGAAACAAGCATCTTCTTAATCCTGGTACTCTCACGGGACGTCAGCGAGCACCAGAGGGGGAGACTGTAACAAGAACAACACACCAGCGCACGAACTCGAATACTTTCCCTCTCACACATCTACCTGCCCCACTCGCACGATGATGACACGCAATGACGTTTCAAGTTTGCACACGGCACCACGCACGGGCCGCCTATATAAGACCACCCGCGCCGTCCATACTTCACTTAGCTAGCAGCAGCCGTACTGATTCGACAAGCTCCTTGAGTAGTCTTTCGGTAGCGGCTCAGCTCATAGGTTACAGAGTAAGATAGCCTTTACGTAGTCTACTCTGGATACCTAAGTCAAGGATAGGAACGAGATGGCCTTTACGTAGTCCATTCCGAACTCTTAAAGTAGCTTAGGTCCATGTTTATGAAAAATACAACCAACCAATGTAAACGGTCTCTTACAACAATAATTGTGTATGCTCCTTTATATCACACAATACATGTATGAACGGTGGCCGATTGTTTTATTTTCACAACTACCCTACAATCTTAATTTTATTTCTACAACAAAATAATATTATCTAATACCTGTAACAAGGGAAGAACTGGTTCTCGGGTGTGGGGTGATAAAAATAAGACAGCTGGAATCACTTCAAATATCTGTATTATTCAACGACCAAATGAGGAGAGGGCTCAGACTATATTGTTCATTTTGCTTTTATAGACAAGATCAATACAACTACTCTTTTGTAACGGAAACTAGTTTACAGGAAATAGTGTTGCCCTATTAATTGCTAAATTAACTACTATAACTAAATACTAAATATATATTAGACAATTTATATAAATATTTCTACAATAAAAATTTTCATACATTAAGATTACTTAGATTCAGATTCAGATTCAGATTTTTATTGCAAGTCACAGTTTTATAAGGTGTTACATAAATAAGATAGGTACAAGTGACGCCCTGCTAGGGCACTGCAAACATCAAGGGCAACTAGATGCCATTTTACTTAAATATATTTGTTCGGTGTAACCGAACACCTGTGACGTCGGCGAGCCGGCCGATGACACAATCATAGGTATTTACGCAAATCAGTGCACTTTCGGTACGTAAGACGGGCGGGTGCATTCAACCCAACATTTTATTGTAACATTTAGTGACGAGTAATAAACGGAGTTTAACTAACATTGGTTTAACATTCAACAACAACACCCAACACACTCCCCAAACATTGGTCCTTCGAGCCTTTTGGAGTATCCTTGGTAAGTTAATACGTGTATTAGCAATCGGTTCGTTGGCTTCCCACAAGCGGGTCTCACCAACGAATTGAGAAGGTGCTTATAGTACACTTGGGCTTGCCAAACATTCCAAAGAACTAGCATAACATCGGGGTGTGTGGAGGGAGAGTGAACATTAACATTTTACATTCAACATTCGAACAAGATGGAAGATCTACTATTGTCGCAATCGGAGATAACATCGGCTATCGATAAACTTTTAGCCAACTTTAAGAGAGAAGGTTATGCGCGTAGACATGCAACGGCGGCGAGAAAATTGGACGAATTAACAACACTTTTTACGGACTTTCAACTTAACCATGCTCGTTTGTGTCAATCTGGAGATAAGACTCACGAGTATTTTGTGGGAAAACATTTTGAGTCAACACATAAATATTACTTGGAGGCAGTGGCGTTCATTAACAGACACTTGAAGGTAAAAGAAGAAGAACAAGAGAAAACAACTCCTAATGTTCCTAAAATACAACCGGAAACATCAAAGACTAGCAGTGAACCATCACCTAAAGAGGTGCAACAAGCAGAAGAGATACGAGCAACATTAACTAACAGTTTAGACGAAAAATTGAGAAGACAAGCAGCTAACTATAAGGCGTTTCAAAGAACAATGTCAAATATTCAACTTGAGGGCGTAACAGAGAAGTGGGAGTTGGAAGATATAATAAAAAAGTTAGATTCGCGCTGGACTGCAATCGATAATCTTCACTGGGAGATAGAGAGTGAGATGAGTGGTAAAGATGACGGGGGATTGGAGTCGTTATACAACATGTACGAAAAACAGTATGATAACATGAAGAAGAATATTAACAAGAGAATGTGGGCGGAGAAACACAGAGATCAGACAACCCCTCGTCTGGAGAAGCCAAATTTTTTTGGGACCTACAATCAGTGGAGTTCTTTTAAAGATTTGTTTTGTGAGGCGATTCATAACAATTCATCTTTGTCCAAGGCCCAGAAGATGCAGTTTCTGAAGAGTAAAGTACGTGGAGAAGCTGAGCGACTGATTCAACATCTGAGCATCAGTTCGGACAACTATCTGGTATGTTGGGAGATACTTAATAAGGCCCAACACAGACGACAGACTTTTTGTCCGATCGAGTCTGCGGCGCACAAATAGTCTGCGTGGCGCGCAAAAAGTCTTTCGCGGATTGTTCACGGACTCAACACACACGACGCACATTTTGAATCATTCTGTCGGCAGAACTGTAGGGACGGGACACGTACAGTTTTACACGCCATGGAAGTGCAAAGATTGTGATGTATTATTTTATACTTGAAGTACAGAAAAAGAAGAAGAAATAGAAAATTTTGGGTACATCCTATACTTTCGGAGAGATTACTAAAAGGACAATTCCATATGAAACATGCAATTCCAAAACAATATCCGGACAATTTTTTCAAATTTTATAAAATTTCTATTAATACTTTTAATGAGTTGCTATTCATTTTAAGACCAACTTTGACATATTCGGAAACAATAATGAGAAAGTGCATTGGTCCAGAAGAAAGGTTATACTAGGCATGATACTCGGATTTTGAAGTATCATAAATTGCAGGTCTGTTTTGTTTTTCATGAATTAACATCGGTACATCTATCTCTAGCGCCATGCTATAATACCGCGCACGTCACGTCCACCACTAGCCGAGTGAAGGTCACAGACTAAAGTGCGCGACGTCTGTGTTAGCGCGGGTTGAAGCATACGTTGTATTTTTTTCGCACACTTTTTGTGCGGTGTGGCGCGGCGCGGCGCGGCGCGGTCTGCCAAAATTACACGGATTTTTTGTGCGCCGCACTTTTTGTGCGTCGTGTGTGTTACTGCATGTAATTCCATAGGTTCTATTTTCACAGACTAAAAGTGCGGCGCGGTCTAGTCTGTCGTCTGCGTTGGGCCTAACCGTTATAACAATAAAAAACTAATTTTTTCTTCGCACATCAACATTCTTCTGGATCTGCCTGCAATGAAACATCAATCATTAGCTTTGATAAAACGTATGCATGACGTCACGATTGAATGTCTCAATGCTATTAAAAACCTTGGAGTGGACATAAACAATTGGGACCCACTGATTGTTCACATTTTAGATCAGAAATTGGACACTGAGAGTCATACTGAGTATATTGAGTCGTTGACAGATCGTCGAGAACTGCCTGTACTTAAGGATTTTCTTGACTTTTTGGAGGGAAAATTCACCGCCCTGGAATCCGCACGTCGTAAAGGCGACAATCAACAACATTCGAGGTCACAAAACAGTCATTATCAGCAACCTTCAACATCTTACGGGAGAGTGACTTCAAATCATAATTCATGGAACAACACGAACAAGTTAGCGCCCAAATCAACATTCAACGTCATTTCTGTTACTTGTCCATTATGTAGCAATGATCACGGATTATACAATTGCAAATAATTTCTTCAACTTTCGAACGAACAGAAACTTAAAACCACACGTGAGTTACGAGTATGTATCAACTGTTTATTTACACATCGTAACAATGATTGCACTTCAAACAAAACATGTCGGAAATGTTCGAAGAAACATAATACTCTTTTGCATGACGCGTTGAGCAAACCGGCGCCAACGCGGTCTAGCTTAACTGCTACCCAACAAGATAACAATAACATAAACAACAGTTCTCATGTGTCACAACTCCAGGAACAAAATCAATCTGTAGAGGTTTTGTTATCAACCGCGTTAATAAGAGTGAAAGCCGACGATGGCACTTATCATACTATGAGAGCTCTGGTTGATCAAGGCTCTCAAGTATCCTTGATAACAGAAAGGGCTGCGCAACTACTAAACATAAGGAGACAGAGGTGTAAAGGAACAGTCTTTGGCATTGGAGAGAGAGAAAGCAGTGGGAAGGGATTACTAACAAGTGATTGCAGCTCTATTCACAGCGAGTTCAGATTTCAGACGGAGGTCATAATTATGAATAACTTGATTGGAAATCTACCTAACCAAACATTTAAAAAGCCGGACTGGCCTTTTATAGAAAACATTTCTCTTGCGGATCCCGAGTTTTACGTCAGTCGCCCTGTCGACATCCTCTTTGGGGCTGATGTTTACTCATTTATTATACTGGGCGGGATCATTAAAGGAGAGGACTTGAGTCATCCTATCGTGCAACAAACAAAACTTGGGTGGTTACTGTGTGGAGGAGCTAAAACATATAGATGCAACGTTTTACTACATAACATTGACGAGATCAAAAAATTTTGGGAGGTTGAGGAAATTAACGAAACATTGAATTTATCAGTTGAAGATCAGAAATGTATCGATTTTTATTCGGAAACAACCAGAAGATCAAAAGATGGGCACTACGAAGTGAGACTACCATTTAAAGAAGACATGGGCAAATTGGGATCATCAAAACAATCTGCATTAGCTCAATTTCGAAGTCTGGAGAAGAAATTTCAAAAACAGCCTAAATTAGAAAACGATTATAAAACTTTTATGAAGGAATACGAAACAATGGGACATATGACACCGGCGAGCGGGAGTGACGATGACGCAACGCTTGAATATTATTTGCCACACCACGCCGTAGAGAATTTGAACTCTCTGACTACTAAGTGTAGAGTAGTTTTTAATGCATCTCATAAAACATCTTCAAATTATAGTTTAAATGAAATGCTACACACGGGACCCAATTTGCAAACAGATCTTCAGATGCTTCTCCTGAGCTGGAGACAGTATAGGTATGGATGGACGGCTGATATTTCCAAAATGTTTAGGATGATTGCTCTAAATCCTGAGGACAGGAAATTTCAAAAAATATTTTGGAGATATTCAACAGACGAACCTATTCAAACGTACGTCCTGACAACAGTTACATATGGAACGCGACCAGCTCCCTTTCTAGCCATGATGACTTTGCGGAGGTTGGCTGCAGATGAACGTAACAAGTACCCGGAGGCTGCGGAAGTAGTGGAGAAGGCGTTTTACATGGACGACCTAGTGCACGGGTCGGAAACAATAGAGTCTGGACAGAAACTAATAGCTGATCTTATTTCATTGATGCAGTCTGGCGGTTTTGATCTTAGAAAATGGTCATCTAACGAGGAGAAAATTCTACAGAACATAAAAACACAACACGACAAGTCGGGAGATAACATTTTCACTTTTAAAACGGACAATGTTTCCAAAACACTGGGTTTGTGCTGGGATTCATCTCAAGATAATTTTACCTTTCAATACAAACCTCCTCAATCAACATCAAAAATAACAAAACGAGTCCTACTATCGGAGATATCGAAGATATTTGACCCACTTGGCTGGATGGCACCTTTATCTACTAAGCTGAAGTTACTTTTTCAAAAACTATGGAAATATAATTTGAAATGGGATGATGAAGTACCGGAAGACTTGTGTATAGAATGGATGAGAATTAAAAATGATTTGCCGCACATTAATGAATACAAGATACCGAGATGGATTCAAGGTTATAAAAAGGACATAATAGAACTTCATGGATTTTCAGACGCCTCCATTGAAGCCTATGGATGCGTCGTATATGCAAGGGTCAAAGGTCAAACAAAATTAACATTGGTAGCTGCGAAAACAAAACTTTTACCTCATAAACGGGCGATAAGCTTGCCAAGATTGGAATTATTAGGTGCGCATTAGTAGATATTAATTGATGATTTTGAAACCGTTTCACACTTCCATTTTCGGTCATTTTATTCCCTCAATGGAAGTGTGAAACTGTTTCAAAGTCATCAATTAATAGCTGGGAATTACTTTACCTTTAGAGCTTATTTTCAATCGCTCAATGACGTGTTTTGAATCGTATAATAAAAGAGCACCTAAAAATCAACGTAACTTCACATATAACACTATATTTCGAAAGTCGCGTAAGAGATATTTGTGTAAAACTTACCAATTTTAATTTTCAACTCGATCCGCAACACATTACACCACTTTTAGAATTTTAACTCTAGCAAATTTACATGTAACACACATGTGACATGTTTCACTAGACACTCAGAAACACTGAGTTTTAGCAATATAAAATTGCTGAAACCTAAAAGATCTGACCATAGTGCATTATGCAATGGATAATCGCTTTACCAAGGCCGTTTGCTCATGCTGGTGATCTAATTCGTGGGCACCTTTAATAAATATAATAGCAAAGTTGTAACTTTTCATTTTGTTAAGATACAGCAAAGGTGACAGTCAAGTTAATTAAATTGTCTAATTATGAAATTTATAAAACAAAAAGAATCCTTAAACTTACAATGTATTTGCCCTACTATGCTGACGAATGGGGTTAAGCGACATGGCAACTTGTTGCCAAATACAATACGTTGCATTGTATGCGGACCATCAAGTTGTGGAAAGACAAATTTAGTGATAAGCTTATTATTGCATGAAAATGGTCTACGATTTCGTAATCTGTACGTATATTCAAAATCTTTATACCAACCAAAATACTTATTTCTAGAAAAAGTATTAAATATGGTGCCAGGTGTATCGTTTAAAAAATATAGTCATAATACTGAAGTGTTGAATCCGCAAGAAGCTGATCCAAACTCTATTATAATATTTGACGATGTTGCCTGTGAAAATCAAAATAATATACGGGATTATTTCGCTATGGGACGTCATAAGAATATTGACTGTTTTTATCTTAATCAAACTTATACCAATATACCGAAGCAACTCGTGAGAGATAATGCAAACCTTATTGTATTATTCAAACAGGATGATGTCAATTTAAAACACGTTTATGAAGAACACGTGCGTTCTGATATGTCATGGTATCAATTCCGTGAATTGTGTTCAACAGTATGGAAAGAACTGTATGGTTATGTTGTAATAAATAAGGATTGTGAGCGAAATAAAGGATGTTACAGGATGAAATTTGATACATTTATAGTTATAGATTAGCATTAAAAAGAAACTGTCATTATGATAACAACTCACTTTATGTGAGATTCTGAACAAGAACGGATCATAAAATGGAGAAAAAAATAAAAAAACAAATCGTGAAATCCGCAGCTGCTGTAAAAAGAAAGGTGGGTTTGATAAGAGATACAAAAAACGCGAGCAACATGGCTTTAGAAACAATATTCAAACCTATCGTTGATCCACTTAATCAACTGTCAAGTAAAAACATTAGAAAATATGACGAAGAAAAAGAGGAGAATTATATACCCGAAACAAAAATAAGGAAGTTAAGTGAAAATGAAGAATCATTTTTTACTAAAGAAGACTTAGATGAACCATTTGACGAGGAAGAACACGATGAAGAAAACTATGATTCTCATGAACACAATTCTAACAAAACCCTTACTGTATCACCCTCTGAACACAACCTAAGTGATGAGTCCTTCAAATCTGTTCGCTCATCACCGACCTCTAAAGATCAAACACATCATGATGATATGTCTTGGTCATCCGAAGCACTAAATGATATTCCTTTTGGTATCAGACATGATCGCGGAAAAGTCTTGCTAGGCAACATACGTATCTTCGACCAAGATGTAACATGGAAAATAGGAACTCGTATTATTAAAAAGACACCGGGTTTAAAAGAATTACTTTTCAAGAAAATACCAAACATGGATTTAATTACAGATGAAGATTTACAATATTACAAATTGTTGTTATTGGAAACCAATGCTCATCGACGTAACTACGATCCTAAGAAGCCTATTAATAGTAATAAAGGTTTTAAATACACGAACATCATTAAACCTCTATTTAAATTTACTAGAACTGTAACCACTAGTACTGAGAGTCTTTCAAAGGGGTCAGGTATGAAGCTGTTGAAAAATCTTAAAAAAAATACTGATTTGGTTTATTGGAATGATCCTAATGAGTTAGTAGAACGACTAAAATTATTGTTAGGGTCACGGGCAGCTGGCAACACAGGATTAGATAACGAAATTATTGAAATTATAACAGAATTACAAGAAGCTGGGATAGTGAATGTACAACTTAAAGAGCATTCACTGGGAAAATTAAGTAGTATTATATCTTAGTAGTATCGAGAGAATTTAGGAATATATAAAGAGCATACATTAAGAGATTTGAGCAGTTTACATATAATATTCGCTCTATATACTTATATTATATTGCAATGAATATAGACAAATTCGGTCACCACGTTCATAAGCGTTTAAGAGTTTCTAAATATTTTGACTCTCTAAACGACCTATTAACCAAATCGGAAACAGGAGATTACAATCTAAAACTAACAAGATTAAAGGGATTGTTACATCCAAAGGAAGATAACGACGCGGTTAACAAAGCCTATTTGGATAAAGAAATTCAAGATTTAAGAGCTGAATTAAAACAAATACAAACAAATGTAAAAAATTATCTTAGTGGTTTAGAAAAAGCTGTTTCGTCTAATATAAGTTCCACATACTATACAAAAACTGATATAGATTCAATGATGTCAAGGTTAAATAAAAATGAGTAAACGGAATATAGTTGACGAGCTCCATAGATCAGCGAGAAGGAATTTTCCACGTCGTTGTACAATTATAAAAGGAATGGATGATTTGTGGCAAGCTGATCTTATAGACTTACAAAAATATGCACAGTTTAATAAAGGATACAAATACATATTGGTTGTTATTGACGCTTTATCGAAATATGTTTGGGTGAATCCTCTTAAAGCCAAAACAAAGGACTGTGTTACAGATGCAATGCGACATATATTGACTGAATCAACTCGAAAACCAAGCAATTTGCAAACAGATTTAGGTAAAGAGTTTTACAATGAACATTTTCAAAGATTGATGGGCAAATATAAAATAAACCATTATTCCACTTATTCTGTAAAAAAAGCATCGATAGTTGAGCGAGTAATAAGAACATTAAAAAGTCATCTATACAAATTATTTAGTCTTTATGGACAGTATCAATGGTTAGGCAGTAATTTGAAATCCGTTGTTCAACGTTATAACAGGACACCCCATAGCATAACAAAGTTTAAACCAATAGACGTTAATAAGTATAATGAGACTTTAGTCAAGGCTAATATAAATAAAACTAAAAAACAACATATCACGAAATCCCTGTTTCATGTTGGTGATCATGTTCGAATTAGTAAGTATAAAGGAGATTTTAGTAAAGGTTACACCCCTAACTGGTCAACGGAAATATTTACTGTTAAAAAAGTAACTTGTACCAAACCACCTACTTATCAAATAGAAGACAAACATAAGCAACTAATTTTGGGAACATTTTACGGTTATGAATTACAGAAGACTAAGTTTCCTGATCTTTATCTCATTGAAAAAGTTATAAAAAGAAAAGGAACTAAATTGTTTGTAAAATGGTTAGGACTAAGTGATTCCGAAAACAGTTGGGTCGACAAAAGTGCGCTGTTGCAGTAATATAAGTCAAGTATCGGAAGGTTAAACATCAGTTTCGGCTTATTCATGAAGAAAGGAAGTGGTATTATTAACAGTTTAATTGATAAGTTACCGTTTGAACTACATTTACCCGGATATCAGTTTTGCGGTCCAGGAACCAAATTACAGAAAAGGTTATTAAGAGGTGACCGAGGTATTAACGATTTAGATAGGGCGTGCATGTATCACGATATTGCGTATAATAACAGTGATATTAACATTCGACATAACGCTGATTTAGAACTTTTAAACATGGCAAAACAAAGGTTAAAATCCAAAAATGCAGGTAAAAGAGAAAAAATTGCCTCATGGATTGTAAAAAATGCTATGAAAGCAAAACTAAAAGCAGGCGCAGGAGCGCAATCATTTATGAAAATTGTGAAAAAAATACAGTCTGGTTTGAAAAAAATTAAACGTAAAGACAAAAACACTGCTATTAAATATGCTTATGCAGCTGCAAAGAAAATATTTACAAACAAAAGTGGTATGCGCTTACCACGCTATATACCTATTCCTAAGTGTGGTGGATTTTTGCCTTTGATTCCCATCTTTGCTGGATTATCGGCTCTCGGTTCACTAGCTGGTGGAGCTGCAGGTATAGCAAAAGCTGTAAATGATTACAAAGTGGCTAAACAGAATCTTCAAGAGTCTGCACGACACAACAAAACAATGGAAGCAGTTGCTCTTGGAAAAGGATTATACATCAAGCATAGTAAAAAAGGAGCGGGATTATATCTTAAAAATTCAAAAAACTAATGAAATGGCTACCCAAACGACCACTTACTAATTTCGATTTATTAGAGTATGCTAACGATATACCTTATTTTCGTGGTGTGTTTATGAGAGATTCTTTACCTACGAAACCAAGAAAAATAGAGTGCGCAATACTCAACCTTGATAGTTGTAATAACCCTGGAACTCACTGGGTAGCCTACGCGAAGCTTGATAATTATTCTGAATATTTTGATAGTTTTGGCAATCTAAAACCACCATTAGAGTTAATAAAATATTTGAAAAATACACCCATTAAATATAATTACATTCAACATCAGAACTTCGGATCCACGAACTGTGGACATCATTGCTTGAATTTTTTAATAAATTTTTGGAAAAATGTATTTAAGTGAATAAAAAAAATTTTTTTTTTAGTACAAACATGTCTTTCACTGTGTCAATAACTGGGGTGGGAAGCTCCTTGACAACAAACTATTCACCAACTCTAGAATTACTTGGAGATTATGAATGTGGTCTTTTATACTTTTCTACTTTTAATTCGATTCCCAACATAGACGAGAGAAATAATAAATTATATTATGGAAATGAAGTTATCGAGATTCCAGAAGGGTCTTATGAACTTCAAGATATACAAGATTTTTTAAGTAGTAATATTACAAATGCTTCCTTTAAACTTACTTGTAATAACAATACACTGAAAACTAATATTTTCTGTTCCAAAGATATTTATTTTGAAAAACGTGATTCAATTGGTAGAATCTTAGGATTCGGAAAAGAGACTGTTAAAGCTAATAAAAGTACTGAATCTCGTTATCCTGTCAGCATTATATCTACTACTCTCGTGCGCATCGAATGTGACGTAGTGAGCGGATCTTTTGTAAACGGAAAACCTAGTCACATAATTCATGAATTTGTGCCTAACGTACCACCTGGTTATCGCATTATTGAAATTCCCAAGAATATAATATATTTCCCAATCAACTAAAATTCGATTACTGATCTGAATATCAGATTGCTAGACGCTGAAAACAATCAAATCAATTTACGCGGTGAGGAGGTTCAGCTGTATTTACATTTCAGAAGAAAATGATTAATTTTAATAAAAACCCTATTCCATCCTCTCTTCAAGTTAGTTTCAAGAAAACATCTCAGAAAAGAAGACCTCTCCATTCTTCACAGACGAAGCTTTCAAAAACTAACCAAGAATATTTGAAATTGGTAGGATTATTAAAATGAATATTTTAAATATATCTCAACCAACAGCCTACGACAACAGCGTGGAAAGTTTCGAATTTCATTCATACAAGCCGTACGTGACAAGTTTCAACAAGAATGATGAAATCCGAATCCCTATTAACCAACAAGACTTGAACATATTACCCTCTCTCAGCACATTGTACATTGAAGGTAAAGCAAACGTATACAATAGTAAAACAAAAGAAGTACTTTCAAGTGTTAGCTTTGTCAACAATCCTGCATTATTTTTATTTCAAGATATTCGGTATGAATTAAATGGAGTTGAAATAGATAGAATAAAAAATGCTGGTATTACTACAACCATAAAATCATATCTTTCCTTAAATGAAAATGAATCAAAATCTGCAAAAGTATGGGGGTGGTCTCCTACTGGTACAACTAATGTTCATGACGGTTCATTCTCTGCTTCAATACCATTAAACAGAATATTAGGCTTCGCGGAAGATTACGAAAAAATCATAATAAATTGCAAACATGAGTTAGTGTTACTAAGAAGCAACAGTAACCTTAATGCATTAATATTAAATAATGAAGAAATTGTTGATGATATAGTTATTAATAAAATAGTTTGGCGAGTTCCACACGTCAAAGTATCTGATCGTGAAAGAATTAATTTATTGAAAAATCTGGAAAAAGATCGTGCTATTACATTAGCTTTCCGGAATTGGGATCTCTATGAATACCCATTACTCCCCAGAACTCGTAAACACACTTGGGCAATTAAAACTACATCGCAAACTGAGAAACCACGGTTTGTTATTATTGGGTTCCAAACCAATCGTAAACATCAACCACAAACGTCAATGGCAGAATTCGATCACTGTAATATTCGTGATATAAAAGTTTTTTTAAATTCATCGTATTACCCCTATGAAGGATTGAACATAAGTTTCTCAGAAAATAAGTTTTCTTTATTATACGAACAATATGCAAGATTTCAGCAGTCTTATTATGGACGTCGAGCAGAACCTTTGTTGAGCTTAAAAGAATTCAAAGACGTTTCTCCATTATTTGTTATCGACTGTTCCTGTCAGCAGGAAACATTGAAGGGCTCTATAGACGTGAGAGTAGAAATTGAAGCTGACCAAGAAATACCTGATCAGACAGCAGCATATTGCTTGATATTAAACGATTGCATATTTGAATACAAGCCTTTGAGCAACATTGTTAAAAAGATATCATGAATAAAAACACAATTGTCGTAGATCTACAAGGTTTCAAAAACCCTAGCAATGAATTCATTGTAAAGGAATTTGCAATAGCTACTGAAGAGCATACTCATATATTTTTAATAAAACCGCCTTATGCTTTCTCCCAACTTACCCCTGAAGAAAGGAAACGTGTTCGGTGGATCGAAAAAAATCTCGGATATCGATGGGGCTCTGGATTTGTCGATTACAAAGAATTTCATAGGATTATAAAACCTTATTTAAATGGACGAAAAATTATTGTGAAAGGTGAAGAAAAAGTGTTGTGGGTTCAGCAGTTATGTGACCACCAAAATATTGAAGATATTACAAATAAAAATATTCCAAATTTAAAAGAGCTTCAAGCTAAGTATTGTAAAGGATCTTTTTCATTAAATTGTTTTTTTCATCTAAGACAATGTGCACTAAAAAATGTTTTATGTATAAAGAAATGGTTGATGGAAAATAAAATAATGTTATAACTATAAGATTTTTTTTGTATAGTTGATAGAAAATAGAATATTTTTTGTAAATATAGTTCATGGTTATGGATAATAATAAAACAAGAAAATATATACCATCTTTTATTTATTACTCAATTAATTCTACAAATACATTATATCATTTATATTAAAATATGTTTATATAACTATTACTAGATCAAAGACATACTTAATCTTAATTATCACAAAAAAATTATATACTATCTTTTATTTATTACTTAATTAAATACAATCATTTTTATTAATATAAATAAGTATATACACACATATATTAAAATTAACTAAGTTTATTTACAGCATAAGTACTTAATCAAAATTATCACTACTAAGTTTTTTACTTATCTTACTAATTACGTTTTCAGTCAATTCCAATATTTCATCAAATGAGTCACTGATCACATATTGCGCACTTAACACCACACTATCATCGTCTTGGCGTTGAGTTGGAGAACTTGGAGGAGACAAAGCACTGTATGTTGGGACGCGCTCACGCTCGTTCTCTAGATCCAAGATCTGAATTTTAATCACCCGGATGCCCTTTCGCGCCTTTTTAATTACATAAGACGATGATGCAAGTTCCTTGCTTCTCTTCAACGCAGCCTCCTTCTTATCTTCGATTTTCTTAAGTTCTGCAGCTCGATCTCTCAGCACATGAATGAACTGTAAGTCTTCTGTAAGACCTTCGTTGGGATCTTGAGCGTATTGAGAGCACAATATGCAAGTTTCTTGTGAGTCCAACATGATCTGTAAAGAACAAAACATACATTTAATAATAAGTAACACATATAATATTTAGACATTAAGTGATATTAAAGAAAAAATATGTCTACTTACATTAAGTTATAAACCGCAGTGGGTTTGAATCGGTTTAGCAGACGATGATATATCGCAGATTGGCTGTTCAATAACAACTGAAAGACGATTATAAACAGCACGAGTCTTTTATATAATAATATACATTATGATTGTATTGCAAAACTCGACGTTCTTCGCAAACCAAATAAGAATAGACATGTTCATCTCCACTAGCCAGGTGTTAAGTTCGAATAGCTATCATATTTCATACATGATTCCTTCCTAAAATATATACTTATAATTATACCTTTAGTATTGTTGAATATATAACATATACCATAAACTAAAAATAAAATAGCTAAATACAATAATCTCTTTACATTATTTTTTCAAACATCGCGCAAAACGTAAATTGAAAAAAAAAAAAGCTACCTCACATATATAAGGTCTAACAAAATATACTGAAACTATTTTAAGAGTGATTTCAGCCCGTAATACTGAACAACTTTTCCCAAGGAACATATGTCGAAAAATGAAAAATAATTTTTGGCTTTTCATACAAACTTGGATCGCTAATCAGTCAACTTGTATGGGTGGGCAAAAATTACTTTTCATATTTCGATACATGTTCCTTCAAGAAAGTTGTTCAGTATCATGGCCTCAATTCACCCGTCAAATAGTTTCAGCATGTTTGGTTAGACCTTATATACGAGTAATTCTTTTTTTACTAGGCACCTATACCTATGTTTTACCCTCATTATAAAGCTTATATACTGCAGAATATAAATACATAAGGTGTTAATACTTTACGACTTCCAAATATTCATTACAGATTTTTCAATTCGCACGAACAAATTTTTTCCACACCGGCTGCTTTAGGCGCCAACAAAAAATAATATAAACATCATAAATCTCTCCATTATGCTTAAGTCGCTAGTTTGGTTCAATAGCTTCTCAGAATTGTCGCGGCAGCAATCCTAAATGTAAACATCTGGTCTCAGTTATAAAAACAATGTGATAAGGCGTGAGCGCGCCGAAACGTTGTTCATATTGTGTGTTTGTTTGTTTGTTACCTCTTTACGCTTAAACTACTGAACCGATTTTGATGAAATTTGGTATGAATATAGTTTGAGACTGGGGAAGGACATAGGGTACTCTTAATCTTGAAATTCCCACGGGGAGCGAAGCCCGCGGGCACAGCTAGTATTATAAATACGAAAGTGAGTTTGTATATTTGTTTTTTACCTCTTCACGCTTCAACCACAGAACCGTTTTGGATGAAATGTGGTATGGATATAGTTTAAGACCCAGAGAAGGACATAGGATAGTTTTTATTCCGGAATTCCCACGGGGAGTGAAGCCCATGGGCATAGCTTGTAAAATTGTATTTTGAACGCCTGCTTATTTTAAATACTGTCTATCACGCACGCTGAATACATTTAGTAGTATTTATTTTATATTTTAAAAGTAGCATATGAAAAAAAAAAAACAACTAAATATAGTATAGTAGGTGTTTATTATAAATCATAATTAAAAAAGACAATATACAATATAATATCTTTAGCATATTGCAGATACACAAGTTTATTTTTGATTACAGTAAATCATATTTTAGTCGTCTTCATCGACTATTCGTCATACAAAAGAGTAACAATAACAATATATCTATTTTAAAACCTACTTAATTGATGACCCCAAATAAGGTATCAACTAAATATGGTACTATAGATTTTTATTATAAATCATAAAGAATATGTATAGACAATATACAAAATAAAATCTTCAGCATCTTGCTGATACACAAGTTTACCTTAAATTATAGTTAAACATTTTTTTATTCATTTCCATCGACCATTCGTCATACAAAAGCGTTAACGTTTTATTTTAAAACCAACTTGATTGATGACCCCAAGATAAGGTATCAATTTTATTTTTTTGTATTATGCGTTTATCATCGCTAGCAGAGAGTGCAACTTTTTCTACTGACTGTGTGAAAAGTTCATGTTTAAGAGATTTAAATAAAATATTTCTTTTCTTCAGAGATGTATTATACATCAAAACATCATTATAATCTTTTATATTTAAGCTTTTTATTTCAGATTTTTTGACACCTTTAGCTTTTTTTATTTCCTTTTCTTTTGTTTTAATACAATATAGCTTTGACCTAAGACCTACAAATTCCAAAAGCAGATCTCCTCCGAATTCATCTTTAAAGAGCCCAGGTATTTTTTTATTTTGACATAAGATTCCATACTGATTGTTATTTTTATAATTACTCGTGTCAAAGTATGATTGAAAAAAACATTTAATATCTTTGTATACGTCCTTTGTCTCAATAGAATATAAAAAACTATCAGTGTCTGTATAACAAAGCTTTAAACTTTTCCCATAGAATGGTTTCATAATAGAATAGTGAAAATCATACATATGGTGTTTAGACATTTCCAATACTGTAAACCCTATGTAAATAGGCTTATCTAAGATAACTGACTCGGGTCTCATTTGTACAGCTACAAAATTTTCAGAAAATATAGTACAGCTATGAAAATTTGGTTTTGATATTAGTTGTTCAGCTGAGTAAGTTTTATTTGTTTTGTTTCTTGTATCAGTCCATCGATTTACTAAATGAATATTAACCCTTTTCTCAGAATCTTCTAGTGTTTTTCCAAAAACACTATTATTTAATAATTTAAAAAAGTCCTGTTCAAATGTTGACTTAGCCTTTTGACGTAATTTTGTGTTCAAATCAATATACTGTTTTAAAAATGGATGTTGTTTAAATTTTATTACTCTGTGAATTTTCTTTAATATCAATCCATATCGTACACATGTTTTTAAATGAACATAATGAATTACATAATAAAATTTATCGTATAAATTAGGAATTAACTTTGGAGATTTAGATGCTAGTGGTGTAAATTTTTGTGGGCAAAATGGTAGGTCATTGTGAGCATCGTGGAGATGTTCAGGATATTCCAAATCAACTTCCAAGATATAACCATATTGTGAGTCATCGGGTACACTAAGAATATTAAGTTCATTAATTTCAGATTGGTTCATTAACGTAAAATCTGAATAGGGTAAATAAGAGCACATAGCATAACCATACAAATTATTACAATCTATATACAGCAAATAGTTATCGGGTAAGGATGAATTATAATTATCCAAATATTGATTATTTGCTTTTGCATATCTGGTAGAGCACAAACAGATTCCTCCACGAATACCCTGTTGTATCATGCGTATAATTTCTAGGTCGTTTATAAGTTGAAGTTTTACTTTAGTTATCAATAACATTGCATCAAAACTTAAAGACGGTGCTGTTAGATAAAATGCTGGGTCTAATTTATAATTTGTTTTACAAGTTATACGGAAATTTTGAAAAACATCTGCCAGTAAAATTACGTCTGTTTTTAGGTATAAGTCCGTGTATTCACCGAGATCTTTTAAACAAAATGTTTTCCAAACTTGATTTGCATGACGATAATCAGACTCTGAAACAGAGTCGTTAGTTAAATGGCTATAGAAACAATCTCGCGATGGTAAACTAAGTTCTTTATACGAATTCCAACTAGTCATATATTCGTATGGGTACACACCTTTTCGTCTTACTAGATCAAAATGCTTTTTCTCTGGAAAAAAAATTGATAGGTGCTTAAAGTCACTTTCGTTTAAGTTTGCAGCAAGTTTTTCTAAACTAGTACCTAAAAATTTAAATGAATCCACAAACCGCACCGGTATATATTCCTGATAACCTGTATTAAAAAATTTTGTAAATGATATGTAGTTTTCCTTGTTTTTCGCAATTACCTTTAAGTTGCCTTGCATTTCACCTAACTCTCGAATAAATAAGTGACTATCGTATCCGGACAAATTATGAAAAAATACTGGAACAAATTTTGGTAACTGATATTTAAGGTTACAGTAAGAATGAGCCGCTCCACGGTATGTTCCTGTTAGGTGACAATGATCTTTTACTTTGTCATCAAGTAACAATTTTTCGCAGAGAAAACAAAATTTTGATGTATTAAAATTTTCTTGCTCATCTGGTGTTAATGAAGACATAGGGATTGGAGTTTTCAAAATCTTGTATATTTGTTTTACGTCTTTACCAAGAAATTTCAGAAATTTTTCGATACAATCTTTCCCACGATAAGACACATATTTATTGAGAGAGCTATTAAAAGAACAGACGATATAATAGCCAAATGCTGCTGGTACATGTTTCTGCATAATAGATGTACATTTCGAGTCATGATTTTTTGATTCGGGTTCAACTAATAAAGATTCAAAATCAGCGTATATAACAAATGGCATATCTTGCATTCTTTCGAAATTATTAAATTGAATTACAGTTCCTGGTTCAGGTAAAACTGTTCGAACCCCACCACAAATATGGTCATCAAATTTTTGTTTTATATTAAAAAATATCATGCACTCATCACAAAAATATATTTTTCCGGCATGTTTTGTTAACTGAGGTCTCAGTAATTTACTCAAATTTTTTATGAGGCAATAATGACGAAATTCACCTTTTTCTAATAGTAACAAATTGACATGATGTTTTCTTTTATGGTTAGTTTTGTATAAAGGACCCACAATTGTTGACTTTTTTCCAAGACCGTATACATTGACGCTAATTAGATGATTATTTTTTTCAAAGATTTTGATGTCCGAGAAACCAACGGGAAACGTCATATTTTTGATATTAAGTTTATTTTCAAATCTGGGATAAGAAGATATTCTATGTGGATTGTTGACAGCTGGAAATAATGCAGCCATTATACACCACAAAAAACAAAACTCATCATTATTTTGTACATTGACACAGGCGCGTTTTAATTTTATAGATTTCGGTAATTCAATAAATCTAGCACCTCTCAAAGGATTGTACTTATTGATGTTTACTTCTAAGTACAAATTGCGTAGAAATGTCCAGCCGCTGTCCCTTTCTTGAAATTCATCTATTTTATTAATAATAGTACAAACGACTTTGGAAAAAATTTCGTTAAAATTATAATAGTTATGTAATATAAAGTTTTCAGTAGAAAATGATTTTATATCGTTGTTTAATGTTGAAGGTAGATTAAATTCGGCAAACAACTCAAAGTTAACTTTGATTGAATTATATGTAGCGCGTCTTGCGGCTAATAGATGTTTTACACGAGATCTTAAACCTTGTAAGAATTCCATTGGTAGCGTTACTGCATGGTCATCTCCATCTGTGACCATAGGCAGCACTCTGTATGAAGCAATTCTATTTCTGAACGCCCCACCTATATTTTGAATATCATTACTAATATCGATAGAATAATTGTTTTTATGTATATTACTTCTAAGATGACTTGAGAAAGCGCGACTCTTTACTGATAAATCGCAAACAGTGCAGTAGACTGTTTTATTAGTCATATTTACAGTAAATATGCAATAAATTTACTAATATAATAGGTAGGTATGAGTGAAGAGTAAAATAATTATTTAACTCATAAATATAAGTTTATTTTATAGTTTAATTCAAAATACAATTGTAACTTTATATTACATAAATTTTAGATTATTGTAGATTAGATTTAAATAAATCGAATGGTTGATGGAAAGAGAGTTAATATGCGGTAATTGAATAACATAGAACATTTGTTATTAAGAAAAAAACAATTATAGTATTAATGTAAAAAAGACAAAACTTGTCAAATTATAAAAAATTGCTATCATATGTAAAGTCCGTTTTGCACTTTTTAAGAAATCTTTTAGTGAGCGCAAAACTTACTTAAGTTAAAAAAAGTATTAATCAAAGTTATAAAAAGAACTAAAATTCCTTATTAGAAAAAATGCCTTCAGCTGTAAAGTGCGCTTTGCACTTTTTAAGAAATGTTTTAGGAAGCGCAAAACTTACTTTTGTTATTAAAACTATTAAACAGGTAATAAAAATTTTAAATTTTCTTTTTAAGAAAAACTTTGCCTTCAGCTGTAAAGTGCGCTTTGCACTTTTTCAAAAAACCTTTTAGTGAGCGCAACTCAGGAGCGTCATCGTCTGCTCTAAACTTTAACAGTAAGACAGCGTGCTCCCACCTATCTTTTGGATCAACGAGAGCTATATCCGCGGCGTTGTATACCTTCACCTCTACGAATACATCGCCGTCTAAGTTGGCTGTACGCCTCACGACACCGTCCGCCACTCGTCGTGTTAGAACGGACTGCAGGGTCTGCGGGCTCTTGACAGTCTTATCGTAGACTTCGTCTTCGGTATCGCTGTCATGCCAACCGGTCTTACTAGGCGCTGCGGATTTTTTCGGTTGCTGTCTTGGCTTCGCTGGCTTGGATCTGCATAGTAGAGAAAAAAAGTTGATTTATTTAGCTGAAGTAATAATTCTTCTATAAAACTTTAGTGATTAGGTGTAATGAATTAAGTGTGTAACATAATTATCAATACAGGAGTATGAAGTATTACAAAATAATGTGAACAGACAGAAACAAAAAGTAGAAAACTATGTATACTCGTTTTAAATCTAAGGTAATTTAAGTAATATTATAAAACTTACTTTTTAGGTAAGACTTCTTCGTCTGAGTCGATTATGTCCTCCACTAACTGCTGTCGCTTTTTCGACTGCTTACTGGCAGCGGGGCTTGATCTGCAATCAATACATTAAATATAAGAAAAGCATTGAAAATATAAACACTATGTTGATTATCACTATTCTAAAATCCTTTCAGGCACTTTAAAATTAGATAATGTTTAAAATAGTGTTTTAAGTAGTTTTAGTATATTTTATTATGTAATTTAAAATTAGATTTATATAGTATTATGATTTCGTTTTCATAATAATTAATTGATTCAAATAATGAATGTTTAAAATTAATATTTACCTTACTCTAGAAGTTGATGGCTCTTCGTCAGAGTCGAAAAGTGGGTCCCGCACTTGTTTTTTCGCTCCCTTAGTAGGACGCTTCTTGATGTAATCAGACTCCGACCTGAAATTAATGATATTATTAAAGTCAAAGTCAAAATGCGAGTCTGACTTACACGACAAATAAAGTGTGGATAAATCAATATGTTGCAATCTCGTTATCTTATATTTAAAAAATCAATATAACGAATATAAACTTACGAACATTATAGTTCTCGCGTAGATTCTCGTCTTGAAAGACTGGCTAGCAGCTGGATCGGCGTTGCTGGTTGGCAACAGGCAGGGAGACGTCGTAGAGTCACACACACACACACACTAGTGCTTCAGTAGACTGTGTCTAAGTTGGCACTCGTCGAAATTAATTGGGTGAAAAACCACCCTACAAGATTATATATACAGCGTTTTAGCCGAATCATGAATATTTTTACAGATATTGTAAACCTTTAGGTGTGCCGAAGAAATTTCCGATTCACATATAAAAATTAGCAATAATAATACATGACTTAAGCCAAACGGTGTACAAAGTCTGAGTTTTGATAGCATAGGTAAGCACTTTATTTTAGTCGAATTTATTAAAGCAGAACTCGAAAACAAAAGTTTCATGTTGCAAACTTCCTTTGAAATACGATCATCAAAAAAGGCCGCCTATGTCAATAGCTAATTAACCAACTAACAAAAGAGGGTTAAACAACAGAAAACAGGAACTGTATCAGACCTTCATCCCTTACGGTAGGCAGAGCCTATGGCATTAAGACCAAAGGCTACGTTTAGCATATATTGGTGGTGCATAGGTGGAAAATAGAACCAAATAATGATGGGTTGCTAACCACATCAGCTATTAACATAGTTCGTCAGAATTTTCCTCAAGCGACTTTTACAATCTGCACGGGAGGAGAAGCTGCAAAGGGTAAAAATTGTATGTAAAGGTGCGATCACATTAGGTGTTGTTTAAAATGACTTGTGTTCGTACTACTAAACATCTTTTTGCAATCAACATGTAGTGATATAGGTTAAACTAGAAATCATATCTTGTATAGGTATTATGCAAATAAAAAACATTTTCTACAAATTGCGAATCAAAGATATAAATTTTAGACATGGAGAATTAAATTTGCTAAAGGTATTTTAATTCACAAGTTATAGAAAAGAGATTTTGAAATTTAAATGGAGAGGAAAGAAAAAAAATATTTTGTACTACCTACTTATACTTTATATATTTGCACTTGGTCGCAACTATCCTTTACAACTGTTTTGTAAGCTTAGGCAGTGCCGGTTTTAGCCCTACCAGCGCCCTGGGCGAAATTTCTAAGGTGCCCCCACCTAAATGTAATGCAAACCCATTCGAAACAAGATTTACGTTTTAAAAACTAATACCTGATTACGGAAGCCATTTACAGCTAACAATGTATATATTTTTGAAATGTTCTAATTAAGACCTTCCATTTGATATACATCTCGAAACAAAACAAAAAAAATTATGCCCCGCAATTATTGTATGAAGAATGCTTTATATACATTTATTGAATACAAATTGTAAACTTTGTCACCCGGACAATAAAGTAGAATCGATTGACATCTCATTTGTCAAAAGTGGATAAGCGGTATGGATGCTAAGGTGAAAAACACATAGATATCCACAATAAAATGAATATACGTAATGAAATAGTTGTTTATAAAAAGTAAGTAGGCCTCGATCAATTAGCGAGGGGATATACATGAGCAGTCATGGCCCCCTTTATACCGGCGCCCTGGTTGGTCGCCTAAAACCGCAACTGAGCTGAGGTAAGCATAACACGCTATGACATGTACGCTCGTGGTATATTTCCGTGGGAACGAATAATGCAGATTATACAATTTTGTCGTAGTGATTTCAAGATATTAGAATCGATAAAATTACATGCAAAATAATTTATATTACAACTAAACTTTTTTTTTTCAAGTGGAAAGGTTTTGATTATAACCATAAGTATATTTAATATGAAACGGGTGTTACCACAAAATAATTACCCTTAAGATATATTTATTGTATTCTGTATAAACGTTACATATACGAGTATTTATTTAATAATTCATTTTGATAGTGACTACAAGAAATAAATAACTGGTTACAGTTCCCGTAATTATTAGCAAATTTATTAATGAGATTGTTAATGTAATCAATTAATTGCGATTGAAGAATATCTTAACATAATTATTCAAAACTTTTATCGATAGTTGATCGATGTCTCCTTCACAACGTGCGTTCGCAACCCTATTAATTTACCTACCAATGCATTTCAACTTGGACCGTTGCATTGTGAAGTTATGAGTAAAATGTAATATAAATTTACTGAATTTCTAAATGGATCCCATATGCTTTGTGATAGGATTTATCGTGGTCCAGGATGCCAACAATCGAACTTGGTGTGGCACGAGCAAACGGCCTAGAAACATCGAAAAGTTCTCAGCATGGTCTCGGTGGGTATTTTTTACCAATGTCTTAACGGGTGACAGTGCTCTCGTATTTACTGGGTGCCAATAGCCAATGGGTCACCGGCACGACCAATCGGGCCAGTAATGAGAAAACTCGATCCCAAGGCGTCCCGATGACCTTGCGACAGACTATTCATTCTAGGTGTCCACCAATTAGACCACCGGCATGAGCAAACGGCCTTGGTAAAGCGATTATCCATTGCATTATGCACTATGGTCAGATCTTTTAGGTTTCAGCAATTTTATATTGCTAAAACTCAGTGTTTGGGAGTGTCTAGTGAAATATGTCAAATGTCTGTGTTTAACTGAAACAAGCAGTGTTACATGTGAATTTGTCAGAGTTAAAATTCTAAAGTGGTGTAATGTGTTGCGGATCGAGTTGAAAATTAATATTGGTAAGTTTTACACAAATATCTCTTACGCGACTTTCGAAATATAGTGTTATATGTGAATTTACGTTGATTTTTGGGTGCTCTTTTATTATACGATTCAAAACACATCATTGAGCGATTGAAAATAAGCTCTAAAGGTAAAGTAATTCCCAGATATTAAATGGTGACTTTTGAAACCCAGTTTTATACGCCATTGAGGGAATAAAATGACCGAAAATGGCGTGTAAAACTGAGTTTTGAAGTCACCATTTAATAACTACTCGCATTTATTATCAAAATCAATACATCAATACATATAATAAAATTGTAACCGATCGCTGTCTGTACATGGAAGATAAATGAGTAAAAATATTTTTGGGGGCTTTTACCAACGCAATAGAACACAAAACAATGATTTTTAGAATTTTTGTCTGTTTGTCTGTTTGTCGGTTTGTCTGTTTGTCTGTGCGTTTGTGCACGCTAATCTGAGAAACGGGTGAACTGATTCGTTTGCGGTTTTCACTGAAATATTATGATAAGCTTCACTTAAAATTTAGTGTTTGTTTCATTTAAATCCGTTCATAAATAAAAAAGTTATATCAATTTTAACACTAGAGTGCACGCGCCCCATTTCTTTGCAAGTATGCTCGCGCGCTCTACTATAGTAGAACACTTTAAAATTGAAAAAAAATCAATAATATGGCAATTTTGAATAAAAATAAGCATTTTTACTAAAGAAGATTTATTTTAGAAAATTAAAGTTACAAAATTTTTGTTTACATTGTTAAATTTACTTAATTAGGAACATTTTTAAGAGATCACATAAAAAGTTACATATTTGGCAAGTTACAAATCAAAACACATATTTTTTTTAGATTTCTGATATTTTTTTAAATTGAATCACTGTTTTCGTTGCATTCAATGCCCAATGTTTGAGTTGGAGGTGATTTATTCCATCGTGTTCCATTTTTTGATATAAAAAAGTTGCCACTCACCTCTGTACGCTCAACTTGCCTCAATTGAGAGAGAAGAATATCATCTTTTGACGACGACTGCTCAGACTGTGTGGTATTAGTCACGTGGTCTTGAGCCATCTCCTCATCTTGCACCTGACTTCTGCCCTCTTGACTAATTGGTTCTGACACTATGCCAGCATTACCATCGTCATCGCTTTCAATAATTTCCTCATCATCTTCAATTTCCTCTTCCAGCCATTTTGATACACGACGTTCCCATTCTGAGGCCATAATGATAAATTTTGGTGGTAAAAAAAAACAAAGTACAAAATAAAATATAATGCATAAAAAAAAATGTTATAAAACACTAAAGAAAAACAACTAAGTATAAGTTACTTACCTCATATATTAATTACACAAGTGGTCGCGCGTACTACTCAGGTAGAATAAGGATTTTGTCGCGAAATAATATCGACGTGCGGCCTCTTTTTATACGTGCGGCACACTAAAATGAACCGGAGTTTAGTAGTCGAGGCTTATCTAGGAGCGGGAGGGTATATATGAAAAAATGAGATGACACGACTCAAAAGTTTGCTCCTGTTCTACTATAGTAGAGCGCGCGTGTCCTCTGGTGTTAAAGAATCACGTCAACCATTTTTGTTCGAAAAACTGTGTTTGTGCACGCTTATCTCAGAAACGGCTGAACAACTTCGGTTGCGATTTTCAATTATGTATTTTGATAAGTTTCACTTAAAATTTTGTGGTTGTTTCATTGAAATCCGTTGATAAATAAAAAAGTTATATCAATTTAAAGAATCACGTCAAAGATTTTTGTTCGAAAATTTGCTATGAAATAAACTGTACGGTAGCATTGGCTAAAACTTTTGTTAATTTTATATACGGTTTTTATAAAATAATAAAGTTAATAACCGGCCAAGTGAGAGTCGGACTCGCGCACAAAGGGTTCCGTCCCATTATCTATAAAAAATCAAGTTTGTTGTACGGGAGCCTCAATTAAATATTTATTTTACTCTATTTTTAGTTATTATATCGGCAAGAGAAATACATCATCCTTGAAAATTTCAACTGTCTGGCTATCACAGTTCATGAGATACAGCTTGGTGACAGACGGACGGAAGGACGGACAGCGGAGTCTTAGTAACAAGGTCCCGATTTTAGCCTTCGGGTACGGAATACGGAACCCTAAAAATTTACTATTTTGATGTTTTCGGAGTTTTTTTATTAGTTTCTTTTTGGTCACCAATAAATGGCGCTGTTAAAAATACACAGAGCCTAGGGCCGCAAGACCCAACGCCACCAAACGGCGATTCTTAGCATGATTGTGGGCGCGAAAATGGAAAAAGGAATCAAAATAGGAAGTACTTAATAGGTTAGGTTAGGCACAGGGGATGTCCTCTGACTAAAGCATAGGGTGCTGTGAGCGAGTCACGGACCGCCATAGTGGTAGCCGCGCCGGGGCTTTTAGCCCTTACCCCGGAGTTTTTAGTGGTAAACGCCACATAACCTTACCGGTCTCCCGTTACTGGCAAGGTGTCCGAACCGAAGGGATTTTTCCCGCGTAAAATTCTCCTCCATAAATCTGCCTCCATGACGTGGGCCAGTCGGGCGATGGGAACTGGATTCCAAATACGGTCCTCTAGGTTGAAAGGAGCATTTGTGTCAACACGCGTCTTTACCCTAGCGGATAAAATTGAAGGCCGATGTACCAGGCCACTCAGACTCCTCTCGATAACTGAGAGAGTACCTCAAGTGAGCTCAGCCAAAGCCGCTGATAAGCAGTCGCCGTACCAGGTCTTTGGAGCAAGATTTAGCACACTGACTTGGCAAAAGCGGTAACGCCGTTATCACCATGAGATTTTTTGTGGGTGAAAACCTTAACCGTCCGATTTCCTGTGGCCAAAAGGCACCTTTTCCTCACGTAAGAAGAAAGGTTAGGGAAAAAATGTTAGTTTAAAATTTAAGTTAGGCACTGCAATAAAAATGTGTAGAAAACCCATACCAAGACTACTCAGTATTGTGACTAGAGGAACGAAAGATAGGTAATGGTCATTTTCCAGTTCGTTTGAACTGAAAGTACGCCGCAAATAACCTCCAAACAGCCGTATAGGACGCCCTACCCGAGAAGCTCTTCAAACGGAGGTTATTAGTGAACACTAAGCAGACATTGATCTCAGAGAACACTAACTTCCTGCCATCCTTGAAGCTTTACTGGTAAAATGTGCCGAGATACTGGCACGTAAAATACCTAGAGGTATCTTAAGTTTGGCAGATGCCTCAGCTTGAAAGTTCACATCAATAGAATGGTGACGATAGTGAAGATGGCCCGGGGGAAGCTCCATCCAGTACTTTCCTTGCTTCTAGCTTCGGACGCGGCTCATGATTAAGGCGATCTTAAGAAAATCTATGTTTAAGGTTACTTGAGGAACGCCGTCATCTGTCGGGACTCAAAGTAGAAATGCGTATTTCTCGACTTTTATCTCCCGCCTAGCGAAAGACATATTTGACAAGGCTTACCATTGCACCGCCACATCGGGAGGGCGGGGAAGAGGGGGAGATACAAATAGACGGTGGCAGCAGTCCGCTGCAGAGAGCTACAACAGATTAGTGCTGTGGGAACTCACGCCAAAAGACGGAAGATGAATTAAATATTAGCAAAGTCACTACCTATTGCATAAGTATTTCGTTTTAGAGAGACCCACGGCGTAGCAGTAACATTCGGTAACAGTGTAAGTTTACATGTAGTTTACAATGTCAAAATTCCGATCGACTTAGACTGTGACTAGAGATAATGTGTGATCGTAGTAAACAAGGAACCCTTATAGTTTTGCCATTTCTGTCTGTCTCTCTGTCCGTGGTTTTACTTAGAGATAATTAGAACCAAGAAGCTGTAATTTGGCACCGGTCATGAACTTAAAGCAAAACTGGGCAGGGCAACTGGCGCGACGGAGCCCATGCGATGGGTTGACGAAATAATCAAAGTCGCGGGTTACACCTGTATGTGAGCAGCACAGGACTGAGATGTGTCGACGAAGACAGGTCTATGCTCAGCAGTGGACGGAATAAGGGCTGAGATGATGATGAACTCTTTAGTTTTAATTCTAAATCGACATTCACAAATACGGAACCCTTCACTGCGTGTGACCTGATATTGTGCGTGTTACTTGACCGGTTTTATTGAAAATATCAAAATAACGATTTTTATAAAGTAAAGTCCACGCAGACGAAGTCGCGGGCAACAGCTAGTTAATGAATAAAATTAAAGAGGCTTTATCTCAACATCATCTGGAGTTATATGGATGGATAGACTCTATGGTTGTACTCGGTTGGCTACAAGGTGAACCAAACCGGTGGAAAGCATTCGTTGCGAATCGAGTAAACAAAACAACGGAAGTCATGCCGAGCGCGTGCTGGCGCTATGTGAAGTCGGAAGAGAACCCGGCGGATGCGGCTAGTCGAGGATTATATGCTCAGCAGCTCAAACAACATACAATGTGGTGGAATGGGCCAGGGTGGTTGAAGACATTTGACGGAAAAGAACACATACAAACATATACTACGAACGAAGAAAGGAGAGGGAAACAAACTAACGTTTTAAAGGGAGAGAGTAAAGAAAATCATTTGATTGATAACTTATTAATTAATTACAGTACATTTAACAAAACGGTACGAGTATTGACCTGGATTTTAAGGGCATTCACACCGATGCGCAAACAATTGCCAACGTTTCTCACGTTGCAAGAACTCGCTACCGCGAAAATGCTGATTGTAAAGCACGTGCAACAAAATTAATTTGAAGCGGAAATTCACAGTCTGACGAAATATACAAAAGTTGATAGAAAAAGCAAGTTATCTAATTTAAATCCATTCATTGATAAATCTGGCCTTTTACGTGTGGGAGGAAGATTACAGAACAGTAGTTTGAACACCGAGATGCAGCATCCAAAGATCATCCCGCGAAACAGTCGCCTTACCGAACTTTTGATAAACGAAGCTCACCGCATTACGTTTCACGAGGGCCCCCGCTTGACTTTGGCTAACTTGAGGAAACAATATTGGATACCGGGAGGACTTAGCGTCGTCAAAAAACATTTACGCAACTGCGTTACTTGTAGGAAGAATGATCCTGTGAAGCAACATCAATTAATGGGAAACCTCCCTGCAGCACGGACAGAGCCTGCACCACCATTTTTTAAATCAGGATTGGACTACTCAGGATTTGTGTATGTAAAAGCCAACAAGACAAGGAATGCTGTCTCGATGAAGGGCTACATTGCTATTTTCGTTTGTATGGTGACCAAAGCCATACACTTGGAACTAGTCACTGATTTGAGTAGTTCGGCATTCCTAGCTGCACTAAGGAGAATGTCTGCTCGACGTGGAACTCCTCGACACATCTACTGTGATTGCGGGACGAATTTTGTGGGAGCGAACAGGATTTTGCAAGAGGAATATGAGAGAATCAAACAAACATTCGATAGTGATTTTTTGGACGTATTAGAGAGTATGGAGATCGAATTTCATCATAACGTCCCAAGCTTTCCGAGCGCTGGAGGTTTATGGGAGCGAGCTGTACAGAGTGTCAAATTTCATCTAAAGAGAGTGGTCGGAGATCAACGTTTAACATTTGAAGAGTACTCAACTTTGCTGGCACAAATAGAGGCTGTACTAAATTCTCGGCCCCTATGTGCCCTAACAGAGAATCCGGACGACTTGGAATGCTTGACCCCAGCCCACTTCCTTACTGAACGAGCTGGAGTCACTGTTATTGAGACGGCAGAGGATGCAAGGACGAGATGGCACATGACAAACGAACTTTTTAAACAGATTTGGAAGAAATGGAGATCTGAGTATTTATCGGAACTGAACATAAGAAACAAATGGCGCCAACCGCAGAGGAATATACAAATTGGAGACTTGGTCACGATACAAGATGAAAATCTTCCGCCTGGAAAATGGGCTATGGCAAGAGTGGTGGAGCTACACCCTGGGCGCGATGGTTACGTACGTGTGGTCACGTTAAAAACACAGAATGGGTTCATAAAACGTCCCATAGTAAAATTATGTATCCTGCCTATTGAGTCGCAGCTACGTGAAACAAACACAACTTACAAAACGCCACAGCAAACGTCGAACCGAAAGCAAAGAAATAAATGTAATTCGACACTGTATACGGTTGCTATGGCCTTACTATTTTTCATGTCACTGGTAACGAATGCGAACGGAACAAGTAACATTACGAAATTAAATGAAAATCAAGCCCTTTATTTTGACCCATTAGCGAAGATGCAGTTCATACAGGATCAATGGACTTTGGTAGCCTACTATGATATGTTTCCATACTGGGTAGGAACTACAGCGCTGGAGAAACTACTGGATTATCTGGGAAAAACATGCCATAAATTAGAACCGGACAACAAATGTAATATGATCATACCACAACTACTTCACGAATGTACCGAACTGCATCACTATAATCAGCTGTTGCTAAAACAACATTTTATGGAGCACTCTAGACGGCGCAGGGGTCTTATTAATGTGGTGGGATCCCTCGCGAACACCTTGTTCGGCGTATTGGACCAACAATTCGCAGAACAGTACACACGAGACATAGAACTGATTAAGCAAGATCAAGGACATCTGAGGCAACTGTGGAACAACCAGACGTCTATAGTAGAATCGGAGTATAATTTGATAAAACGAACAGAGGAGATCATGAACAAACAACATAAAATTATCAATAAACATTTGAACAATTTGGACGAAAATATTAGAACATTGCAAGGAGAAGTCAACAGATTAAGTTTGGGAGAAGATTTTGCCATATCTGCGCTGACAGCTAGTAGCATGATTCAACATTTAAGAAATATACAGAATATGATGCTGGATACTATTTCGGATATATTCCACGGACGATTTAACCTACATTTACTGTCCCCTCAACAATTACAAGAACAACTCAACGTTATAGCAGGACTCCAGAAAGGCGATACAACCTTACCAGTCAACATACACTCAGACTTACATGAAATATATAAAATATTGATGGTCAAAGCCAGAATGACTGAACAATACTTTCTGTTTGAAATTCGAATCCCGCTCATCAGCCGAGAAACATTTGACTTGTACAGTGTAATACCTATTCCGAAGAAACACAACAAGAGCATAACAACAATTAAACCCGTTTCTGAGTATGTGGCCATCAACTTACAGAAAGACAACTATGTACCAATATCTCAAGGAAATTTAGAAAAATGTATACATCGAGATAGCTCTACATACATGTGCCTTCAAAACAATCCGATATACAAAATGAAGACCGACAGAGATCTTTGTATCTTAAACAAGAATAAAATTTGCGAAACAAGTAAAACCGTATGCAAAAATATATGGAGAGGATTGGCAAACATAAATAAGTACTTTTATTATTGCTGTGAGCCATGCCAGCTGAGAACAATATGTGGAGATCGGGTTACCGCACATGAGCTTGCGCATGCCAATATTTAACCTTGGAGGACGACTGCGTCATCAAGACCGATGACTTTACTATTCATGGTCACAAACGTTATCAAAGTCAGCTGAAGGTATTGTATAATATCGAAAAGCCCGTTATATCATCTATAAATCACATCATAAACGTAACTATTGATCAGGAAGAAAAGGACACCGAGTTGAATGGAACAGAGCAGTTATACAAAGATATGGACGAAAAGATATGGAACTTGAAGAATGCAATGAATGACAACTTGAATACAGTATCAGTTCACAACATACATCACTACGCCTTAATCTATGGAATCGTAGGAGTGATGCTTTTAACAACAGTTATCATTATTTATCGCCGAAATTGTAGAAGTTGGAGTACACCTAGCGACGACGTCGACACGCCGGTGCCCGCGCCTTCGCCAGCCCCGGTGGACACAGAAACGGAACCCCACCCTGCGCCGCGTGCCAAGCCAGTGGTGTTCAACAAGATCGTTTTTGATGAACATTCGGTTTAACTTTTTATACATCGTTTTACTTTTATTTTACATTAACATACTGCGTACTTTGTAATGGATGCACCCCTTCGCTATTCTTGCCCCTCGGGAACATGTTCGGTGTAACCGAACACCTGTGACGTCGGCGAGCCGGCCGAACACAAAAATAGGTATTTACGCAAATCAGTGCACTTTCGGTACGTAAGACGGGCGGGTGCATTCAACCCAACATTTTATTGTAACATTTAGTGACGAGTAATAAACGGAGTTTAACTAACATTGGTTTAACATTCAACAACAACACCCAACACACTCCCCAAACAATATTCAATTAAATTTCATTATAAACATTTCTTCTTTTTCCATTAAATTATTATAGTATTAAACGTACACTTACATATATATGCATGCAGACAGAGAATAAGCTACAATTTGTCATTGAGAAATTCGGATACACCATAATAGCATTTTTCAACGAGAAACAGTTTAAGGGTTGTATTGAATGGAACATTTCCTATAATATTTTTATGTAATTAGGTATATGGTTATATATTTTCATTATCATATAATGGGGACTAGAAGAAACTAATTGCATTTTAGTGGGTGGTATCTCTAGTTTATTTAAATTTCTATCATTTCTTTTATTGTTATTTTCCTTTTTTCTGTACGGGAGTCCGTGCTTTCTTACAAATTTACATGATTCCAGGATATAGATCGATGTGAGAGTTAAAATTTCATGTTTTATAAAATAAGGCCTACATGATTCCCTTTGATCTGTACTCGTATTTACGAGTATTCGCAGGCATTTCTTTTGTAGCGAGAATATATAGTCCACTTCACAGCAATTACCTCACAGGACAATGCCGTATGACAATCTAGAGTGGGCGTACGCATAGTAGGCTGCGAGAGAAGTTTTGAAGTCGGTCACACGTTTCAATTGGTTAAGGGCCGTATGTAAAAGACGATAATTTGTTTTTTAGTTTTTGTATATATGGCTGACGCACATGACCCGGAGGTCATGTGCGTATCTAAGTCTATTCCAAGTAATGTAGCAGTATTAACAGTTTCTAATTTAGTATCTTTAAACTGATATGTTATTTGTAGTGGACTTTTTTGGTAAGGTTTAAATTGGATTAATTTTGTTTTGTTTAAATTAAGCACTAAATTATGTTCTTCAAGCCAGCTAGTAATTTTACCTAGGGTATAGGTTAATTTATTTTCTAAGTCACTACAGTTTGAACAAGACAACAAAACCGAAACATCGTCTGCGAATAGAACGCTATCATTACTAATTTCATTAGGTAGATCGTTCACATAGATGTGTAACAAAAAACATCCCAGGACAAAGCCCTGTGGGATAAAGCCGGTCGATGGTACTCGCTTCGATTTTATAAATTCTATTTTCCCAGTTTCAAAATTAGTATGTTTTATTTCAACACATTGAGAACGTTTATTAAGATATGATTTAAACCATTGGTAGGCCCTCTAATACCAGACTCATATAATTTAGTTAATAGGATATTATGAGAAACTCTATCATAGGCTTTGCTCATGTCCAATAGGAGTCCATATAATGATATATTCCTATATTATATATAGAATGGCATATTCCTTTTTTTCAATTTTTTAAAAAAAATTTTGCACATATTTATAAACTGCCAGAGTAGTGGAGCGCTTTTTCCGGAATCCGTATTGTTTATCGTGTAGAATTTTATATTTTTCATAAAAACTGCATAGTTGCTGTTGATTTATATTATTTAATTTGCAAAAATCAATCTTTATTTTTTAATATGGCAATACTAAAGCAATCAAGTTGCTGTCTTTATTTAGTTGCAACGCCCAGTTGTCTCGTTCATTCCGTTACCGACTGTGCTAGGCGTCAGACGTATACACTTCTAAGTAAAAGTGAAATAATATAATTTCATAGTTCGCCGGATAAACAGTAGTTTAATTTAGCCCATACCGAGTTGTTATTCTAACAGTTGCTTTACGATTACCGTTTCAAATACCTTTGCAGATGCTGGTAAAAGAGATATGGGGCGGTAGTTACTTATGTCTGTCGTAGGTCCTTTTTTATGAATCGGTTTAATAACGGAAACTTTTAAGATATCAGGAAATATGCCTTCTGCGAATGATTGATTTATTAGCATCATGGTATAATAAAACAAGGTATTCTCTTCCCGAGATGGAACTTGACTACGTCACGATGAGTGTTGCCACTAATTGTTTTTCACAAAATTTAAGGACTTTCTCAATTAGTTCATGAATATTAAATAAAATATTAAGTAAATTAGTTATTTAGTATCTCGCGTGATTCATCAATTCAATATTTTATAAATTGATATAATGGATTATTAATTCGAAATTGGTGTATAAAGTTCAAAAATGCATTACGCTTGGGTAATTCAATTTCACACAGTGGCAACACATCAGACTGATGACGTAGTCAAGTCCACCTACGTCATCAGCTGTCACGGGAAGAGAATACCTTGTTTTATTATACCATGATTAGCATAACGTAAGGAGCGGTCAATGTATCTGCACACGTTCTCAGCAGCGTCGCAGGGATTTCATCTACACCAAAAGAATTTTTATTTTTGAGTGTTTCTAATACTTTTCTTTACATCTTTATGATCAACAGGACTTAAGAAAAATGTGTTCATTATTCTATTTGTCGTCTTGTTTTTAGTCTTTTGTTGTTTATTAGGATTTTGATTTCCAATGGATATAAAATACTTATTAAATTCTTCCGCCACTCTTCTGGGATCGTCTACTATTTCATTATTTGAAAATTTTATATTGGGTGTACTTTTATTATTTTTATTAGTTTCTTTATGTATTATTTTCCACATGCATTTAGTTTTATTTTCCAAAGCTTTTATCTTACGTTCATTTATTATTCGTTTTGATTGCTTTACAGCCTTTTTCAGAGTTTTGCAATATATTTTATAGTCTCTACGTAAAATTTTATTTCGTGTTTGTGAAATTAATTGCTTCAAAAGTCTCTTATTTCGGCATGATATTTTTATTCCTGGAGTCAAATAAGTTTTTTTGTGTTTTGTTCTATACTTAATAATTGTTTTTGGCATACATGCATTCAGGGTATTAAACATAATTTCATTGAATATATTATAATTCTCATTTATATTATTTTTCGTTGGATTTAGTATTTTGTCCCATTGTATTTTTGAAATTTCATTTTTAAACATGTTTATGGTGTCGTCATTAAAAATTCTTTTTTCTTAATAATAAAATTTAAGGTTTTGATTACGTAATGATGTCGAAAAAATGACCCCTTTGTGATCTGAAAAACCGAACTCGTGAACTTCAGCCATACCTGACTTAAAATTTAAAAATACTAGATCTATGCACCTTGTACTGGTTTTAGTTATTCTTGTAGGTTGCCTAACTTTTTAGTGGAAATTGTGTGTTAACATTAAGTAAGCGAATCTAGTTCTTTCTTTTTTATCCAAAAAATTTACGTTAAAGTCACCCCTAATGATTATATTTTTATGAATGTCTTTTTTATTGATTAATTTTAAAACTTTTCTAAAGAGGCGCAAAATTGTTCGACTTCCCTATTGCTGTCAGGCCAATATAAGTTTATTAATAACTAGCTGTTGCCCGCAACTTCGTCAGCGTGGACTTTAGTTTATAAGAATCGTTATTTTGATATTTTTAATAAAACCGGTCAAGTGCATATCAGGTCACGCGCAGTGAAGTGTTCCGTAGTTGTGAATTTCGACTTAGAATTAAAACTAAAGATTTCATCATCATCTCAGCCCTTCCTCCATCCACTGCTGAGAATAGACATGTCTTCGTCGACACATCTCGGTCCTGTGCTGCTCACATCCAGGTGTAACCCGCGACTTTGATTATTTCGTCAACCCATCGCATGGGCTCCGCCAGGCCAGTTGCCCTGCCTAGTGCTACTTTAAGTTCATGACCGTTGCCAAATTACAGCTTCTTGGTACTAATTATCTCTAAGTAAAACCACGGACAGAGAGACAGACAGAAATGGCGAAACTATAAGGGTTCCTTGTTTACTACGATCACACATTATCTCTAGTCACAGTCTAAGTCGATCGGAATTTTGACTATTAATATCGTTTTTTGCCAGATATTTCGACGGCCCTTCTGCCATCATGGTTCTGCCAGCATGGACTGTAAACTACATGTAAACTTACACTGTTACCGAATGTTACTGCTACGCCGTGGGTCTCTCTAATACGAAATACTTATGCAATATGTAGTGACTTTGCTAATATTTCATTCATCTTCCGTCTTTTGGCGTCGGTTTTCACATCACTAATCTGTTGTAGCTCTCTGCAGCGAACTGCTGCCACCGTCTATACGTATCACCCCCTCTCCCCCGCCCTCCCGAGGTGGCGGTGCAATGGTAAGCCTTGTCAAACATGTCTTTCGCTAAGCGGGAGATGAAAGTCGAGAAATAAGCATTTCTACTTTAAGTCCCGACGGATGACGGCGTTCCTCAAGTAACCTTAAACATAGGTTTTCTTAAGATCGCCTTAATCATGAGCCGCGTCCGTAGCTGGAAGCGAGAGGAAAGTACTGGATAGACCTTCCCCGGGGCCATCTTCACTATCGTCACCATTCTATTGATGTGGACTTTCAAGCTGAGGCATCTGCCAAACTTTAGATACCTCCAGGTATTTGACGTGCCAGTGTTTTGGCACATTTTACCAGTAGAGATTCAAGGATGGTAGGAAGTTAGTGTTCTCTGAGATCAATGTCTGCTTAGTGTTCACTAAGAACCTCCGTTTGAAGAGTTTGTCGGGTAGGGCGTCCTATACGGCTGTTTAGAGGTTTGGAGAACTGGAAAATGACCATGATCTTTCGTTCCTCAGGGAAGGAGGTCACAATACTAAGTAGTCTTGGTATGGGTGTTCCACACATTTTTATTGCAGTGCCTAACCTAAATTTAACCTAACCTTTTTTCCCTAACCTTTCTTCTTACGTGAGGAAAAGGTGCCTTTCGGCCACAGGAAATCGGTCGGTTATGGCTCTCACCCACAAAAAAACTCATGGTGACATAACGGCGTTACCGCTTTTGCCAAGGCCGTGTGCTAAATCTTGCTCCAAAGACCTGGTATACGGCGACCGCTTATCAGCGGCTTCGGCTGAGCTCATTCGAGGTACTCTCTCAGTTATCGAGAGGAGTCTGAGTGGCTTGCGCGGTGGTACATCGGCCTTCAATTTTATCCGCTAGGGTAAAGACGCGTGTTGACACCAATGCTCCTTTCAACCTAGAGGACCGTATTTGTGAAGCGACGGAATCCCGTTCCCATCGCCCGACTGGCCCACGTCATGGAGGCAGCAGTTGCTCCTCTTTTGCGCGGGAAAAATCCCTTCGGACACCTTGCCAGTAACGGGAGACCGGTATGGTTATGTGGCGTTTACCACTAAAAACTCCGCGGTGTCACCTCTCAGCCACTATGGGCCAGCCCCGGCGCGGCGACCGCTATGGCGGTCCGTGACTCGCTCACTGCACCCTATGCTTTAGTCAGAGGACATCCCCTGCGCCTAACCTAATACTTCCTATTTTGATTCCTTTTTCCATTTTCGCGCCCACAATCATGCTAAAAATGGCCGTTTCATGGCGTTGGGTCTTGCGGCCCTAGGTTCTGTGTATTTTTAACAGCGCCATCTATCGGTGACCAAGAAAAAACTAATAAAAACACTCCGAAAACATCAAAATAGTAAATTTTAAGGTTCCGTATTCCGTACCCGAAGGCTAAAATCGGGACCCTGTTACTAAGACTCCGCTGTCCGTCCTTCCGTCCGTCTGCCTGTCTGTCACCAGGCTGTTTCTCATGAACCGCGATAGCTAGACAGTTGAATTTTTCATAGATGATGTATTTCTCTTGCCGATATAACAACTAAAAATAGAGTAAAATAAATATTTAATTGAGGCTCCCGTACAACAAACGTGATTTTTTATAGATAACGGGACGGAGCCCTTTGTGCGCGAGCCCGACTCTCACTTGGCCGTTTATTAACTTAATTATTTTATAAAAACCGTAATATAAAATTGACGAAAGTTTTAGCCAATGCTACTGTACAGTTTATTTCATAGCAAATTTTCTTTAAATTGATATAACTTTTTTATTTATCAACGGATTTCAATGAAACAACCACTACATTTTTAGTGAAACTTATTTAAATACATAAATGAAAATCGCAAGCGAAGTTGTTCAGCCGTTTCTGAGATTAGCGTCTACAAACACAGTTTGTCGAACAAAAATGTTTGACGTGATTCTTTAAAATTGATATAACTTTTCATTTATGAACGGATTTAAATAAAACAAACACTAAATTTTAAGTGAAACTTATCACAATATTTCAATGAAAACCGCAAACGAATCGGTTCAGCCGTTTTTCAGATTAGCGTGCACAAACGCACAGACAAACAGACAAACAGACAAACCGACAAACAGACAAAAATTCTAAAAATCATTGTTTTGTGTTCTATTGCGTTGGTAAAAGCCCCCAAAAATATTTTTACTCATTTATCTTCCATGTACAGACAGCGATCGGTTACGATTTTATAATATGTATTGATAAATTAAGTTTGGGTATTTCTGTTGCACATATTTCGAAAACCATTTCCACTGATAATGATGACACATCAAGGCGCTCTACGTGTTCCAAGGTGTTTCGGACTAGTATGCAGACTCCGCCGCCGTCATGATGTTTTCTACAGTAGGATGCTCCCATATTATATTTGTTCACGTGTAGTCGTTTTTTCTTTTCTTCGTTTAGCCACGTTTCGGATATACAAATGATATGCATATTTGATTTTTCTTCAATAAGCGCTTCGAGAAGATGTTGTTTGCTGTTGATACTTTGCATATTTTGGTTCAACAAAGTGATTTTATTTTCGAAATAAACGGTTTTTCCCTGGACTATATTTAGATCCTTCAATCGGGTCGATTTTATTTGAGGTAGAGTTTGATTTGTTTGTTGCTAGAGAGTCAGATCGTAGTTGGGTTTTATTTCCTTCTTGTGAATGTTTTATTACACTATGTGTTATATTCAGTCTTGTAGTTTGCTTGTTTTGGGATATGGTTACTTTTTTACCATTTATTATCAAATTGTTATTCCTTATAATGGCATGGTTTCCATCACGTCTTGCTTGTTGTAGAGCGCGTCTTAATTCTTTTTGATCTCGAAGAGCAGATGGTGTTGAAAATTCTGTTATGGTTAATCCAGTTCCTCTAAAACATGATGAGTTGTTTAATATATACTTCTTCATTCTTTTGCTCGATAATTCAATTTTGAGCGGGCGAGTTCAGCCTCTCTTCTCAATGAATGTAATTTCCTCAATATATCCTGACAAATCTATATATATAGGATATCGCCAAAAATATTTACTACTTTCTCTATAACTTGGCTCTCCGTTTCCCAATAATTTTCTGACAATCCGTGTATGACTAGTATTTTTTCAGTAGAGTCAGACTTTGTTATACCATTTATTTTAAAATTATCTAAGTCATATTGTATTTGTTTATTCTCTTCTTGTAGCTTTTTTTTTTCTTGTTCCAACATAAGTATTTATGTATTAATCTTATGTATTTCTTCATTTGTTTGGGTTTGTGAATTCGTTAAAGCTTCTATGTCCTGTTGTTAATTTTTCTTTAAGTCAAACATCGCCTTTTTTATCTCTTCCTGAATACTTTCAATACTGATAATAAGTGAATGTTATTTTCTTCTAGAATTAATTTAAATTTTTGAAATGATATTGACTCATTTTCTTCGTTTACGGATAAAAGCGTGTTTCCTTGGAATACATTTGATGAAATGTCTTCAAGTTCTGAGCTATCGTTGATACTGTATGATATTTTCTTTCTTATGGTAACATTAGAATTAGTGTTTTTTACACTGCTAGGGTTGTCAGTTGGTTTTGTAATTTGTTGTGGTGATCCATTATCTCTATTTTTGGGCATAATAGGAGTATTACTATTACCTACTTTTGGTTCTTTGGAACGACAATATTGACATTTCCACAGCGTTTTATGTTGTCTTTGTCATTGTATTAAAAAAACGAGCTTCTGTTACATTTGCACAATCCAAGTCATAATGCGATTTACATAGCTGGCATGTAAGGAAGGTCTTATTCGGTATATCTTGACGGCAACCTGCGCATTGTAACGCCATCTTTTGAGGAGTAGCTTAGTCTCTGTGTTATGGTTTAAGTCCTTACTCGGTTTTAGTCTGTACTCTCTATCTTTAGTTTATTAGCTTACCACTAGATGTCGTTTTATTGTGTTTTTTATTAATTTGGACGACTTTTAGGTGGCGCTATTTTTAATATTTAGCGTAAGTTCTTTTCACTGATTCATCATTGAGTATTTAGAGGTTATAATTATAATTAAAATCGTACCTTGCAGTCATATTGCAGTTTCTGAATATTAGCTGGGTTTTGTGGGACCAAAACTGCGAGTTTCTATTATTGCCGAACAGTCCCGATGATTTCAAAGTTCTTTATTCTTGATTGTCTTCTTAGATTTAATATGATGAACTTTATCACTAATACTGAGTTTTTTTCTTTAGACAACACGTCCACTTGAGTATCTTGATTATTTATTTAGATTACACTTGTATAATACACACAATGTTATTTCTTTAATTATTTTTTTATATTTATTACGCAGCGGGTGTTAACTAGGCAACTAGCGCCCTCTCTCTTACAATCGGCCATCCGGCAATAACACGTCCTCGTGTGTTAAAATGATATAACTTTACAAATTTGTCTACTCACTGTACCTTTTGTGTATTATCTAAATCTACTAGTTAAAATTAAATAGACTTTATCTTAAGAAAAATATAAAAACATTACATGATAAACAAATATTTAGTCCCAACTCCTCCATAGAACAATCATTGTTACAACAAATTATACTTAACTTCATGATACGTATCCCTATATTCAGAACAAGGCATAAAACAATAACTAAATACCTATAAGTTTAATATAGATAATTAATATTCAACAAAATAATCTACTGACACTTTTTAGGGTTCCGTAGTAAACAAGGAACCCTTATAGTTTCGCCATGTCTGTCTGTCTGTCTGTCCGTCCACGGTCCTACTCAGAAACTATAAGTACTAGAGAGCTGTAATTTGTAAAAAAGTCGTAAAATAAAATATACAAACAATTTTTTTTAGGGTAGCTGTCATACATGTAAAGAGGAAGTCAATATTTTTTTTCTCTACAAACACATTGAGTGGGGTATCGTTAAATTGGTCTTTCAAAAATATTGTGAGCTTGGGAACATCATTTTACGATTTAGGGATCCGTGTCTGAAATATTTAGGTTTAAAGTGATTTTTTTTGTTACAGTCACGTGTCCCCCCCATCTATCTGCTAAACGATTATATATGGACACGTGAACAAAATCGCAGCTATAGTATACATAATGTAGTTCATAGGAAAACTATCAGAGCTAAGTAGGGTTAACAAATTAAAAAGTTATAGGCGATCAACTTATAAAATGTACTCGAAAAGGAAAATTTCATACAAATTCAATAGATACTTAGACTTTTTAGTGGTATGAACTCAAAATTGGCATTTACAACTACGGAACCCTACACTGCGTGTGGCCCGACACACACTTGGCAAATTATTTAACTAAAAGATCTACAAGAACACTATTTATAAGTAGGACTTATTATTATTATGTTTAACCAGAACATTAATTAAACAACTCTGTAGAACTTTACAGTATATCTTATTATAAGTAATCTAACGGGTAATTCAAAGATAACTTACGATTGTTGCAAATACAGAATGATTTAACTCAATAAGATAGGCAACCATTACTTTGTCATGTCAACATTCAATTCTGTACGAGTCACTACTTACTTGATATCACTCAAGTTAGAACTTTATTGATCGAATTGTGTCGCTTAACTTCAGACTCGGATAAATCCAATTCTGAGAATTTTTGTGATTTTGATATAAAAAAAAAAGAAAAAAAAATATCTTTGGAACAATGTTATCAGATGTGTATAAATCCGCTTAGTTCTGGAGAAATAATCTGTCAAAATAATAATATTTTATCAAAACCAGATAAATCCATAGTACAGTTTTTTTCAAATATAACTAAGTCCATGAGGGCCAATCAGCGAATTGCATTTGTCCAACATGGCCGACAGGCGACGTCAAGTCTGCGACGGTAGCATCGTACGCTCCCGTGTTTAATTGTTTATTTTTGGTAATTAGACAGTTTCCATGGATAATTCTATTAAAATTGTGTCACCAAGTAAAGCCCGCAAGCAGCCTAATATAAAAGTTAGCCGTAAGAAAGAGGAAAGAGCAAAAATTCGGTAAGTTTGTAATTCCTATACAAGCGTCGTTTGGAATCTTGGGTCAGCACTAGTGTTGTGCTAACCATTATTGAATCGATTACTATTTTTGTTGTTCTACTGTTACAGAATAATTTGGATATTACGAAGTATGTAAGGAGTATTGTTTTTACATATTACATGACCTGTCCGATTTTTGTGTATGTATACAGGACCAATTTGTAAGTTTTAAAGTAAGTGCTTTGTGGAGTTGGTCGGCTGGATATGTTTTGCACTTTTGCTTACAGGAGTTGTTATGCGACTTGTGTGTTGTAATGTTTATTGTGAAATATCTATTTATTTAAACATTTTTTTTATTTAAATAATGTACTAACAAAGTCTTAACTTAGGAGCAAAATTAAATCATCTCACTGAGTTTCGTTTTCTAAACAGTGTCTCTTGCACCACTTTTATCTTTGTATTGAATTAGGGCTCTCTCTTAAATAAGCTTATTTTACTTTTGTTCACATTATATTGCGGTTGGTCTTGCCTGGTCGCAGTTTGAGCATTTTATTTAATATGCATGGGCACTTGGGTTGGTTACGTGACTAAATATAAAACTAATGCATTGATTTATTTTTAGATATTCAACGGTTCAACCTCCAAAAAAACCGACGTGTGGACATAACTCCAAAGCTTATCAATGTAGCAAACTTAATTCATGATGTCTTTTTCTTTAATAGAGTATTTTATGCAACTAATAATAAAATTAAACAGGATAATTTCATTCTAAAGCATGTCATATCGACAGACATAAAAAGGAGACGCCCCAAGACTGGAAACAAACCAGGAAGGTCAATGTCCCTTAAATAAGTCATTCGCAAGAAAAAAGACAAAACGTTAATCCCTGTTTGCAAAAGAGCCCTTTTAGGTATTCTGAATTTACAAAAGGGCAGAGTAGATGGTGTGGCTAAGCGTCATTATGAAACCGGCTCAATGGCTGTCGAAAATCGTGGTGGAGATAGAAAAACACACACATATCGTTCACGCAAAGAAGCCGTTGAAAAGTATATTCAGACGTTGCAACCTCTAGAAATTCACCACTGCCGGGAAAAAGTTCGGCAACGGCAATATTTACATCCAGAGCTTAATATAAAAAAGTTGTGGAAAATGTACTCCGATGAGGCACTGCCTGGATTTTTGGTTAGTTTTAGTTTCTTTCGTAAAATTTTTGTTACAAGATTTAATATTGGATTTGGCAGTCCTAGGCAAGACGTGTGTTCCACGTGCCTCCAACTGAACGAAAAAATAAAAGTATAAAAAAATGATAGCAAAAAAGTCAAACTTATGACAGAACTGCGGATACATAAGCTTCGTGCAAAGGCATTTTTTAAACTCCTCCAAAAAGAAGAAGAAAACGAAATACTGTTGTCTTTTGATTGTCAGAAAAATTTACCATTGCCAAAAATAACCGGATCAATCCGTACACCATTCGTACACCTGGACGGAAGAAACTGCACATAAAATCAAACGAAATATGTTCTGCCGTTATTGATTGTTTGAATAAACTCAATATAAATAGAATTGAGAAGATTCGTCTTATGGCCGATGGTTGCGGAGGCCAAAACAAGAATTCCATTTTATTAAGTGCTCTGATGAACTGGCTTTATTTGAACTCGCAGAACGTTAAAAGTATAGAAGTAATTTCCGGTGACTGGACATTCTTTTCTGCCACCAGACCGTGTATTTGCGTTAACCGAAAAGAAAATCAGGAAAATGGAAACGATATTAACTACCGAAGACTATATGGATATTCTAAAAGAACACGCAACAATATTGCGTTTAGGAATGGACATTCCGATATTTGACTTTAAGACACAAAGCAGAATTGTATTGAAATCGACCCAAAGCTTTCATTTCCAAATAACAAAATGTAAAAGATTTATCATTACTATACAAAGAAAAGAAGTAAAAATACGTAGTGAAATATCTTACTATTCCGATACAGGTATACTTATATGAAATTGATATCCTAATTTATTTGTAAATTATTTTTTAATAAAATTGTTCATTTTATTTCAGGTGTTGCTAAAACAATTAATAAACGCGGCCAATCGTTTGAAAATTTTTGTCCAGAGACACTACCAATTGGAGTTCCAATTCATGAAGCAAAACTAACTAATGTTCGCAAATTGCTGGAAACGCACTTTGGACAAGATTGGGCCTTGTTGACACAATTAAATTATTATAAAAAAGTGCTTAACAGTGAAAATGTGATAGGGCGACCAATGCACGAAGAGGAGATTGAAGAAGATGACTCAGAAAAAATATTAAATTTTGTTTAACATAATTATATTTGTTTCCTACTTTTTTTTTTAAATAAAACTAGATTATCTTCCTAATTTGTTGAATTCTTTTTTGTTCTACTCAGCAGCAGCTAGCTATCATAAATTTGACTCTCGATAGTATACCGTGATATCGCCACTAGCACATCCCTAGATCCAATCGCATTTTTTTAAATCCAGTCAAATCCAGATCTATTAAATCAAAATTCGATAAATCCATACTGAGTTATTTCAAAGATGGATAAAATGCATGTCATTATATCGAATAAGGGTAAATCCAATCTGAATATTACATTTTTGGAAGAATTAATTAATGGTTTTATTATTGAATTTTCTTAACAGGATGGTTTTTTTTAAATATTGTTGCCATGATAAAATAAAAAGTGCGATAAAAATCATGGTGTTAAGATTATTATCACTATTTTTTAAATATCTCCTAAAAGGGTAGAGTGGATTTGCCCGTGTTTGAAGTTAAGAGACACAATTTAAGAGCATTTTAACAAACAAGGTGTTATAAGACGCTCCTACGTTAATAACACCTTGCAATCATCATTTAAACATAAGAGTCGCTTCTACTCGGAATTGTATGACACAGGTATTAGGTGTTAAAAAGTCGCTCGTACTTAATGACACCATACAATCAACATTTAACATAAGAGTCGCTTCTACTCGGAATTGTATGACACAGGTATTAGGTGTTAAAAAGTCGCTCCTACTTAATGACACCATACAATCAACATTTAAACATAAGAGTCGCTTCTACTCTGAATTGTATGACACAGGTATTAGGTGTTAAAAAGTCGTTCCTACTTAATGCCACCATGCAATCAACATTTAGACATAACAGTCGCTTCTACTCGGAATTGTATGACACAGGTATTAGGTGTTAAAAAGTCGCTCCTACTTAATGACACCATACAATCAACATTTAAACATAAGAGTCGCTTCTTTAATTTACAATAAATCTAAGCGATAAAATCTGTTCCAGTCTTGATACTTCAAAATATCTAAATATACTAGTGGTGGTACAAGTCACTACACCTCTATCTACTTGCAACTTCTTATATCGGTAAAAGATACAAAATCTTAAAACAATTATGACTGACCAAATTATTTTAGAAGAGGTTCTAAATCTTAAAATGACAAACACTTTGCAAAAAAAAACAAAGTCGAACATGATTAGTGGTCCTGCAGGCGTCCAAGAACGAGACCTTTAGTATAAAAATCAACACGTATTTACATAATTTTTCTTTTATCAGGAATTCTGTTTTACAAAAGACAAAAATACATAACTACCTAATCCTTTCAACTGCATCCTGTTTATGAAAAATTGTACAACGCATAATATACGTTTAAATGGGCACATAATATTTAGTCTCAAATCAAAAGTATTTATTAAACTTTGCAAATAATTAAATACAAAAAATCAAAATTATGAATCAAAACCTTCCGTCACATTGTTGTCTATCAATGTGCTATTATTATATAAATATTAGACAAAACGCAACTGATTTTAAGTTAGATTTATTTACCAACCGCAGTATTACATTTAGTCGACGTGTGACCAAAACACAAACACTTATTACACTTAAGGGTCCTCCCCGCGCTAACGACCTTGAAAACACAAAAAAAATAATTTCTCTTCCTGTAAGTGAGATTATCAGAAACCCTCGTACAACTTTTTAGCTAGTATCCTTAAGTTTCATTAGAACCTCGAAAATCATTGAAATAAAATACCCTGAATTTTCCTTTACAAAAAATACTAAAAACGGCCATTTTTGACTCTTTTTGTAAAGGTTTCTAAACCGGATAGTATTTCAATGACTTTCGAGGTTCTAATGAAACTTCAGGATACTAGCTAAAAAGTTGTACGAGGGTTTCTAATAATCTCACTTACAGAAAGAGAAATTATTTTTTTTGTGTTTTCAAGGTCGCTAGCGCAGGGAGGAGCCTTAACTAAAGGTTTCGTACATTCCGATTTGTAATGACCCTGCTCATTACAATTAAAGCATTTAATGTTACGGTCACCTGTCTCCTGTTTCTTAACAGTATCAGTCCTATTGTTCTGTGTTACTTTAGTTCTTGTCTGATCAATAAGTTTCACTCCCTTCAAATAAGGTAACAAATCTTCTGGAGTCTTAAAACGAGCCGCCTCAGCGCCAAGACGGATATTTCTATCCTCGATACCATACACAATGCAATCGACCGCGTGTTTTCCTTTTATACCACAACGATTTAACATAATAAGTTTATCAAAGTAATAATCCTCCAAAGAGTCGGAAAACCTTGCGTGTTTTGACAACATAGTGAATAGTAAGTAACTGACCATAATTTTCTTGGCTAGGAAACGCTTGTCTCAGCTTATTCCGCCATTCAGGCCACGTAAACAATACAGTGGAGAGTCCTTCATACCATTTTTGGGCTAGCCCCTTTAATTTAGGAATTGCATAATGTACAATCTGACGGTTTGACCACTCGTATATTCATTAACTTCGTTAACTTTATGGAGCCACATTTCTATAGTCTGTTCTTTTTTGCTCGGATCGAATTCGGGAATAGTGTTTTGATGCGAAAATTTTTCACTGAACATACCATTACTACCTGCGGCCTGAAGGGCTTGTACCAGTTGCGAAATATTAAAATTAGTAGCGACTTGCGACTCACCAATGTCAACAGGCGCACGCTTATTATAGTGATTCGCATGAGGACTCTCGTATCTTTTCTGGCTCCCTTTATGCTCTCTGCTTCGTCCACGGTGTCCGTTGTGATTTAATTTCGGCGCACGACTACTGTAGCGACTCGGCCGTACCGTACGTACGCAATGCTCGCTAGTATCCGAATGTGGCGAACGGCTCCTGCAACGGCTTAGACGATTCTTTCGATTTGATACTCTCCAGACCGGCGACAGAGGTTCCTTACTGCTTGCACTGTTCCCTCTAGTACGGCTCCGCAATCGTGTCTCTAGACGGGAGGGCGTCGGTGTCCTCGATGCGTGTTGTTGGTCTGGTGAACCTCGTTGACGTTCCATATTCCTGAAAACCACCAATAACCGCGGTATCATATTTGTTAAATAGGTGCCATAATTAAACGTATAGGTTTGGTTATGCAAGCGAAACGTCTTTCACTAATTATCATAATCACTAAAGGTCACCTTCACAAATGAGAAGGTTGCAGCTACAGACATACATATTTAACAATGAGTTTTCAACCATCCACGCGCAACTTATAAATCAAATACTTTTCAACACAAACCTTAAGTTCACAAAATAAACTGAAAACACGTATTTTTTTTTATGTATATCTACATTTCAAAATAACTTGAAATTTATACTTCTACGAAATACGAAAAAAAACCTTACAATATTACTTATGAGATAATAATTAGATACGATACAAAAATTATACTTAAATGAAAATATCGTGTAGGTATTGCGTATTTCGTTTCTACATTACAAGAAAAGCAAAGTTATATTCATCACCACAAGATGATCATAAAAGCATTACAATAGGTATCTACGACGTTACTATCTTATCGTGTAAGCAAACTATCTCGATTTTTTTTTAATAATTAAGTACAATTTTCACTAATGCGAAATTGAGCATAGAAACATTTTAAGCAACATAATTACGTCATATGCACGCAATAATGCTACTATCAAAATAAACGATCGTCACAGTGGCATACGACACTGACAATCAGCAGAATACTACCTATGGTCCAAACACCTAGGCTAGTATGTTACCGATAATATAATAAACGTGTTTGCCACCGCGAAATTACAAGAGATCATAAAATGCTTTCATTAATAAATTACCTATTTAATTTTAGGTACATGTAACATTTCGGCGAAAATTATATATAACGGTGTTTACTACTGCAAAATAAATAATTAATAACTATATAGGGACAAATAACACTGATTGAACTAGCCCCAAAGTAAGTTCGAGACTTGTGTTATGGGATACTAACTCAACGATACTATATTCTTAGAAGATTCTCCAGCGCACCCCCTCCCTTCATGCTCCGTATAGCGGCCGGTGACATCGGTTGGGCGTGAAATCTCCCCCGCACACCGCGGCACGGTTAAGAGTAGCTCTGTACGTTTAAATTTCTAATAAATCGAAATGTCGCTTGAAGTGCTCGAAAAGATCATACGTGAATTGCAGACTACTGTTAAAAACCTAGTGAAAACAGTGAGCTCGTTAGAAGCTAAGGTAGTGGAGCAAAACACAATAATAGCGAAGCTATCTTTAGAAAAAAGTGGTTCCCAACAAGAATCCAAGAAGATGGCCGTTAAAGAAATGACTTCGGCTTCGCTGGCTGCTCCTCAAGCGCTGCAGCGACCCGTGCGTCAAGTGCGACTTAATGCTGCCGCTGCAACAGCCGCAAAAGCCGCTAGTGCAGCTAAGAAAACTAGCGCTGCTTCCGCGGCACCGGTCAGTGTCACATTGTTACCGAATACGTCCGAAATTCCTCGAACAGCGGCGATCGCCGCCGAGCCATTGGAACGAGCGGCAACGGCAACGGCCGAAGACGAGATTGCTGATGGGACATCTCAGGACTCTCAGGCTTCAATATCATCTAATGAATGGCAGCAGGTCCGACGTAGAAGAAATAGGAAGGTCATAACTGGAACTGCTAGCATGGACGGGAATTTTCGTACGATCGAAAGGACAAAGTATATTCAAGCATGGTCGTTTGCGCCTGAGACTACTACGGAACAAGTAAAAGAGTTCTTAAATAAGATCGTAAGCTCTGACGAATATTATGTGGAAAAGCGACAAATCAACACCACCCGACATGCAGCATTTGTCATAGGAGTGCCCGAGCGTCTGACTAGTAAGATTTTTACGCCCAGTGTATGGCCGCATCCCATTAAGTTTACCGAGTGGTTTCGAGCGGCTCCCCGCGCACAGCAGCGGGGCACGGAAACCGGTTCGGCAACTGCAGTCCTCAGTGATAACTGAGCCGCCACAGTGCCCACAACGCATGATCGGAGATAAGGATGTTACAGTGATAGATGTTTCGCGTGTTCCTATTGTAATTTGCCACCAGAATACACAATCGCTTTGTAATAAAGTATGTAGGTTAGAAGTGCTTCTACAGAGTGAGCTTAAGTGTGATGTGTTGGCTATTACGGAACACTGGCTCACATCTGATGAATTAAATTGCATTGCGATTGAAGAATACACACTTATTTCTAGTTTTTGTAGGTTTAAAAGTGGATCCCATGGAGGATCATGCATATACGTCAGAAACGGTGTAAAAGCGATAGAATGCCCTGCCATTAGAAACGCTTCAGTCGAAAGATACTGTGAAGCGTCGGCTATTGAGTTACTTGACCATAATTTAATAATTGTATGTATTTACCGAACAAACTTAGTGTCTACGTCAATGTTTCTCCGTCATTTTGAGTGCGTGCTAGATAAAGCAAGAGATGTCACTAAAACATTTATATTTGTAGGTGACTATAATATAAATATATTAGAGGATACGTCAGAAGTGAAAGACCTCGATGATACACTGTCGTCTCATGGCTTGCGCAATTTAGTGGACTTTCCGACCCGAATAACATCGGATTCATCTACCAGTCTCGACCATGTATATACTAATAACGATAGGATATCACAATTAATGGTTGAACCGGTGACAACACTTATAAGTGACCACATAGGAATAAGAATTAGTTTCCTTGGTGATGTAAAGTCTTATCAAAAATATGAGACGCGTTTAGCACGTAAAAAAACTAAACTCAACCGTTTAAATTTTATAGCCGCAATAAAAAGTGTGGATTGGGATGAGGTCTATTTACGCCATAGTAGTAATGTGCATGGCTTAGCTATGACTATTATTAATATTATTAGAAATAAATTTCTTATTTGCTTTCCATTGACTCGGTGTACCGTTATAACTCGTGGGTAGATCATGACATAAAAATGATAAAATGTTTATTATTTGACTTAATGCAATATAAGAATAATTTTGCGGACAATGGACATATGTCTAATTTGATTGAGCAAGTACATGACAAGTATAAACGCTTAACAAACTGTGCTAAGAGTACCCACTATAAAAATATAATTAGTCATTCGAAAAATACGAGTAAGTCGATGTGGAATGTGATAGGAAAGGAAACCGGTAAGGTGTCACGGTCTCGTGTTAAGCTAACCGAAGTATTGAGGGACTCCGATGGGCAAAAATTCACATCAAGTAAACAAGCAGTTGACTCGATGAACTGCAGGTTTGCGGGTGCATCAGCCAATTGCGACGCACCGACTGCAAATATAACGAAGGCTTTGTCTTATTTGGAATCTGCCCGACAACCTGCTCAGTGTTAGTTTGCGGTTTATCCCATTTGACCCTGAGGAGGTCTTCCGCATTATCAGGGTCCGCAACTATACCTCCTAAACCGTCTACGGATATTTATGACATCTCTATGGAGCTTTTACATCCGGTTGCCGGACCGATAAGTAACATTTTGTCAGCATTATTTAATAACTGCCTGAAAGAGGGGATATACCCAAAACCTCTCAAAATTAGTAAAATATGTCCTATATTTAAAGGTAAAGGGAGCAAGCAAGACATAGATAACTTTAGACCAGTTTCGCTTAACCCAGAATTAGCAAAGGTCCTGGAAAATGGAATAAGCGCACGACTTAACTCTTTTTTGCTTGAAACAAACGCACTCTCAGATCGTCAATATGCCTATCGCGAGGGTAAATCAACGACACAAGCAGTTCGGGGAGTAGTTCGCTCTGTACTAGAAGCTCGCGAACACAAAAAACATGTCGCAGTATTTTGCTGCGATTTGTCAAAGGCTTTCGATGTAGTGAACCATGACCTTGAGGAAGCAAAGCTTCAGTACTACGGTATTGATGACAAGGCATTAAGTCTGCTGATAGGTATGTTGAGGAATAAGGAACAGTTGGTGGTGGCTGACGATGGTTGTGCCAGGTCTGATACCATAACCACAGTAGAAGGGGTGGCACAGGGGTCGTCTGTCTCCAACATTCTGTTCAGTTTACTGATGAATGACCTTCCTGAATCTATTAGTGGGGCGGATGTGTACATGTATGCCGATGACGTAATAGCTGTGGTTACGGGTTCATCGATGGATGAACTAGAACTAAATTTGAACAGTGTAGCGAATCAGCTAGCAGATTGGTTCAGCTGCAATGGACTTGCTCTGAACAAAAATAAAACTAAGTTTGTTCACTTTTGTCTATCGGGTCATAGTACGAGGCCACTGACTGTACTCCTCAATGGAACACTTATTAGTCAAGTGGAGTCGACTCAGGTACTGGGGTTCACAATTGATCGATCTCTTACATGGGTGCCGCACATAGATATACTGTGTAAGAAACTAAGTAAGGCTTGTTTTGCATTAAGTAGGGTGACAAATCTGTTAGACGAGACAGCGGCACGTGCATGTTACTATGGGAGCGTGCATTCACTTCTGCAATACGATTTATGTGAATACGAATTGATGTGCTGAATAATTCTAAGTTTTTATTATATTGACCTGTAACAAAATGTTATCAATATGTAATAAACAATAAACAATAAACGATAGAGGGGCGAGCGTCGAGGTGGTGGGACCGAGCGCGCGCGCTGCGCCTTCGTCACTTTTGCGGCGGTGTTTCAACGTGGGGTCGTGTAACCTAGTGCATTCAATATTTCTTTGTTTTCTTTAAAAGTTCAAATTAAACGGTTGATCATTTTTTTGTTAAGCATTGCGTATATTTTTTATAAATTTTGTGTCAATCTTCTAAGATCAGAAGTGGGATTCGATAGCCCTTTCTTGATCGCTAGCCTATATTTTTTCATCACTGTGTGCTTTTCGTAAACTTAGTTTCTTTTTTTTTAATTAACAATTATTCGTAAATAGTTATCAAGATGCCTGGACGAAAATCTAGGTCAAAACAACGTGAATCTTTATCCAGACGGCGGGAGAGGAACATTTCTCGCCAAACACGTGGCGCAGATAGTGAACCTCGCTCCACCCGCATAGTGAGATCTAGAAATCGCCGCAGATCAAGTGATTCAACTAATAGTAATCGAAGTAGGTCACCAAGGTGTCATAATAGGTCATCCAATCGAGATAGGTCGCGGAGGCGTCGCGACAGCACCTATGGCCGCCGTGACTGCCCCCAGCGAGACCCGCTAAATCAGATACTAGATAGGCTGAATGCACTAGAGGAACGACTACCCACGACTCCACGCTCCTTGCCGCGACCTGGCTGCTCGCCGGGGCCCGTGGAAAACCTTGTCGAGCCGTCGGTCAGCGCGGACACGCCGGTCATCGAGGCCCCCGTTGGGCCGTCCAGTGAGAGTGGCACTGCGGACAGGATTGTTGGTGCTCTTTCATCTTTGTTACAAGTAAGATCTAAGCATTACTATGTTTCAACTTTGACCCCAGCATTCACGATTTCGATGTGTGGTGCGCGGAAGTGCATAGTGCGCGCGAGTTGAATCGTTGGGACGATCGGGAATGCCTGGGACGCATTGGTGGTTGTTTACGCGATGACGCTAGTACATGGCTAGGCGACTGGGTCACAAACGACCAATCGTGGACCAATTTTAAAGCCGAATTTCGATCCTTGTGCCCCCGTGAAGTCGATATGGCCACCGTTTTATACGATGTGATGAGTAACAACTCTAGTAAATTTAGCACATACGCTGAATACGCGCGAAAATCTCTTTTGCGATTAAATATTGTTAAGGGTCTTTCGGACGAGTTGAGAACCGCCATTGTAGTCCGGGGCATTGCTGATCCTCAAGTCAAGGCCGTGGTAGCTAATGCTAAGCTGCAGTCAAGAGAACTTGTAGAATTTTTATCCGTTTATGTCAAACCTAAAAGTGTCGCCGCCACCAACGATCTTGTTCGCACGGCAAACTCAAGCACGACAAATTCAAGACAAGTGAGACGCGCCCTCCGGTTAAATACGATCGCTTGACTTGTTACACATGCGGAGATATAGGGCATAAGCAAATAGCGTGTACAAAGAAACGTAAGACTGAGTTCAGTACGAGCAACTCACAACAAACTTTACCCTCAACTGCCACAAATCATCAGTGATCGTTTAATCTTTCATTAGAGCAGTTGTGTCACAATCACATATGTCGCGCATTAATACAGTGCAGTGAAAGTGCTAACGCATCAAAACAAAGTCCACCGTCGTCACGTATCTTTGGCCGGCCGCGATGACCTACATCGGTGAGTCATTGCATTCGATATGATTACGTGCAACGAGTAATTGTTAAGGTGACGTTTTCATCTGCCTTGACAATGAATACGCCTTCCAAATCTATTCAGTTAAAAACTGAAACGGAACGTTATCTCTATGACCGTTTCAAACATGAGCAGGAAGAAAGGCTTAAACAGCATGGTCTTGTAGAAGACCTAAAAAAAGAAATTGCGACTCTCCACCAGCAGTTGCAAAGCCTCATTGAGTCTAAAGCTGCGCCTCCAGCAGCTCCTAATGCAGAATCGTCTTCGGTGAACGCTGAGTACAACACCGACGAAGAGGAGCTAGCTAAAGAGACTGAGTGGATAAGAACGAAATCAAGAAAGAAAAGAAAATTGAACACGTCACCCACACTCTCACCTCAAGAAAAAGAAATACCTAAAGTAGAAAAGGTAAAGAAAGTTCCCCCTCCACCTCCAATCATAGTAGATGGGGTAAATAACTACCAAAACTTTTATGACTTCTTGACACAAAGTCAGCCTGAAAACACCTTGTCAATTAAAATGTTGAATGGTGACAGCGTCAAAATAAATGCGTGTAATGAAGACGCATATAGGGCCGTAACAAAGCTGTTATCAGCGAATAACTTTCTATGGCATTCCTATGAAAATAAGCAGGAAAGGCCTATTAGAGTCATGGCAAAAAAGTTGCCATCAACATGAAAGCCGGAAAGAATCGTAGACGATCTTAAAGCAAAGGGCTTACAAATAGAAGACGCAGTTAACAAACTGAGTTGGAAAAGCAAAGAACCATTAAATATGTTCATGCTGACCTTTAGCAACAAAGAAAAAATTGCTAAAATATATCAAATAAAATATATAACGTCCCTTTTAATTAACTACAAATACTTTAACTGCTGCTTTATTCAAGGCGGAGCAACAGATTTGGCGCATAAAATAAAAAATCCGCAGGTTAGTTTTCGAGATAACTTCCCTTACAAATTTTCCTTAAAGAGACGCATACAACATCCTGTAGATGACATTGCGTATTGCGTACTATTTGTTTACTATACTATTACGTTGTACACGCCCCTTTTACGCAAATATTCATTCATTAATTTAAAATATCACCTTCCAAAACCCATTCAATACCTACGGTCATTGAACTTTCAGCTGTCCGAAGTTACTGCCATAGAAAAGTTGAAATACGGATGGTTCGTTCCATAGCTTTGCTATTGTAGTACACACTCACAATATCATTCCGACTAGACACCTTAGTTAGTTTAGGTCAGTGCAATTAGACCTATTGTAAGATATATCACACTCTTAGCGATTAAGCACATAAGCTAGCGAAACCGGCTAAGTAAAATTTTAAATCTTAGCAAAAAATAAACTCTTGATTGAGTCACCTTTCAAACAATAAATAAATTAAAATCGGTGTATCCATTACCATACCAATTACCAATCCGTTTTATAAAAAAATTAAGTCATGAGATATTTACTATTCTTCATTATGGAAATTTAAAACTACCAAATCCCAGGTCAAAATCCTCTTCCCAATAATAGGTCCCAAAATAGGAGGTTGTGGCTTTAATGTACTGTGTAGTTCATCACATACTTAAAGACTAATACCATCGTATAAACTAAAAAACGTACTTCAAAGGTAAGTATGCCTAAGTAGATCTTAAATCGGAAACATGTTTTACAAGTTAAAATAAAAGATAAAAATATGTAAGTATTCATTACAATATTCTCATTGATGATGTTAAAAAACAATTGTCACATCTGTACTGTAAGAACTCTTTGCTACTGCGGCACTTCTTTGTACTTTTCTAATAGCCGTTTGCGGCAATCGTAAACGAAAGCGGTATCTTTTTAATTCTTTTACCATTCGCCGACACAGTGCCGACAAACACGTGCTCGACAGTTTTATCTCGCTCTTCCCTTGTGTCGCATCTCACTCTAGCCTCGTGTCGTCAAGACACTATGTACCTACCTAGCCTTGACTAGCCGGCTTTCCGTTTGTTTCGTTCAGTCTGTTTGAGTCCATAGGCCTATCTAGGTGGCATGTGATGTGATTAATTAATTACTAACAAAAGCGTTTTAACCATTTTTAATTGAAAATTAACCGGCAATTTCCGTCATGAAAATAGGTAAAATTTCTATTCGCGGCTTTGCAGAAGTTGATCGTAGTGTCGCCGATAAGTGCTAAGTATTTACCTATTTAGGATAATAGTACCTAACTATCTAAACTGTTTCAAAAGTACTGCATTCACCAGAGTGCAGGGGATTCTAAATATTCGTAGATAATGTACGAATTTGTACCTACTACAGTGCAGTGTGTTAGTTAAATTTCGTCGTTTGAAGTATTTTTGAGTGCTTGAATCGTTTGGTCTTAAAGTGTCAGTGTGAATGTTTGTGTAAGCCCGGGTGGAAAGCGCAGTCGCATAAGACCTCATGGTCCATTTGGAGATTGACGGAATACTCTCCATGAGGCCATGACTCATGCACCTGCTTGAGGTTTTCTGAATTTGTAACAGGTATGTACCTTTGCTTATTTCATATTGATTTACTATTACTTACAAAGATGTATGTGTACTGTACGTAGGATTAATGATAATAACTGACATTAATGACTCTGTCTATCACACACAATCTGCTACAGTAAGAGGGAGATAGATGGCGATGGGCGGTGCGGTGCCTATAAGTGTTGAGAAGTATGAATGAATTTTAGTAGACCACATACAGGAGGATGGCGAAAATAATTTAATATTTTTGTTAGAAGAAGTGAAAAAAAAAACTAACCTGCGGATTTTTTATTTTATGCGACTAAACTGTTTTTCCACCCTAAATGAAGCAGCAGTTAAAGTATTTGTAGTTAATTAAAAGGGACGTTGTATACTGGGGTGTTTGGTTGAGATTCAACCTCTTAAATCATCAAAACTTATTCCCCAATCAATGCAAAAGGTGTCAGGCTTATGGTCATACACAAATGTACTGTGCGAAAGAGCCAAGGTATGTAAAATGCACGGGAAAGCACTTAACCAAAGACTGTAAAAAAGCAGCATCCGAGAAACCAAAGTGCGTGCACTGCGGAAAAGATCATCCGGCTAACTACAGAGGTTGTATGATAGCCAAAGAAATGCAGAAATTAAGAAATAAGACTGTTAAGAAACACGTCAGTCACGATAAGGAAGCTCCAACCAATCCGCAGCGAGCAAATAATAAGCCTGTCTCGACTGTAAGTACTCGTACAAACGTTTCTTATGCTCAGACTGCCGCGAAAAATTCAATGAGCTCCCAACGCAAAGAGCAAGTCACCCCTAATGAAAATAAGTTGGACGAAATTCTTAAGCTTATGACTTCATTTGATGAACGTTTGAAAAAAATTGAAAATTGCACCAAGATCGCTATTCCCAAAAACAAACAATGAACCATCTTAAAATTATGGCGTGGAATTGCAATGGGCTACATAAACACAAAAATGAACTACAAGTAGTCCTAGATATGGAAAATATTGATGTGTGTCTAGTGTCCGAAACACATTTTACTAAACAATCATACATTACATTTAAAGGCTATAAGGTTTACTATGCACTGCATCCAGCAAACAAAGGAAGAGGTGGCAGTGCTGTGATCATTAAAGAAAATATCCAACACCAAGAATACCTTAAACATGAAATACCACAATTCCAGTGCACTGCAATTCGAATAAACACCAAAAACTACCAGCTAACAGTGGCAGCAATATACTGTCCACCTCGGCATAAAATAAATAAAGATTTGTATTTAAACATTTTACACACGCTTGGCGATAGATTTATACTTGGTGGAGACTTCAATGCGAAAAACTTATATTGGGGCTCTCGACTGACTAACACAAAAGGAAGGAGGTTGATGCATGCCATCAAAGATCTACACTGTGATGTTGCATCAACCGGATATCCAACATATTGGCCAACGGACCCACTTAAAATACCAGATCTAATAGACTTTTTCATTTACAAAAATGTGTCATCTAATTATATGAGAACAGATCAAAGCTTTGATATGAACTCGGACCACTCGGCTATATACCTAGAAATAAGTGAGAAAGTTTTAAGTAAGGAAACAAATCTATTCTAGTTAATAAACATACTGATTGGCAGAGTTTTCAAATTGAATTGGATAGAAATATCGACCTTAGAGTACCATTAAAGACCCCCGAGCAGCTTAATATAGATCTTGAAAAGTTCGTTACTCTAATACAACGGACTGCCTGGAACAACACTCCTAAGATAAAGAAAAAAGTGTCAGAAACGTTTATCCAATAGAAATTAGAGAACTCATAACAGAAAAACGGAAGCAAAGGAAATTATGGCACCAAACTAGGTCACCAGAGGACAAGAGAAAATTAAATAACCTCAACAAAAAACTTAAACGAGTAATCCAGAATCATGTTGATGAGTGTACAAACTCGTATCTCCAAAAGCTTACTAGTGACCGTAGCACAGACTATTCACTTTGGAAGGCTACAAAATATTTGAAACGTCCCATCAACCATATTCCTCCCCTAAGAATGGGATCTGGAAGGTGGGCAGTTACTAATGAACAAAAAGCTGCTAAGTTTGCTGATCATCTGGAGGATATATTTAAACCAAATGAAAGTCAGGAAGTAAATTATAAAACAGACATTGAGGTAATCAGCGATATTAACGATGACCAAAACAACATTAAGCTTGTGACACCGAAAGAAGTCTTACGCGAAATAAAACAACATATAAATCCAAAAAAATCGCCTGGCTTTGATCTTATATCAGGGGAAATTCTACACAACCTTCCTAGAAAAGCACTAATTAAGCTAACGAATCTGATAAATGCTACATTGCGACTTAGATATGTACCAGACTTATGGAAAATAGCTGAAATTATAATGATAGCAAAACCTGGAAAACCACCAAATGAAACAACTTCGTATAAGCCAATTTCTTTGCTGCCCGTAATGTCAAAACTGTTTGAAAAACTGTTACTTAAGAGGCTAAAACCTATCATAGAAACGAGAAACCTAATTCCTGAACATCAGTTTGGCTTTAGAGAAAATCACTCTACAATTGATCAAGTACATAGGATAACTAACATCATTGAACAATCTCTAGAAAATAAAAAAGTTTGTTCACCTATTTTTCTAGATGTAGCCCAAGCTTTTGATAAGGTGTGGCACGAAGGCCTCATTTTGAAACTCTAAAGAATGCTTCCCAAAATCTTTGTAGAGATACTAACGTCCTATATAAGTGAAAGAGCTTTTAGAGTGCGACAAGATCATGCGTACTCTGAAGTTAAGGAAATAAAAGCTGGAGTTCCTCAAGGAAGTGTATTAGGTCCGGTCCTGTACCTATTATACACCTGTGACATTCCTAAACTAGAAGAAAACACAATTGCGACCTTCGCTGATGACACGGCTATTATGGCAGTCGGAAACAGTCATGCAGAAGCAGCAGAAAAGGTCCAAGCAGCTGTTAATAAAGTTTATAACTGGACAAAGAAGTGGCGTATTAAGCTAAACCAGTCGAAGTCTGTCCACGTCAACTTCACAAATAAATATGATGACTACTGTCCCGTCTATATAGATGGACAGCAGGTGCCATATGAAAACACTGCTAAGTACCTAGGTATGACACCCGACGCGAAGCTTCGCTGGAAAGCCCACGTCAAAAAGAAAAGAGAGGAACTTGATATAAGATTTCAAAAGATGTACTGGCTTTTTGGAAGGAACTCTGCGTTGTCAGTAAATAACAAATTACTACTTTATAAACAAGTCCTCATGCCAGTATGGACTTATGGTATACAGCTATGGGGCTGTACCAAACAAAGTAATATTGAAATAATTCAACGCTTCCAAAATAATGTACTGAAGGCCATTGTGAATGCGCCCTGGTATATAAGAATCGACGATCTACACCGGGACCTTAACATGCAGACCGTCGATAAAGTTATCAAGAAATACGCCGAAGCACATGAGTATAGACTGCTTCACCATGTGAATGTCGAAGCGATCCAGCTCCTCGACAACACGGACATAGTGCGACGTCTCAAAAGAACCAAACCTTTTGAACTAGTGTAGTTTTTAAAAAATACATTGAAATTATAGTGCAGTGATGTGCCAGCAGAGACACAAGAACAAAGTGCCTTCCCCTTAATAGAGACAGTAAGAAAAGTGCCAATGGACACATTCTTAGACAATAACATATAAAACTAGGTCAATGTTAAATTACTTATTAGTCTGAGTTTAGGCTAGATTGTAATATTACTAGCGTACTTAATTATTTTAGCTAAGTAGGTAAGCTAAGAAAGGAAAAAAAAAAAAAAAACTGCCACAAATTTCGCGGGTGGTATTGTAAAATCAAATAATAAACCTGTCAAGACGTGTACATTTTGTAAAAAGATCGGTCATTTGGCAGACGAGTGTTATTTAAAACAAAAAGTAGAATCAAAATCAAATAATCAAAATAAAAATTCATCTAATGTAAATTTTTGCTCGGATTTGATTCAAAATTAAATGACGTAATGACTGCTATTATTCAGAAAAGACCAGTTGATGTTTTAGTTGATTCAGGATCTGATATATCGTTGATTTCGGAATCTATTTTAAAATATTTCAATTTCAATAAGTTGCCGACCTACCGTCCTTATAAATTATCCGCTGACGAGAAGGCGCGTGTTCGCAGCATAATTAACGATTTGTTAGACAAGGGCATTATACGCGAGTCACGGTCAGATTACGCGAGTCCTATTCTCCTTGTTAAAAAGAAAAATGGGGAGGATAGGATGTGCGTCGACTACCGTGCGCTGAATGCTGTCACTGTTAAGGAAAGATTTCCATTGCCCTTGATAGACGACCACATATATAAATTAGGCAGCTTTAAATATTTTACCAGTTTAGACATGGCGACTGGTTTCCATCAGTTGCCAATGAAAGATGATGACTCAATCAGCAGAACTGGATTCGTCACGCCCGAAGGGCATTACGAATTTTTGAAATTACCGTATGGCCTTGCTAATGCACCAATAGTTTACCAACGAGTCATCACTAAAACACTGAAGCACCTGATAGATACCGGACATTTTTTGACCTATTGATAAGCACGTTATCAAACGTGCTTATCATGGCCAATTCTGTTAATGAAGGGTTGCAAACGCTTCAGGAGGTGTTACAGACACTTACGGAAGCAGGGTTTTCGGTAAAAAAAATTTTTACATTTCTGAACACAGAACTTGAATACTTAGGCAGGTTGATTGGACATGGTCAGGTACGGCCGAGCTCTAGTAAAACTGACGCGCTGGTAAAGTCTCCTAGACCTACAAACGTGAGGGAGGTTCGCCAGTTTCTCGGACTGACAGGCTATTTCCGTCGATACATAGCTGGCTACGCATCTAAAACGGCATGTATTGCAAAATTGCTGAGAAAAGGCCAACCTTTTACTTGGGGCTTGGAACAAGATGCGTCGCGTGGATCGTCGACAGGACGCGTACGTCAACGCGGCCCGACGCCAGCCCCGCACCTTCCCCGTTGGCAGCTTCGTGTTTGTGAGCAAGGCCTCGCAGACTACCGGCAAGCTGGACTCCGGCATGCGCGGCCCCTACAAGGTCACGCGTGCTCTGCCTCATGACCGATACGAACTAGAGCTATTGGCTGGGTCGTATGGAAAGAAGACGCAAACCGCCGCTGAGTGCATGGTGCAGTGACGCGGTGAATGGACCCCGGATGCGTGTGAGGCGTTCTTCGGGAGTAGTGAGTGTTGACATTGGATTATCGATACAATCTGTACACTCATTGTGAGCTTGCCTCGACATTATGGCACATCCTTAGCCTCGACATTATGGCACATCCTTAGCCTCGACATTATGGCTCATCCTTAGCCTCGACATTATGGCACATCCTTAGCCTCGACATTATGGCACATCCTTAGCCTCGACATTATGGCACATCCTTAGCCTCGACATTATGGCAATCCCCTGGCCTCGACATTATGGCCGTCCTTAGCCCCGACATTGTGGCTATTCCCTATCGTTTGATAAGCATTGACATTGCCTTTGGAACCACGACGATGTTCTAATGGCAATGTTAATTTTCAGTGGTCAGAGACATATATCGCATATGATGGAGATCCGAAACTCTGTCATTAGCGATATCTATGAGAGTTGCTTAGTTGTCTATTTTAGTGAAATCACTTGAGTGCACGTTTGTGGTTTCGTTACAATGGATAGCAACGGCAACGCTTGTGAGTACCAACAGTCTTTTATGTGAGGAACATTAAAGACTGTTTGTTATAGTGACATATAAGGGAGATAAGCATCGTAAACCACACTAAGTACCGCAAAATAGCCGAGAACTTTCGTACCGTAGGGTACGTCAAAATAATTACCGTTATGATATCTAAAACATAATTGTTTGGAAGAAAGTTACACCTTGTTCGTGTTTTATTACTTAGAAGAAAAAAATTGCCACGATCCTAAAATTTAACTCCTTAAGCAATATGTCTATAAAGTTATTTCAGGATCTCAAAATGTTACGATTACGAGTTATAATAGTAAGTTGTTAAAATTCATGTAAGAAAAAAAAGATATGTGGGTAGGTGTGAAATTTTTCAACAATAGCAAACGAGAAATACACGAAGTAAAGTAGTAACTCGCTCGACCAAGAAGCACTTGTTAAATTAAAGAAGAAATGAAATGATACAAAAAACTCACCAGATTTTGCTTCAAGATGATGGCACCAGCAGCTGAATAGGCGAGAGTCTTGAGCTAATATTTCGGAGCGAGGTCTTCACTTAGGACCTCGATTTTTATAGCCTAATCCCACTTCTGAAATGTGGGGTGATAAAAATAAGACAGCTGGAATCACTTCAAATATCTGTATTCTTCAACGACCAAATGAGGAGAGGGCTCAGACTATTGCTCATTTTGCTTTTATAGACAAGATGAATACAACTACTCTTTTCTAACGGAAACTAGTTTACAGGAAATAGTGTTGCCCTATTTATTACAAAATTAACTACTATAACTAAGTACTAAATATATATTAGACAATTTATATATTATTGAATGGCAAGGCAGATATACACTTCAGAGTGTTCCTGACCATCCCCATGTCCAAAGAAAATGGGATGATATGTTTTCGAAGGCCATTGTCGACGAAATGCATAATCATAGTGCGGATGTTGAGTTGGCACGGCTAAGGGCTGCCATTTCTCCAGAGTCTGGCGCTTGGCTTCATGCTCTGCCTTCGCCACAGATGGGCACCCTGATGGACGACAATACTTTGCGTATCGCTGCAGCCTTGCGACTTGGATGCGATATTTGTGAGCCACATCTATGTGTCTGTGGTGTTACCGTAGACGCTAAAGGTCACCACGGACTTAGTTGTTTAAAGTGTGCTGGTAGGTATCCGAGGCATCATGCACTTAACGAGATTGTCCGTAGAGCATTGATTAGTGCAAACATTCCATGTATTTTAGAACCGCCAGGATTGAGCCGCACTGATGGCAAGCGACCCGACGGCTTAACGTTGGTGCCTTGGCAAAGAGGTAGGTGTCTGCTTTGGGACGTGACTTGTGTGAGCACATTTGCCTCGTCACATTTAAGGGATGCCATTCGGTCTGTAGGTGCAGCTGCTGAAAACGCTGCTAAGGCAAAACACCTAAAATATCAATTTTTGAAACCTACTTATATTTTTGTGCCTGTGGCCTTTGAGACCACGGGTGTTTGGGGAACTGAGGCAAGGACATTTATAAATGAGCTTGGACATAGAATATCTGAACGGGCAAATGATAGACGCTCCTTATCTTATCTGGCTCAAAGAATTTCCATTGCCATACAGCGCGGCAATGCCGCCAGTATCATGGGAACATTTGGGCCAGGTACGATAAGGGGTGGTCTCTTAGATTAATATATTTGACGAAGCGTGTTGCGGATTACTAACTGTGAAAATATTGACGAAGCGTGTTGCGGATTACTAACTGTGAATATTTTGACGAAGCGTGTTGCGGATATTAGCAATTTGTTCCTATTTTATAATTAGAATTCAAATAAATAAATATTTATATAAATATTTCTACAATAAGAATTTTCATACATTAAGATTACTTACACGGGATACAGGTTTTCCTAGTCCGAGAGCCAGGGCTAAATTTATCTCGTAAATCCGTTTGTTGTAAATAAATGAATTTATTATTATTATTAGTACATTCTTTTTACGAATAACATTAGAGTTTTATAAAACGTCTTTATAATCTAACATTTTAAATTTCTTTTTAATACATTTTTTTGTTCCTTTTGCTTTTTGTATTGTCTTATCTAATGTTTTTATACAATACACCTTTGAGCGCAGTCCAATATATTCAATTATATAATCCGTCCACCCATTTCATCCTTAAAACAACCCGGGACTTTTTTATCTAAAAAAAAGAGAGGGGTTCTAAAAAAAGGAGAGGTAAAAAGTACCCGTAACCGAAGGGCATGTATGAAGAGATTGATGAGTTTAGATGAAGCAAAAGAGGTTTGTCAGGATCGTAGCAAGTGGAAGTCCATAGTCTCTGCCTACCCCTGCGGGAAACAGGCGTGATATTATGTATGTATGTATGGGACTTTTTTATTTATCAAAGGTAATTTATACGCATTGAAAGGATTGTAATTACTGGTACCAAAGTATTTCAGAAAATGTAACTTAACATCTCTATAAAAGTCGTCTGTATGTACATTATAAATTAAACTATCAGTGTCGGTATAACATAACTCGATTCGGTCACCATAAAATGGTTTCATTACAGAGTAGTGGAAATCATACATATGACTCTTCGATAATTCTACTACAACAAAGCCTATATAAATTGGTTTGTCAAGAATAACACGTGAAGGATTCATTTGTGTTGCTACCAAGTCATCCGAAAATATCGATGCACTGTGAAAATATGGGCTTGCGATCAACTTTTCTGCACAAGTACTCTTTTTTGTTTTATTGGTCGTATCATTCCATTTGTTAACGAATTTTACATCTATTATTTTTCATTATTTTCTAGAGTCTTACCAAAAATAGTGTCGTTTAATAACTTAAAAAAATCTTGTTCAAACTCAAACTCTGCTTTTTGTCGTAACTATGTATTAAGATCAATGTATTGTTTTAAATAAGCATTTTGCTTTAATTCAATAACGCGATGGATCTTTCTTAATATCAAACCGTGCTTTAAACTGTGACGCACCGATCGGCGAGCCGACGTCATCGCACAAAAACGCCTTTGGAACCTTCTCGAACATTCCACAACTCACACAGCTACAATCGATGCGCGCCGTTTACAAACCTATAACGATAGCGAACCGGTATGATCTGGTTTCCCCCACCGTGCCCCCACTCCGCGCCGGCCGGCGGCTGGCTATATAACGCAGAGCGAGCCCATTAAAGGCCGATACTCACTCGAGTATCCGCATCGAAAAATTTGAGTACGGTCAGGGTTCCCGAATCCTCCTCCTAACCCCCCCTCCGCGGCCGCTTAGATCATGTATCTGAGTACGGTCAGGGTTCCCGAATACTCACCCCTTCCAAACCCCCGCGGTCGCTTGGATCAGATATCTGAGTACGGTCAGGAATCCTTCCCAACCACCCTCCTATCCCGTCCGTTTTATGGTCGTCTGCGACACTCCCTCTCTAAGGAGTGTTAGTTGCCTATGTTGATGCGCTTGCGTATGTGACAACAGTACGAGCCCTCTACGTTCAATTCGCTTTCCGCACGCCGCGTCACTGTAGTTTCGCGAGATTTTACAGTGCCCGGCCCTATATAGATAGCCTTCAGCGGAAATCGTGCCCGGGACGTTGGTCTGATTTTCCCACCCCCCCCTAGTAGCCGGCCTCCCACCAGCGGGTCTCACCGGCGAAAAGGGGTAATAGTCGGCCTGCGCCTTGAGTGGCTGCTGAAGGCAACTCCCCGCCCACGCTGCCTTCGGGGTCCGGAAATGGACCCCATCTATGAAGTGGACGAGACGGAGCCCGGATCCCCGCGCCCCGCCTCACCTGAAACGTATGCAACATTCGCTACGCCTGATGCTGCCCCCGCGCCTACCCCGCGGCTCTCGCCAAGAGGATGGTACGAGCGGGACATAGTGATGTTGGGGAGGATTGCCGCCACCGAGACCCTGTCTGAGGGCCTAACCCGGTGGATGGCAATCTACCTAAGGCTGCAGCTGAACGAGCTGGGCGGCACATCGCCCACCATCGAGGACGTCACCGCCCTCGATTTCGCTCGCCGAGGGATCATCACCCTCCCTCCAATTGCCACACCAAGGAGGACTATAATAGCCTCCCTGTTGAAGCGCCCCCGCAGCCCAGAAGGCGAACACGCCTTGGACGTCAAGAAGCCACGCGCTTTAGACGTCCTGCAGGAGGAGGAGACCTCCGCTTCCGCATCGGCGGCCTCGTCGACCACGTCTGGGTCACTCCCGGACTTGTCCACGCTGGACCCCCCCGCGGACCTCACCGCCCTCGTCGCCGCCTCCAAGTCGGTCCAGTGACCGCACCAGAGACCAGCCCGCAACCTGCGCCAACTGCGGGGGGCCACACCCCGCAAACAACACCTCTTGCCCCATTTTCAAAAAGGAGGCAAGAAATAAGCGCGCCGGCCCGGTGGCACGCACGGGCTCTGCTCTTACGCCGCGTCCAGCCACGGAGGAGACGACGGGGGCTTCCCTGATGGCCCCCGCCAACGCCCCCACAGCTAGATGAGCGGAGCTGCCGAAGAAAAAGAAAAAGAAAAAGAAGAAAGCAGCCGCCGGGAGCTCCGCTCCGGCACCCATAGATGGCCAGCCCCAGGCCCCACAGGCCCCCCAGACACAGCCTCAACTCCCAGTGATGCCAGCCCAGCAATGCCAGATGCTGTTTCAGGCGTTTCAGTCCCTTGTGGCCATGACCCCCGACCAGCTGGCCGCGACGGGTCTTCTCAGAGGCGTACCCCCCACTCCATATTAATATAGATAGAGGCCCATAGAGGCCCTCTGAGAATAGTTTACTGGAACGCCGAGACCCTCAACAAGAAGAAGCTGCTTGGACAGCACCCTATTTGAGAGCGCTATCTTGGTTTGGCCTAATTGTTGTACTGGTGTGAACAAGGGTTCGAAAATGAAACCACAGGTTCTGATCTGAGTAGACTGTATATTGTTCTATTCAACATTCACAAATGGTTCATGTAGAAATCGGATCCCAAGTAATCCAACGCACTAATGTATGAAAATAATATGATTAATGTTACAAACAAAACCATATCGAGTTTTACATTTGCATAACGCCATCTAGTGAGAATTTTAAAAACTACTTATGCTAAGTTATTAACAATATTTTGTTCTGATCATTAACATACCGCCCACCAAGGACATTAGTGACGGAATGCTGTCCTAAACATAATGTCCTTCAAAAATTGAAGTGATCTAGGTTGTCCTAATTGTTATTAAAATGCATGAAAATTAAAGCCTAAACTATGATTTTAACTGATATAAAATAATATTTAAAAACTACCATATAACAATTCATCAAACAACTTCAAAACAAATGTAAATTTTAACAAGTGTAAATATAAAAACTATTGTTTAATTAGGATGTAAAGATAAAAACTGAGTAAACTTAAAAATATGATTTAAAACTATGACATAAAATTAACAAAAGTGTATAAAAACAATAATAAAAGTTCATTGATCTGCAATAGGCAAAATACATAGTTTTGATGTTGGTCTTTTCATGGTTGTAGAGCCTGTGCGCAATGAGACTACACGGGTAATGTTATCATTACCAGGATGTTTTAGTTCCACTCGACCTAACAACCAACGACTTGGCGGCAAGTCGTCCTCTTTGACTAAAACAATGTCACCGATTTTTGGTTCTGGCACTTGAGCTGACCATTTGTATCTGTTCATAAGAGTAGCAAGGTACTCTTGTGACCAACGCCTGCAAGCCATAATTTTTGGATAAATATTTTAGCTAAAACTACGCTAGGAGCCAACCAGCCTAGCGGATCGAATAACCGCGCTATATCTGATATGATTGACCTTTTAGTTACAGGTGCTGTCGTCGGCGGAGGGAGATTCACCGAGTATTGGAAGAGATCGTCACTGCGCTTCCAGGTAAGTCCTAGAATTTTTATTGTACTGTCCAGTTTTATATTAACTTCTTTGTTTTCTTTATCCTCTTTATTAGTTGTCCTTTCTATCTCCATTTCAGTTGTCCTTTGTTTGTCCTGTTGTTCTTCCATCCTAGTTTGATCTGTGTCGTCCTCATTAGTTCTTTTTTGTCCTTCCGTTTTGTCCTTTTCCATTGTATTTATGATGTCTAATACTTGTTGATTATTGCTGTTCCATTTTTGTAATTTAAAACAACCTTTTCCTAATAATTCTGTGATCTGTTTATATATTTCTATTCCTTCTTCTACTGTACTACAGCCGGTCATCAAATCGTCCATATAGAAGTTATTAAGAACTTTATCCTTAACGAGACTATAGTCTTCTCCTTCATCATATGCAATTTGATGCAATGTTCTTACCGCTTGATATGGTGCTGAAGCAGTTCCAAATGTAATTGTCATCAGCTCGTAATCTTGGATCTCATCGGAAGGGTTATCACGCCAAAGTATTCTTTGAAATATAGCATCTTCCTCAGCTATTTTTACTTGACGATACATTTTAACGATATCAGCCACAAGTCCGATCTCATGAACTCTCCATCTCAAAACTGTATGTCTTAAATCAGGTTGTAGTGTAGGGCCAACCATCAACGAGCAGTTTAACGATATACCCTTATTGTTCCTCTCAGACGCATTGAAGACTACCCTTACTTTTGTGGTAGTTTTGTCATTCCTTACGACTGCATGATGAGGTAAGTAGACGGCTTCTTCCTTTTTTGCATCATCATCCTTAATCTTTCTCATGTGTCCTAACTGTAAATACTTATCTATGACCTCTTTGTACTGTTTTTTCAATTCTGTATTCTTTTCTAATCTTCTTTCTAAAGATTTGAATCGGCTTTCAGCAATTTTACGAGAATTTCCTCCTTTACATTGTGGTATTTCATCGCGAAATGGTAGCTTAACTACGTATCTGCCATCAAGATCTCTCTTCGTAGTAGCTGCATATAATTCCTCGCATCGTTGTTCTTCGACCGTAAGTATTTTATTTGTACTAGTTTGTTCTTCTATCTCCCAGAACCTTCGCAACATGTCATCTTCATTTATTTGAACATGCATGACAGTTACATTGCCTTTAGTGTCACTTGATCTTCCATTACTTTCAGAGCTTATCATTCCTGACAGGATCCATCCAAATGCGGTACTTTGGGCTATCAGTGTACCAGCAGGATTCTTCATCACTCCTTCCTTCATGATGTGACTGTAAGTATCTGCTCCAAGTAGTATGTCTATTCTGTTAGGCTTACCAAATTCTGGGTCAGCCAGACACAAACTGTTAACTTCCAGCCAGTCAAAAGCAGCAGTGTTAATGCTTCGTTCAGGTAAGTATGAAGTGATTTTGTTTAATACATAAGCATTAACCTGGTGCTTGAACTCGCGATCTACTCGTGATCTTATTGTAAAGATGACCATATGTCGTGCTAAGGTTGAACTATTTGCACCTAAACCCGATACGATTCCTTTGATAGGTATCTTTTTCAGGCGCAGGAGCTGAACTGTAGCCTCCGTGATGAAACAAGCCTGAGAACCCTGATCGAGTAATGCGCGAACCGTCTGAAATTGTCCCTTTTTAGACTCGACTTTTATTAGTGCAGTAGCTAATAAAACCTGCCTAGGTTTAGGAATATTGCCTGTAGATAAACAAGAAACAATTTGATTAGTACTAGTAGAAGAGCTACTATTACCATCTCTCGTATTTTTCTCAGGTTGTTCTTTATTATCAGACGTTTCCTCAGGGTGCAACAAGGAATGATGGCGTCTTTGACAGATTCTGCAAGTGGTAGGCTTTTTACAATCATATACACTGTGATTACTGCCCATACAATTAAAACACATTTTGTTTTTGGCTACAAAATCGCGTCTAGCTCCCACTGATTGTTTTGCAAACTTTTTACAAAAGCATATTTTATGACCCTCGGTGCAGTATTCACATTGTATTTTGTTTGATCTAGTGGCCAACATTACTTTAGAATTGTGACCGGTTGAACTATGGTTGGACTGGTGAACCACTGGTCGCTTAGGTTCAATACATTCTAGCGCACGGAAGCGATTTTCGATAAACGTTTTAAACTGTTCAAAAGTTGGCAAGTCATTGTTGGAATCGCTTGAACAAATGCTCAACTCCCACTGCTTGCGAGTCTCGTTGTCTAACTTGAAGGTAACTATGTGAATAATAATAACATCCCATGTAGACACATCGACGTTTAAATTCTTAAGGGCACTAAGACAATCGGTTGTAGTGTCCAACAAATCTTTTAATGAGCTAGCAGACTCTGCGTGCATGCGTTTTTGTGCAAAAAGCCTTTTTAAAATACAATTACATAAATATTTTTTGTTACTGTATCGCTTTACTAATTGAGACCAACATACATCATAATTTGCGTCAGTGATAGGTGTGTGTCTTATAAGTTGCTCTGCCTCTCCTGTGAGATGGCTTTTTAAATAATGCATTTTTTGCACATTATCAAGCGCTTTGTTTTTATGTACTAAAGATACAAATAAATCGTGGAACGTAGTCCACTCCCCATATTTTCCTGAAAATGACGGGATAGAAATTTTCGGTAATTTTACTAGGGATCTTGAGGGATTAGCTTCCTTCCCGGAACTTGTCCCTGACTGTCCTGTTTCTAATGGTACTTGTTCAACACGAATACGAAGCTTGTTTAGAACGGTTTTCATTAAACATTTATAAGTAATATATTTATCTTCGGTTTCATAGTAAATACTTTCTACTTTATTTTGCATTATTTCCTCAAAATCATAATTCTCATAAAGCTTCGTTTTTGTGTCTCTAAACTTTGCCCAATCTTTTTCCAAAATCTCTTGTCTTGTTTCTATATATTCTATTGTTATTCTATCCTTTGGTGACTTTGTATATATAATATAACCCTTAAAAATTACATTCTGAAGATCCTGCATTACTTTAATAAGTTTATCCATCTTGCAACAATAATATAAAATTGATAACTCAACAAAAATAAATGTGGGTAAACCTAAATAATATTCGTACAAAAGCTGACTAAAAATGTTCTATGTTGATTCACAATACTTCATAAACAAGTTCGTATGTATGTAAATACAATGTAAAAATAAAGGATATAAAAAGTAAACAACAAAATAAAAATTTAATTTTTCATTGAAATTTTTCTAAGTCGATGACCGAAATTGCAAAAATATTCTAAGTGTTTGACAACACTTTAACTCTGACGAAAATCGGGCATCGATTCCCCGTTCCGTTGTTTTTGCTTAACTATTCTAAGTCCTTAAAACTAACATGCAAATTATACTAAGTTTAAAATTATTGATCTTGAAATTTTCTAAGTCCCAATTTCTTGCAAATTCTTCAAAGTTAAAATGTCTATGTAAATAAGGTTCAAATTCCTTGAATTATTTCACTTGGTCACTTATGACGTTTTCACTATAAGTAGTTATTGAATGAAAGTACTCACAGTTGAACTCTGCACTCACTATTGCACTGCTGGTGGCGCCACCTGGTGGCGAGTAGTGGCGACCCGCTGAACTATTGCTAGGTACTGCCTCCGCTGCACTGCGGTGCAGGGGGAATTCCAATCCGTGCTCGTGGGACCAATGGACAGCACCCTATTTGAGAGCGCTATCTTGGTTTGGCCTAATTGTTGTACTGGTGTGAACAAGGGTTCGAAAATGAAACCACAGGTTCTGATCTGAGTAGACTGTATATTGTTCTATTCAACATTCACAAATGGTTCATGTAGAAATCGGATCCCAAGTAATCCAACGCACTAATGTATGAAAATAATATGATTAATGTTACAAACAAAACCATATCGAGTTTTACATTTGCATAACGCCATCTAGTGAGAATTTTAAAAACTACTTATGCTAAGTTATTGACAATATTTTGTTCTGATCATTAACACTGCTGCTGACGAACTTCCTCCGTCAGCAGTGAGTGGACGTTCTGCTGGTCAGCGAGACCGATCTCCGGGAGACTGATGTATTCAAGATCCCGGGGTACATCAGCTACCGTAAGGACGAGAAGACCCCCGTCGACGGCAGGCCTTATAGAAGACTAGCGGTGTTCATCAAGAGGAATGTCGTTCACCAGGCCATTCCCTACAAGGAGTTCCAGACGATGTACGCGTTGGACGTACTCGTCAACGTCGCCGGCCAGGAGCTGCGGCTGTTTGCGATCTATGTGCCGCCCCAGAGCGTCGCGCGCCAGAAAAAGCTGGACTCTAGGAGCTGCGCACTCTGCTGCACGACCCCACGCCGACACTTGTGGCTGGCGACTTCAACGCCAAACACACCGCCTGGAACTCCACGAGGGTGTGCCCTCGCGGGCGACTCCTCCACCAGGACTCTGTAGCCCATGACTACGAGGTGGTAGGCCCGGACGAGCCGACTCACTACAGCCCGAACGGTGAGCCCGACACCATCGACATCGTGGCCTACAGAGGACTACGAACACCGCCAAAACTGGAAGTCTACCTGGACCTGCCGTCAGACCACAGACCTGTCCTTCTCGTCCTACAGGACCTCCCGACGAGGGTCTCGCTGCCCAGCAGATCGACCAAAATCAGCTGGGCAAAGTTCGAGGAAGCGCTCGAGAGCGATAAGTCTAGGGTCGCTTTCAAGCGGGTCTCCACCGGCGAAGATGTTGAGCAGGCAGCGAGTGCCATCACTTGCAGCATCCGCGCCGCCCTTGAAGCCGCAACGCGCCCGGTCTCGGCCACGGCAAAGCCGGACCCACTACCCGCCGACATCAACCAACTGTTGGCCCAAAAGAGGCGGCTGCGGCGGCAGTGGCAAAACACTCGCTGCCCCGCGCTCAAGACTCAGCTCAACAAACTGGTGGAGACCATCAAGGATCGCCTCAGCGAGCACGCAGCCAAGTCGTGGAAGAACCACCAACTCTCGGTGGGCGGTGATATCCCCTCCGTTCACCGCCTATGCCGGCAGCTATCGGGCAAGCCTCAACCCGTTCGACCGCTGCTGGCAGTCGATGGCCTCCCACGATTTAAAGCAGAAGATCGCGCCGAGATCTTTGCGGAACATCTGGAGCGTCAATTTACGCCGAACCCAGTGGCCGACCACGACCACTACCAGCTGGTAAACAGAAGAGGAAGATGCAGTGTTCTTCACGCCTGGCCAGGTTCTGCGTGTGATCCGAAGCCTGAAGCCCAGGAAAGCCCCGGGCGCAGACAACGTCACGAACGAGGCGCTACGCCACCTACCGCCGGTATTCATCACGGCGGTGACGCGCCTCTTCAACGGCATTCTGCGCTCGGGCCACTATCCCCAAGAATGGAAGACCGGCCGGGTCAGCATGCTACCCAAGCCGGGCAAGAACCTGCAAAAGCCAGAAAGTTACCGGCCCATCACGCTACTCAGCGCGCTCTCGAAGGTGTTCGAAAAACTCCTGCTCGGCCTCCTGCTCCCGCACATACCCTCACGTGCGGAGCAGTTTGGGTTCCGGCCAGAGCACTCGACGACGCTCCAGATTGCAAGACTTCTTCACAAGATCTCGGCAGCGACCAATCGCAAGGAGCACGTGCCTGTGGTGCTCCTTGACAATGAAAAGGCGTTCGACAGGGTATGGCACGAGGGGCTGCTATACAAACTGTCGACAGCGCCAAACCCGATGTCCAGGAGGCTGCTCAGGATTGTGGCCTCCTTCCTCGAAGGCAGAAAGATAAGGGTGGCGGTCGAAGACGCCGTGTCATCAGAACGACCCGTGCGGGCTGGTGTCCCCCAAGGAAGCTGTCTGTCGCCTGCGTGCTACGCGTGGTTCACCGATGACATCCCAGTGGCCGGTCAGGCCCAACTGGCTCTCTTCGCTGACGACGCCGCGTACTTTGCGGTCAGCATGAACGCAAAGCACGCTGCCAAGAAAGTCCAGACAGCACTGGACGCCCTGCCTGACTGGCTCTCCAAGTGGAGACTGTCGGTGAACGTCAGCAAGACGCAGGCACTTATATCCGGGAGGACCCACCCACCGCCGCCCTTGAAGCTGTTCGGGGAAGACGTGCCGTGGCAGCAACACGTCAAGTACCTGGGGGTGCAGCTCGAAAGACGCCTCAAACTGAGTGCCCAAGTCGACGGGACAGTGGCATCAGCGAAGACAGCCCGAGAGAGACTCCGCCCAGTGCTCTCCTCCCGCCTCCCGCTACGGACGCGGCTCGGGATCTACAAGACGTACGTGAGATCCCGCCTCACATACGCGGCCCCTGCGTGGTACGCATTCTGCTCGGAGACTAACAAACGTCGTCTCCGCGCCCAAGAAAACCTTAGTCTCCGAGCGATCGTCGGGGCCCCGCGTTACGTGAGGAACGCCGTGATCCACCGGGACTTGAAATGGGAGGGCCTGGACAACTTTGTCTCTCGGTTAGCGAGGGACATGTACTCCAAGGCGGACCGCTCGGCGCACCCCCATCTCAGGGGGATTGCGCCCTTGCACGCCCGCCCACCGGACCGCAAGTACAAGCCCTCGCCCCGCGATGCCATCATCCCGTCGACAGCCGAGCGAGGCGCCGCTACAGCAGCGACGCCCGACCTGAACCCCCAGCATTGAGACACCCGACGTGGCCGCCACGGCCACTACCATGTGACCCGCCTGTAGTTGCAGGCGGCGGCAGCATTTCGCTGTAGAGGGCCACAGCCCTGATCAGCATCCCCACTTCACTCCACTAGAAGTTGGGAAGAACTACTACTTGACTTGACCGAGTCAATTATAAGTAAGCTTTAGGTGAGATAACTTCAAAGAGATTTAACAAGTATTATCGGCGCGTAACCTATACGACTTCAGCGACGAATTTTGGACTATGACTGCATGAAGACTTGGACAATGGACGTTTTGAAGACCATATTAGTGTGTCAATCTTTGGTTGCATAGTGAATAAATTCCCTAAGAAGAGTGTTGGCATTTTTTTCCAAATCTCAAACCCCACTTTCTTAACAATAGCTAGGATACTTATTGAAGGTACAAGCACGTATTAATTATAATATAGGGCTTAATAGCTGCAAGAGTTTCATTGAACGACATTTAGGCGGATCGATGATTTCCAGTAGTAATAATTTGTGATAAAAATTTATCAACCGGTCTTTCATTTTATTTTCCCAAATCTCATCGTCTCGCCTGATAATTTCAGTTTTAATTAACAAATCAGGTCCAGTCTAGACACCAAACTGACAGACGTCTTGTCTAGTGACTTACTTAAGCTTTTTTGCCTTTTGCAGAATTAGTGGCACCATAGTATTTATTTCTCCGTTTCACATTATCAACGTTCTATTTTTAGCTCGTTTGCCCATTATATTTACGACAGTACGTTCAACGACACAAATAAATGACTATAAGTAATCAAGTTTTCCAATGATCAAATCCTATCAGTCACTCTATGGTTTGCATACGTCATCGCTCAGTGACTACGAGGTCGGCGTTGGCGCAAAGAAATACGTCCTCTCGATGTAAGCGCTGCGCGCGGACTGCCGTCGGAGAGTAAACCACATCCTATTTAAATAAATTTTTATGCGATATGATTTTATTTTTTTACATTATTTAAAAAAATATAATTATGATGTGTTTAAAAAGGCATATTTAAAAAGGGCATGAAATGGCGTTTGTTACGGTATTTTTATTTTTCTAAAATAGGAGCTCAAAACACAAATACAAGTGACTTTATTTACATCGATTTCGGCGAAAATTACGCGACTTGTTGATTTTTTTTCCTTGTGAATTTAAATAAAACAATGAAAAGAGCTTCACTCATGTCAGAAAATACTTATTCAGCTATATTTGTGTATTTTTTTAACCGGGTGTTAATGATTAAATCATTTGAAAATCTCGAAAGCCCCGCCACGTGTTTTGCGAAATTTGGCAAAACGCACGTTAGATTCCAGTGAATTATACTAAAACAAGCAAGTTCATAGGCAAAATGGTTCACTCATGCTAAATAATATGATATTATCTTTCATAATATATAAATAAATTTAATGATTGTAGCGATGGCTACATATTAGATTTGTATGTATAACCTACCAACTTGAAACGCAATATTTTGGTCAATACAACAGACGCGCAAACACATTACTTACGTAGTTCGTTATTTGTCCGGAAGCCTTTCGTCCCGGCAGAATATTAGTATTCTAGATTGCCCAGTTTCGACACACCAACTCAAGGAATATAGCTGACTTTGTTGAAACTTCACACATTGGTTGCAAAGAGTCCAGTGAAAGAAATTTGACAATCTTTACATGGAGACATTCCTTGAATCGCATTATAGTTATCCGAATCATCCACTCGTTATATCTCCAAGCATTTTCAAAATCATACGTAAAAATAAATATCCTCTAGAGAAACACAATAATCAACAAAAACAAACCTAAAATTAGTTTGACGTTTGACAGTTTGACATAGACATCTAGCGAGATCCGTTTCTCCCAGTTTTGGATGAATTTTAGCGAACGTCACGAAATTAGGAAATATTGTTAGAGTTATATTTAAATCTTAGTTATTGATAAATAATATTGTCTCGCTAAAACATTATAAATACCAACAAGTATTAGTCCGATTAAAATGCTTTCCAATTTTGAAAGATTGCGAGTTGGTTTGACGTATCGCGAAGTGGTGTGAAAAGCAACGTTCTTGGAGACTCTTGGGCCGAAAACCGAGAAAACTCGCTCGCTCGGGGTTTGTCTTCCGACATGATAGCCTGAGGTAAAGCTTAATGTTAATTGATTAGTGCGCGGTTCCGGTATCCTGTAGCAGGATCAAGGACGGGAGTTGATTGTCACGCGTAGCCGCGTATATTGAAAAATATGCGTCCATCGCCGCCTCCGCTTCGGGATTAACGGGCCATGTGCCGCCATCCCGCCACGTGGTGCATCACCGCCCCTGGACGCGCTTAGCGCTCCCCGGCGCAGCCGCCGTAGGGTGCAGCTTCAGGGGATCCGTGGGCTGCATGCCGCGCGAAGCCCAGTTTCGTCGCCGGCGACCCCAAGGCGTCGCTACACGGATCCAAGTCATTGCAACCGCCTTCCGTCGCGCCAACCTCCGCTCGGCTTGGCGCCGCGGGAGCCTGGTAGGCATAAGTCGAGGCGCTGTCGCGCTGGAGCAACGCCGCCGCAGTGAGGACCTGACGAGCGAAGCCACACCGTGCCGGCCTACGATCTCCAGAAGAGTAAGACACGACGTGTTTGCCTGATAAATGGGACGGAGCAACATGAGTGCACGTAGACTGTGGTATACGGTCCTGGCCAGGTACCTTACTTGCGTTTTTACCATCTAATAGTGCGGTTAGTTATAAGCGGTGTGACAAGTCCACCAATCTCGCCTTCAGCGATTTGGAATTTTAGTCTTTGTCCTAATTGTATTTCAGTCCGCCTTCAGCGGGATTCGTCCTTCGAATAAATAGCATGTATTGTAACCTGTGTTATTAATGATATCACCCCGCCAAGTTCCCAGGGCTTAAAGTCACACGTCACAAGAGGTCCTTGCACTTCAAAGGTTCAATGCTTTACTCTGAATACTATCTTGGTAACCTTTCTCATGAGTTAATGTCGTGGAATATTAAACTAGCAACTAAGTAAGTAGGAGACCTTTGTTATTAATATAAAGATTGCATATTTATTCATCACCGATAAAGAAACCTATATCACACATATATATCACACACACCCGCATTCAATCCAGCCTCTTTCATTTTTTTTATACACGACATTTGGCGCCCGAACATATATAGTTTTTAAACCTTTATTCCTGTGAACTTGGCTTTAACTTAAAAGAAATATCTTTGCATTTTTTTTTGAATATTAATTTGTCATAGTAAAATCTTGGTGATATCATAACCATTAAACTACTGTGTCAATTGATTTACAGGCTTGCTTGTGACAGGGTGGTAGTATAATTTATTTCAATTAAATATTAATTACAATTTTTATTACGCTACGCTATGAATAAAGAGCATAGCGCTTAGCCATACATTCTCGCTACTCTCAATTGAGAGCTAATTTATTTTTACACTCTGTACATACAGAGGTATTACTAATTTATTTGTTTCTTTGTTACACACCCTGACGCAGGTAAACCTGCATTTCCACCAACATGTCGGACGACGAAAGAGACCAATTTCAGGAAGCAAGCGGTAGGGAAACTATACCCACCACTACTACTTCCACATTTGTCAATACTCGGCCACGGGGAGGTGTCATCGAGACCCACCCATCCCGCCCGTCTACTTCAAAAATGTTTGAACCTACTTACTCACAATTAGAAGCGCCCGGTCTAATACGTCAAACCACCTCAAACATATTAGGAAAATTTACTACCACCACCACTACTGAGTCTAAAGACAATAAGGAGCGCGTGGTACATGTGTTAAAGGAAGACCATTTACGGTCCTGGAATCTGAAATTTTCAGGTGACTCAGATGTCACAGATTTTTTTCTTAGAATTGATGATTTTAGACGCAGTCGAGAGACTCCAGAACATAAAATATTAAAATGTTTTTCGGACTTACTTAGCGGCAAAGCCCTCGATTATTATAGACATATACGTGATGAAGTTTCATCTTTGTCAGAATTGCAGGATCGCTTTAGGTCATTTTTCACAGCGATAGATAATGACTTCAAATTAGAAAAAACAATCCGTGAACACCAACAATCACCAGGCCAGTCCTTACACTTTTATATATTAGAAATGCAAACTATGAATGCACAAATTACAAATAAATTATCAGAAACAACCTTATTAGAAATAATAAAACATAACATCCTGCCATCATATGGACACCTGCTGGCTGTCGGTGACTCAAATAGCATTCAGAATCTTATAGCCATAGGCAAACGTTTTGAAGCATATTCTGGCTTACCTAATAATACTTGCAATCAAAAAAATTCAAAACGAATAAAAGAAATTAAAGCGGTCAAATCATATAATTCAAAAAATTACAATAACATTAAACAAAAACAAATTAATAATAATGGAAACAATAAATTAATTTGCAATAAATGTAAAAAATTCGGCCACTCTTATAAACAATGCCGCACTATTCCAGGCATTGTTTGCTTCCAGTGTGGTCAAAGGGGTGTGCTAACAAGCACCTGTTATAAATGTAATGCCGCCAAGGGCAGTGCACCACCACAGGAAGCAGACAATGTTCAAAAAAACTAATAGCACCAGGAGCCACAAATAGAAAATCACATAATATGCCATATTTAGGTACGGTGACTCCTGGTATAAAAACAATCAAAAATGATAATAGAATTTATATAGACTTTAAAATTAAAGGAAAATATTACAAAGGTTTGATGGACTCGGGTGCGAATTTAAGTATAGTAGGGAATAATTACCATGAATATTTTTTGAATTTGGGATTCAAATTAACTAATTTTAATACCACAGCTACCTGTGCAAACCGTTCTGTCGTTGAGGTAATAGGTAAAATTCTATTACCAGTCAATTTCAGAGGTTCCACTTATAATATTGAGTTTATGGTAATCCCAGCGGTATCAGATAATTTTATTTTTGGCATGGATTCTATAATTACAATTAAAAGATTTAAAAGACTTATCTAAATTTAAAGATTCAAATAGTATATCAACAGTCATGCCAAAGCCATATGAGTCAATATGTGCCATTGTTCCAAAACACGACCTCTCTCCTCTTGAATCAGTTCAACTTGATTAAGTAATACAAACATTTAAATCAATTAGTACGGAAGAGCGAGGTCTAGGCAAGACATCTTTGGTAGAACATAGGATCAAAACAACGGGACCACCAATAAAACAAAGATACTACCCTCTTTCACCGGTCAAACTAAAAGCATTAAATGAGGAAGTAGACCGGATGCTTCAACTTGGAGTGATAGCACCATCTAAATCACCATGGTCTAATCCCGTTGTTATGACCCCTAAAAAAGACGGCTCATGGAGATTCTGCCTTGACGCTAGGAAACTCAATGATGTCACGGTCAAAGACTCATATCCAGTACCATATATTAGTTCAATTTTGGATAATTTACGTGGCACACGCTATTTAAGCTCAATCGACTTATCAGCTGCCTATTGGCAGATTTCTTTATGCGACACTGATAATGTGGACGGCTCCGGCACATCATGCCAGAAATGCGCATTCGTAGTACCTAACCGCGGTCTATTTGAATTTAAACGAGTTCCCTTTGGAATCTCTAATGCTGGTTGCGAATTGCAGCGATTGGTAGACTCTCTTTTTCATCATAAATATGGAGAGAAGATATTTGCATACTGCGATGACCTTCTCATAGCTACTAACTCATTTGAAGAGCATATTGCTATTTTAAACGAGGTCTTTGAAGCTCTTAGCAAGGCAGGCCTAACCATAAACTTGGATAAATGCGAATTTTGTAAGTCTGAGCTCAAATATTTAGGCTACATTGTCGGTTCACAAGGTCTATTAACGGATCCACAAAAATTAGAATGTATTAAGAATTTTCCGCGCCCAACAACCGCTAAACAGTTACGTGCTTTCATAGGACTCTGCTCGTACTACCGCAGATTTGTAGCAAATTTTTCAACCATCGTAGCACCAATGACGGCCCTGATTGGCAAGAAAAAGAGCAGAGACACCGTAGACTGGTCACAGGAAGCAAAACAGTCATTCCTAGCGCTTAAAGAAGCCCTGACTCAAGCTCCGGTGCTCGCCTGCCCTGACTTTTCCAAACCATTCCAAATTCACTCAGACGCATCAAGCGTCGGTATTGGTAGCGTGCTTATTCAGGAAATTGATGGTATAGAACATCCCGTAGCTTTCTATTCTAGGTTGTTAACGAAAACGGAACGAAATTACAGCACAACCGAGCGCGAATTGCTCGCTTTAGTGGATTCGATAAACCATTTTAGACCGTATATAGAAGGTAGTCGTTTTATAGTAGTCACTGACCATATGTCTTTAAAATGGCTCAAGACGCTAAACAACCCATCAGGTCGATTAGCACGATGGGCAATGCAATTATCCTGTTTCGATTTCGAAATTAGGCATAAAAAAGGTTCCATGCATGTAGTACCAGACATATTATCCCGTATCGAGGCAGTCATATTTGACGGCGGTTGCAATTCTAAGGACGATTGGTATAATACATTATTTAAAAATGTTAAATTAAACCCAACGTTTCACAAAAACTATCAAATAAAAGATAATGTACTATTTAGATATTCCAAAACAACATCAAACTTACAATCCGAAAATAATTGGAAAATAGTATTACCTAAAGAATTAGTACAAAAATGCATCAAAGAAATTCATGAAACACATACAGTTCATCCCGGTACATTTAAAACTTTGGCTAAAATTAAAGAAAACTACTTTTGGAAAGGCATGTACGAAGACGTAAAGAATTATGTGTCCAGGTGCGAGAAGTGTAAAGCATACAAACACTCAAATCAACCCCCACATGGACACATGACAAACCAGAAACGGGTTAATAAACCCATACATACTTTGTCCATCGACCTAATAGGTCCCCTAGTAAAATCTCATTCTGGCTACGTCTACATACTGTCTATAGTCGATGTATTCACAAAATACTGTTGGATTCACCCACTTAGAACTGCAATAGCTAAAACTGTAACAGCTTTTATAGAATCTGAAATATTAAATAAGGAAGGAATCCCATGTGTGTTAATTTGCGATAATGCAACAATATTTCAGAGCAAGCAATTTAAAGATTTTTGTATAAGACACTCGATACCAAAAATATTTTATAATGCGTACTACGCCCCTCAGTCTAATACCGTGGAACGTTTTAACCAAACTATAGAGACTTGCCTGGCTATTTTAGTAGGACAGGATCAAAGAAATTGGTCCAGATACCTACCTCAAATTCAGCTATCTTTGAATAGCACTGTCAATGTTGTGACAGGACATACACCATTTTTTTTGGCTAAAGGTCGAGAAATGATGACGGATGGCATGTTGCATTCCGTAAGAGGTGGCATTCCAAATTCGTTAGACGACCTTCAAATTTCCAACCGGGCCGAAAGAGCAACTGCTCTTAACGAAATGGCAGACATTTTCCAAAGGGTTACTGATGCTTTGACCAAAGCGTACAAACAAAACGCGGGACGATATAATCTGCGCCGTAAAGAATTACGGTTAAGCGTAGGTGATATTGTATGGAGGCGTAACTTTGTACAGTCAAATGCAGCTCATTTCTTCTCCGCTAAACTGGCACCGCGCTTCCTTAAATGCAAGGCCGTTAAGAAGCATTTGGATGTCGTTTACGACCTTCAGGAGATAGATACCGGTAAAATTGGAAAATATCATGTCAAGGACATAATAAAAGTCAATCAAGGTGTATGCACAAGTTAACAACAGATTTTGGATTGGATTAACCAACAAAATAATTTTAGATTGGTCTAACCAATAAAAACTCTTATTGGTCAAGCACCATCGCACTCCTTTGACCCCAAGAGGTCAAAAATTTTTTTCCAAGCGTTTTCATGAAAACCAATTTTTTATATAACTACACACCCTAAGGTACCAGGGTAATATAAGGATATTGAACAATATTCATTTGTTAGGAAGAGAAAAAGAAAAATAAGTTTTTTTCTCATACAATGCAAGGCCAACGGCTGAGCATATTTGAATTTGAACTTATATGAAAGCTACAAGTTAGCCACCATTATGTAAGTTGTTTATAAGTTAAAAACACATAACTAGTTACCAAAATATATAAAGGTACTAGATTTAGAATTAGATTTACATATATACATAGGCGCGCCATACTTAGATATTATTATTAGTACTATGCTATGTCTAAGTTTACACATAACTTATAGAATTAGTCAAAATAATTGAATCCAGGAGATATTTTAAAAAAAAATCTCATTTAGGTTCTACATAGTTTATAAAACCTAAAGTAGGTATATAGATAAGAACTATTAGTAATAGTTAAGAATTAATAATGAAAACCAAGCAATATTTTTAGTTGGGTTGAAGGAACTACAGCGGTTTGGCCAAACGCTGTGATTCCTGCAACACAATATACAATGTTCACGGTCTAGAACATAAGCATAAGTTTTAGGTTTCAATAAATAGTATAAAACAGCATGAGCTAGTTTATAAATATACTTAATAGCTTTCCAGCTATACTTTATGTTTTTTAATTTCCTCCGGTTACCCCGGCTGTTTCGGTTAAGTACCACTTAACCTCTTTGCCGAAAAGAGGGATATTGTAGCGATGGCTACATATTAGATTTGTATGTATAACCTACCAACTTGAAACGCAATATTTTGGTCAATACAACAGACGCGCAAACACATTACTTACGTAGTTCGTTATTTGTCCGGAAGCCTTTCGTCCCGGCAGAATATTAGTATTCTAGATTGCCCAGTTTCGACACACCAACTCAAGGAATATAGCTGACTTTGTTGAAACTTCACACATTGGTTGCAAAGAGTCCAGTGAAAGAAATTTGACAATCTTTACATGGAGACATTCCTTGAATCGCATTATAGTTATCCGAATCATCCACTCGTTATATCTCCAAGCATTTTCAAAATCATACGTAAAAATAAATATCCTCTAGAGAAACACAATAATCAACAAAAACAAACCTAAAATTAGTTTGACGTTTGACAGTTTGACATAGACATCTAGCGAGATCCGTTTCTCCCAGTTTTGGATGAATTTTAGCGAACGTCACGAAATTAGGAAATATTGTTAGAGTTATATTTAAATCTTAGTTATTGATAAATAATATTGTCTCGCTAAAACATTATAAATACCAACAAGTATTAGTCCGATTAAAATGCTTTCCAATTTTGAAAGATTGCGAGTTGGTTTGACGTATCGCGAAGTGGTGTGGAAAGCAACGTTCTTGGAGACTCTTGGGCCGAAAACCGAGAAAACTCGCTCGCTCGGGGTTTGTCTTCCGACATGATAGCCTGAGGTAAAGCTAAATTTTAATTGATTAGTGCGCGGTTCCCGTATCCTGTAGCAGGATCAAGGACGGGAGTTGATTATCACGTGTAGCCGCGTATATTGAAAAATATGCGTCCATCGCCGCCTCCGCTTCGGGATTAACGGGCCATGTGCCGCCATCCCGCCACGTGGTGCATCACCGCCCCTGGACGCGCTTAGCGCTCCCCGGCGCAGCCGCCGTAGGGTGCAGCTTCAGGGGATCCGTGGGCTGCATGCCGCGCGAAGCCCAGTTTCGTCGCCGGCGACCCCAAGGCGTCGCTACACGGATCCAAGCCATTGCAACCGCCTTCCGTCGCGCCAACCTCCGCTCGGCTTGGCGCCGGCGTTCACATGGCGGCGATCACACATATATATCACACACACCCCCATTCAGTCCAGCCTCTTTCACTTTTTTTTATACATGACATGATAATCCTGTAGTTTTCTCAAAAACACGACACAAAGTTGAGTGAAATTTGTCAAATTTAATAGACGGCCTCCTTATTTCCTTTAGTTATTTTGGACATCTCATAATGTAAAATAAAAATACATACTTAAAGTTTTTTTACTCAGTTAGTTATAATATTTCCAAGTGAAATAATCTAAGCTGGTGTCAATTAATATTCTGTTTCATTCAAGATTACTAATCTTCATTAATTGTAATTTAATAAAGTAAGAAACGTCATTATAATCATGTCGGTTTTTAATAAAACGGTTATTTAAAAGCCAACACATAACATTACACCTCCAATATCGAAAGAAAGAAGACTGCTAGCAGAGAAGCGGTTAGGTACAAAAAAAAGCAATCACACTAAAAAATTAAAAATTTCTTCGCGCTCTTGAATTTAAATTATAAAATGTTACAAATTACGGATTTACTACATCATGATCACTCAATAGAAAGCTATGAAATACATAGCTATAATCCTTATAACAATAGCTTTAAAGATAACGATGAAATTAGAATACCTATTCATCAGCAAGATGTGTATGTGCTACCATCTGCTAGTTCAATTTACATAGAGGGTCGTGTGCATATAAGTGGCGCTGATGCAACAGGAAAATTATCTAAAAAGGAAGTAAACTTTATAAACAATGCAATACCATTTTTATTTCAAGACATAAGATATGAACTAAATGGTATTGAAATAGATCGTATAAAAAATGCTGGAATCACCACTACAATAAAATCATACATTTCAATGAATGAAGGGAAAAATAGAGCCGCTGAGGTGTGGGGATGGAAAGTGGATGGAATCAAGCAAACAAATGGAAACTTCTGCATAGTTCTTCCATTAAACAAAGTATTGGGTTTCGCAGAAGATTATAATAAAATCATTATTAATTGTAGACATGAGCTTATATTACAAAGAAGCAGTTCGGCTGTAAATTGTGTAACTACTGAAAAAAGCAAATAATATCCGTATAGAAATACAGAAGGTACAATGGCGAGTGCCTCATATAAAAGTTTCTGATCGTTGTAGACTCTTATTACTGAAGCACCTAGAAAAAGATCGCCCTATACAACTTGCATTCAGAAATTGGGATTGGTATGAATATCCATTATTGCCCAAAACAACAAAACATTAATGTATGATTTTAGAGTTTCACGGTCACAATTACTGTTATTAGTATTACGGGACTTACCGCGATTAATATCGTTTTTTGCCAGATATTTCGACGGCCCTTCTGCCATCATGGTCGCTGGCCGACTGAGGAACTGCGATGGATGTCCGGCTGTCAAGGGTAATCTGTCAATAAGGCTGTCTGGCAAAAAACGATATTAATCGCGGTAAGTCCCGTAATACTAATAACAGTAAAACATTAATGGTCTATCAAAACTGCTTCTCAATTAGAAAAACCAAGATTTGTTATATTCGGTTTGCAAAGTAATAGAAAAGATGTTTCATTCAATAGTTCTTCAATGTTTGATCACTGTAATGTTGCCAATGTGAAACTGTTTTTAAATTCACAATATTATCCCTATGAATCACTTCATCTTAAATTTGATCAAGGAAAGTACAGTATATTATATGAAATTTATACGAATTTCCGTCAGTCGTATTATGGCCTCAGTCCAGACCCTCTGCTTGATTTGCTGTCATTCAAAGAAAAAGCACCACTTTTCGTTATTGATTCTTCAAGACAAAACGACTTACTAAAGAGTGTACCAGTAGATGTGCGTTTAGAAATTGAATGTTCTGAAGACATACCTGAAGATACAACAGGATACTGTTTGATCATTAACGACCGACTTTTTGAGTATAAACCTCTGAGTAACATTGTTCGGAAGATATAAGATATCATGAATGTAATTGTTGATGTTCAAGGATTGAGAAAAATCTATTCATTCCCAAAGAAATAGCAATTTTATCGAAATCTCATGTTATGATATTATTAATAAAGCCACCATACCCATTTTATGATTTAACAAAAAAAGAACGTTCGACCGTAGCATGGATTGAAAAAAATAGAGGAATTCTATGGAATGAAGGCTTTGTACCATACTGTAATTATAAGTCTAGTATAAATTTTTATTATTAGATAAAAATATTTTTACTAAAGGTGACGAAAAAACAGTATGGCTTAAACATATGTTAGATACTAGTAAAGTGTATAACTTAGAAGGGGTTGGCTGTCCTAATTTTGAAACATTGTATGAAAAATATTTTTCGGATCTTAAAACCTGTATCTATCATAACAATATCTGTGCTTATAAAAATGTAAATTGTTTGTATAAATGGTGTAAAGAAAATTATGATAAAGTCAAAATAAATATTTAATAATTGTAATACCTTGTATTATTTTCCAATAAATGCGACGCATGAAATTGATGTATGTTTAAAACGAATGTGTGGGTAACCTCTGCGATATACCATACCCATACAAGTAGGTACCTCTAAAATTAGTAAAGTCAGAATCAAGACTTTAAATTTGAAGATTAAGAGCTTAGTAGTTGTATTATGAGTAAATGACTATCAATTTAAAACACACCTTGTCTAAGAGTATGCAGCAGTCAATTTACAGTATTAAATGTATGTACACTGAAAATGAACATTTTAACTACTTATCAAAACTTCGAAACTTATAGATAAAAACTCCGATCTGATTAAGCCATTCTACTCGAGTGAGATGATATAAGTGAAGTAATTCAGTTACAATTTTGATCAGTTATTGTTAAGCGGTTCGGAAAGCAGGTCAGTTAGTTATCAGTTATTATAAAATTTATTTACCTGTTCGCTGGATCAGTAGAAATGTCTTTAAATATTAGAGATTCCGCCTAGTGAACATGTTTATCATCGGAACAGTTGGCATGCCTTTAAATATTGGAAGTGTTACTTGATGAATGAGTGGGTAGCTCGAAAATGAAAATAAAATAATAGGATATCTGGATCCAACCTGAATGGTTAGATCCAGGTACCCTATTTTCCATCTACTATGGTTGGGTGATTCCTTGAAAAACTAAATCAAAGAAAGACTTTATTAGCGCATTTATTCAAATTATAAGGGAAAGTGGACGTATCCCTAAAAATTTACAAACTGATAGAGGTACGGAGTTTTATAACGATGAATTTAAAAGACAAATGCAGTTAATGAAGATTAACCATTATTCATCGTATTCAACAAAAAAAGCTTCAATTGTAGAAAGACTAATCAGAACATTGAAGATCAAATTGTATAAATGTTTCAGTTATAATGGTAAAAAACTTTGAATGACGTTTTGTTTTCATATAACAATCAAAAACATAGCATCACTAAGTTCAAACCAGTAGATGTAAACACAAAAAATGAAAACCTTGTATACCATAACATTAAAAAATTCCAAGAGAAACGATGTAAATTGATCAAAAACAAATTTAAAATTGGTGACCACGTTAGAATAAGTAAATACAAGAGTAGTTTTGCAAAAGGTTTCACACCTAATTGGTCTGCAGAAATTTTCACAATTAAAACGGTTAAAAATACTAAACCAGTTACATATTTAATACAAGATCAACGAAAACAAAATATATTAAATTCATTTTATCAAAAAGAGTTACAAAAAGCAAAGTATCCAAATATATACTTTATTGAAAAAATTAAAAGGAAAAAAGGCAATAATTTGTTCGTCAAATGGTTAGGAATTCCTGATGAAGAAAACAGTTGGATAGATAGAAATTATATTGTGTCATAATACATATAAGAGTAAGCATCTTATACTTTGCTCATTATATAACAAGAAATAAAAGGAGGTGGACTTATCAATAATTTTATAAATAATATCCCGTTTGAGCTTAACTTACCAGGTTACAATTATTGTGGACCAGGCACGAGGTTACAAGAAAGGTTATCGAGAGGTGATAAAGGTATTAACAAATTAGACGAAGCTTGTAAATACCACGATATTGCATACAACAATCCTGAACTCTCCGTACGTCATAAAGCAGATTTACAGCTGATAAAAATGGCTAAGAAGCGATTACATTCTAAAGACGCAAGCAAAACTGCTATTAAACATGCTTGTGAAGCGGCAAAAAAATTGATTCCTAAAACATGTCACGTTCGTATACCGAGAATAATACCAATCCCTTAAACAGGAGGGATTTTACCCCTGATACCAATTTTTGCGGGTTTATCAGCGCTAGGTGCTTTAGCAGGAGGTGCTGCTGGTATAGCTAAAACCATAAATGATTGTAAAACCGCTCAACAGAATTAACGTGAATCAGAACGGCATAACAAAACCACGAAGGCTATTGCCATAGGGAAAGGATTTTATCTTAAACCGTATAAAAAAAGAAGCGGGTTATTAGTGAAATCTACAAAAAACTAATACGAGTAAACAGGCTACCCAAACGTGCACTTACGAATATTGATATTATTAAATACACTAAAAATATCCCATATTTTTGAGGTGTGTATATGAGAGATAGATTGCCATGTAAACCACAACCCATAGAGTGTGGTACATTAAACTAAGACAGTTATAATAATAATGGAACTCACTGGGTAGCCTTTGCTAAAATAAATAATTATTGGGAATATTTCGATAGTTTTGGTGACTTAAGACCACCCAAAGAATTGGTGAAATATTTAAATGTTGATGATATACATTATAATTATACTAGACTAGCTGATGCCCGCGACTTCGTTCGCGTGGACTTTAGGACTCCGGTATATAAATATGGTCATCAGGCTGAAAAACTTTTGCTAATGCGTTATTAATGTATATTTCTAACTGTTTAGCTGGACCATTATATTTTTGCATCAGGTGTTCCAGATCTTCGAGTTTTATACCTCAACAAAAAAGGTCATCAGGCTGAATAACTTTTGCTAAGACGTCATTCTTATATTTCTTATTATAGTTTAGCTGGATCATTATGGTTCTGTATCATGTGTTCCATTTTCCAAAATCAATTATAGCCTATATGTTGATAAAAAAGTTTCATTCAAATCCGTCCAATATTTTCGGAGATTAGCGTGTACAAGCAAACAGATTTTTTATTTTATTTTTTACTATATTACAGTCTTCATCGCCCAAATTTTTTAAAAATATATTTAAATGAAAAATAAATTTCTTCTCCATAAACTAGACAAACTAGCTAACAACTGCATAAGATTTATCTATGGTCTTCGAAAATACGACCACATCTCTTCTTTTCGCTCACAGTTGGCCTGGCTCCCTATCCCCCAGCGTCGAAACGCCAGAATACTATGCATGCTTTATGCCATCCTCAATGACCCCAACTCCCCAGCTTATCTCAAGTCTCAATTTTCTCTTCTTAGCTCTACACATTCGCGTAATCTTCGCTCTTCCAAACTTTCAACATTATCCATACCTGCTCATCATTCTGATTTTATGAGAAAATCCTTTCAAATTAAAGCCATCCTTCTCTGGAATGCTCTTCCGGAAGCCATTAGACGTGCTAGTAGTCATCCATATAGTATTTATATATATATATATGTATATGTGTATATATATATTATATATATATTAAATAAATAAATTTAATGTACAGATACCGTTTTTTACTGTTTTATTATACGTAGTGACCATTATGTTTCTGGATCAAGTGTTCCAGACTTCGATTTTTATACCTCAACAAAAAATGCTCATCAGGTTGAGCGACTTTGGCTAAGACGTCATTTTATATTTCTCATAGTTTAGCTGGACCATTATGGTTCTGTTCTGCATCAGGTGATCCAAGTCTTCGATTTTTATTTGTAAACAAAAAAAATTCATCAGGCTGAACTACTTTTGCTAAGGCGTCCTTTTTATATTTCTTATAATTTAGCTGGACCATTATGGTCCTACATCATGTGTTCCAGATCTTCGATTTTTATATCTCAACAAATAATGCATTTTATATTTTTTATAGTTTTGCTGGACCATTATGTTTCTGCATCAGGTGTTCAGATCTTTGATTTTTATAACTCAACAAAAAATGCTCAGCGGGCTAAACAACTTTTGCAAAGGCGTCATTTTCATATTTCTTGTCGTGAAGCTGGACCATTAAGTTTTTGCATCAGGTGTTCTAGATCTTCGATTTTTATATCTCAACAAAAAATGTTCATCAGGCTAAACTACTTTTGCTAAGGCGTCATTTATATATTTCTTATAGTTTAATTGGACCATTAAGGCTCTGCATCAGGTGTTCCATTTTCCACAATCAATTAAAGTGTATATGTTGCTCAGGCTTAACAGCTACATAACTAAAAAAGTTTAATTCGAATCCGTCCAGTATTACCTGAGATTGGCGTGTTCTAACAAACAATCGCCCATAGAAAAATTATCTGGAAACTTTAAATGATGATAACTTTTTTATCTGACAACAGATTTTGATGAAACAAAGCCTATATGTTGCTCAGGGATGAGCTTAGTCTTTTAATGAAAATCGCGGAAAAATCTGTTCAATAGTTTTAAAGATTAGCGAGTACATACAGACAGACAGACAGACAGACAAAAAAATCCAAAAATCTTTTTTGTGTTCTGTTACTCTTTTCTTATCGCCCACATCCATTTTTTGTAATTTTTATCAAATGTGCAGACACGTGGTTCCTACTGTTTTATTATATGTATTGATGATGATATTGATTTCAAAGCTTTAATACTGTAAATTGTGGCCATTTGTGTATAAATTTATTGCAAGACTTTTGGTGTAAATATAGTATATAATAATTATGACGTTTTATTAAAACATCATTCTAAAAATGTAGATAGATAGATAGATAGATAGATAAATGATTTATTTGATCTCTGTAACACACAATATACATAATTATTATAAGGTAAGGTAATTACAAATTTTAATACTTACAGCTAAGCATGCATTTGTGTGGCACAGTGCACAAAAGGGCTACAGCTCAGCTAAACGCTACCCCCTAGGAGTAACAGCTGATTTTCAGCTGGCGCCCTTGAGAATGCGCGAACAAGATTCCAATTACAAACAGATAAATTTACAATTCTAACGCATTATAAAAATTTAACATACAAAAAATATTAGTTAGAATAGTACTGGCCAGAAACACAATAATTAAACTGAAAATAGTTGATTAGAATTAACCTCAAATATATATTCAATTAAATTACATATTTCAATTAAATTAGATTAGATTAAGACATAGAATTGGGATCAACATTACACACTCATTAATTTAGAAGAAAAAAAATAATATAACATTTGATATAACTGCATTAAACACTAATATACAAACACAAACAGGCATAGCCACTGAAAAGCTAGGTATGAAGGGCATAAATTCTACTGATGCGGCAGGCAAAGCGTTTGGACATATCTTTTTTTTGCATATCCAAAAGGTGTAATTTATACAATTTTTTTAAAGTAAATTTTGATGTGACGTTTCTAATTGGTGGAGGAATGTTATTCCAACACTTTGCCGCCGCATATCTGAAACTACCCCTGAATGCCACTGTCTTGTGTCGTTGTAATGAAAGCACGGGACGCGTAGACCTCGCATGATGTTGTGACAAGAAAAGTAATTTTTCATATAAATACTCTGGCTTTTGAAATTTTATTATGTCAAACAACAGGCTAGCAAAGTGTAGCTGCCTACGTGATTCCATTGAGAGCAAAGAGGCCTTATTTAAAAATGGCGTAATGTGACTTCGGGGAGGGATGTTAAAGCAGAAACGAAGACATGCGTTCTGCACTCTTTGCACCAAAAGCTTCGATCTACATAGAAGTCGTGGCCCGTAAACTAGATCTCCATAATTAAGCTTAGACAATATCTGAGCCTCACAAATAATGAGACGTGACTCTACAGATAGATAGTTGCGAATTTTGTATAGGAGGCTCAAACGATAAAAGCAACTTTTTACTAAACTAGACAGATGGGCCTCAAACCTTAATTGACCATCAATCAACAATCCCAGATTTCTTTCAATCCCATAGAGGATTGCTCCCTTTCAATCCCAGATTTCTTTCAAGACCATCAATCAACAATTCCAAATGTCTTTCACTCTGTCCATAACTGAAAACAGCTCAGTGATAACGATGAATTATTCCCCCGCATTGGAACTTGATGGTCAATATGAGTGCTCTCTTTTACACTTCTCTATATTTAATTCTATACCAAATATTACAAAAATAATAATAAATTTTATTATGGCATGGTTGAAGTGGTTGAAATTCCTGAGGGAGCTTATAAATCAGTGAGTTCTTACAATCAAAAGTAAAAAATTGTGTTTTCAAATTATTGTGCAACAATAACACATTGAGGCTCTCAATATTCTGCTCAAAAGATATTCATTTTGAAAAACCAAATTCTATTGGACCTTTACTAGGTTATGGTTAAAAATTTCTCATGAAAGATAAATGGTATAGGTCCCTACTACCAGTGAACATTCTACCTACAACTGTGCTGCGGTTTGAATGTGATATTACTGGAGGTTCCTACATAAATGGAAAATCAAGCCATATTATTCGCGAATTCGCTTTAAATGTCCCTCCTGGCTACAGAATAATAGAAATTCCAAAAAACACCATATATTTTCCGGTGAACAGAAGCACGGTGAATAGTATAAATATCCGAATATTGGACATAAAAAACAATTGAAACAATTTTCGCGTAGAGGAACTACAATTGTACTTACATTTGAAGAAAATATGATCGAGTACAATAAATACACAACTCTATCTTTTCAAAAGATAAGTACCCATCAAGCAATCAAGAAGACAACACATACTCGTGATAAAAAAAAAGAAATAAACGGCTGGCAACATATATTTTCTCAAATCGATTGGATTGTTAAAATGAGTATTTTAAATATAACCAATCCACCTGATTATGACAACTCCATAGACAGTATAGAAATTCATTCATACAAACCGAACATTACTACTTTCAATAGAAATGATGAAATTCGAATACCTATAAACCAGCAAGATTTATATGTGCTTCCATGTGCAAGTACCTTGTATGTTGAAGCCGTAGTCAATGTTACCAAAGGTGAGAGCAGAGAAGCAGTTCCAGTAGTACAGTTTACAAACAACCCTCTTCTATTCCTGTTTCAAGATATAAGATATGAATTAAACGGCGTTGAAATAGACAAAATAACGAATGCCGGCATAACTACATTTATAAAAGCACTGCTATCTATGAACAAAGCTGAGTCGAAGAAGGTATCCAAAGTATGGGGTTGGGATATTAACGGTACTGAAAATAAAATTGGAGGTAATTTTGCTGCTTCAGTACCTCTCAGAAACATACTAGGTTTTGCAGAAGATTATAAAAAGAATATTGTCAATTACAAACATGAGCTTGTTTTGCTACAAAGTAATACTAATTTCAATGCTCTAAAGCTAAACACTAGCGAAGAGGTTGCAAGTATTGATATAAAAAAAGACGTGTGGCACTCGGGGACTGCCGCGGTAAAGCTATTGCAAACAAGGAAGGACGGCAACGTCGCAAACGGACGACGGAGACGAAGCGGCAACCTACATGGTAGGCGGAGTTGGGAGCATGAGGTTTTTTCGTTACGGAATTTCTGGATTCGGTCCCCGCGCTCAAGGCCCGCGATAGAAGCTATGCAATAGCTTAAAAAGATTGTATGGCGCATGCCTCACGTTAAAGTCTGATAGATAAATAATTAATTTAAAATACTCAAACAAGACAGACCCATACAATTAGTGTTTAGACACTGGGACCTTTATGAATACCCTTTGTTACCTAAGACTACAAAACATACCCGGTCAATTAAAACTTCCTCACAAATTGAAAAACCTAGATATGTTATTTTGGGTTTACAAACAAAAAGAAAAAACAATGGGATGAACGATATGTCACGGTTCGATCACTGCGATATTTGAGACGTTAAAGTTTTTTTTTAAACTCTACATATTACCCGTACGAAAGTTACAATACCAACTTTGCAAAACATAACTATGCACTCATATACGAGCAATATGCAAATTTTCAGCAGTCTTATTATAACCGCCCATGCAACTCCTTGTTTTCTGCTCAAGAGTTTAAAAATATTGCTCCATTATTCATGATAGATTGTTCTAGACAAAACGATAATATCAAATCGGGGCCGGCTATGAACATTCGACTCGAAATAGATTCCAACAAAGAAATACCCGATCAGACAACAGCATAATTGTCTCATTCTGAATGACTGTATAGTGGAATATAGACCTCTAAGTAACATTGTTCGTAAAATATCATGAATTCGATAATTTTCGTTGATGTTCAAGGATTCAAGAATTGCTATAATAAATTTATTATTAAAGAGTTTGCATTATCTACTGAGGAGTTTACTTAAGTTTTTTTAATTAAACCTCCATATGCATTTAGTACATTATCTACGAAAGAAAAGAAGACCGTTCGATACCTTGAGCGACAGAGAGGGGTCCTCTGGAATTCTGGACCCGTAGATTTCAGGGAACAAAACTGAAAGGACTCATGATTGAATGACATGACTCATGAAAGGACTCGAAAAACAGAGATGGATTAAGGAATTGTGCGATGATTGTGATTTGATAGATATAGAAGATAGAGGAAGTCCAAATTTTTTGACTTTATATAAAACTTATTGCAATAATTAAATTTTTTAACAAAAAAAAACAACCGACTTAAAATTTTTTTCAGGAGTTTCTTCCATAACTCCAAAGTTCTTCATTTTGTCTTCACCAAATTAATATGGAACCAATTTGGGAGTAAGGGCTTTAAAATAAAAAAAATTGGTTGTTTGTAAAGTAGGTTTACGATCGAGATGTTTACGTGATAACGTCGTTTCACGGAATGACTGGCAGCGCTCGAGATGAGACGGGAGATCGGTCCGTCTCTCTCTCGTTATACCTGCGATCGCGCTCGTGAGGTTTTGGTGTGACACAAGTTTCTGAACATGTCACCCGACTAAAACGATTTTAAAGACGTTATCACGTCAAAAAGAATCATCAAAATCGGGCCACGGTTGCCGAAGATATCGCGTCACATACATACAAAAAAAAACATACAATCGAATTGATAACCTCCTCCTTTTTTGAGGTCGGTTAAAAATGACTGTAACTTCAATTGTTTAAGTCATGAGAACTTTTGTGCACTAAAAAATGCAATGTAAAAAAACTGTATAAAGAATTGGTACTTAGAAAATATAAAGTTTTGTGACGCGAATTTTTGGAATGTTTTATTTATAAAAAATATGATAGAAAATAGTGTGTTTTGTAAATTATTTGCATATGTTTAATTACAATAAAAAAAGATAAATTTATACTGTTTTTTATTTCTTAGTAAATAAATCCTATAGTAAAATACAAAATTATTAAATATAAAATATTTATTTGTACATCAAACAATTCTTTGTCATCTGTTTTATTTTATTTACATTAAATCTATTAAACAAGTTCATATCATGTAGTAGAATATTACGTCAATAGATGGCGTTTATTTTAACGCTTCTATTTCTAATATTTTATAACATATTGCATGCTAAATATCATAGATGGCGGTAAATGTTTTAATATAGATATTAAACATATTATTTATTATTTATAGTTTTAATATTAAAATTATTTATATTTTTTTAATTTTTATATTTTTGTTTATTTATTTTATAATATGTTTGCATATTTATTTAACATATTTATTTATTTATTTAACCTTTAACTGCTGACGTGGGGGCCTCTCGGGCCCGGCGAAAGTAATAATACCCAGTTATTCCCCTACCCCGGGCGCGACGCGTACGCTGCTTCTGGTAAATTCGAATTTAGTCTCCCAGAGTCCCCCAAGGTCGGCATACGTGTCGGCGCGCGCAATATAGGTGAGTAAATTGATTTTAAACTTTTTTGTGGGCCTCTCAGACCCCACATCAGTAGTTACGTAACTTATTGAAACGTCGCCAAAATTCACATTTTTTATTTTTTTAACAGAAAACGATAAGATAGCCTAAAATGGAGCACAGTACTTCTTTTGGGAGAAAACGCTATACCAATACCGGCGGTGGTCCACATTTTCCTAAAGCCAGAAGAGTTGTTGCGCCTAGTGATAGTGATTTTGTATCAGATATGTCTTCGTACCTGAACAACCACACAAGAATGTTTCGGAAGTCCCAAAAAAAAGGAAAAAATGCCAGAGGCCTTAAAACTCCAGAGGAAGTCAAAACATGTTATGTATGCAAAAAACATACACTAACAACAAAAGCGATTTGCCCGGATTGTGCGTAAATTGAAATATTTGATGCCTTGCAGTTTTTTATTTCCTATCAATCAATACATATAATAAAATCGTAACCGATCGCTGTCTGTACATGGAAGATAAATGAGTAAAAATATTTTTGGGGGCTTTTACCAACGCAATAGAACACAAAACAATGATTTTTAGAATTTTTGTCTATTTGTCGGTTTGTCTGTTTGTCTGTGCGTTTGAGCACGCTAATCTGAAAAACGGCTGAACCGATTCGTTTGCGGTTTTCATTGAAATATTGTGATAAGTTTCACTTAAAATTTAGTGTTTGTTTTATTTAAATCCGTTCATAAATGAAAAAGTTATATCAATTTTAAAGAATCACGTCAAACATTTTTGTTCGAAAAACTGTGTTTGTAGACGCTAATCTCAGAAACGGCTGAACAACTTCGCTTGCGATTTTCATTTATGTATTTAAATAAGTTTCACTGATAATCATCAATACATATAATAATAATATAATAATACATATAATAAAATCGTAACCGATCGCTGTCTGTACATGGAAGATTAATGAGTAAAAATATTTTTGGGGGCTTTTATCAACGCAATAGAACACAAAACAATGATTTTTAGAATTTTTGTCTGTTTGTCGGTTTGTCTGTTTGTCTGTGCGTTTGTGCACGCTAATCTGAAAAACGGCTGAACCGATTCGTTTGCGGTTTTCATTGAAATATTGTGATAAGTTTCACTTAAAATTTAGTGTTTGTTTTATTTAAATCCGTTCATAAATGAAAAAGTTATATCAATTTTAAAGAATCACGTCAAACATTTTTGTTCGAAAAACTGTGTTTGTAGACGCTAATCTCAGAAACGGCTGAATAACTTCGCTTGCGATTTTCATTTATGTATTTAAATAAGTTTCACTAAAAATGTAGTGGTTGTTTCATTGAAATCCGTTGATAAATAAAAAAGTTATATCAATTTAAAGAAAATTTGCTATGAAATAAACTGTACAGTAGCATTGGCCAAAACTTTTGTCAATTTTATATTACGGTTTTTATAAAATAATTAAGTTAATAACCGGCCAAGTGAGAGTCGGGCTCGCGCACAAAGGGCTCCGTCCCGTTATCTATAAAAAATCACGTTTGTTGTACGGGAGCCTCAATTAAATATTTATTTTACTCTATTTTTAGTTGTTATATCGGCAAGAGAAATACATCATCTATGAAAAATTCAACTGTCTAGCTATCGCGGTTAATGAGAAACAGCCTGGTGACAGACAGGCAGACGGACGGAAGGACGGACAGCGGAGTCTTAGTAACAGGGTCCCGATTTTAGCCTTCGGGTACGGAATACGGAACCCTAAAATTTACTATTTTGATGTTTCCGGAGTGTTTTTATTAGTTTTTTCTTGGTCACCGATAGATGGCGCTGTTAAAAATACACAGAACCTAGGGCCGCAAGACCCAACGCCATGAAACGGCCATTTTTAGCATGATTGTGGGCGCGAAAATGGAAAAAGGAATCAAAATAGGAAGTATTATATTAGGCGCAGGGGATGTCCTCTGACTAAAGCATAGGGTGCAGTGAGCGAGTCACGGACCGCCATAGCGGTCGCCGCGCCGGGGCTGGCCCATAGTGGCTGAGAGGTGACACCGCGGAGTTTTTAGTGGTAAACGCCACATTACCATACCGGTCTCCCGTTACTGGCAAGGTGTCCGAAGGGATTTTTTCCCGCGCAAAAGAGGAGCAACTGCTGCCTCCATGACGTGGGCCACTCGGGCGATGGGAACGGGATTCCGTCGCTCCATAAATACGGTCCTCTAGGTTGAAAGGAGCATTGGTGTCAACACGCGTCTTTACCCTAGCGGATAAAATTGAAGGCCGATGTACCACCGCGCAGGCCACTCAGACTCCTCTCGATAACTGAGAGAGTACCTCGAATGAGCTCAGCCGAAGCCGCTGATAAGCGGTCGCCGTATACCAGGTCTTTGGAGCAAGATTTAGCACACGGCCTTGGCAAAAGCGGTAACGCCGTTATGTCACCATGAGTTTTTTTGTGGGTGAGAGCCATAACCGTCCGATTTCCTGTGGCCGAAAGGCACCTTTTCCTCACGTAAGAAGAAAGGTTAGGGAAAAAAGGTTAGGTTAAATTTAGGTTAGGCACTGCAATAAAAATGTGTGGAACACCCATACCAAGACTACTTAGTATTGTGACCTCCTTCCCTGAGGAACGAAAGATCATGGTCATTTTCCAGTTCTCCAAACCTCTAAACAGCCGTATAGGACGCCCTACCCGAGAAACTCTTCAAACGGAGGTTCTTAGTGAACACTAAGCAGACATTGATCTCAGAGAACACTAACTTCCTACCATCCTTGAATCTCTACTGGTAAAATGTGCCAAAACACTGGCACGTCAAATACCTGGAGGTATCTAAAGTTTGGCAGATGCCTCAGCTTGAAAGTCCACATCAATAGAATGGTGACGATAGTGAAGATGGCCCCGGGGAAGGTCTATCCAGTACTTTCCTCTCGCTTCCAGCTACGGACGCGGCTCATGATTAAGGCGATCTTAAGAAAACCTATGTTTAAGGTTACTTGAGGAACGCCGTCATCCGTCGGGACTTAAAGTAGAAATGCTTATTTCTCGACTTTCATCTCCCGCTTAGCGAAAGACATGTTTGACAAGGCTTACCATTGCACCGCCACATCGGGAGGGCGGGGGAGAGGGGGTGATACGTATAGACGGTGGCAGCAGTTCGCTGCAGAGAGCTACAACAGATTAGTGATGTGAAAACCGACGCCAAAAGACGGAAGATGAATGAAATATTAGCAAAGTCACTACGTGTTGCATAAGTATTTCGTATAAGAGAGACCCACGGCGTAGCAGTAACATTCGGTAACAGTGTAAGTGACAGAACCATGATGGCAGAAAGGCCGTCGAAATATCTGGCAAAAAACGATATTAATAGTCAAAATTCCGATCGACTTAGTCTGTGACTAGAGATAATGTGTGAGCGTAGTAAACAAGGAACCCTTATAGTTTCGCCATTTCTGTCTGTCTCTCTGTCCGTAGTTTTACTTAGAGATAATTAGTACCAAGAAGCTGTAATTTGGCAACGGTCATGAACTTAAAGTAGAACTAGGCAGGGCAACTGGCCTGGCGGAGCCCATGCGATGGGTTGACGAAATAATCAAAGTCGCGGGTTACACCTGGATGTGAGCAGCACAGGACCGAGATGTGTCGACGAAGACATGTCTAATCTCAGCAGTGGACGGAAGAAGGGCTGAGATGATGATGAAATCTTTAGTTTTAATTCTAAGTCGAAATTCACAACTACGGAACACTTCACTGCGCGTGACCTGATATGCACTTGACCGGTTTTATTAAAAATATCAAAATAACGATTCTTATAAACTAAAGTCCACGCTGACGAAGTCGCGGGCAACAGCTAGTTTAGTAATAAGGTTGATTGTGATATGGTTAATTTAAGAAGTTATTGAAATTTTATTATAAATGTTACTTGGTTCCGTTTGTTGAAAAAATAAAGACTGATTGTGTTGATTCTGATCTCAAGTAATTTTTGTCAATTTTATTTTTACTTTTGTTTAATTGATAGATATAAACCTCATTTCAATAAATAAATATAAAAAACTTAATTGTTTTCATTCAATTAAGCCTATTTAACGTAAATAATGATGAAACATTACATTAATGCTGTCAATTTTTTATTTATACGTATTTGAAGTTGCTGGCCCCACGGACCCCACGTCAGTGCTTACGTTATAAAAAATCCACGTCAGCAGCTAAAGGTTAACAGTCTATTTAGCTAAGATAACATATTTGATTATATTCTGTTGTTACACTTTTTTTACATTGACATTTTTTCTATGTATTTTACTTATTACACAGTTAACAACTATTATAAAATAATTGAACAAAATATAACATTAAGAAATTTAACAAATAAAAATGCTAGTATTATTTATGCAATAAAGAGATATCAAACAACAAATAAACAAGTAAAACATACAATAATTACATGACAAAGAATTAATAATAATCATTACCAATTTTTTTCGCCATTTTATTTATTATATTTTCCGTGAGGTCCATAATTTCATCAACAGAGTCCTTCAAAACGTATTGTGCATTTAACACCAACTTTTCTTCATCACAATATGTGCTTGTGGTAGAACTAATATTTTCGAGGTCATAAACTTGAGTTTTGATCACTTTTCTAGGTTTCTGTCGATCCTTCCTTATTACATAAGATGAAGATGATAATTCATGTTTCTTCAACTTTTCTTGCTGCAATTGTTGTTTCTTTTTTTCAATAGCTCTATTCCTTAAAATCTCTTGATAATACTCTTTAACTCCATCATAGGGGTCCTGAGCATCTTAAGAAAATAGAATAACTGTGTCTTGTGAATCACCCATTATCTGAACAAAATATATATATATATTAGTTTTATAATTTAAATTAGATACTTAAAAATAATACGCTATGAAATACTATACTTACAGTTCGACAATACTCCAAATATTACTTTAATGAAAGCAAGATGCACTATGTATTAGAACCCAGGCTGTTGAAATGATAATGACTACAAAAATGGCTATTTGGTTTATTGCGCAAGAAATCAAGGTGAAACAATGTGCATGTTCGATCGTGTAGAATGTGCATCGGATTACGAGGTGTATGTTTTTCTATAATCAGCATATTTGGGTCTAATACAAGTCCATAATAAAATTTAGGGATATATCGAGGATTATAAAATAAAATATGAAATTTATTATTTAAATATATTTTTAGCAACCAGAAGTGTTTTGTTTTTGATTTTTAATAATTTTAATTCAATAACACAATTTAGCAATATTTGACTTGATTTTAAATAACTTCAAATGTAATTATTTGTCAAAAACAAATATCAACAACAAAACAAAATAATGGAACGAACTCACGCATTATCAAACCAACCACCTTATCGGCCGACGGTCGAGCAGCAAATAGGCCCGTTCACTTTTTTTTTTTTTTTTTTGAAATGTCATTTGTTTATTTATTTAAATTGCACACAGATTAACAGTTTACATGAACCAAAGCATCCGCATGTTAAACAGTCAAATAATTAATTATCATTTACTTACAATTAAATGTCAAATATTAGTAAAACGTTACATAAATATCAAAAAATAAAACAAAGTCAAGTTAGTCAATTTAGAATGTCAAACGATTAAATTAAAAAATAAAATTTATAGAATTTAAATACAATATTAACTTATTTATAAAATTATTAATAGAATCATTAAACAGTTAAATTTAAAAAAATCTGAAGACCATTGGGGCATGTCAGTTGCTGTAGTAAGCCATATCATAAATATCATAGCTGCTGATTTAGCTTTTATATTTAACGAATGTATTGATGAAGGCATATTTCCTAACCTAATGAAATGTAGTAAACTAATCCCCTTATTTAAAAAAGGAGAAAAAACAGATCCTGGCAACTACAGACCTATATCTATCCTGCCAGTTTTGAGTAAGGTGTTCGAAAAGATAATGCTCAATCAAATGCTTCTTCATTTTAAGACCTACAACCTTTTCCATACCCAACAATTCGGCTTTACTGGCGGGAAATCGACCACCGATGCGGGAGTAGCACTTGTTACTCATATATACGACGCATGGGAGAACAAAAATGATGGAATTGGATCATTTTGTGATCTCTCCAAAGCATTTGATTGCGTAGATCATCCGACGCTTTTGCTTAAATTTCGTCAATACGGTTTTGATGATAACTCAATAAAACTTATAGAATCTTATTTAACAGATAGGCATCAGACTGTTGATTTAAATGGCGTAAAATCGCACGGATCTAATGTTAAGATAGGCGTACCGCAAGGTTCAATTCTTGGACCTTTCCTTTTCTTGGTTTATGTCAATGACTTGCCTTACATGGTTGAGAAGCAGGCTGGCATAGTGCTGTTTGCTGATGACACCTCGCTTATATTCAAACTTGATCGACATAGCACAAACGCTAGCGCGGTGAACAGCACCTTGTCTTCCATTTCTGATTGGTTTTCTGCCAATAATCTCATGTTGAATGCGAAAAAGACTCAATGCGTTAGATTTTCTCTTCCCAATGTGAGACAGGGCTGCGTTGACATAATGATAGATGGTGAAAAACTCGATCTTGTTGAAAGTACTACCTTCTTAGGAATTACAATAGACTCGAAACTTCAATGGGGTGCTCATATAACTAAACTTTCAAATAGGCTTAGTTCTGCGGCTTATGCTGTTAGGAGAATAAGACAATTGACAGATGTAGCAACTGCTAGACTAGTGTACTTTAGTTACTTTCATAGTGTAATGTCTTACGGCATACTCCTGTGGGGGAATGCAGCCGATATTCAGACTATTTTTATTTTACAAAAACGGGCAATTCGTGCTATTTACGGGTTAGGATCTAGAGACTCACTCAGAGAATTATTCAAGGAAATAGATATACTTACCTTAGCATCACAGTATATATTTGAAAACATAATGTATGTAAGGAAAAATATTTCCTCATACAATAAAGTAAGCGATTTTACCGATAGAAACTTACGTAATAAGAATGACTTAGTTGCCCCGTTTTATAGGCTTAAAACAATTAATAAGACGTTTATGGGGAACTGTATACTTTTTTATAATAAATTGCCAAAATCGATCCTTGATATGCCAGACAAAAGATTCAAAACTTATGTAAAGAAAGTACTTTGTGAGAAGGCTTATTATAGGACCGATGACTACCTTAAAGACAAAAAAGTCTGGCTTGAGCTTGACGCGGGTCCCTCTAAAAGTTTGTAATATAGGTACTCGAAAATGTCATAATTTGGTACATTTTGTACAAACTGAATCTACAACTTGACATTACTTTAAAATTTTGACATTCTAAAAATTAAATTTAAATTATGATATGACATAACAAACAAAACAATGTATTCTCTGTCCACATTAACTTTAAGTATTAATTTAATTGTGAGTTGACGTCCTTGGAGAAGAGGTGCAGTGCAGTTTGTTACCGCTTCTTCTGCACTAGCGCTTTGGAAGCGGTAGTAAACTTAGCTGTAAGTAACTATTTGACGTCAACAATAGTGCAACAAAATAATGACGATTATTAAGAGATATTTTAAATATCCTATGATAATAAAGATATATTTGATTGATTGATTGATAAATATGTCTACGTCCAATTGTTGAACGAGCATATCACCGAGCAATTGTAGAGCTCTTGCCGTAGTTAGTGCCAGCGGGAGCAGTGAACAAGCGCGGCCGTCTTCGCGGCGCTACCGCCGCCCCACCACCTCGACTCCAGCGCACGGGAACGCACATTCCGAATCGCTCCACAGCCGACGCATTATTAACTTTATGAGTGTTGTTTATTAGGAAGAAGTAATGGATCAACACCAGCATTTTTCTTCGAAATATTAAAGTGTTGAGGCCGACTGCTCCCGAAACATACATGGAGGGAAAAAGATATGGATAATATCCGTAAGTTCTCTTGTACAACCAGCGGGCAAATTTCCTCTGTAACTTTTCAATCATGAGGGCGTATGTGCTTTCATAGGGATCCCAAATGATTGCACCATATTCTAACTTACTTCGTACATACGCGTTGTAAAGTGCAAGCGCAACTTTTGTATCCTCGAAGTCCGACGCTACCCTTAATATAAATCCCAGAGCTTTAGACGCTTCTTTGCAAGTTTTTAACATGTGATCGTGGAAGTCAAAGTTGCTATTTAGGGTAACACCTAAGTCACAAATCTCGGAGACCCGTTGAATTGCCTTGCCATCGATTTGGTAGGTAGCGCATATTGGTGATCGAGAACGTGTAAATGTAATTGCTTTACACTTATTAACATAAAATTTAGGTTGTGCACACGACTCCACTCCACTACAGCATCAATATCTTTCTGTAGCTTGGCCGTGTCCGCTACGCAACTAACCCCAAGGAACAACTTCAAATCGTCCGCAAACAACAGGAATTTAGCTGAAGAAAGAACTTTGGGAAGATCGTTAACCATTATAAGGAACAAGGTAGAACCCAGCGTACTTCCCTGACTCACCCCAGATCTGGTATAGTAGGTTTCTGAAATATGGCCTCCCAGTTTTACTCTTTGTGACCTATTAGACAGATAGCTGGCAAAAAATTTTAGAAGTCCGGGGGTAAACCCGATGGCTGAACACTGTCGTAGGAGCACATCGTTGTCGACCAAGTCAAACGCCTTTTGGTAATCAAAGTACGAAGTGTCAACTTGCCTTCCATCACTCAATTCAGCGCTGACATAGTCGACCAAATTGACGAGATTGGTAGTTGTGGACCTACCACTTCGGAAACCATGTTGAGAATCGTCAAGCCACGTATCACTTTGCCGACGCAGATGAGAGTCAATTATACTCTCAAAGATTTTGTCAAATACAGACATAACTGCAATAGGGCGGAAGTTTGAGATGTCATTAACAGAGCCTGCTTTGTGAATGGGTGTTACGTTACTTGTCTTCCAGGCATCGGGGTAAGTACAAGTTTTCAGAGCAAGATTATAAATATATAGGAGTGGGGCCTTTAGGGCCTCAAGGCAGTCCTTGACTATAAATGCTGGTATGGCGTCAGGGCCAGGAGAAGAATGTGGTCTCAACTTCTTCACAGCAGTGATTACATCCTTAGAATCTATACTCGTGATACTCACATATTGCGAACAGCAGGGTTTAGATGCGCTACAATCAGCCTCACTCGCGTCGAGCTTAGGAAGGTTGGAACGAAAGACAGAGCTAAAATATGCAGCAAATCCATCAGCAGCCGCTTGATCTGTCAGTGTTTGACCGTTGTGGGTATAAGTTGTACACGTCTGTCTATTCTTCCTCTTACTTTTTATATATTGCCAAAACTTTGACGGATTTTCGATCATCGCTTCCTGAGTAGTTTTCATATATCTAGAGTACGCTATGTCAATAAGCTGCTTAACGCGAGCTCTGTAGAATTTGATCATCTCTTTATTAAATTCTTTTCCTTCTTTTTTGTACTTTTTATGATGAAAATGTTTCGTCTTAATGTAACTAATTATTTCGGCAGTGAACCACGTTAGTAGATGAATAATGGGAAAATCAGAACAAAAAAAAAAATTCAACCGTTCGCGCTCATTGCATTCGCTTGACCGGTTGATTTTTTTTGTTGTTCTGAAGCCCCATTATTCAATTAGTGAACAATACGACATACCTGTTAGATTGTTGTACATTTGATTAACTTTAGAACACGACACTACTTTATTTATTTTATTTATTTAACTTTATTACAAATGTAATAGGCGGACTTAAAGCCATAGGCTTTATCTACCAGTCAACCCACTGGTGGTGCCGAGAATAAGTAGTCTTTAGAAGGAGGTGCAAAATACGTAATTTTGAAAGATTTAATAATATTTAGTAATATAAATAAAAACATATTTAATAAATAAAATAATATATATCAATAAACTTACATTCAAAATATACATAGATAGATATAATAACCAATACATATACTACATATATATTATTTGTATTCTATCTGACAGTTCCTGAAGATAATGTGCACGCACTGCACTTTTAAACGCTACACGAGTGCGAGCCTTCTGGATCTTGATTGGAAGGGCGTTCCAAAGCTTTACCGCTTGAACAGCAAACGAACGTTCAAAGAACCCACTCCGGTGAAATGGTATATCAAGACGGAGATTGCTAGAAGAGCGAAGATTTTTTGAATGAGTATCACTAAGAAAAATGAATTTTGATTTGAGATATGACGGAGTTTTTGGGTCAAAAAGAATGGAAAAGAGGGTTGTGAGAATATGCAGCTGGCGACGCTGACGAATAGGCAACCATTTTAGTTGAGTGCGGTAAGCAGACACATGGTCGTACTTACGAAGGCTATATATAAATCGAAGACAGTTATTTTGAAGTCTATCGAGTTTATTTAGGAGGTCACAATTCAAATCCGAGTAACACACATCACCATAGTCCAGAATAGGAAGGATAAGAGTTTGAATGAGCATAGTTTTTATGTTTATAGGAAGAAAATTTTTCAGTTTGTACAGGGATCGCAATCCATTAGTGATCCTACGAGCAGTCTCAGAAACCTGCACATTCCAGGCGAAACTAGTATCTATGTGTAGGCCAAGGTCTTTCACGCTAGAACTAAATGGAATGATAGAGTTTTCATACGAAACTGGTGTTATGGTCCCATTGTCAATACGACTTAAGAGACGAGCGCTGCCGATCAGTATAGCTTGACATTTGTTGGGGTTAACTGTTACTCCGAACCGCCGAGACCAGTCACTTATCACCTTCAAATCGGCATTTATTCTTTCTACGGCGCTGTCTACTTGACCGACTTCTGTCTGAGTATAAAGTTGCAAGTCGTCGGCGTAAAGATGATACGAGCACTGAAGTTCTTTTGTGATAAAATCTATAAAGATTGAAAACAGTAATGGAGAAAGAATCCCGCCTTGTGGTACACCAGTGTCAATGTTACTCCAACTGGAAGTACGTTCGTCGATACGAACTGACTGCTGACGACCACGAAGATATGTAGAAAACCAATCAACTACCGCAGGTGAAATGGAATGATGTGAGAGGATTGCTAAGAGGATGTCATGGTCGACGGTATTAAAAGCATTAGAAAAGTCCACTAAACCCAGCACAGTGAGTTTAGTATCCTCCATACCTGCTCTAATATCGTCGGTCACTTTAAGTAAAGCAGATACAGTGCTATGCCCAGGTCTAAAGCCAGATTGCAATGGATTCAACAGACCATTACCATGGAAAAATGAGGTGAGTTGCCTGTGAGCGCAAGCCTCGAGAACCTTGGACAAGAGCGGCAGAATTGAGATAGGACGAAAATGGCTGGGAAGGGAAGGATTAGAGATTTTGGGAAGAGGGCGAATATAGGCTTTACGCCAAAGGGAAGGAAATTGGGATGTTGACAGCGAGTAATTTATAATGTGGGTAATGGCTGGTAAAATAATTTCTAGAATATTTTCTATCATGCGACGATTTATTTGGTCACAACCAACAGCCCTGGTTTTTATTGCCAAGAATATTTTTTTAACTTCTTCTTGACTGACTGGGGTAAATTGAAATTGAGGAATGTTGGGACTTGGAAGAGATTGAATGGAAGAAATTGTATTCAATTTCGTTAGGCAATCCAATGGAGTAGATGTGGAGAAATGTTTATTGATATCGTCTAACGTAATCGAAGAGGGGATGTCTGTGATATTTGAATTGCCAATACCCAGGGTTCCTAAGAACTTCCAGATATCAGCAGCTGAAGATGAGGAGATAGTATCAGAGATTAAGCGGCGTTTAGCGTCTCGCATCATTCTGTTACACCGGTTTCTCGCAACCTTAAACAAAGCCCAGTTTTCATCAGAACGCTCCTTCCTAAACTTTTGAAATGCCCTATCCCTTCTACGCATGGCCATCCTAACACCACGTGTTATCCAAGGAGCTGGAGGCCTTTTAATTCTGACTTTCCTAATAGGAGCGTGCTGGTCGTACAAGTTAGTTAAAAGCCGATTAAAAATATCAACTTTTTCATCCACAGTTGCGACAGCCCATATGCTATCCCACCCCATTTTGGCAGCATCGGTTTTAAGCTTATCTAGATCCATTCTGGCAAAACTACGTAGATGCATTGTTTTGGGTACTATTTTAGGGGGTTTGAGATTGTACGAGCAATGGATGAGATCATGTCTAGAAAAACATGGGGCTGGATATTGGCCGTGCGAGACAACATGGTCCACAGATGAAGCAATGATTAGATCCAGCCAGGTGTCTTCAGTATCGGTATTTGTGTGAGTGGCATTTAATGGCAAGACCTTCAGATCAGCAGAATCCGGAATATGGTTTAGTTTCTGAGACCGAGACAAATCCCCTGCATCATTAAGATTGGTATTGATGTCACCCAAAATTATTTGATGTGTGTACTCAGACCCAAATGTGTCTAGAGCAATTTCAAGATCTGAAAAATAATTAGTAGAAGGGGGACAATAGACAACACCGAACTTTCACTTCTTTTACTACACTAAATCACATTAGCTACATAAAACTACTGCAATCTAAAATTCGAGGAAGATTTCCTTGATCCTAAGCTGTTTGCTCATGCCTTTGATCTCATCGGTTCAACACCTAGATAACGATTATTTTATGGCTTGGATATTTTTTCACGCTTAAGGTTAATGTTGTGGAATTTCGTTAACATTACTGGCCTGATTGGTCGTACCAAGTTATTGTGTAACTATTGCCACCCAGCAAGTAAACTCACTCCTTCACAAAAACAAGAAACGTTCATAACGTCCTATGCTACAAAATTTCTCGCTTGATTCTAGACTGATTGTTCGTGTTGATCCAGATTAGACTGTTGGCATTTAGGAGGAAATTATTTCTCGTTACAAAACCATGATATCATGATTAGATTTTAGATATGCAATAAATTTTATGTTACATTTTAGTTACTTGTATACACAGTCCCAGTCACTCTCCAAGTAAAAATGAAGTGTGGTCAGTGTTACCAACTCATACCAAAATTTACCCCAATTTTTTTGTCTGAATGCTCCTAAAAACCCTAAATAATAAAGAATTTTATACTTACTTATATAGTACCTAAATTGTTGCTCAAATGATAACATAAAACGTTACACATTAAGTTATCTACATAATTATTTTATTGAATAAGTAAAATTTATAGCATTATCAAAACTAACGGGATATGACATAACCATAGGACAGGTATTTACTACAAAACACGCGTTGATTTACGTAGTGTAGTAGTCGTTATGAGAGCGAGTATTAGGTTCAGCAGCCGGACGCTTTCGTGGTCCCAAAGCATTCAACTACAATCTAAATCGAAACTAGTCCATCTTTTCCGACTACACTGCGTGAGTAAATCCATGTTTTATATTAAAGAAAGTTTAGTGTAAGTTTAATGTTAATGATTTTGTCCATGTGAAGGCGATACGTGAATAAATAAAAAATAACGCGCGCCGCGCCGTGCCTTAACTCGTGCGTTCCTGAAAAAACGCAGAAAAAAACAAGAATTGAAGTCCCTAAACAACCCTCAAAAAATTCCAGCCTCTAAAAAAGTCCCATTGAATATTTCTACCCTAAATTTTAGGGCGAAACTCCTAAGTTGGCAACCGTGCTGTGTGGTTGAAACTTGTTAGTGATGTATGCGTGGCATCGATTTTAACGATCGATCAAAGCTTGTTAGTGATGTATGCGTGGCATCGATTTTAACGATCGATCAAAGCTATTGCATTGATTCTCAGTAATTATTTTTTTTTACAAATAAGTTATAAATTATTATGTCGTGTATTAAAACATACGATTTTAGTATATCATGTTTGTAATCCGAAGTGATAATAAAAAGCAAATAATGTAATTAATTATATGTAGATACTTACCTTTATTTAGTTTATTATTTTTTCATTGTTTGTAATTTAGTAAGTATGTATACAATAATACCCATAGTTTTATAAAATATTAAAGTAAAATTAAATTGAATAAACAATTAGTCTCATCTATGTGATTCTATCGATTAAATACTTTGTCATTCGAATATTAGAATAATCGATATAAACTAACACATAACAACACTGACCAGTTTAGCTAAGCAAGCATATTTGTAGTCACGCCACGCTCAGTCCCTTGGTCATTGAAATTTTATCTCATTGCAACTCCATTCCGTGATTACATGATTTCCTGTTTATTATACATTAGAGATAGTGCCGGTTTTAGCACTACCAACGCCCTGGGCGAGATTTTTACGGTACCTCTAATACCTACCTAACTACAATTCAAACCCATTCAAAACAAGATTTACTTTAAAAAAAACTAATACCCGACTACGGGAGCCATTTACAACTAACAAAGGATATATTTTTGGAATGTGCTAAATAAGACCTTTCATTTGATACCCCAGCGATATCGACACAAAAAAAAATGTTTGCCTCGCACTTTTTTTTGTATGTAACATTCGTTATATACAATTTATTGCATTCAAATTGTAGTCTTTGTCATCCAGACAATAGTAATAAATCGATTGACATCTCATTTGTGAAAATTGGGTAAGCGGTCCGGATGCTATGATGGAACACACATAGATATCCACATACATACATATATAGTTACATACATAGGCTACTACCACTACCCTTCCTCTTGGTCTTGCCGTAGTCGGAAAGAAAGGGCAAATGATACAGATAATAAAATAAACATTAATAAAAAAAAGGACAACGATTTTTTCGTTAAATTGAAGGAATTTACTAGTAAGTAGGAATGTATCAATGAGCGAATACAGGGGCAGCCGTGACGCCCTTTATATACGGCGCCCTGGGCAGTCGCCCAACCGCGCCCTATCCTAAAACCGTTAATGATTAAAGGCTACCAGAGGGGTTTTTCCACGTTCATACTAGGTACTCATGCCTTGGGATTAATATCAATACATATCATCATCAATACTCAACACATATAATAAAATCGTAACCGATCGCTGTCTGTACATGGAAGATAAATGAGTAAAAATATTTTTGGGGGCTTTTACCAACGCAATAGAACACAAAACAATGATTTTTAGAATTTTTGTCTGTTTGTCGGTTTGTCTGTTTGTCTGTGCGTTTGTGCACGCTAATCTGAAAAACGGCTGAACCGATTCGTTTGCGGTTTTCATTGAAATATTGTGATAAGTTTCACTTAAAATTTAGTGTTTGTTTTATTTAAATCCTTTCATAAATGAAAAATCCATGCTGCTCCCATGCTGGTCTGGGAGAAATAAAAAAAACTTAGAATGTACCAGCTGCTTCTCTTCCCACGCAGATCGTAAAAGCCGATCGAGGGAATGGGCAAAAATGCAAATCATGTTAACAGGCGATGCGGCTAGCAACCCACCACTGTTATGATTGCTTTTCCATCTGCTCGCCCACCATGACGCTAAAAGTGGCTTTTAGGTCTTGCGGCCCTGGGCTCTGCATAGAACCGCAAGACCCAAAATGCTCTGTCTGCCCCATTAGGGATAAAGACGTGATAGTATGTTATGTTATGTTATGTTATAAATGAAAAAGTTATATCAATTTTAAAGAATCACGTCAAACATTTTTGTTCGAAAAACTGTGTTTGTAGACGCTAATCTCAGAAACGGCTGAACAACTTCGCTTGCGATTTTCATTTATGTATTTAAATAAGTTTCACTAAAAATGTAGTGGTTGTTTCATTGAAATCCGTTGATAAATAAAAAAGTTATATCAATTTTAAGAAAATTTGCTATGAAATAAACTGTACTATATATTATTGCAGCATTGGCCAAAACTTTTGTCAATTTTATATTACGGTTTTCTTATAACCGACCAAGTGAGAGTCGGGCTCGCGCACAAAGGGCTCCGTCCCGTTATCTATAAAAAATCACGTTTGTTGTACGGGAGCCTCAATTAAATTAAATTAAATTAAATTTTACTCTATTTTTAGTTGTTATATCGGCAAGAGAAATACATCATCTATGAAAAATTCAACTGTCTAGCTATCGCGGTTCATGAGAAACAGCCTGGTGACAGACAGGCAGACGGACGGAAGGACGGACAGCGGAGTCTTAGTAACAGGGTCCCGATTTTAGCCTTCGGGTACGGAATACGGAACCCTAAAATTTACTATTTTGATGTTTTCGGAGTGTTTTTATTAGTTTTTTTTTGGTCACCGATAGATGGCGCTGTTAAAAATACACAGAACCTAGGGCCGCAAGACCCAACGCCATGAAACGGCCATTTTTAGCATGATTGTGGGCGCGAAAATGGAAAAAGGAATCAAAATAGGAAGTATTAGGTTAAAAGTAAATCTTAATCTTAAACAGAAATATAGACTACTTAAAGAATACAAATTAAAGTAATGCTATAGATTAAAGGAGACTGGAGCCTGAAGAAGGCTGAGCCTGTGTCACAGTACTCCAGTGCTCCCTCACCCGTACACTTGGTGTGTTTTACACTAAATATCACATCCACAACTTATCCACTAGAAATTTAGGTCTATTCCTAATTCCTCCTCAAATTATAATAATAATGTAGGTAGATGTGGGTTTTGTATAGTTGTATGCATATGCATTGACATATCAATTGGGTATTTTCCTAAGCCAAAAATAAATTATTTTGTACTGATAACAAAATAAAACGTCGCAAAATAATTTCACTTGTCTTTGAAAATATCCATTTTAACGTGATTTTAATTTTATTATTTTTATTATTGTGGGATATTTATTCTTTAGGGATATTCTTTATTTAAGTGGGATAATTAGGTCTTCCGTCTCATTGTAATTGAGGGTATTCAGATACTTTGTCAAAGTTGATTTGCATGAATAGTAAAGTAGTTACCAGATTTTAAGTTTAGAATGCATTTTATTGTATAGAAACGGACCCATAAAGCAAAAGAAGCGATGAGAGAACTCAGTTTTAAAGGGAGACGTCAACGGAACGAGACGTATTCGTTTTGAGCGATTATAGTTATAGTCGGTAACACGGTGTTGTTGTAGGATGGTATTCAGAATATACAATTGTCGTACACTAAGGACTTCACAAAATTGAAGGAGGTTAGGCGCAGGGGATGTCCTCTGACTAAAGCATAGGGTGCAGTGAGCGAGTCACGGACCGCCATAGCGGTCGCCGCGCCGGGGCTGGCCCATAGTGGCTGAGAGGTGACACCGCGGAGTTTTTAGTGGTAAACGCCACATAACCATACCGGTCTCCCGTTACTGGCAAGGTGTCCGAAGGGATTTTTCCCGCGCAAAAGAGGAGCAACTGCTGTCTCCATGACGTGGGCCAGTCGGGCGATGGGAACGGGATTCCGTCGCTCCACAAATACGGTCCTCTAGGTTGAAAGGAGCATTGGTGTCAACACGCGTATTTACCCTAGCGGATAAAATTGAAGGCCGATGTACCACCGCGCAGGCCACTCAGACTCCTCTCGATAACTGAGAGAGTACCTCGAATGAGCTCAGCCGAAGCCGCTGATAAGCGGTCGCCGTATACCAGGTCTTTGGAGCAAGATTTAGCACACGGCCTTGGCAAAAGCGGTAACGCCGTTATGTCACCATGAGTTTTTTTGTGGGTGAGAGCCATAACCGTCCGATTTCCTGTGGCCGAAAGGCACCTTTTCCTCACGTAAGAAGAAAGGTTAGGGAAAAAAGGTTAGGTTAAATTTAGGTTAGGCACTGCAATAAAAATGTGTGGAACACCCATACCAAGACTACTTAGTATTGTGACCTCCTTCCCTGAGGAACGAAAGATCATGGTCATTTTCCAGTTCTCCAAACCTCTAAACAGCCGTATAGGACGCCCTACCCGAGAAACTCTTCAAACGGAGGTTCTTAGTGAACACTAAGCAGACATTGATCTCAGAGAACACTAACTTCCTACCATCCTTGAATCTCTACTGGTAAAATGTGCCAAAACACTGGCACGTCAAATACCTGGAGGTATCTAAAGTTTGGCAGATGCCTCAGCTTGAAAGTCCACATCAATAGAATGGTGAACTGGAAACGTTAGTGTGGGGAGATTGCAACTGAAGCCTTTCAGTTGACATCTCCCTGGCTGGCGGCTAGGACGCAGCCCCCTCCTCCATTCCTACTCCCTGTACCTTAACTCCTGTCGTTTATCCTATTCGCCTTACCCGCTTTCCTTTCTCTCCCTAATCCTATTCCCCTGCGCCGACTTTGTGGTCGGGTTGGTGCAGTCATGGAGGAGACGATCACCCGCGTGTTTTTGCCGTGCGCGGGGACCCGTACGGACGGATGAAAGTGTCCTGGAGGTTGAGCCAAAGGGACTGCGGCAACACACCTCTTTGGCCTGGCTATTCGTCTTACACGGGCGGGCCCTGTCTAGCCAGCAGTGGTTCCAATCGGCTGCAACGTCCGTCCATCTGACGACGTTTGGCGAGCACTCTGAAGGATCGCGGCCTGCAGTCGAAGGTGGTGGCTTGTGTCGCGTGTTCGCGCTGTTCGCGTGACCGTCACTGCCGGGGTTGGTCTCGTAGGTTGCCCTGGAGGAGTGCTATACCCCCGTAGTAGCCCTAGTGTCTCGCAGACATCCCATTTGCGGGCTCCATGGCGGGTGGGGAGCTAGGGGGGTGAAATTATTGATTTCCAATAAATTATGTCTTCTACAAAGCATAATCGGAAACACGGCGCTTTACGCTTAGATGAGAGAGGAGAGAGGGAGGAGAGACGGGATGCTAGCTTGGCGGCTTCGAGTTGTCTGCTAACATCATGTGCCAAGGCGGGGCCGACCCAGGGCGGGAGTAATAATCTGCCTGGTCCAACTGCTGCGGCTAATCTAAAGGCCCAGGGACAATCGGAAGTTGTTGCGACTGAGCGGCGGGCCGTCCCTGGTCCGGCGCCACCTGGGAAGAGTCTGTTACAGGACCACCAGGAGGGACCTGGTAAAGGAGACGGACCCTGTGAGGAAGCAGTGGCTGAGGATAGTACCGGGACAGAATGGCGAACGCAACGTAGCAAGAAGCTTAGTGGCTCTGCGAAGCGTCGTTTGATGAGGTTGAGGAAAGAAGGAGCTGTCGATGCATCGTCAGCTAAAAGGGACCGGGAGGTAAGCGACGAGGCTGCCGAGGTAGCTGCTGGGGCAAAAAGGGTGAAGCTCAATGCAGGCAACCCATACAATAAGGCTGCAGCAGCCGTCAGGATGGCCATCGTCCCTGAAGGCTTTCCGGCTCAACAGTTTGAGGGCGACGGATGGGCTGTACTTGCGCCTGTTCTGTACCCAAAAATTGAGGAAGCACCCGGATTACCGGAGGTCATCATGAAAGGGGTGGTTGCAGGCGCCATACATGTCTCTTGCAGTGGGGATAGCGATGCAAAATGGCTCTGCGACGCTATAAACGGCGAGACTATTGGTGGCATGAAGGTCAAGGTCCTGCAGGCAAAGGACCTACCAAAGCCAGTCAAGATGGCATGGAAGACGAACAATTACGTCATCCTTGATAATGCAAGAGTCCTCAGAGTCTTGCAAAAATATCACCCAGCCCTAAAGGCATCGGATTGGAAGGTGGTGGACACGATGGTTGAGAGGGGACATGTTAGGCGTATCGTGCTCATGGACCGCGCCTCTGCTGACTTCATCAAGTCCAGGGGGTATAGGCTCTACAGCGGGATGAGCATGGACGTCTTCAAGGTAATTGAAGACTCCGTAGTTACGACTGCTGAGGGGGCAAGTACCTCTGGTAAGGGACGGGAAGGATGTCGGCGAGTGGAAAATGAGCGGGATGTGCCCCAGAGGTCTCAGCGGGCGCAACCTTCGAATACGGGGGAAGCGGTCGCGCGGGAGCAGGAAGTGCTGCCGCCTGCTGTTGTGGTACCAGCGGAGGCTGCGCCCGAGGAGAATGAGTTTGTTGCCTCTCAACCACCGATGGACCTACGCAGGAAGGGCCCTCAAGCCCTGATGCGACCACGTGCACCGTCACCACGGCCTAGCCTGGTGATCATAAGGCCAACGGCGAGACCACCGTCAACGTTATCGACGTTGACGGACGCTGCCGAGCAGCTGACGTTGTCACCTGCAACTTCAGAGGGACCGCTGGACCTCGAAGTACTAAACGACCCATCGCCGCGAGACTTCAGCAGCCTGATGGAGATGGATGCGTCCTTAGACGCTGATGGACCGTCGGATGATCGACGCTAATGCTGACGTCAATATGGCGGTATTAAAGTGCGTGCAAATTAATTTACAGCACTGTAAGGCAGCCGTAGCTGTCTTCGCACGACAACTACGGCTGAAAAAGTATGATATAGCTCTTATCCAAGAACCGTATCTATATAAGGGCCAAATAAAAGGCTTTGGTAGTTTAACTAGTCGGATTTATTCCTTCTGTACTACTAATGATACGAGGACATGTATTTATATCAGAGAAGGTATAAATGCCATGCCCTTGATTTCTCTATGTTACAGGGACCTGACAGCTGTCAGGATCCAACAAGAGGCAGGTCAGTCTTTAGTTGTGGCTGTAGCTTATCTGCCGTATGAATCGAAGGAACCAGTTTCACCAAAGCTTGACGCACTAGTGCAGTATGCGGAAGAGAAGAAACTGGAACTCATAGTCGGGTGTGATGCTAATGCCCATAATGTTATGTGGGGTAGCACGGACACTAATGATAGAGGGATTAAGCTAGCTGAATACTTGGTGAGTTCCCCTCTATTTCTTTGTAACAAAGGTAATAAACCCACCTTCGTAACCGCTAGAAGGAAAGAGGTAATTGACATTACAATGACCTGTAAAAAGGCATTTGGTAAAATGCACGAATGGCATGTGTCAGATGAGACTACATTGTCTGATCACAGATATATATATGCTTTAGGTACAGTAATGATAACATTGTTAAACCACAAACTGTATCAAAAAGGAACCCATGGCACACAGATTGGGTATCATATAAAGAATCATTAAAGGTTTGAATGCCTTTAATGATTAGGGACTCCGGGACCCAAGCTCAATTCTATAGTTGACCTTGAACTGGAGGCTCAACGTATTGTCGATGGTATTAGGAATGCATGGGTGGACAATTGTCCAATGCGAAAGCCAAGGGCGCAAAAAGATCCTTGGTGGACGCCGGCATTGGAAAAAATGCGAAAGGAGACAAGAAGGACTTTAGCGACTATCACAAGGCCCTTACCGACTATAGCAAAATGGTAAGAAAGGCAAAGAAGTGTTCCTGGAGGGGTCATTGTGACTCTATCAGTTCACTGCCCGAAGGAATGAGACTAGCAAAAGCAATGTCCGTGACTAAGGCGAATACACTGTCATCCGTTAAAAATGAGAGTGGTGCGCAAACTGAATCCGGTGAGGAGACATTAAGGGTAATGTTTAACACACACTTTCCAGGTTGTGTCGAAACAACTATCGATCAACAGGGTCTCAATAGTATAGAATCTTGGGGGGCGAGAACCTTCAAGAGAGACTGGGATGTGGCGAAGAAGGTGATAGATGACGAGAAACTGAAATGGGCCGTGAGTACACTGCAACCATACAAGGCTCCAGGGCCCGACGGCATCTATCCAATATTCTTGCAGAAAGGAATCTCTGTGCTTAGTCCACATCTTTGCAGGCTCTTTAGAGCCTGTATCGCCTTTGGACATATTCCCAAGTCATGGAGACTAGTAAAGGTGACGTTTATTCCAAAGCCTGGAAAAGCGACATATGACGAGCCAAAAGCCTTTAGACCCATAAGTCTTCAATCATTTTTGCTGAAGACATTGGAGAAAATGGTAGACAGATTCATCAAAGATGGTCCACTAAGGAGGCACCCGCTTCACAGAATGCAATGTGCTTACCAGCCTGGCAAGTCAACAGAGACAGCGCTGCATTATGTAGTAAGTCGGGCTGAGAAAGCACTAGAAGATAAGGAACTATGTCTGGGGGCCTTCCTCGATATAGAGGGGGCATTTGACCGGACTACTTTCGAATCCATAAGCAGAGCGGCGACGGAACATGGTATACCGGTAACTCTCTGCAAATGGATAGAAAATATGCTCAAAAGTAGATTAATTACATCTGAGCTTCTAGGAGAGGAGCTATCAGCAGTAACGACAAGAGGCTGCCCCCAGGGCGGGGTGCTATCGCCGACGCTCTGGAGCTTAGTCGTAAACTCTCTAATAGTTTCTCTTAACAAAGGACCGGTCACAGCGGTTGGTTATGCGGATGACATTGCCATTCTTATAAATGGGAAAGTTCCTGATACGGTAAAAGGGATAATGAACAGAACATTGCGGGAGGTACAAGAGTGGTGTGTTAGAAACCACTTAAGTATCAACCCAGGCAAGACAACAGTTATCCCATTTACAAGGCTCCGGAAACTGACAGGATTAAATAATCTCAAAATGAACGGTACGGAGCTTGAATTGTCCAAGGAAGTTAAATATCTAGGAGTTACACTAGATAAGGAACTTACATGGAACTCACATGTTAATAACATAATAACGAAAGCCACTAGAGTGTTTGGCATGTGTCGAAACACCTATGGTAAAACGTGGGGCCTGAAACCGCATATCTTACGTTATGTATATAAAATGATGGTGAGGCCGATTCTGACCTACGGGGCACTCGTCTGGTGGCCCAAGGTAAGACAGGTGACGTGTAGTAATGACCTCTGAAAATTCCAGCGATTGGCATGCTGTGCGATAACTGGGGCGTTCTCCACAACACCCACTGCATCCATGGAGGTTATCATTGGACTGCCACCACTACATTTGTACGTGCAAGGCGAAGCCTGTAAAGCACTCTACAGGCTATCTACGGCTGGCTTGTGGAACAAGCGCGCACCCAGGACAAGGCATACGCGAATGGAGACGACGCATGAGCTCGAAAGGATGTTGGACATGGAAAGTGATAAGATACTTCCTGTATACAACTTCAAGAAGAACTATAAGATATATGTCCCTACAAGGGAGGAATGGAAGGAAGAGTTTCGACCTTCAGAACGAGAATGCTTGACCTGGTACACGGACGGCTCGAAGACCAACCATGGAACAGGAGCGGGTATCTTTTCAAAAAGCACGCAACTGTATCAGAGCATGGGACAGTATGCTACCGTGTTTCAAGCTGAAGCATATGCGGTAACTGTGTGTGCTAAACTGAATGTAGAAAGAGGTTGTAAAAACCAGCAAATCTATATTTTGACTGACAGCTAGGCAACTCTCGCAGCCCTCAGTTCCAACAGGATTGATTCCGGACTGGTCTTGGATGGTGTGCGTGCTCTAAACCAGCTGGGAAGGCACAACAAGCTGAGGCTGGTCTGGGTGCCGGGTCATGTTGGCATTGAGGGGAATGAGAAGGCCGACGAGCTGGCAAGGGAAGGATCGAGCAACTCACTAATAGGGCCCGAACCCTTCCTAGGACTATCATATGGAATGGTCACAAGTGCCATAAATGCCAATGTCAAAAGTAGACACATGGCTGAATGGAATGACATAAGTGGACATATCCACTCTAAGGAGACACTCGGTGAAGACTTTGCCAAGTGGCACAAACGGTTATATCAATATAACAGAAAACAGACAAGAACTCTACTGGGAGCCCTGACTGGACACTTTCAAAACCGCAGTCATCTCTTCAAAATGAGACTTGTTGAGAGCCCTAAATGTCGGGCATGTAAGGAAATAGAGGAGACAATGAGACACATTTTGTGCAGCTGCGACTCAATGGCTAGGAAGCGTATGGACCTCTTTGGATCAGCTTATCCGAAACTAGAGGACTATAGGCACTATGCACCAGGTGATATTCTGAAGCTTATGCAGTCCTTCTTCAGAAATCCCGATGCGCGTGAGTAAGGCAAGGGGGTAAGTACAATATAACCCAAAGGTTCGACGTGCTTCCAATTTATGGACCCCACAGCAAGATAAGATAAGAGCAGCACAGGACCGAGATGTGTCGACGAAGACATGTCTATTCTCAGCAGTGGACGGAAGAAGGGCTGAGATGATGATGAAATCTTTAGTTTTAATTCTAAGTCGAAGTTAGCTAGTGTTTTAATAAAATGATTAGTGATTTTTTTATTTAAATTAATTTATTATTTATTTATTTGCAGATCATGTTCGATTCTCAAGAAACTGTTGTACTATCTTGTCAAGACGCTCAGGATCCCTATGAAGGTGTTGATGAATTTTATCAAGACGTGCTTCGGCAGAGGGCAGCTGAGAAAAAGAAACAGCAATTACAGGAAGACGCGGAGAGAAAAAAGTGTGAATTGTTATCGTCATCCTATATAATACGAAAAGAACGTCGAAAGCCTAAAAAAGTTATCAAAATTCAAGTATTCGACTTGGAAACCCACGCTTCTTCGAGCACAGCGCAGTGTGATATGGTTGAAAATTTGGTGTTAAATGCACAATATGTTTTAAAAGACTCATACGATGAAATAATGGACATTACGGAAAATGTAATAAAAAAAATTGCAAAAGAATTATCAAATGAAAATTTTTAACTATTTAAGACTTAGTATTATATAAGACTTAGTATTATATACTGTAATAATATTTATGATTGTATTTGCTATTATAAAGTTAATGGGTTAATAAAGTGTTTTAAATTGTATAAGTTTATTATTAATTTAAGACACATACATTTTATAAAATTGAACTATGAATAAATACAAAATAAATTTGTAATTAAAATAAGTGTTTAAATTACGAACATGTTAGGGTTAAAATAACAAAGAATATGTAATAATATGTATTATATTATATATTATATATAAACCTACATTACCACTGACTGACTGACTGACTGACTTATTGACATAGTTGTTTGCCCTGTTGCGGGGTTGGTGGGGTTTAAGTTGATGTGCGGTTGTATAGAGGGTGCTAAATGGAGTACCAGAAAAATCTGATATTTGAGGATCTGCTGAAACCTGATGTGGAAGGGGTACGGCCTGCAAAAACGGTTGAGGTAAGGGATGCATTTTTTTTTCCAAAATGTAGGGGATTATAAGCAATTTGACGACCGTCATTTGTTTTTTTGTTATTTTCAAAATCCAAGATGGCCGCCATACATGGACAATTTTCCTCTATACAAACTTACCCATTTTCTGAACTGGAATCATATTTTAGCCCACCTCAACAGCCGCACGAAAAACCGCGGGCTGCTTGCAGCCCGCGCAGCGCCCGAAAAGCTAGTTATTTATAATATATAAACCTACATTACCACTGACTGACTCACTCACTGACAGAGTTGTTTGCCCTGTTGCGGGGTTGGTGGGGTTTAGGTTGATGTGCGGTCGTATAGAGGGTGCTCCAGTGAGTACCAGAAAAATCTGACATTTGAGGATCTGCAGAAACCTGATGTGGAAGGGGTACGGCCTGCGAAAACGGTTGGGGTTAGGGGTGTGATTTTTTTTCCATAATGTAGAAGATTATAAGCAATTTGACGACCGTCATTTGTTTTTTATTTTTTTTCGAAATTCAAGATGGCCGCCATACATGGACAATTTCCCTCCATACAAATTTCATACAAACATTCCAAGTAAATTGGCGCAGCCTGAGGCCGGAGGCCGAAGGCGAAGCCCCCCCGCGAGGCCGTAGGCCGAGCTGCGGAGCGAGGGCGAAGCCCGAGCTCCCCCCCCCACCTTTGACCACCCCTCCCCCCCAAGTCACGAGGCCGCAGGCCGAGTGACGCGAGCCCGAAGGGCGAGCTGCGGGCGAGGGCGAAGCCCGAGCCATTTTCACCAAGCACCGCGTCATTTTTTTTTTTACCAATCCAAGATGGCCGCCGAAAGTCAACTGCATCCGATTTGGCTGAAAATCGATATCTATATGTATTTTGATCCCAAAAATCCAAATTTAACGTTTTTTTTGGAATCCAAGGTGGCGTCTGGATTTAAGAAAATTTTACTTATTTCGTTTATTACGCCTCACTGGGACTTCTTTGAGGTCTGAAATTTTGGACATGGGGGTAAAGCACCCCGCGGAACTCGGAACTGGAATCAGATTTTGGATCCAAGATGGCCGCCCCCACACATATTATTTTTCCTTTACTGACTGCAATTTTTACCCATTTTCTCAACTGGACATGTTATTTAGCCCACCTCAACAGCTGCACGAAAAACCGCGGGCTGCTTGCAGCCCGCGCAACGCCCGAAAAGCTAGTTATAATATATAAACCTACATTACCACTCACTGACTCACTCACTGACAGAGTTGTTTGCCCTGTTGCCGGGTGGGTGGGGTTTAGGTTGATGTGTGGTCGTATAGAGGGTGCTCCAGTGAGTACCAGAAAAATCTGACATTTGAGGATCTGCGGAAACCTGATGTGAAAGAGGTACGGCCTGCGAAAACGGTTGGGGTTAGGGGTGTGATTTTTTTTCCATAATGTAGAAGATTATAAGCAATTTGACGACCGTCATTTGTTTTTTGTTTTTTTTCGAAATTCAAGATGGCCGCCATACATGGACAATATCCCTCCATACAAACATTCCAAGTAAATTGGCGCAGCCTGAGGCTGGAGGCCGAAGGCGAAGCCCCCCCGCGAGGCCGCAGGCCGAGCTGTAGAGCAAGGGCGAAGCCCGAGCTCCCCCTCCCCCCCACCTTTGACCCCCCCCCCCCCCCCCCCCCCCCCTCCCCGCTACAAGTAATTTTCAATGCGAGCCCGAAGGGCGAGCTGCGGGCGAGGGCGAAGCACGAGCCACTATCACAAAGCGCAGCGTCTTTTTTTTTTTGGAAATCCAAGATGGCCGCCGAAAGTCAACTGCTTGCGAGTTGGCTGAAAATCGATATCTATATGTAATTTGACCCCAAAAACCCAAATTCAATATTTTTTTTGGAATCCAAGATGGCGTCTGAATTTTAGAAAATTAAACTTATTTCGTTTATAACGTCTCATTGGGACTTCGTAGGGGCCTTAAATTTTGCATGTTGGGGTAAAGCACCCCGCGGAACTCTGAACTGGAATCAGATTTTCGATCCAAGATGGCCGCCCCCACACATATTTTGATGTTTCCTTTACTGACTGCAGTTTTTACCCATTTTTTGAACTGGAAACATGTCTTAGCCAACCTCAACAGCCGCACGAAAAACCGCGGGCTGCTTGCAGCCCGCGCAGCGCCCGAAAAGCTAGTTATATTATTATACTATAAACCTACATTACCACTCACTCACTGTCTCACTGATTGACATAGTTGTTTGCCCTGTTGCGGGGTTGGTAGGGTTTAGGTTGATGTGTGGTCGTGTAGAGGGTGCTCCAGTGAGTACCAGAAAAATCTGACATTTGAGGTTCTGCAGAAACCTGATGTGGAAGGGGTACGGCCTGCAAAAACGGCTGAAGGTGGGGGCGTGATTTTTTTTCCAGAATGTGGGGGGTTGTAAGCAATTTGACGACCGTCATTTGTTTTTTAATTTTTTTCAAAATCCAAGATAGCCGCCATACAAGGACAATTTTCCTCCATACAAAATTACCCATTTTCTGAATTGGAAACATATTTTAGACTACCTCAACAGCCCCACGATGAACCGCGGGCTGCTTGCAGCCCGCGCAGCGCCCGAAAAGCTAGTTTTAATATATAAACCTACAATACCACTCACTCACTGACTGATTGACATAGTTGTTTGCCCTGTTGCGGGGTTGGTGGGGTTTGGGTTGATGTGCGGTCGTATAGAGGGTGCTCTAGTGAGTACCAGAAAAATCTGACATTTGAGGATTTGCAGAAACTTGATGTGGAAGGGGTACGGCCTGCAAAAACGGTTAAAGTTAGGGGCGTAATTTTTTTTCCATAATGTAGAAGAGTAAACGCAATTTGACGACCGTCATTTGTTTTTTGATTTTTTTCAAAATCTAAGATGGCCGCCATACAAGGACAAATTTCCTCCATACAAACTTACCCATTTTCTGAACTGGAAACATATCTTAGCCTACCTCAACAGCCCCACGATAAACCGCGGGCTGCTTGCAGCCCGCGCAGCGCCCGAAAAGCTAGTTATAATATATAAACCTACATTACCACTCACTGACTCACTGACATAGTTGTTTGCCCTGTTGCCGGGTGGGTGGGGTTTAGGTTGATGTGTGGTTGTATAGAGGGTAATCCAGTGAGTACCAGAAAAATCTGACATTTGAGGATTTGCAGAAACCTGATGGGGAAGGTGTACGGCCTGCGAAGACGGTTGGGGTGGGGGGCGTGATTTTTTTTCTAAAATGTAGAGGGTTGTAAGCAATTTGACGAGCGTCATTTGTTTTTTGATTTCTTTCAAAATTCAAGATGGCCGCCATACATGGACAATTCTCCTCCATACAAATTTCATACAAACGGCCCCCCAATTAACTTGGCGCAGCCTGAGGCCGAAGGCCGAAGGCGAAGCGCCCCAGCGAGACCGCAGGCCGAGCTCCCCCCCCCCCCCCCTTTGACACCCCCCCCTACAAGTAATTTTCACGAGGCCGTAGGCCGAGTGATGCGAGCCCGAAGGGCGAGCTGCGGGCGAGGGCGAAGCCCGAGCCACTATCACAAAGCGCAGCGTCTTTTTTTTTTTTTGGAAATCCAAGATGGCCGCCGAAAGTCAACTGCTTGCGATTTGACTGAAAATCGATATCTATATGTAATTTGACCCCAAAAACCTAAATTCAATATTTTTTTTGGAATCCAAGATGGCGTCTGAATTTTAGAAAATTAAACTTATTTCGTTTATAACGTCTCACTGGGACTTCGTAGGGGTCTGAAATTTTGCATGTGAAGTTAAAGCACCCCGCGGAACTCGAAACTGCATTCCGATTTTGGATCCAAGATGGCCGCCCCCACACATATTATGATGTTTCCTTTACTGACAGCAATTTTTACCCATTTTCTGAACTGGAAACATGTCTTACCCTACCTCAACAGCAGCACGAAAGACCGCGGGCTGCTTGCAGCCCGCGCAACGCCCGAAAAGCTAGTTATAATTATATTATAATATATAAACCTACATTACCACTCACTCACTGATTGACATAGTTGTTTGCACTGTTGCGGGGTTGGTGGGGTTTAGGTTGATGTGCGGTCGTATAGAGGGTGCTCCAGTGAGTACCAGAAAAATCTGACATTTGAGGATTTGCAAAAACCTGATGTGGAAGGGGTACGGCCTGCAAAAACGGTTGGGGTTGGGGGCGTGATTTTTTTTCCAGAATGTGGGGGGTTGTAAGCAATTTGACCAGCGTCATTTGTTTTTTTATTTTTTTCAAAATTCAAGATGGCTGCCATACATGGATAATTTTCCTCCATACAAACTTACCCATTTTCTGAACTGGAAACATGTCTTAGCCTACCTCAACAGCCGCACGAAAGACCGCGGGCTGCTTGCAGCCCGCGCAGCGCCCGAAAAGCTAGTTATAATATATAAACCTACAATACCACTGACTGACTCACTGATTGACATAGTTGTTTGCCCTGTTGCGGGGTTGGTGGGGTTTAGGTTGATGTGTGGTCGTATAGAGGGTGCCCCAGTGAGTACCAGAAAAATCTGACATTTGAGGATCTGCGGAAACCTGATGTGGAAGGGGTACGGCCTGCAAAAACGGTTAAGGTTAGGGGCGTGATTTTTTTCCATAATGTTGAAGATTATAAGCAATTTGACGACCGTAATTTGTTTTTTGTTTTTTTTCGAAATTCAAAATGGCCGCCATACATGGACAATTTCCCTCCATACAAATTTCATACAAACATTCCAAGTAACTTGGCGCAGCCTGAGGCCGAAGGCCGAAGGCGAAGCGCCCTCGCGAGGCCGCAGGCCGAGCTGCGGAGCGAGGGCAAAGCCCGAGCTCTCCCTCCCCCCCCTTTTGACGCCCTTCCCCCCCTACAAGCAGTTTTCACGAGGCCGCAGGCCGAGTGACGCGAGCCCGAAGGGCGAGCTGCGGGCGAGGGCGAAGCCCGAGCCACTATCACAAAGCGCAGCGTCTTTTTTTTTTTTGGAAATCCAAGATGGCCGCCGAAAGTCAACTGCTTGCGATTTGGCTAAAAATCGATATCTATATGTAATTTGACCCCAAAAACCTAAATTCAATATTTTTTTTGGAATCCAAGATGGCGTCTGGACTTTAGAAAATTAAACTAACTTCCTTTATAACGTCTCACTGGGACTTCGTAGGGGTCTGAAATTTTGCATGTGGGGGTAAAGCACCCCGCGGTACTCGGAACTGGAATCAAATTTTAGATCCAAGATGGCCGCCCCCACACATATTTTGATTTTTCCCATAATGACTGCAGTTTTTACCCATTTTCTGAGCTGGAAACATGTCTTACCCTATCTCAACAGCCGCACGAAAGACTGCGGGCTGCTTGCAGCCCGCGCAGCGCCCGAAAAGCTAGTTATAATATATAAACCTACATTACCACTGACTGACTGACTGATTGACATAGTTGTTTGCCCTGTTGCGGGGTTGGTGGGGTTAAGGTTGATGTGTGGTCGTATAGAGGGTGCTCCAGTGAGTACCAGAAAAATCTGACATTTGAGGATCTGCGGAATCCTGATGTGGAAGGGGTACGGCCTGCAAAGACGGTTGGGGTTGGGGGCGTGATTTTTTTTCCAAAATGTAGGGGGTTGCAAGCAATTTAACGAGCATCATTTGTTTTTTGATCTCTTTCAAAATTCAAGATGGCCGCTATGGCAGCATCCATAAAGTCGTACGTGATATCAACTAGGATATATATTTGATTAATAAACAAAATATATAATTTGCTTATTAATAAAATATATATCCTAGTTGATATACAGTACGACTTTATGGATGCTGCCATAGCCGCTATACATGGACAATTCCCCTCCATACAAATTTCATACAAACGGCCCCCGGCGCAGCCTGAGGCCGAAGGCCGAAGGCGGAGCACCCCCGCGAGGCCGCAGGCCGAGCTGTGGAGCGAGGGCGAAGCCCGAGCTCCCCCCCCCCCCCTTTGACACCCACCCCCCTAGAAGTAATTTTTCACGAGGCCGCAGGCCGAGTGATGCGAGCCCGAAGGGCGAGCTGCGGGCGAGGGCTAAGCCCGAGCCACTATCACAAAGCGCAGCGTTGTGATGAAGTCCTCTGGTGCTTCCCTCCTTACCCCGCTCTCCACCCCGCGCGCCCATATAAATACGGAGGCGTGAGGACCCTCGTCCTCTTTCGACCACGACTGGGCGCCGGGCTGCTTCAAAGCTGAGTACTTTTGGAAATCTCTTCTGGAACAACGAATCTCGTGGCTGTGAACCTACGACCCTTACCTGTGACTTCTTTCTCATTGTATAATTGTTAAAAATTAATTAAAGAGTTTGGTCTTTTCAAATATTGTTTCTTTCAAAATAATCACCACGTCACAGTGGCGCCACAACAGAGGAGTTACCACGAGATTCGTTGATCTTCTAAATTTTATAACTGTGTTTTGAGTGCTTTATTTCGTTCAAAAGGGTATGTACTAGTGTTTGTTATTTTTTTGGTGTTTTCATTCCGTACTCAGTGCAGTGCAGTGCATAATTATATAACATATCTAATTCCTTTGTTCACGCGGTGCTATCGTGCGTCCACGTGCTTTTGCGTTCGCGCAGCGTGGTATATCATATCCCACTTTAACTTAATTAATCTCACGTAATAATATCCTTGCTGTTAAACCCTTTTGGACGGAATCAAATTTTTTTTACTTTTCGCTCCACATAATTTTTCTGGTTTCGTAGCTGCTCCACACATTTTTTTTTTTTCGGTCACTATGGCCTATACCATAAAATTTACTTTATTAAATAAATCGGAACTCGAATATGAGGTAGAAATAAGAGGTGGTGACTCCTCAAAGTGTACTGTGGAGGAGTTACGTAAATTAATTACCAAACTTTCATCTAGTTCTCCTTCAGAGGACATTTTAGAATCATGTTTTACGGTCGAAGAGGATATTTCCGCGGTAAATAATTCCTTAATACGAGTGAAAAACAACGCGAAAGCCTTGCAATCTAAATTTGATAAAAATCTTTACTCTAGAACTGAATCTATTCTCAGCCACGTTTTTCATAGGTTATCACGCATTGACGTCACCTCAATTAGTGATACACAAAAATTTAATTCGGTCTGGAACGAGTTTCATTCCATTTCCGAAATTCTCTCGTCCTTAACTTCTTCTAAACCTGTAGTATCGAGCGGAGTCGAGTCACAGAACTCTGATGAAAAATTCTTTGATGCATTAACCTACGATCGTAAATTATTTTCTGAACTCGGTAAATTTAAATATAACGGCAAATCGTGTGTGCGCGCCTTTATCCAAAAAGTTAACGAATTTATGTCTTGTAGAAACATTCCAGATAGCAAAATCTTTTCTTTCGCTTTTGAGATATTTTCAGACGATGCACTCCATTGGTATCGTTCTATCAAAGACAGCGTTGATACTTGGGACGATCTTTGTAAATTACTTAAGCGTGATTTTAGTCCGCATAATTACGACGATAAACTAATGGCGGAAATAAGACTTCGTTCTCAGGGCGAGAAAGAGAACATAACCTTATATATAGCAAAAATGCAAGGATTATTTTCCCGTTTGGATGAGCCTGTCAGCGAGTCTGTCAAATTGAACATCTTGTTAAATAACATTAGGCCTTGTTACACTAATTGCCTTCTGACTGGGGTTGTTTCAGATATTTCTTCGTTGGTTAGCATTTGCAGAAAGTTCGAACAAATTCAAATTCAAATTCAAATATATCTTTATTATCATAGGATATTTATAATATCTCTTAATAATCGTCATTGTTTTGTTTACAATTGTTGACGTCAAATAGTTACTTACAGCTAAGTTTACTACCGCTTCCAAAGCGCTAGTGCAGAAGAAGCGGTAACAAACTGCACTGCACCTTTTCTCCAAGGACGTCAACTCACAATTAAATTAATACTTAAAGTTAATGTGGACTGAGAATACATTGTTTTGTTATGTAATATCATGATTTTAATTGAATTTTTAAATGTCAAAATTTTTAAATAATGTCAAGTTGTAGATTTAGTTTGTACAAAATGTACATGTCATTTGCGAGTACCTATATTACAAACTTTAAGAGGGACCCGCGCCAAGCTCAAGCCAGACTTTTTTGTCCTTAAGGTAGTCATCGGTACTATAATAAGCCTTCTCACAAAGTACTTTCTTTACATACGTTTTGAATTTATTATCCGGCATATCAAGGACCGATTTTGGCAATTTATTATAAAAAAGTATACAGTTCCCCATAAACGTCTTACTAACTGTTTTGAGCCTAGAAAATGGGGCAACTAAGTCATTCTTATTACGTAGGTTTCTATCGGTCAAATCGCTTACTTTACTGTATGAGGAAATATTTTTCCTTACATGCATTATGTTTTCAAATATATACTGTGATGATAAGGTAAGTATATCTATTTTCTTGAATAATTCTCTGAGTGAGTCTCTAGATCCTAACCCGTAAATAGCACGAATTGCCCGTTTTTGTAAAATGAAAATAGTCTGAATATCGGCTGCACTCCCCCACAGGAGTATGCCGTAAGACATAACACTATGAAAGTAACTAAAATAAACTAGTCTAGCAGTTGCTACATCTGTCAATTGTCTTATTCTCCTAACAGCATAAGCCGCAGAGCTAAGCCTATTAGAAAGTTTAGTTATATGATACCAAAATATATGAACAATATCAAAGTCGTAGTAATGATTTTTCTGAACCACCTAAGGTTACTTCTAGTACTTTGGCGCCTGAACTGGCTTACGTTGATTCCGATTCCGCCATCGTAAATAAAACTTATAATAATAAAAACTTTTTCCGAAATCGAAATTATTTTAAAAATCCCAGTCCGGCTTCTTCTAACAATTTTTCTAAGGATCGTCAAATTAATGCCGTTGCTAATACTACTAATAATAAACAATTCTGCCTTAGATGTAGAAATGACTCGCACAATTTATCATCTTGCACTCAGCCTCGTTTTCTTATTTGCTTTAAATGTGGTTTGAAAGGTTTTAAAGTCTCTAATTGTACAAACTGTAATAAAAACAATGAACCTTCAAAAAACTTGTAAGTTCCGATTGGGGAAAGTCTAAAATAAAAAGTCGAACTAGTAAAACTGAGTGGCACAATTGGCTACATCTCGTATCCAATTTCTTTAATTGCCATAAACTTTCTTCAATCGTAAATACAAACACACAACCTCCCTATATTCCTGTAGTAGTAAATAAAAAAAACACCATTGGCTTACTTGATTCTGGGTCTTGCGCAACTATACTTGGTAATAATTCTCATCTTCTTTTCTTGAAAAATTTGGAATTAAGTGGTTCTAAGCCCTTAGTTTTTACCACCGCTGGTGGCGAGCAATATTCTTCACTCGGCTCAGTGGTAATTCCATTCCAATTTCAAAATAAAACTGTTTCTCTTGTTACCCATATCGTTCCTGGCATCAAAAATCCCTTGATTCTGGGTATGGATTTTTGGAGAAGTTTTGGTCTGTTTCCGGCTAATTTGGAAACCATCTCACCTCAAAATAATCACGAATCTGGAACCTCGGTAGTACAGAAGGACACCGTTAGTAAATTAATTTCATTTGATAATTTAACTGACGATCAAAGAACTACCGCCAAAAACATTATTTCTCAATTTATCGATATTTCTTATCAGAAACGCGGTCTCGGCCGTACCTCTCTCATTACTCATTCGATAGATACAGGTGATCACCCACCGATTCGGCAGCGTTACTATCGCATGTCACCAGAGAAACAGCGCATTTTGGTAAAACATGTCGACCAAATGCTTAAAGAGGACGTGATTGAACCTTCCGAGAGCCCTTGGTCTAATCCAGTGATCTTGACCCCTAAAAAAAATGGCGAACTGCGTTTTTGTCTGGATAGTCGGAAATTAAATTCTATAACAAAAAAAGATGCTTTTAGTTTACCCTATATTGCTGAGATTTTGGATAACTTAAGAGATGCTAAATACATATCTAGTTTAGACATTTCAAAATGTTTTTGGCAAACCTTGATAAAAAAAGAGGATCGTTGCAAAACGTCATTTTATATTCCTACGCGTGGTAAATTTCATTTTAAATCTATGGCTTTTGGATTAACTAACGCTCCAGCCACCCAGCAGCGTCTTGCAGATATTTTGTTTTACGGTCCAGAATTTGAAAACAGGGTTTTTTGTTATATCGACGACGTAATTTGTGTCTCAGATTCGTTTGATAGCCATATCACACTATTGTCAAAAATACTAGAAAAATTAAAATATGCGAACCTCACTATAAATCTCGACAAATGTAACTTTTTCAGTACTAAATTAAAATACCTGGGTTATGTAGTGGATTCGGAAGGCCTTCATGCCGATCCCGAAAAGGTAGAATCGATAAAAAACTACCCCACTCCTACTAACAAAAAGGAGGTCCGTCGCTTTCTAGGCGCTGCGTCGTGGTATAGAAGGTTTATACCTAACTTCAGTGCGCTGGCATCTCCCTTGAATAAACTAACCTCTAACGGTAAAAACTCTCCTGCGTTCAATTGGTCGCGAGAGGCTGACGCAGCTTTCAATAAATTAAAGGATTGTTTGTCTTCTTCGCTGGTACTATCTTGTCCAGATTACACACAACCATTTGAAATTCACGCGGATAGTAGTGACTTTGGTATCGGAGCTGTTCTTTGTCAGGTCTTGGAGGGGAAAGAAAGAGTTATAGCCTTCTACAGCAAATCCCTTACGGACCAAGAAAGAAATTATAGTGCTACAGAGCGCGAGGCGCTTGCTGTTCTGTCAGCTATTGAACACTGGCGTTGCTATGTAGAAAATGGCAAAAAAATTATTGTGTACACTGATCACGCTGCTCTCAAGTGGTTTATCAAACTCAACAATCCTACGGGTCGACTGGCTAGATGGGGAGTCCGTCTTTCTTCATATAATTTCGAAATAAAGCATCGTCGAGGAACCGATAACGTTGTGCCAGACTTCCTTTCTCGTTCTCCTAATGTCATGCCTATGCAATGCAACACAATAGATGGGAATGTCATTTCTACTAATGATTCATGGTATCTTAATATCTATAAAGGTTGTTCACAGTCTCCTGCCTCTTTTATAGACTATCAGGTCCTTAATAATAAATTATATCGTTTTAAAAAAAGTCTTAACCCTCTTACTAGAGAGTTTCAATGGAAAGAGGTTGTTCCATCCGAAGAGAGATCGGAGTTAATAAGGCAAAACCATTCGTTGCCCACAGCCGGTCACATGGGCATCTCTAAAACATACAAGCGCTTGGCCCTTAACTACTATTGGCCAGGTATGTATGCGGACGTGGTTAAGGCCGTCAATTCTTGCGATGATTGTATCGCTCATAAACATCAAACTCACTCCACTTTCGGTCATATGGGCGGACCAAAGTCATGTCTTAGGCCGTTTCAAACGATAAGTATCGATCTAATCGGACCCCTTCCGCCTACAAGAAAACAAAATAACTATATTTTCGTTGTCTGTTGTTGTTTCTCCAAGTATTGTTTGCTTTTCCCTATAAAGCGTGCCACAGCAGAAATAATAACAAAAATACTCGAAGATAATGTTTTCTTGGTTCACGGCATTCCTTCTACGGTCATAGTAGATAACGGTAAACAATTCGTTAGTGCCCAATTTAAAAACTTATTATCTAAATATAAAGTTCCGAACACACACTATACCCCATTTTATACGCCTCACGTTAATACGGTTGAACGTTATAACAAAACTATAACTACAGCTATCTCCGCATTCATTGAGAACGATCACAGAGTGTGGGATACGCTAGTACCTAAAATCCAATTCGCTATCAATTGTGCGGTAAGCGAAGTCACAAACTACACGCCCTCTTTTCTTGTTTTCGGTCGCGAATTGATAACCTGCGGTTCACACTATCTAGATTCTGATCCGAACTTAATTCACGAACCACGTGACTGTTATGCGGAGTCCCTTGGTCACTTGTCTTCTATCTTCGACAAAGTACATGCATCCTTGTTATCGGCCCACGAGCGTAACTGCCAGTCTTATAATCTTCGCCGTAAGTCGGCCGAATTCAACGTTGGCGATATTGTTTGGAAGCGAACATTTTATTTAAGTGATAAAGACAAATATTTTTCAAAAAAATTGGCCCCTAAATTTATAAAATGCAAAATAGTATCAAAAAAATCTCCTTTGGTGTATAAACTTTCAGACATGTCTGGTAAGCCACTGGGCGAATGGCATATTAAAGATATAAAACAAATAAATTATAAAGAATAATTATCAAAATATAATCAAAATTTAAACAAATTAAATACTATCTTCTATAACCAATGTATAACATTTTTTTTCTTGTACCCTATGGTTTAGTGGTAAAAAAGTCTCTCGCTTGAATCAAGTATACAGGTTCGAATTGTCTTTATAACATTGTGTTCACCTATTCGCTATCGAACGCATTGACACTTGCAAGCTACGACCGGTTCTTGACCTTGGCTTACCGGTTGTGCATACCACAGCTGTTCACGCACACTTGTTAATAGATAACTATAATGATCGCTTCACATTGTTATTTCATATCGCATCGCATCTAACGTTTCGCGCTATATTTTAATTATTGTTTCCGGTGCTAAAAATAAAATAAAAAAATAAAATTGCTCTGTGAGGTGACTCGGCTCGGCTCGTATAATGTATTTCTAACTTTTCAGGTAACCTAACTGCGATACCTAGAATGTTACTCATTCCTTTTTCTATAAATTTCAGCTGTCCTGCTCCTCCTGGGTCTCCAGAGTCCGCAGCCCCGTCGTATCCTGCCAGCTTCAGCCAGCGAGCAGACGAAGCCGAATTTTCCGGCAGGAAAATTCTGTCCCAACGAGGGGGGTGTGTGATGAAGTCCTCTGGTGCTTCCCTCCTTACCCCGCTCTCCACCCCGCGCGCCCATATAAATACGGAGGCGTGAGGACCCTCGTCCTCTTTCGACCACGACTGGGCGCCGGGCTGCTTCAAAGCTGAGTACTTTTGGAAATCTCTTCTGGAACAACGAATCTCGTGGCTGTGAACCTACGACCCTTACCTGTGACTTCTTTCTCATTGTATAATTGTTAAAAATTAATTAAAGAGTTTGGTCTTTTCAAATATTGTTTCTTTCAAAATAATCACCACGTCACAGCGTCTTTTTTTTTTTGGAAATCCAAGATGGCCGCCGTAAGTCAACTGCCTCCGATTTGGCTGAAAATTGATATCCGAATGTATTTTGAGCCAAAAAACTCAAATTTGCCATTTTTTTTGGAATCTAAGATGGCGTCTGGATTTTGAAAATTTAAATTATTTCGTTCATAACGTCTTACTGGGACTTCGTAGGGCTCTGAAATTTTGCATGTGGGGTAAAAGCAACCCGCGGAACTAGAAACTGCAATCGGATTTTGGATCCAAGATGGCCGCCCACACATTTTTTTATGTTTTCCTTACTGACTGCAGATTTTACCCATTTTCTCAACTGCACATTTTCTTTAGCCCACCTCAACAGCCGCACGAAAAACCGCGGTCTGCTTGCAGCCCGCGCAGCGCCCGAAAAGCTAGTTATATTATAATATATAAACCTACATTACCACTCACTGACTGACTCACTGATTGACATGGTTGTTTGCCCTGTTGCGGGGTTGGTGGGGTTTAGGTTGATGTGTGGTCGTATAGAGGGTGCTCCAGTGAGTACCAGAAAAATCTGACATTTGAGGATCTGCGGAAACCTGATGTGGAAGGGGTACGGCCTGCGAAAACGGTTGGGGTTAGAGGCGTGATTTTTTTTCCAAAATGTAGGGGGTTGTGATCAATTTGACGAGCGTCATTTGTTTTTTGATTTTTTTCAAAATCCAAGATGGCCGCCATACATGGACGATTCCCCTCCATACAAATCATTCAATTCATACAAACGGCCCCCCGAGTAACTTGGCGCAGCCAGAGGCCAAAGACCAAAAGCAAAGCCTTCCACCGCGAGGCCGCAGGCAGAGCTGCGGGCGAGGGCGAAGCCCGAGCCACTCCCCCCTTCCTCCCCCCCCCCCCCCCTTTGCCACCCCCCCCCCACAAGTAATTTTCACGAGGCCGCAGGCCGAGTGATGCGAGCCCGTAGGATATATAAACCTACATTACCACTGACTGACTGACTGATTGACATAGTTGTTTGCCCTGTTGCGGGGTTGGTGGGGTTTAGTTTGATGTGTGGTCGTATAGAGGGTGCCCCAGTGAGTACCAGAAAAATCTGACATTTGAGGATCTGCGGAAACCTGATGTGGAAGGGGTACGGCCTTCTAAAACGGTTAAGGTTAGGGGCGTGATTTTTTTTCCATAATGTAGAAGATTATAAGCAATTCGACGATCGTCATTTTTTTTTTGTTTTTTTTTCGAAATTCAAGATGGCCGCCATACATGGACAATTTCCCTCCATACAAATTTCATACAAACATTCCAAGTAACTTGGCGCAGCCTGAGGCCGAAGGCCGAAGGCGAAGCGCCCTCGCGAGGCCGCAGGCCGAGCTGCGGAGCGAGGGCGAAGCCCGAGCTCTCCCTCCCCCCCCTTTTGACCCCCTTCCCCCCCTACAAGTAGTTTTCACGAGGCCGCAGGCCGAGTGACGCGAGCCCGAAGGGCGAGCTGCGGGCGAGGGCGCAGCCTGAGCCACTATCACAAAGCGCAGTCTTTTTTTTTTTTGGAAATCCAAGATGGCCGCCGAAAGTCAACTGTTTGCGATTTGGCTGAAAATCGATATCTATATGTAATTTGACCCCAAAAACTTAAATTCAATATTTTTTTTGGAATCCAAGATGGCGTCTGGACTTTAGAAAATTAAACTAACTTCGTTTATAACGTCTCACTGGGACTTCGTAGGGGTCTGAAATTTTGCATGTGGGGGTAAAGCACCCCGCGGTACTCGTAATTGGAATCAAATTTTAGATCCAAGATGGCCGGCCCCACACATATTTTGATGTTTCCCATACTGACTGCAGTTTTTACCCATTTTCTGAACTGGAAACATATTTAAGCCTACCTCAACAGCCGCACGAAAGACCGCGGGCTGCTTGCAGCCCGCGCAGCGCCCAAAAAGCTAGTTATATTATAATATAAATATATAAACCTACATTACCACTCACTGACTCACTGACATAGTTGTTTGCCCTGTTGCCGGGTGGGAGGGGTTTGGGTTGATGTGTGGTTGTATAGAGGGTGCTCCAGTGAGTACCAGAAAAATCTGACATTTGAGGATTTGCGGAAACTTGATGTAGAAGGTGTACGGCCTGCGAAGACGGTTGGGGTTAGGGGTGTGATTTTTTTTCCATAATGTAGAAGATTATAAGCAATTTGACGACCGTCATTTGTTTTTTGATTTTTTTCAAAATCCAAGATGGCCGCCATACAAGGACAATTTTCCTCCATACAAACTAACCCATTTTATGAACTGGAAACATATCTTAGCCTACCTCAACAGCCCCACGATGAACCGCGGGCTGCTTGCAGCCCGCGCAGCGCCCGAAAAGCTAGTTATAATATATAAACCCACATTACCACTGACTGACTGACTCACTGATTGACATAGTTGTTTGCCCTGTTGCGGGGTTGGTGGGGTTTAGGTTGATGTGTGGTCGTATAGAGGGTGCTCCTGTGAGTACTAGAAAAATCTGACATTTGAGGATCTGCGGAAACCTGATGTGAAAGGGGTACGGCCTGCGAAAACGGTTAGGGTCAGGGGTGTGATATTTTTTCCAAAATGTAGGGGGTTGTAAGCAATTTGACGAGCGTCATTTGTTTTTTGTTTTTTTTCAAAGTCCAAGATGGCCGCCATACATGGACAATTCCCATCCATACAAATTTCATACAAACGGCAACTCGGCGCAGCCTGAGGCCGAAGGCCGAAGGCGAAGCCCACACGCGAGGCCGCAGGCCGAGCTGCGGAGCGAGGGCGAAGCCCGAGCCCCCCCCCTCCCCTTTGACCCCCCCCCCCTCAAGCAATTTTCACGAGGCCGCAGGCCGAGTGATGGGAGCCCGAAGGGCGAGCTGCGGGCGAGGGCGAAGCCCGAGCCAATATCACAAAGCGCAGCGTCTTTTCTTTTTTTTTTTTTTTGGAAATCCAAGATGGCCGCCGAATGTCAACTGCTTGCGATTTGGCTGAAAATCGATATCTTTTTGTAATTTGACCCCAAAAACCTAAATTCAATATTTTTTTGAAATCCAAGATGGCGTCTGGATTTTAGAATATTAAACTTATTTCGTTTATAACGTCTCACTGGAACTTCGTAGGGGTCTGAAATTTTGCATGTGGGGGTAAAGCACCCCGCGATACTCGGAACTGGAATCAAATTTTAGATCCAAGATGGCCGCCCCCACACATATTTTGATGTTTCCCATACTGACTGCAGTTTTTACCCATTTTCTGAACTGGAAACATGTCTTACCCTACCTCAACAGCCGCACGAAAGACCGCGGGCTGCTTGCAGCCCGCGCAGCGCCCGAAAAGCTAGTTATATTATAATATATAAACCTACAATACCACTGACTCACTCACTGACTGATTGACATAGTTGTTTGCCCTGTTGCGGGGTTGGTGGGGTTAAGGTTGATGTGTGGCCGTACAGAGGGTGCTCCAGTGAGTACCAGAAAAATCTGACATTTGAAGATCTGCAGAAACCTGATGTGGAAGGGGTACGGCCTGCGAAAACGGTTAGGGTTAGGGGTGTGATTTTTTTACCAAAATGTAGGGGGTTGTAAGCAATTTGACGATCGTCATTTGTTTTTTATTTTATTTCAAAATCCAAGATGGCCGCCATACAAGGACAATTTTCCTCCATACAAACTTACCCATTTTCTAAACTGGAAACATATCTTAGCTTACCTCAACAGCCCCACGATGAACCGCGGGCTGCTTGCAGCCCGCGCAGCGCCCGAAAAGCTAGTTATAATATATAAACCTACATTACCACTCACTCACTCACTCACTGATTGACATGGTTGTTTGCCCTGTTGCGGGGTTGGTGGGGTTTAGGTTGATGTGTGGTCGTATAGAGGGTGCTCCAGTGAGTACCAGAAAAATCTGACATTTGAGGATTTGCGGAAACCTGATGTGGAAGGGGTACGGCCTGCAAAAATGGTTAGGGTTGGGGGCGTGATTTTTTTTTTCAAAATGTAGGAGATTGTAAGCAATTTGACGAACAGCATTTGTTTTTTGATTTCTTTCAAAATCCAAGATGGCCGCCATACATGGACAATTTTCCTCTATACAAATTTACCCAGTTTCTCAACTGGACATGTTATTTTGCCCACCTCAACAGCTACACAAAAAACCGCGGGCTGCTTGCAGCCCGCGCAATGCCCGAAAAGCTAGTTATAATTATATTATAATATATAAACCTACATTACCACTCACTCACTGATTGGCATAGTTGTTTGCCTTGTTGCGGGGTTGGTGGGGTTTAGGTTGATGTGCGGTCGTATGGAAGGTGCTCCAGTGAGTACCAGAAAAATCTGACATTTGAGGATCTGCGGAAACCTGATGTGGAAGGGGTACGGCCTGCGAAAACGGTTGGGGTTGGGGACGTGATTTTTTTTCCTAAATATAGGGGGTTGTGAGCAATTTGACGACTGTCATTTGTTTTTTAATTTTTTTTTCAAAATTCAAGATGGCCTTATACAAGGACAAATTTCCTCCATACAAACTTCCCCCTTTCTGAACTGGAATCATATTTTAGCCTACCTCAACAGGCGCACGAAAGACCGCGGGCTGCGTGCAGCCCGCGCATCGCCCGAAAAGCTAGTTATATTATAATATATAAACCTACATTACCACTGACTGACTGACTGACTGACTCATTGACATAGTTGTTTGCCCTGTTGCGGGGTTGGTGGGGTTTAGGTTGATGTGCGGTTGTATAGAGGGTGCTAAATGGAGTACCAGAAAAATCTGACATTTGAGGATTTGCTGAAACCTGATGTGGAAGGGGTACGGCCTGCGAAAACGGTTAGGGTTAGGGGCGTGATTTTTTTTTCAAAATGTAGGGGATTGTAAGCAATTTGACGAACGTCATTTGTTTTTTGATTTTTTACAAAATCCAAGATGGCCGCCATACAAGGACAATTTTCCTCCATACAAACTTACCCATTTTCTGAACTGGAAACATATCTTAGCCTACCTCAACAGCCCCACGATGAACCGCGGGCTGCTTGCAGCCCGCGCAGCACCCGAAAAGCTAGTTATATTATATATAGCTACACTTACCACTGACTGACTGATTGACATAATTGTTTGACCTGTTCCCGACTGACAGGTGTCACAAATGTTATACTATCGTGTACAGGGTGTTTTGAAACCAACCAGAAAAATCCGAAAAGTTGAAGATCACCAGATCCTGATGTGGAAGGGGTACGGCCTGCGAAAACGGTTGGGGTTAGGGGTGTGATTTTTTTTCCAAAATGTAGGGGGTTGTAAGCAATTTGACGACTGCCATTTGTTTTTTGATTTTTTCCAAAATCCAAGATGGCCGCCATACAAGGGCAATTCCCCTCCATATAAATTTCATATAAATGGCACCCCTAAAGCAACTAGGCGTAGCCTGAGGCCGAAGGCCGAAGGCGGAGCCCCCTTGCGAGGCCGCAGGCCGAGCTGCGGAGCGAGGCCAAAGGCCGAGCTCCCCTCCCCCCCTTTTTGACATCCCCCCCCCCCCCCAAGTAACTTTCACGAGGCCGTAGGCCGAGTGATGCGAGCCCGAAGGGCGAGCTGCGGGCGAGGGCGAAGCCCGAGCCACTTCCCCAAGCGCAGTCAAATTTTTTTAATTTTTGGAAATCCAAGATGGCCGCCGAAAGTCAAATGCTTGCGATTTGGCTGAAAATCAATATCTATATGTATTTTGAGCCGAAAAATCCAAATTTAAATTTTTTTTTGGAATTTAAGATGGCGTCTGGATTTTAGAAAATTAAAATTATTTCGTTAGTATCGTCTCACTGGGACTTCCTAGGGGTCTGAAATTTGCTTTCCTAGAGTAAAGCACCCCGTGGAACTCGAAACTGCAATCAGATTTTGGATCCAAGATGGCCACCCACACATTTTTTCATGTTTCCTCAACAGACTGCAAGTCTTAACCATTTTCTCAACTGGACATGTTCTGTAGCCTTCCTCAACAGCTGCACGAAAAACCGCGTGCTGCGTGCAGCACGCGCAGCACCCGAAACACTAGTTATATTATATATAGCTACACTTACCACTGACTCACTGATTGACATAATTGTTTGACCTGTTCCCGGCTGACAGGTGTCACAAATGTTATACCATCGTGTACAGGGTGTTTTGAAACCAACCAGAAAAATCCGAAAAGTTGAAGATCACCAGATCCTGATGTGGAAGGGGTACGGCCTGCGAAAACGGTTGGGGTTAGGGGTGTGATTTTTTTTCCAAAATGTAGGGGGTTGTAAGCAATTTGACGACTGCCATTTGTTTTTTGATTTTTTCCAAAATCCAAGATGGCCGCCATACAAGGGCAATTCCCCTCCATACAAATGGCACCCTTAAAGCAACTAGGCGTAGCCTGAGGCCGAAGGCCGAAGGCGGAGCCCCCTTGCGAGGCCAAAGGCCGAGCTCCCCCCCTTTTTGACATCCCCCCCCCCCCAAGTAACTTTCACGAGGCCGTAGGCCGAGTGATGCGAGCCCGAAGGGCGAGCTGCGGGCGAGGGCGAAGCCCGAGCCACTTCCCCAAGCGCAGTCAAATTTTTTTAATTTTTGGAAATCCAAGATGGCCGCCGAAAGTCAACTGCTTGCGATTTGGCTGAAAATCAATATCTATTTGTATTTTGGGCCAAAAAATCCAAATTTAATTTTTTTTTTGGAATCCAAGATGGCGTCTGGATTTCAGAAAATTAAAATTATTTCGTTAGTATCGTCTCACTGGGACTTCATAGGGGTCTGAAATTTGCTTTACTAGAGTAAAGCACCCCGTGGAACTCGAAACTGCAATCAGATTTTGGATCCAAGATGGCCGCCCACACATTTATTTCCTGTTTCCTCAACAGACTGCGATTCTTACCCATTTTCTCAACTGGACATGTTCTTTAGCCTTCCTCAACAGCTGCACGAAAAACCGCGTGCTGCTTGCAGCACGCGCATTACCCGAAACACTAGTTATATTATATATAGCTACACTTACCACTGACTGACTCACTGATTGACATAGTTGTTTGACCGGTTGCCAAATAGTAGGGGTGATGGTTTATGGTGGAACGTATAGGAGTGAGGGGGTCGAGTACCAGAAAAATCTGACATTTGAGGATTTGCAGAAACCTGATGTGGAAGGGGTACGGCCTGGCTAAACGGTTGGACCTGAAGATTTGACCCCATAGACAAAATGAAAGGGGTATCTGATCAATTACCAGAGCCAGTATTTTTTTTTTAATTTTCATAAAAAAAAATTCCCCCTATACAAATTTCATACAAACGGCCCAACCAAGCAACTTGGCGCAGCCCGAGGCCGAAGGCCGAGGGCGAAGCCGGCTCGCGAGCCCGGAGGGCGAGCTCCGTGGCGAGGCCGAAGGCCGAGCCCTCCCTTCACCCCCCCCCCCTCCCCCTCCCCCTCCCTCAAGTAATTTCCCCCCATCACGAGGCCGCAGGCCGAGTGACGCGAGCCCGAAGGGCGAGTTGCGGGCGAGGGCGAAGCCCGAGCCACTCTCGTAAGCGCCGGGTTTTTTTTTAATTTTTGGAAATCCAAGATGGCCGCCGAAAGTCAAATGCTTGCGATTTGGCTGAAAATCAATATCTATATGTTTTTTGAGCAGAAAAATCCAAATTTGAATTTTTTTTTGGAATCCAAGATGGCGTCTGAATTTTACAAAATGAAATTTATTTCGTTCATAACGTCTCACTGGGACTTCGTAGGGGTCTGAATTTTTGCATGTGGGGGTAAGGCACCTCAAGGAACTCGAAACTGCATTCAGATTTTGGATCCAAAATGGCCGCCCACACATTTTTTCATGTTTTCTCAACTGACTGCAGTTTTCACCAATTTTTTGAACTGGAAACATTTCTTAGCCAACAACCGCCGCACGAAAAACTGCGTGCTGCTTGCAGCACGCGCAGCACCCGAAACACTAGTTATATTATAATGTATAAACCTACATTACCACTGACTGACTCACTGACAGAGTTGTTTGCCCTGTTGCGGGGTTGGTGGGGCTTAGGTTGATGTGCGGTCGTATAGAGGGTGCTCCAGTGAGTACCAGAAAAATCTGACATTTGAGGATTTGCAGAAACCTGATGTGGAAGGGGTACGGCCTGCGAAGACGGTTGGGGTTGGGGGCGTGATTTTCTTTCCAAAATGTAGGGGGTTGAAAGCAATTTGACGGCCGTCATTTGTTTTTAGATTTTTTTCAAAATCCAAGATGGCCGCCATACAAGGACAATTTTCCTCCATACAACCATACCCATTTTTTCAACTGGACATGTTATTTAGCCGACCCCAAGAGTTTCACGAAAAAACCGCGGGCTGCTTGCAGCCCGCGCAGCGCCCGAAAAGCTAGTTATATTTATAATATATAAACCTACATTACCACTCACTCACTCACTGATTGACATGGTTGTTTGCCCTGTTGCGGGGTTGGTGGGGTTTAGGTTGATGTGTGGTCGTATAGAGAGTGCTCCAGTGAGTACCAGAAAAATCTGACATTTGAGGATCTGCAGAAACCTGATGTAGAAGGGGTACGGCCTGCGAAGACGGTTGGGGTTAGGGGTGTGATTTTTTTTTCAAAATGTAGAGAGTTGTAAGCAATTTGACGACCGTCATTTGTTTTTTTATTTTTTTCAAAATCCAAGATGGCCGCCATACAAGGACTATTTTCCTCCATACAAAATTACCCATTTTCGCAGCGAAGCGTCCCCGCGAGGCCGCAGGCCGAGCTGCGGAGCGAGGGCGAAGCCCGAGCTCTCCCTCCCCCCCTTTGACCCCCCCCCTCCCCTACAAGTAATTTTCACGAGGCCGCAGGCCGAGCTGCGGGCGAGGGCGAAGCCCGAGCCACTATCACAAAGAGCAGCGTCTTTTTTTTTTTTTAAATCCAAGATGGCGGCTGAAAGTCAACTGCTTGCGATTTGGCTGAAAATCGATATCTATATGCAATTTGACCCCAAAAACCTAAATTCAATATTTTTTTTGGAATCCAAGATGGCGTCTGGGTTTTAGAAAATTAAACTTATTTCGTCTTTAACGTCTCACTGGGACTTCGTCGGGGTCTGAAATTTTGTACATGGGGGTAAAGCACCCCGCGGAACTCAAAACTGCAATCAGTTTTTAAATCCAAGATGGCCGCCCCCACACATATTTTGATGTTTCTTTTACTGACTGCAGTTTTTACCCATTTTCTGAACTGGAAACATGTCTTACCCTACCTCAATAGACGCACGAAAAACCGCGGGCTGCTTGCAGCCCGCGCAGCGCCCGAAAAGCTAGTTATATTTATAATATATAAACCTACATTACCACTGACTCACTGACTGATTGACATAGTTGTTTGCCCTGTTGCGGTGTTGGTGGGGTTTATGTTGATGTGCGGTCGTATAGAGGGTGCTCCAGTGAGTACCAGAAAAATCTGACATTTGAGGATTTGCAGAAACCTGATGTGGAAGGGGTACGGCCTGCAAAAACGGTTGAGGTTAGGGGCATGATTTTTTTTTCAGAATGTGGGGGGTTGTAAGCAATTTGACGACCGTCATTTGTTTTTTTATTTTTTTCAAAATTCAAGATGGCCGCCATACATGGATAATTTTCCTCCAACCAAACTTACCCATTTTCTGAACTGGAAACATGTCTTAGCCTACTTCAACAGCCGCACGAAAGACCGCGGGCTGCTTGCAGCCCGCGCAGCGCCCTGAAAGCTAGTTATTTATAATATATAAACCTACAATACCACTGACTGACTGACTGACTGATTGACATAGTTGTTTGCCCTGTTGCGGGGTTGGTGGGGTTTAGGTTGATGTGTGGTCGTATAGAGGGTGCTCCAGTGAGTACCAGAAAAATCTGACATTTGAGGATTTGCGGAAACCTGATGTGGAAGGGGTACGGCCTGCGAAGACGGTTGGGGTTAGGGGTGTGATTTTTTTTCCATAGTGTAGAAGATTATAAGCAATTTGACAACCGTCATTTGTTTTTTGATTTTTTTCAAAATCCAAGATGGCCGCCATACAAGGACAATTTTCCTCCATACAAACTAACCCATTTTCTGAACTGGAAACATATCTTAGCCTACCTCAACAGCCCCACGATGAACCGCGGGCTGCTTGCAGCCCGCGCAGCGCCCGAAAAGCTAGTTATAATTATAATATATAAACCTACAATACCACTGACTGACTGACATAATTGTTTGCCCTGTTGCAGGGTGGGAGGGGTTTAGGTTGATGTGTGGTCGTATAGAGGGTGCTCCAGTGAGTACCAGAAAAATCTGACATTTGAGGATCTGCGGAATCCTGATGTGGAAGTGGTACGGCCTGCAAAAACGGTTGGGGTTGGGGTCGTGATTTTTTTTCCAAAATGTAGGGGGTCGTGAGCAATTTGACGAGCGTCGTTTGTTTTTTGATTTTTTTCAAAATCCAAGATGGCCGCCATACATGGATAATTCCCCTTCATACAAACGGCCCCCAAGTAATTTGGCGCAGCCCGAGGCCGAAGGCCGAGGGCGAAGCCGGCTCGCGAGCCCGTATGGCGAGCTTCGTGGCGAGGCCGAAGGCCGAGCCCATCCCCCCTCCCCCCCTCCCCCCTCCCCCTTTCCCCCTTCCCCCAAGTAACTTTCACGAGGCCGCAGGCCGAGTGACGCGAGCCCGTAGGGCGAGCTGCGGGCGAGGGCGAAGCCCGAGCCACATCCACAAGCCCTATTTTTTTTTAATTTTTGGAAATCCAAGATGGCCGCCGAAAGTGAACTGTTTGCGATTTGGCTGAAAATCAATATCTATATGTATTTTGGGTCGTAAAATCCAAATTTAATTTTTTTTTGGAATCCAAGATGGCGTCTAGATTTTCGAAAATTAAACTTATTTCGTTCATAACGTCTCACTGGGACTTCATAAGGGTCTGAAATTTTCTCTACTAGGGTAAATTATCCCGCGAAACTCAAAACTGCATTCAGATTTTGGATCCAAGATGGCCGCCCACACATTTTTTCATGTATCTTCAACTGACTGCAGTTTTTACCCATTTTCTAAACTGGAAACTTTCCTTAGCCTACCTCAATAGCTGCACGAAAAACCGCGTGCTGCGTGCAGCACGCGCAGCACCCATTTCGTTTATAACGTCTCACTGGGACTTCGTAGGGGTCTGAAATTTTGCATGTGGGGGTAAAGCGCCCCGCGGAACTCGGAACTGAAATCAGATTTTCGATCCAAGATGGCCGCCCCCACACATATTTTGATGTTTCCTTTACTGACTGCAGTTTTTACCCATTTTCTCAACTGGACATGTTCTTTAGCCCACCTCAACAGCCGCACGAAAAACCGCGGGCTGCTTGCAGCCCGCGCAGCGCCCGAAAAGCTAGTTATATTATATTATATAATAATATATAAACCTACATTACCACTCACTCACTCACTCACTGATTGCATGGTTGTTTGCCCTGTTGCGGGGTTGGTGGGGTTTAGGTTGATGTGTGGTCGTATAGAGGGTGCTCCAGTGAGTACCAGAAAAATCTGACATTTGAAGATCTGCGGAAACCTGATGTGGAAGGGGTACGGCCTGTGAAGACGGTTTGGGTTAGGGGCGTGATTTTTTTTTCATAATGTAGGAGGTTGTAAGCAATTTTACGAGCGTCATTTGTTTTTTTATTTTTTTCAAAATTTAAGATGGCCGCCATACAAGGACAATTTTCCTCAATACAACCTTACCCATTTTTTCAATTGGAAATATTATTTAGCCCACACCAAGCACTCCACGAAAGACCGCGGGCTGCTTGCAGCCCGCGCAGCGCCCGTAAGGCTAGTTATCTATACATATAATAAAACAGTAAAAATTATTTGTCTGTACATTTAGTTTTTTTGTAAAAAATGGATAGAAGGTGGCCTAAAAAGAATAATAGAAAACAAAATTTTTTTTTTGAATTTTTTGTCTGTCTGTCTGTATGTATGATCACGCTAATCTCCGAAAATACTGAACCGATTTACTTAAAACTTTCACCAATTGCTTTGTTTCAACCCAGAAGAACATCTTAAGTTTGTTTCATCAAAATCGGTTCATAAATAAAAAAGTTATATCAAATAAAAAGGTAGAATTAAAAGTCGATGGGCCACCTCGCCGGCCACTCTGACCCCTCTCGCTAATTGACAGGGTATCATGAGTGAGCCCAGCTGATGCCGCTGATAGCGGCCATCGTGCCAGGTCTGTGGAGCAAGAGTAGCACACGGACCAGGCAAAAGCAGCAGTAATGGCGTTATAACCGTGAGTTTTTTAGTGGGTGAGAGAAATAACCGGCCGGTTCCCCGTGGCTGGCGATAGGCGATAGACACCTTTTCCTCACGTGAAGGTTAGGTTGGGTTAGGTTAGGCACTGCAATAAAAACCCCCCCGATGTGGTTCCCATCTTGTCGCGATGGGGGGGCTCAGTACCTGCGGTTGCCTAGGCCGCAGGGAAGCTAAGAGGAACCCATTGCCCGGGTTGAGGCTAAGGCCTCCCCGGGCCCGGCGGAGGCCATTCCTTGCGGGAATGGCCTGGCTGTGAGGGAAGGGGTGTGACGACGACCCCCCTACCATCACAGCCGTGGTAGGGGTCGCGGGGGAAGAGGAGTGTCGGTGTGTCGTTGCCGCTCGCCCTATCCTCCGCGACCAAGCGCGGCCGTGGCGCTTGGCACGGCATCGGTGGGGCCGCAGGGGAAGAGGAGTGTCGGTGTTACGTTGCCGTTCTCCCTATCCCCTGCGGCCGGCTGTGTGGGCCCCGGTCGCCGTCAGGTGGACTGGGGCAGGGCCTGCTTCCGCAGGCCCCAAATTATGAGGGCTGGTTGAACGGTGGAAACGGGATTCCATCGTCCAACGGACAGCCCTCCGGAGTGGAAGGCAGGCGCGTGTGCGTGTCAGCGCGTCTGTCCTTGGGCCAGGAGGCCAAGGCGGCGGTTACTCCGGCCCCTCTGATTCAGCAGAGGGTGCCGTGAGGCCGTTGGCGATCCGGGGCCGCTTAAGTAGCGGCCGGCCGCGCCGGGGCTGTGGAGCATGAAGAAGCACACGGTCCCGGCCGATAGCAGCTGAGAGGTGAGGCGGCCGCGGAGTTTTTAGTGGTAACACCACATAACCTTACCGGTGTCCCGTAACCGGTAAGGTATCCGAAGGGATTTTCTCCGCGTCAAAAAAAAAAAAAAAGGCACTGCAATAAAAACGTCTGGAACACCTATGCGTGCTCTCCTTCCACGAGGAACGAGAGATTACGGCGACGGTCGAAGATGTCGAACTGTCAAAACGCCGTGTGAGCTGATGTTCACCTCGGCGATAAGTGTAGTACACCGACGACATACCGGGCTCAATTGGTGCTCTTTGCTGACGATATGGCGCTTTTTGCGGTTAGTTTGTACTTAAAGTACGCCACAAATAACCGTTTAACAGCCCTAGACGCCCCGCCTGACAAGCTCTTCAAATAGAGGTTCTCAGTGAACAAGAAGCAGTCATTGGTCTCAGAGAACGTCAACCTCCTGCCACCCTTGAAGCTCTTTGGGGAACATGTGCCGAGGCACTCGCACGTCCAATACCTTGAGTACCTAAAGTTTGGCAGATACCTCAGCTTGAAAGCTCACATCCATAGGATGGTGACGATAGCGAAGATGGTCCAGGGGAAGCTCAGTCCTGTACTTTTCTTTCGCTTCCCGCTACGGACGCGGTTTGGGATTAAGCAGAACCTAAGAAAACCTATGTTTTAGGGGCCGATGGGGCTATGTGTTACTTGAAAAACGCCGCGCCGTCATCTGTCGGGACCTAAAGTAGGAACGTCATAGGCGGTGGCCGCACTCCGCTGAAGAGACCTACAACAGTGCTGTGGGAACTCACGCCGAAAGACGGAAGGTGAATGAAGTATACAGCAAAGTCACTGCTTATTGCATAAATATTCAGTTTTTGAGAGACCCACGGTGAAGCAGAACATTTGGTTCCGTCCACACAAAGGGGTGATGTGTGATCGTTTTTAGGATTTCGTAGTAAAAAAGGTACAATTTTCGCCATGCCCATCTGTCTCTCTGTCTGCGGTTTTACTTAGAGACAATTAGAACTAGAAAGCTGAAATTTGGCATGGGTTACATGTAAAGTGCAAATGTAATTTTGTCTCTATGCAGACCAGGGCCGTAAGTTTCAAAGGCCACGCTTAGCGTGATAGTGGACGTTAAGATAAAAAGGGAATATAAATAATGATGGGTTGCTAGCCGCATCACCTATTTGATTCAAATCTCGCCCATTCTCTCGATCGGCTTTTACAATCTGCATGTTAAGTTCCTTTTTCCCAGACCAGCATGGAAGATAAATAAAACAATTCAAATAAATATTGAAATGAATTAATTGTTTTTAACTCTTTAGTTGTAACTCTAAGTCGGCATTTGCATATAGTGTAGGTTTAATTACGGAACCCTTGACTGCACGTGGCCCGACATGCACTTTACCGGTTTTATTGAAAACTAGCCTAAGCCCGCGATTTCATTCGCGTTCGTGGAATTTATTTCTATGGAAAATGCTCATCAGACTGAACAACTTTTACTAAGGCGTCATTTTTATATATCTTATATTCTACCTGGACCATTATAGTTCTGCATCAGGTGTTCCATTTTGCAAAATCATTTATACCCTATATGTTGCCCAGGCTTAACAGCTATATTTAAAAAAAAGTTGCATTTGAATCCGCCCAGTATTTCCGGAGATTAGCGTGTCCAAACAGAAAAACAGACACACAGATCAACAGACATTTTTTTTTAAATTCTTACTCCATTCGTACCTCCTTCTCCTCTATATTTCCTCATTACGCCTCTATATTTTATTTCGGAAATATATTTTACGTACAGACACACTTTTTTACCGTTTTATTATACCTATATATATAGATACCAAAATGACGATGCTCATAAACTAAAGTCCACGCTGACGAAGTCGCGGGCAGCAGCTAGTAGATAATATTTAAAGTAGCCGATAGGTGGCGGCACCATTTCCTTTAAAGGGTCACCTTTAAAAAACATTCATAAAGCGAAAATTAACATTAACCTCGGTCCGGCCCCATGGGGCCGATGTCACGTGATCATCCGATGTCGAAACGGCCGGACCGGCCCCATGAGGAAAATGTTCCCCGCTCTCAGTTTTTATTTTTTTACACTGTTCACACTGAATGTTTGTTAGAACAACTTTAGTAAAAGACAATCGATAATAAACAAGCTAGTCGTAAAGAGTAATTTTGTTTTTCTAGTTTTAAAAAGTTATAGAGACGCGTGGTGAACTTGTTGTTGTTGTGATACATTTCTTTGGATTTTTCAAGGTGAGTACGCTGTTTTACTGTAAATATATTAGAAAATGTTTATATATTAACGTTTATATTTTAACGTTTTAGATAATTGGTTATAAGATATATAGAGAAATAATAATTTTACCGAGGTTATAAACTGACTACCTATAATGGAAAATTTCGTAGTGATTTATGACGATATTTGTTGTTGAATACAGTAAAATGACTAATAGAACTTATTTAAATTAGATATCAATTGAATGTAAACACATAAACAATAATTTCAAGCGAATATTTCATTAAATAATTACGACAAAAAATTGTGTTTTTCTTATTCAAAATAGCCGTGTGACTTGCGGATTGACGAGCATGACAAGCTAGCTATTTTGAACTTTATTTGTATCGTGCTACGGTCGAAGTTTGACTACGTGACTTATACTTTATAGGTTCGGAACGTGTCGATAGTTTTACGATAAAGTTTTGTTATTGTCGATAGATAATTATGTGATTGATAATGATACTATGGTATTTTGTAGTTCGGTTTTTATTGTGATATTTACGTAAATATGCGTCTAAAAATAAATATTATTCGTCTACTTATAACGTCGGAAAAATTATTTCTGATTTTTGTAGTATGTTGCTGGTGGATTTTTTTCATTACACAAATGCAAGGGGGGGTTTTGTTTTTCGTGTCTTTTATGTATTTAATTATATAGGCGCTGTATGCAAGCCGCTCTACATCGGTAATTTTGGAAATCTTTGGAAGAGGCCTATGTCCAGCAGTAGACGTTATGCGGCTGAAATGAGATGAGATGTATTTATTTATGTATGCCTGCAAGGATTAAAAATAACCCGCTTGTAAAAATAATTTGTTTATCATTTCTGTTTTGTAGTATGTCGTCCTGGAGAATAGGCAATGAGCCGCCTGCAGATTTTATCGATCTACTTTATGATGAGGAGGAGGAGGAGGAGGAGGAACTTTTAAATGAGGAGATCGACGTCTGTGAGGTTATTACTCGTTTATTGTTTAGTAAATCTTTTTTATTTATTTTTATTATATAAAGTAATAATTTGTTCCTTTTTCCATAGGACGGAGTGAACACACATCATAATTAGAAAGGAAGTATCTAAAGTGAGAGTGAAAGTAATGATGAAATATTTTTAGACGCAGAAGGGGGGGATACATCCTTTAATTGGTCGCCGTTGGACACTTTTATGGGTAAGGAGGAAGATTTCATACTGGAGCGTACAGGTTCGGTTGAAGTTTACAGTCAAGCTTATGACGCTTTTCGTTCCTATTGGGACGATGAACTCATAAGCTTGATTGTAAATGAAACGAACTGTACGCCTCCAAAATAGAGTCCCCGACATTCCAGGCCGAGTGGGTACCAACCAACGAGCATGAAATTTTGATTTTGTTGGCATTTTGGATGATGCTTGGCATCATCCGAATGCCAACAATTAAAAGCTGCTTCTCAGCAGACCCTTTACTTCGAACAGATATTTTTAAAAAAATGTTTACTCGTACACGGTACGAAAGTTTAAGTCGCGCTCTCCATTTCGTCGACAGCGATCCCCAAAACTCTCAAGATAAGATGTATAAACTACGTTCAATTATTGAGTCCTTGAATCGAAAATTTCAAGAAAGATACGTTCTTTCACGAGAAATTGCTATTGATGAGAGCTTAACTCTGTGGAAGGGAAGGCTCGATATTAAACAATACATAAGAAATAAAGCTGCAAAATTTGGCATTTAAACGTTTGAGCTGTGTGAGAGCGCTACGGCGGGGTACCTCTGGTCATTTATAGTGTACACAGGTAAAGAGTCCACAGATTTAGACCAGGCGCCCGGAGAGCTGAAAAGTATGGCCATAGTTAGAAAATTAATGACTCCCCTATTGAACAAAGGCTTTAAATTATTTATGGACAATTGGTACAACTCACCACTGTTGGCACGTTTCCTTAAAAGAAACAAAACCGATTGTATCGGCACTTTAAGACTAAATCGGCGCTATGTTCCCGTTCTAATAAATAAAGCTCCGCTAAAAAGAGGGGAACTGATCGCACGTCACTTCGGTGACGTGATGGTATTATCATGGCAAGACAAAAAAAGAATTACAATGATTTCAACATGTCATGGTTCACATACTGCCTTGCCTAGAGTTTCTTCCAAACATTTGGCTCGTCCAATACCACATAAACCACAAGTGGTATTGGATTACAACAAATTTATGGGGGGGGGGGGGGGGGGGGGTGATCTAAAAGATCAAATGCTCGAGCCTTATTTATTAGAACGGAAAAGATGTAACAAATAGTACATGAAGCTTTTTTAAACGCCTTGTTAATGTTTCTATTCTTAATTTTCGCACCCTTCTCCTGTCATCTACTAATAAAAATTACGATCATTTAGCCTTTCGCCTTGAACTTGTCGACTCAATTTTTAGCAATCATCTTTCATTATGTTCTCAATCGCGTAAATTTACTGTGTTCGGCACCAGATCCGCGCACCAGATACCAGATAGATTAATCCTTAATACACATTGGCCCGCTTTAATAAGCGGGGCCATGACATCAACTCGAGGTCACGACAGGCACACACGGAAACGCTGTGTTGTGTGTGTACGTGCAAACTCGAACACTAAAAAAAAAACATTTATCGCTGCGAATCCTGCAATGTCCCACTCTGCATAAAAACTTGTTTCAAATCATATCACACATCACCTTAATCATGCTTTCTTCTTCTTTTATATTCTTCCCAGTTATTCATAAATAACTAGTAGCCTTTGTTCAATATGTGATTATTCAGTAAATCTGTATTGTAATTGTAACATAGCGCATCAGGCTGGGTAGGGACCAATACTGAACTGGGTTCCTTTCGGCATAATCTTCCCAGCAGTGGTCGTTCCGAAACGCTAGTAGTTTTTAGCTTTTGAACGAAAATAATATTTATTCAAAAAATGACCTTCAATAAGAGATAAATTTATCCTACATTGAATAAAAAAAAATTGACTTTGACTTTGACTTTGTGTACACATAAAAATGCAAGGTTGCCCAAGTAGTTGCTCGATCGCAAGCATTACATGTTACTTGTATATTGTGAATATTGTAGTTCCTTTCCTTCCACAGAGTTAAGATTCTGCTAGATTTCCTTTCTTTCGGCATTTCTTCTCAGCAGTAGTCGTTCCAAAACGCTAGTAGTTATAGCTTTTCAATTATATAAAATTTAAATAATTTATGAATAGGCGACCAATATTATCTGAAGTTAACGTATCTTCTCAGCAGTAATTGTTCCGAAACGCTAGTAACTGTAGCTTTTTATTATATTCAATTAAAATAATTTATGAATAGGCGACCAATAATATTATCTTAACGAGTGTCCTTTAACGTATCTTCTCAGCAGTAGTCGTACCGAAACGCTAGTATTGCGATCAATACTGCTTTATTGAATTTCTTTGGGGTTTTTTCTGAGCGACGAAATGGAGAGTAGGCGACCGATATTATTTTAACAACTGTCCTGTAGCATATCTTCTCAGCAGTAATTGTTCCGAAACGCTAGTAACTGTAGCTCTTTAATCATATTAAATTTAAATAATTTATGAATAGGTGACCAATATTATCTGAACGAGTGTCCTTTAACGTATCTTCTAAGCAGTAGTCGTACCGAAACGCTAGTAGTGCGATCAATACTGCCTTATTGAATTTCTTTTAGCGTTTCTTCTCAGTAGTAGTTTCGAAGCTTTTAATTTCATATATAATTTAAAGAACAGGCAAAATTGTATTAAAACGAGTTAATTTTATCAAAAAGAGTTTATTTCGGAGTTTCTTCTCAGCAGCATTCGTTCCGAAAACATATATACTTACTGACATGTAAAAGTGCACTAGTTTTTCAATAAATATTTACTTCTTCGATAAACTCAGAAAAAACATCTATTGCCATCATGTCTGGCGGTGTCAATCATTTTGATAGGTATTATGCGTGAAAGAAATAGGAATGGAAGTAGGGTATGATATGTTTGTTGTATGCTTTGAGTGCCTGTATTGCGTATGTTTTACAAATAAAAGAACTAAGTATTAACCCAAGTCTTACCGTCCTAGGCTCCGCCTACCCCGTTATAGATAAAGACGTTATATTTTTTGTATATGAAGGCTTTTTAATGTACGGGTCAGTCTGCTTTTTTTTACAAAAAACCAATTGCCTTTATTTCTGATTGAACAATATGAGTAATATTGATTGTGTACCAAATTATTTTTTGACTTTCGCTAAAATCCCTATACAGTGTAAATAAAAGAAAATATAAAAATAAGTTGTGTTTTTATTTTACTTTCGGTAATACCTTATCAGAATATTTATCGCTACATTTATTGCTACATTTATCGATAAAATTACGAAAAGTGAAGGGACATCCCTAGCTACTTATCTTCATCTTCAGATCAGATTTCAAGTGCTGTTTTTATAAACATCTTGATGTTCCCTTGATGTTATTCAAAGAATTGTATAAACATAAATATACCTGAGGCCCTTGTTCTTTGTTTTATAACTGAGTATACATTTATTTCTTGCAATCCAGTCCATAAAACAGTAAGCAAACTTTGACCTTGTCTAATAACTGTATTTTTTTCATTATGCCCATTCCTTTTTCATTCAAATCTGATAGACAATATATTTAATAGTAAATTGTGCTTTACATAATGAAAAAATATGGTTTGGTTGCTGAGTAGTTATTTTTTATGTGAATCGCGGAATCAGTGACGCAATTTTCGCAAGTACATGACACGTCATTCCAATAAGATTCTAATTGGCATGTCCTGAGAGGTTAAAAACAACGGTACGCGAAACTAAATATTATACTTAAACGATAATTATTTATTAAACTAGCTTAAGCCCGCGACTTCGTCTGCGTGGACTTTAGGACTCCGGCATATAAGTATGGTCATCAGGCTGAAAAATCTAATGCGTTTGCTTTTGCTTTTGCTAATGCGTCATTAATGTATATTTCTAACAGTTTAGCTGGACCATTATATTTTTGCATCAGGTGTTCCAGATCTTCGAGTTTTATACCTCAACAATAAAAGTTCATCAGGCTGAATGACTTTTGCTAAGACGTCATTTTTATATTTCTTATTATAGTTTAGCTGGACCATTTTGGTTCTGTATCATGTGTTCCATTTCCCAAAATCAATTATAGCCTATATGTTGATAAAAAAGTTTTATTCAAATCCGTCCAATATTTCCGGAGATTAGCATGTGCAAACAGACAGATTTTTTTATTTTATTTTATTACAGTCTCCATCGCCCCATTTTTTTAAAATATATTCAATGTACAGATACATTTTTTTACTGTTTTATTATACGTAGAGACCATTATCGTTCTAAATCAAGTGTTCCAGACTTCGATTTTTATACCTCAACAAAAAATGCTCATCAGGCTGAACTACTTTGCCTAAGGCATCATTTTATATTTCTTATAGTTTAGCTGGACCATTATGGTTCTGCATCAGGTGATCCAGGTCTTCGATTTTTATAATTCAACAAAAAATGCTCAGCAGGCTAAACAACTTTTGCTAAGGCGTCATTTTTATATTTCTTGTCGTTTAACTGGACCATTAGGGCTTTGCATCAGGTGTTCCATTTTCCAAAATCAATTATAGCCTATATGTTGCTCAGGCTTAACAGCTACATAACAAAAAAAGTTTCATTCGAATCCGTGCAGTATTTCCTGAGATTGGCGTGTACTAACAGACAAAGAATCGCCCATAGAAAAATTATATTTAAACTTTAAATGATGATAACTTTTTTATCTGACAACAGATTTCGATGAAACAAAGCCTATATGTTGCTCAGGGATGAGCTTAATCTTTTAGTGAAAACCGCGTCAAAATTTGTTCAGTAGTTTTCAAGATTAGCGAGTACATACAGACAGACAGACAGACAGACAAAAAAATCCAAAAAATCTTTTTTGTGTTCTGTTACTCTTTTCTTATCGCCCACATCCATTTTTTGTAATTTTTATCAAATGTACAGACACGCGGTTCCTACTGTTTTATTATATGTATTGATTGATGATAACCGCAAGTAAGCGCCGCCGCATTGATCCGACTATATTTGAACAAATTTCTGTTCCTCTTAAGTCCTCCCACACTTCCATGCAATGCGCTTCCAAGGCTTCTGCAGTTCGTTCATTGCGCATTTCCCATCTCTTCACCATCAAACCCCATACATTTTCTATCGGATTCAAATCCGGAGACTTTGCTGGCCAGGGAATAACGTTTATGTCACTATTTTGTCTGAACCATTCACGCACTACTTGAGCTCGATGCACAGGACAGTTATCTTGCACATATGTTAATAGTGGCATATCTATTGCTGGATAGACACATCGCACAGTTGGTAACATGTGATCTTGCAGCACTTGCACATAATGAGCACCTGTAGCGCGGCCCACTATTGATACCAATTCGCCAGGTCCAGCGGCACCCATCCACCCCCACATATTCACTGAAATGCGCCCAGACTCCATATTTGCAACTACGTTTTGTTCATCATAACGAGTTCCATCCCTGCGCCATAGGTGTAATCTACCGTGCTGGCTTGACATAAACGATTTCTCGTCGGTAAATATAGTACTTTTCCAGTCGAAATCTAAATACTCCCTTGCAAATGCCAATCTATTTTGTTTGTGGCTCTCGGATAGGTAGGGCTTTTTAGCTGGTTTTCTATGGTGAATTCCTTCAGCATGCAAAGCTCGCCGGACGGTGTCCATACTTGTGTCGAACATACTCGCGAACAAAGACGTCGGCACAAAGCCACTCGATTCATATTGCTGAACCATGTGGCTCCGCTGGGATGCACTAATATGCCGCGGACGCCCACTAAGAGGCCGTGTGGTTATAACGCCTTCTTGTTTAAAGCGACTTATCCACCGCTTTACTGTTATCCACTGAAACAAATTCACAGAAATTAACTTACTGATAATAATACCATTATTTTTAAAATAAACTAATTGCAAATAAAAATAATACTTACAGTAAATCCGGTTCGATCAGCAGTTTGAGATATGTTATATCCCATATTATGCAATTCCACAATGCGCATCCTATCCTGCATATGAATATTAGATTGCATAGTTATTAGAACGATCAATACGACTCAATCGATTTAAGCAATACAGGCACCTCCGCTAGCGAAATAGTAACGACAAAGCATTTAGACAAAGCAAAAATCAATCACTGTGTAATGTTATCGATTACCGTCAATTTTTGAGTTCTTATGGCATGTTAGTCGTGCCCTACCCTTCACTTTTAAGTGTTTTAAACTAAATGTTATAATTGCTGCTAAGTTGTTGGAAATATTTCTCAATACAATTTCAGATTTTCAAAAAATATGTTATAATTTAAAAATCCACTATCACAAGACGGGATTTGATTCATCGTCTCACCCATGAGAACATCTTACTACTGGCGGTAAAATTATTGATATATTACTTGGTTAACTAATAGATGGAACAGTAGTTTATTGGTTTATTTGTGTAGCTGTGTGAGTGAGTTTTACCCCTGGATGTGATAATATTTGCTCATTCTATATGGACTTTTGCAGGCTACTGTACATTGAACCTTCAAGGTCATTCCCTGCCTATTTGTTTTAGTAAACCATCTTATGTCATACCGCCAAGGTCAGAAATGATAATTGAATATCCTATATCAAATCTTACTGAGATTTCAGGCCAAAGTAAAGCCTTAATTCTAGATCAGAAAATTAGTGACGGTGTTTTTCTGGCTAACTGTATTGTAAAAATAAAGCCAAACAATAGAGTAAATATATCCGTCTTAAATGCCACTGAGTCGAAAGTAGAACTTAGTAATTTTCAAGTAAATTTATTTCCTTTTAAACTTCCTTCATCAAATTTGAATGAAGAACAATATGAACTCGTTCATCAACACTTTTTGCAGTCACATCAAGTACAATTCAATATTGATACTGATTTAGTCTCTAGTTTATTTATTAGAAAGATTAGTGAAAAAGGAGGCAGTTTAATGTTAATAATTTTAACACAATGTAAAATGTAAAGAACGCAAGGATATTGTGAGCCTGTCGGATGAAAGTATTGTTAAATTATCCTGTGTTGAACTAGACAATTGTATTATAGTATGCGCGTACAGACCCCCAAAAGCTAACTTAAATACTTTAGAAACTGTAATTGAAGATGTTTTAAGAAAATTAAGTTAATGTCGCAAAAACGTAATATTGTGTGGCGACTTTAACGTAGATTTATTAGCGTCTAACAGCACCGAATGTATTAGATTTTTGAATTTATTTAAATCATTCAATTTGTTCAATTTATTTTTAGAACCAACAAGAATACAAGGCGACTCTAAAACACGTATAGATAATGTTTTCTGTGATTGCACTGCTGTTGATAAAGCTATAATTAAACATAAAACTTCTGATCATTTTGGTCAGTTCGTGAAATTAGCCAACAATGCAGTAGAAGTAGAATTACTTGAAATAACCTACAGAGCTATTACTAAAGTTTATTCTAAATAAACTGGATCGCCTTCTAAACAACTGCATCCGTTTCATTTCTGCTTGCGTAAGTATGATCATATTTCCGCTTTCCGATCCAAATTCAACTGGCTTCCCATTCGACTACGCAGGCATAAAAGGCTTCTCTGCTCTCTTTTCTCTATCATTAAAAACCCTTTCTCTCCTGAATACTTGAAATGTGTTTCAGTATCTCGCGGACACCCATGACTGGCAACTTCGCTCTAGTGGCACACTTAAACTTGAAATTCCTGTATATCGTACTAGTTTCATGACCGACTCTTTCACTTCTCAAGCTATACGGCTTTGGAATGCATTGCCCGAGGACATTAGACAAATATCCAGTAGACATGTATATAAGAAAAAAGTGCATGATTTACTTTTTGAAAGCATAATTAATTAGCAGAGTTCATCGTTTATTACTAATTTCAATATATATATATATATATATATATATATATATATATATATATATATATATATATATATATATATATATATATATATATATATATATATATATATATATAATATACGAATATATATGTAGGTCTATTTTATTTATAAATATATTATGTAGGTATTAAATAAATATGTATTTATGATAATTACTAAGTTCTATCTGGCTTATATCTTTTATCTGTTATTTACGCCAACTTTCTTATCTGTTTTCTTTTCCTAAAGGTTGACAGGGAGAGAATGCTTTAGCATTAAGTCCACCTATTGTAGCTTTTGGCTCAGTAAAGTTTTTAAATAAAAAATAAATAAATAAATTAAAGATAAAATTAAAAAATTTAGGGATACAGTTTCGAAAAAATTACCATTAATTGAAGAAACTCGGGATGATCCGGATATTTTGTATAATAAAATGTTCGGTGTGATTGAATCAGAATTTAATAATAATTTTCCACTTAAAAAGGGAAAGAAACGTAATCGGAAAAAGTTTAGCGAATGGGCTACCACAGGGATTCATATTAGTAGAAATAGGCTATATGAATTATTAGCTATGAAAGCTTATAAGCTTTCATATATAATATACACCAAACAAACACCTAATTTCATTAATTACGTTAGAACTTACTCAAAGCTTTTTAAAAAAGTATGCTTATGCGCGAAATCATTATACACCAGGAAAGCTTTTCTAGATTCTAAAGATAAAATAAAGACAACCTGGAATATTAAAAACACACAACAAACTGAAACCGGGAAAAACAAGCAACGAGATAATAAAATTGAGTTAAACATTAACAATAAGGTTCTAGACACTAGTGAATATGTTGCACAATACTTTGAGAACTTTTTTACAAACATTCCCCTAAATACAACTGCTCCACTAATGTCCTCATCTAGGAAATCAAAAAAGCTATTAAACAATTGCGTACCTAAATGTAAAGATAGGCTAATATTCAAATACGTCACACCTAAAAATATCATTGATACTTTTAAAAGTTTAAATAATAAAAAAACTGGTGATTTGTGGGACATTTCTGTATCCGATATAAGTAATATTATAGATGTAATTGCGCCTTACTTTGCTCCATATTTAATAAATGTGTAGACGCGGGATCTTTCCCTGACATGATGAAGTAAAGTAAAGTTATCCCTCTATTAAAGACTGGTGACAGAAATGATCCAACAAATTACCGTCCCATTTCTATTCTGCCAGCACTGAGCAATATATTCAAAAGGATAATTTTTAACCAATTATTAGATTTTTTAAACAAAAATAGTCTGTTGCATGGTGATCAGAATGGATTTACTAAGGGTCGATCAACAACGGATGCAGATGTTGCACTTTTACAAAACAGCTATGATGCTTGGGAGTGTTGTCAGAACGCAATTGGTGTCTTTTGTGACCTCTCCAAAGCCTTTAATTGTGTAGACCACAAAACCCCTCTATCCAAACTTGAGCACTACGGAATAAAAGAGAAAGCTCATGAATTGATTAAATCTTATTTAAGTAGCCGAATTCAAAAAGTTAGTGTAAATTAAGTAAAATCTGAAGGATCAACCGTAGTGATGGGTGTGCCCCAGGGTTCCATCTTGGGTCCTTTGTTGTTTTTGATCTATATTAATGATTTACCATATTATGTAAAAGATTGTAAGGCTGTACTTTTTGCTGATGATACTTCCCTTGTTTTCAGCGTAGACAGGAAAACTGACACCTCTGATGAGATTAACAATACATTGTCGTAAGTGTTGGATTGGTTTACAGCAAATAATTTAGTATTAAATGCCAAAAAAAAAACGAAATGTGTAAAGTTCTGCTTACCGAATGATACAAAAGTTCCAACACGATTATTTATTGATAAGGAAGCAGTAGATATGGTTGATAACACAACATTTTTGGGAATAACGCTTGATTCGGGGTTGCAATGGGGTGCCCATATTCAAAAATTTGCTGGAAAACTTAGCTCTGCGGCCTACGCGGTTAGAAGAATTAGGCAAATGGCTGACGTCGATACAGCGCGTTTGTTATATTTTGGGTACTTCCATAGTGTTATGTCCTATGGAATATTGCTATGGGGTAACGCTGCAGATATAAATACCATATTTGTTTTACAAAAACGCGCTATCAGATTTATATATAAGTTAGGTGCTAGAGAGTCTTTAAAAGAACTATTTAACGACATTAATATTTTGACCCTCCCTTCGCAATTCATCTATGCGAACATTAAGAAGAAATTGTGATATTCAAAGTATTAACACGAGAAATAAAAATAAATTAGTCATCACAGCTTTGCGGTTAGAGAAAACAAAAAAATCTTTTGTGGGTCTCGGCTTGCGCCTCTATAATAAAATTCCAGATGATATAGTAGCATTACCATTATCTAAGTTTAAGACAGCCGTTAAAAATCATTTATTACAAAATGCGTATTATCATGTAAATGACTAGTTATCATCATTTGAGAAAAAATCTTGGAAATAGTTGACTGCAAATTGTAATTGTATAATTTAAATGTATAGCTTAAGTGTAAATCTGTATTGTAATTGTAACATTGCCCATCAGGCTGGATAGGGACCAATACTGAACTGGGTTTCTTTCGGCGTAATCTTCCCAGCAGTGGTCGTTCCGAAACGCTAGTAGTTTTTAGCTTTTGCACTAAAATTATATTTAAAAAAATGACCTTCAATAAGAGATAAATTTATCCTACATTGAATAATTTTTTTTGACTTTGACTTTCAATTAAATAATTTTAATACTGATCGTTCTAAAAAGGTTATAGAACAAATAAGATTTTCTCATTTAAACCTACAAGAAAAGAAAAGTCTTTTAAATTTCATCTCAAATTATACGGATATCTTCCACCTTGATGGTGAACACCTAACTTACACAAAAACAGTTCAACATTCCATAAATACTGGAGACGTTCCTCCTATTCACATCAAATCCTATCGATTTCCTGAGATACATAAGGACGAAGTCAAAAACCAATTTAAAAAAAATGCTTGATCAGGACATTATTCGCCCATCAACCTCTCCTTGGAATGCGCCGGTTTAAAATTACAGCCCGATAAATGTGAGCTCTTGCGACGTGAAGTCGCCTATCTTGGGCATGTTATTACAGACAAAGGTGTTTCTCTTAACCCTAAAAAAGTCAAAGCTATTTCTCAATTTCCTACACCTACATGTGCCAAAGATATTAAGTCTTTTCTTGGTCTTACTGTCTTACTATCGCCGATTTATTGAAAACTTCTCCCACATAACAAAGCCTCTTACTTCTTTATTAAAGAAGGACACTAATTTTCGTTGGGAACACGAACAAATACATGCTTTTAATCTTTTTAAAGAAAAAATAATTTCAGCTCCTTTATTGCAATACCCAGATTTTAAGCAACCATTCCTTGTAACAACAGACGCATCAATAAATGTAAAGGGAACTATTCAACAACAGAAAAAGAGCTACTTGCTATTTTATTTGGTGTTTTCAGACCTTATCTTTATGGCTATAAGTTCAAAATTATAACGGATCACCGTCCTCTCACGTGGCTCTTCAACGCCAAGGATCCAGGTGGTCGCTTGTTAAGATGGCGACTTAATTAGAGGAGAATGACTACGAGATAGTCTATAAACCAGGCCGAATTAACTCAAATGCTGATGCTTTATCTCGTAACCCTGTCAAAGCCATTACTCATTCTAAAATGAATAAAACTACTTATGAGACATTTTTCAAAAAACAATTTACTAAATGTATTTCTAATGATACTCAAATAGAAAAACATAATCAGAACCTTTCTACAGCAAAGCAAAAATCTATTGCTTGTCCAACTTCCTTAAATTTCGATGATTCTATGCCACACTGCAAACAGCTTCTATGTATTGTACCTAATTGTGACGAGTTGCTGTCAGCAGAACGTGAGCCTTTTTCTGTTCAGTTCGTGGATACAAGCAATAAAAAGCTCTATTTCTTATACACTAAGATACATCATTTCGATGAAACTGGCTATAAAATCATTTACAACTTATTAATAAAATTAAGAGATTTAATTATGTCTACAGACGACTACGACAAGGAACTAGCTATTTCAGATTTTTCAGAGCCTTTCACTAAACTAGCCTATGTTAAAATTTATAATATAATATCCTATGTATTTCACGGTACGGGTATTAAAATTCATGTGTACAAAAATCAAATTAAGTATCCTACCCCTACCGAAGTCCCTAATATTCTTAAAGAAAACCACGGGACAACTATTGCTGGTCACCCAGGTATAACGCGCATGTTTAATAGAATTAAAGAGTCATATTACTGGAAGAGCATGCGTGCTGATATAAAATTTTTTGTTAAAGATTGTCAACAATATCAAATAAATAAGCCTTTACGAGCTTCAAACAAAGCACCTATGGTTATTACGTCATCCAGTACTAAACCATTTGAGAGACTAGCACTCGACATTGTGGGTGTTCTTCCTGAAGCTGGTCTTCGAAAGTTTAGGTATATATTAACTCTTCAGGATGACTTAACAAAATTCTCTTGTGCCTATCCTTTTTTTTTTTTTTTTGACGCGGAGAAAATCCCTTCGGATACCTTACCGGTTACGGGACACCGGTAAGGTTATGTGGTGTTACCGCTAAAAACTCCGCGGTGTCACCTCTTAGCCGCTATCGGCCGGGACCGTGTGCTTCTTCATGCTCCACAACCACGGCGCGGCCGGCCGCTACTTAAGCGGCCCGGCTCGCCAACGGCCTCACGGCACCCTCTGCTGAATCAGAGGGGCCGGAGCAACCACCACCTTGGCCTCTTGGCCCAAGGACAGGCGCGCTGACACGCACACGCGCCTGCCTTCCACTCCGCAGGGCTGTCCGTTGGACGATGGAATCCCGTTTCCACCGTCCAACCAGCCCTCATAATTTGGGGCTTGCTAAAGCAGGCCCTGCCCCAGTCAACCTGACGGCGACCGGGGCCCACACAGCCGGCCGCAGAGGATAGGGAGAGCGGCAACGTAACACAAACACTCCTCCTCCCCTGCGGCCCCACCGATGCCGTGCCAAGCGCCACGGCTGCGCTTGGTCGCGGAGGATAGGGCGAGCGGCAACGACACACCGACACTCTTGTGCCTATCCCATGATAATGTCAACAACTGACAAAATTGCTAGAAATTTTATACATTTCTTTTCATTGTTTGGATTTCCCAAAATGATCCTTACGGATCAAGGCACTAGTTTTACATCTGAATTATTTAGGCAACTAACGAAAATTCTTGAAATAAAAAACCTATTTTCTACACATTATCATTCGCAGACTAATGGCGCGCTTGAGCGGAGACATTTACTAAACCCTATGCAGTCTGGTTTCCGGCCGGGGCACAGTACAGTCACCGCTCTCACTAAAATCACTGAAGACACACGCCTTGGCATGGACGAAGGGTTACTGTTTTATGTTTATTAGATTTTAGTAATGCTTTCAATACCGTCGATTTCGATATTCTTCTCGCAATATTGAGCTCTATTAACGTATCTCCAACAGCGATTGAATGGTTTCGTAGCTATCTCCATGGGCGCCGTCAGCGGGTTCGCCTTGGTGACTCTTATTCAGAGTGGTCCAATACGTCCGCTGGCGTTCCGCAGGGAGGCGTCTTGTCTCCTCTTCTTTTTTCAATTTTTATTAATTCAATTTCTAAAAGCATTTCTTCCTCATATCACCTATATGCTGACGACCTGCAAATTTACTCCCAATCTTCTGTTGAAAATCTTAATACCGCTATAAGTACTATTAATACGAACATAAATTATATATCTCAGTGGAGTAATGCTCATGGGTTAAAAGTCAACCCGCTAAAAACTCAAGTGATGATAGTTGGCAGTTCAAGAATGCTTCCTAAAATTGACTAGACATCACTGCCTAGTGTTGTATTTGAAGGGGTCACAATTCCATTTAGCAAGAACCTAAAGAACCTGGGCTTAATCATGGATGAGAGCCTTTCATGGGGTCCTCAAATGAAAAGTGTTGGTAGCAGGCTTTTTGGGGCCATGGCATCGCTTCGAAGGCTTCGTAACTTCCTTCCTACGGCCACTAAAGTTACGCTAGCTCAATCCCTTTTATTGCCAATGTTAGACTACGCCGATGCCTGTTATCTTGATCTACCTGAGTATCAGCTAGATAAACTTGAGAGACTTCAAAATGTTTGTATCAGATTCATATTTGGCTTGCGTAAATATGATCATGTCTCTGAATTCAGAACTAAACTCAAGTGGCTCCCCATTAGACTTCGCCGGAATGCTCACATTCTTACCCTCCTCCACAATATTCTTTTCAACCCAAATTCCCCACAATATCTTAAGGAACACTTTCTTTTCTTTAAGGAGTTAAACACCCGTCAGTTAAGATCATCTTTTAATCTCACACTGTGTACACCAGTTCATCGGTCCTCCTTTTACGCTAAATCATTCACTGTACAAGCGGCGAGATTGTGGAATGCCTTGCCTGAGTCCATTAAACGTGCGCAATCACTTTTTGTTTTTAAAAAGAAAGTTTTTCAGCTGTATTTGGAATGCTATTCGTCAAACCTCGTTACGTGATTCCTATATTATATTTTTCGTATAATATATTTATGTATATTATTAATATTATTACTTATATTATTTATGTATCTTTTACATATTAATATATATATACTTATATATTTAGTAGTATTTTTTTTTAAATTATTTTACGTATAAGTATTTTATATATGTACATACTTATTATTATTTGATTTCTTATTTTTATTGTAGTCTAGTATTAGTAGTTTTTGTAGTTTAGTGTACACCCCGTCTGCTAACGTTTCACTATGTTCTTTCCATCCATCGGTTGTCTAAAAGAAATCGCTTTTAGCGATAAGACCGCCCATTGTACATTTTATGTTTTTTTTTCTGTGTATATTTGTATAATTGTTATTTTTTTTGGTGTACAATAAAGTATTACTTAACTTAACTTCTGCACAATTCAGAGAAAAAAGTTTGACTCTTCCTCTATGGTCTCATACGGCTGTCGCTGTCATTGGTCTAGATCTTCATTTAGTTTAGAGCTAAAAAATATACATACAGCACGAAAGTCATGGCATTTCCTTAGTTGGGAAGAGATATGACATTTAGTGATCTTAATATCTCCATAAGGTGGGTGGGAATTTATGTCTTCGAGCGAATATGTCATAAAATTATGATAGAACTTCACTTAAGGTAAGTTCGTTTAATCACTAATTTTATTTCCATATTCGCTCTCTACATAAATTACTTTGTAGACATTGAGAGCTTAGGCAAGGAAATGTCAAGACTTTGTGCATTCGTTCATTATTTAGTTAGGTATACAGGCCATATGTCGCAATTTTTGACACGTGCAAAGTATACCAATATTGTAGTAATGTATATAAAGTTATTAGTTTTCTTTTCAATTTAAGAAAATCATAATATTTCAATGGAATTTGTATATAATTAATTTAATTAACAAAAAATAACTCCTCATGTGAAACTACAACGTAGAGTTTCCTCATGAATGTGAATTAAAGTTTAAGTTCTAAATTATATTGTAGACTAGCTGTTGCCCGCGACTTCGTCAGCGTGGACTTTAGTTTATAAGAATCGTTATTTTGATATTTTCAATAAAACCGGTCAAGTGCATATCAGGTCACGCGCAGTGAAGGGTTCCGTAGTTGTGAATGCTGACTTGGAATTTAAACTAAAGAGTTCATCATCATTTCAGCCCTACTTCCGTCCACTGCTGAGCATGGACCTATCTTCGTCGACACATCTCGGTCCTGTGCTGCTCTCATCCAGGTGTGACCCGCGACTTTGATTATTACGTCAACTCATCGCATGGGCTCTGGCGGGCCAGTTGCCCTGCCCAGTTTTGCTTAAAGTTCATGACCGTTGCCAAATTACAGCATTTTGATACTAATTGTCTCTAAGTAAAACCAAGGACAAAGAGACAAACAGAAATGGCGAAACTATAAGGGTTCCTTTTTTCGTAGTAAACAGATTATCTCTAGTCACAGTCTAAGTCGATCGGAATTTTGACATTGTAAACTACATGTAAACTTACACTGTTACCGAATGTTACTGCTACGCCGTGGGTCTCTCAAAAACTGAATACTTATGCAATGTATAGTGACTTTGCTAATACTTCATTCATCTTCCGTCTTTTGGCGAGAGTTCTCACAGCACTGATCTGTTGTAGCTCTCTACAGCGGACTGCTGCCACCGTCTATACGTATCTCCCCCTCTCCCCCGTTCTCCCGATGTGGCGGTGCAATGGTAAGCCTTGTCAAACATGTCTTTCGCTAGGCGGGAGATGAAAGTCAAGAAATAAGTATTTCTACTTTAAGTCCCGACGGATGACTTCTTAACCCGTGACACGTCCCATGTCCTAACGTAGGCGCTAACGTAAATCCGAGCGAAACGTCCCATAGCCTGACCTAGGCCATAACGCAGTCCGTTCTCTTTGGTATTTTTTTCCGTCACTCTAATTTGATTGGTGCACTCAAAAATAATATTACTACGAATAGGAACTCTCCTTCTATCGATTTGAATTTTTTTAGCCAATGACAATCAAGAAATATTTGTATAACGAGAATATATTCATGAGTGAAGTACGACACAAAACAAATCCGCGCCATTACTGCTTGTTGTTTGAATTCGGGAGCTTAATGAAATATTTAAATAATTTGATAGGTGATTTTTTGTGCTATAGTAGTGAAATTATACTCATTCGTCGTGTAATTTATTGGACTTCATGTTATTGAAAAAGATTTAAATGAAGTGTGTGTGAATTTAGTACAAATAAATGTGTAAGTTGTGAATGGCGCCAAAAAAATCCTCATCTTCAAAAGATTGGTGTCTAAAAGGATCAATCAGGTATTTTACAGTATATGAATTTACTTTCATCTTTTTGCGCGTTTCCTAACCTTTTTTTACGTATACAACTCATCAAATATAATTATACAGTTTAAGTACAAATTTGGTTTTTCCACGAAAAATCGGGAGAAATTGCAATGTATGGGACATTTCGCATATGCAACGGTTATGGGCCGCGGACGTGTGACGGGTTAAGATCGCCTTAATAATGAGCCGCGTCCGTAGTTGAAGGCGAGAGAAAAGTACTGGATAGAGCTTCCCCCGGGCCATCTTCATTATCGTCACCATTCTCAAGCTGAGGCATCTGCCAAACTTTAGATACCTCTAGGTATTTGACGTGCGAGTGCCTCGGCACATTTTCCCAGTAGAGCTGCAAGGATGGCAGGAAGTTAGTATTCTCTGAGATCAATGTCTGCTTAGTGTTCACTTAGAACCTCCGTTTGAAGAGCTTCTCGGGCAGGACGTCCTATACGGTTGTTTGGAGGTTACCTATTTGCGGCGTACTTTGAGTTCAAACGCATTGGAAAATGACCATGATCTTTCGTTCCTCAGGGAAGAAGAGGCCACAATCCTGAGCAGTCTTGGTATGGGTGTTACACACATTTTTATTGCAGTCTCTAACCTAAAACCTTAACTTAAACTTTTTTCTTCGTGAGTGCCTTTCGGCCACAGGAAATCTGACGGTTATGCTTCTCACCCACTAAAAAACTCACGGTGACAACGGCGTTACCGCTTTTGCTAAGTGCGTATGCTAAATCTCGCTCCAAAGACCTGGCACGGCGGCCGCTTATCAGCGGCTCTCAGTTATCGAGAGGAGTGTGAGTGGCCTGTGCGGTGGAACGTCGGCTTTCAATTTTATCTGCTAGGGTAAAGACGCGTGTTGACACAAATTCTCCTTTCAACCTGGGGGACCGTATTTGTGGAACGACGGAATCCCGTTTCCATCGCCCAACTGGCCCACGTTATGGAGGCAGCAGTTGCATGCCACAGGCACGCCTCCTGCGCCTTTTTACGCGGGAAAAATCCCTTCGGGCACCTTACCAGTAACGGGATACCGGGAAGGTTATGTGGCGTTTAACACTAAAAACTCCGCGGTGTCACCTCTCAGCCACTATGGGCCAGCCCTGGCGCGGCGACCACTATGGCGGTCAGTGACTCGCTCACGGCACCCTATGCTTTAGTCAGAGGTCAACCCATGCGCCTATCTTATCCTATTAAGTAGTACCTATTTTGATTCCTTTTTCCACCTTCTCGCCCACAATCGTGCTAAGAATGGCCGTTTGTCAGCGTTGGGTCTTGCCCTAGGCTCTGTGTATTTTGAACAGCGCCATCTATTGGGGACCAAAAAAAAAAATAATAAATAAGAACACTCCGAAAACATCAAAATTGTAAATTTTGAAGGTTCCGTATTCCGTACCCAAAAGCTAAAAACGGGACCCTGTTACTAAGAGTCCGCTGCCTGCCCTTCAGTCCATCTGTCTGTCTGTCACCAGGCTGTATCTCATAAACCGTGATAGCTAAACAGTTGAAATTTTCACAGATGATGTATTTCTCTTGCCGCTATAACAACTAAAAACAGAGTAAAATAAATATGTAATTGAGGCTCCCGTACAACAAACGTGATTTTTTATAGATGCGCGAGGTCTACTCTCACTTGGCCGGTTATTAACTTTATTATTTTAGATAAACCATAACATAAAATTGACAAAAGTTTTAGCCAATGCAACCAAACAATTTTTCGAACAAAAATGTTTGATGTGATTCTTTAAATTGATATAACTTTTTTATTTATAAATGGATTTCAATGAAACAAACACTGAATTTTAAGAAAAACTTATCAAAATACATTAATGAAAATTGCAACCGAAGCTGTTTAGCCGTTTATGAGATAAGCATGCACAAACGCAGTTTTACGAACAAAAATGTTTGACGTGATTCTTTAAAATTGATATAACTTTTTTATTTATTAACGGATTTAAATGAAACAAACACTAAATTTTAAGTGAAGCTTATCACAATATTTTAGTGAAAACCGCAACTGAATCGGTTCAGCCGTTTTTCAGATTAGCGTGCAGAAACGCACAGACAAACAGACAAACAGACAAACCGACAAACAGACAAAAAATCTAAAAATCATTGTTTTGTGTTCTATTGCGTTAGTTAAAGCCCCCAAAAGTATTTTTTCTCATTTATCTTCCATGTACAGACAGCGATGGGTTACGATTTTATTATATGTATTGATACTTAAAAGTAATTTGTAAAAATATATAAATGAAAAAAAAAACGACAAATTTATCAAAAACTATGATAGACATCGACAGCATAGCATTAGCATAAATCTAACCAAATTGTTTTAGTCATGTAATATGGTTGTGATAAAGCTTAAAATTTTAACAACCAATGTTTGTTTAAAAACCTCGACCATTTTACTCCAAAGATGTAAATATCTATCTAAAGTAAAATGTATCGGCAATCCGATAGTGGATTCTGATTAGTATTTATATAGAGGTATATTTTACATTACATTATGTAGTAAATAACTATATAATTCTTGCAAAACCTGTTGTTCTTCATTTCCGCCCAATAAGGCGTTTTCCACTGATTATGTAAAGAAAACGAATCATTATTTTATTTTTTATTTTTATATTAAGCTATAATTTATATATTTATTTTTATCTGTTTTGCCAAATTGCCAGTACTGTGCTAATATTACTGCGTCTTTTTTTTATCAAAATTACAAATAATGTGTTAGAAAACTTGCTTCAGAATTGACAATGCTTTTGTTCAAAGTTACTTTTGGTTAGCTCATATTTACAACTATGTAGGAACCTACGTTTTTAACATTTTTATAGATTGAAGATAGGTTGAGGTAATGAGGAACTCAATTATAAAATATTATTAATGCATCAACTTTATCGTGAATCGATATGACTATTAAAAACTTGTAATAATCATATGATATTTTTAAGAACACAATATTTGAGTAAATCATGAATAAAGTAACTAATTATTATGCTTTTTAACTCGTTATATTAGGTAGGAGAAATATAATTTCTCACATAATAAAACCAAACCAGGACGCATAGTTAAAGAAGTCACCAACAGGATTATGGTGACTTTTATGTCACCATCATTGATTTTTATTGATGATTATTTTGAATTATTGTACGGTAGCCAACTTATTTGTTATTAATGAGCTGCTTGAATAAATATGTGGGTTACTTTATTTATTTCATGGTGTTATTACTTAAGTCTTAGTTATTTATTTATTTTTATTTATTTATTTATTTAACCTTTATTGTACAAAATACAATTTGTATGGCACAATAGGCGGACTTAATGCTAAAAGCATTATCTAACAGTCAACCTTTGGGTTGTTAGAGAAATTTATGTGGGTGTAAAATAATGGGATAGCAAAAGGAATTCAGATAAATACTTACTAATAATTACTACATAAGATAAACTACTGTATACTACTTACTAAAATAAATATATATAAAAATATGGTACATAAAAATATAATCAAACAAAAGCTAATAATAAATACAATACATATAATACATACAAGCATATACCAGATTATATTGTATACTACTTGAATGATATACATAGATATTACTAAAACTACATAAGCAGCAACTTTACAATTAATTTGACTCAGCAAGCAAATGCTTAAACAGCGAAGTTTTAAAACTAGCACGACTAGTGGCTGTCTTCACGGTATCAGGAAGCGCGTTCCAGAGTCTTACTGCCATTACGGCGAAAGATTTAGAGAAAAAACCAGTACGGTGGGAAGGAATTTCTAATGTCAAATTATTTGAAGAACGCAGGACTCTCTCATGAGTAGAACTTAAAAGTTTGAAACTTGTCTTAAGATAATCTGGAGAAAGAGGGTCATTAAGCACATTATAAAGCTGACATAGTAAATGCAGATTTCTGCGTTGACGGATGGTGAGCCATTTAAGCTGAGAACGGTATTCTGAGATATGGTCGTATTTACGCAGACAGAAAATAAATCGAATGCAGTTATTGAGTAGGCGATCCAGCTTGTCAAGCTGTTCCTCAGTTATGTCCAGAAAACACACATCAGCATAATCAATGATAGGTAGTACAAGTGCCTGGGTCAACATAATTTTAGTTTTAATCGGAAGAAAATTCTTAAGGCGTTGCAGATAATGTAGTGTCGCAAACACTTTTCGACTGACTTCTACAATATGGTACTTCCAATTGAGATAAGAATCTATATAGAGACCAAGATCTTTAACTACTGGACTAAACGGAATCATAGTACCATTGTAGATGACCGGCTGAGTAGTGTTTAGGTCAAGTTTGTTAATTTGGATAGTGCTCCCCACTACTATGTCCTGGCATTTTTTTGCATTAACGCTTAAACCAAACTTATTTGACCAGTCCATGATACGTGTCAAGTTATCGTTTATAAGAGATATTGCTGTATCAATATTATCGACATTTGTTTGTGTGTAAAGCTGCAAATCATCGGCGTAGAAATGATAAGAGCATGTGAGGTAGTGTGAAAGGATATTTATAAATAAAGAAAATAAAATAGGAGACAAAATACCGCCCTGCGGAACTCCAGCCTCTAGGTCGCACCAGTCAGATGAATCCTGACCAATACAAACCTGTTGCCGACGACCGCGAAGATAGCTGGAAAACCACTCAATCACTGGAGGAGAAACATTGCAACTGGAGAGGATAGCGAGCAGGATGTCAATGTCAACTGTGTTGAAAGCATTACTGAAATCAACTAGGGCTATAACTGTTACTTGCGTATTTTCCATCCCAGCCCTAATATCATCAGTAACTCTAAGCAGAGCAGTTGTAGTGCTATGGCCAGGCCTAAAGCCAGACTGATAGGTGTTGAGCAGATTATGATCAAGCAAATGTTTAATAAGCTGACCAAACACAGAAGCTTCCAATATTTTTGAGAGGAAAGGAAGGATTGAGATTGGACGAATATCATTTAGTCGGAGGGGTTCTGGGATCTTAGGAAGGGGGCGAACATGTGCAATAAGCCATAAGGAAGGAAAGCAGTGTTTCAAGAGACTGTAATTAATTATGTACGTGATGACAGGAAGTACATAACAAAGGATAGGTATTAACATCACGCGACTAATTTGATCAGACCCAACGGCATTTGAAGTAATAGAAAGGATAATTTTACAAACGTCCTCCTCAGTAACTGGGGTAAACTCAAGTGTCCTACCGTCAGGGACAGGCAATGCAAGTATGGATGCGATAGTAGCATCTTTTGTAAGATTATTCAGTAGAGGAACTGTTGTGAAATGTTTATTGAGATCATTTAAGGAAAAAGGTAGATTAAATGAATCTTTCTGTACTTTGCCTATGCCCTAAGAATTTAGAAATTTCCAGAGATTAGCTGGAGAGACATTTACTATATTATCAGTAAAGTATTGGCGTTTTGCATTTCTACACATCTGATTGCACCGATTTCTTGCAGCCTTATACAAAGACCAGTTCTCATCTGTTCGTTCCCGTTTAAACCTGCGGAATGCAAAATTTCTGCGTTTCATGGCTATACGGACTCCTGTTGTAATCCAGGGGGCTGGCGGGCGTCGTACTTTAATGGCTCTGACTGGAGCGTGATTGTCGTACAGCGATATTATTTTATTATTAAAAAGAGAAACTTTTTCATCAACTGTACTCGCTGAAAAGACAGGTGACCAATCAATTTTTGCCGCGTCAGATGTGAGAGCATCATTATTTATTTTAGAATAACAGCGAAGATATAAATAAAATAGTGGGTTTTATTTTTGGGACTTTAATTTTGTAAGAAATGAAGAGAAGGTCGTGATGAGAAAAAGCAGGGGCCGGTGTTTGACCATAAGTGGCTACATTGTCTACGTTAGAGGTAATTATCAAGTCAAGCAAAGTAGGACCGAAATCAGTGAAATGAGTGGGCCCAGATGGGAGAATCAAAAAGTTAACTGACTTGACAATATTTAATAATTGCGAAGATCGAGAATCGTCTTTGAGCAGACAAGTATTGAAGTCACCAAGGACCAGATGATGTGCGTAATCTGAACAAACCGATTCAAGGAGAGTTTCGAATGTAGAAAAGAAATTTACCTTAGATGAAGGAGAGTAGAAGACTCCGAGAACGGCTTTTACTGCTTTTATTGTAACTTCCAGAAGAATGTATTCCATACTGCCCGTGTATTCTGAAGAGGACATTGACAGAACTTTATAGCTGAAGTCGCTCCGTAGGTAAATTGCAACTCCACCACCGGCCGCACCAACACGATCATTTCGTATAAGAACGAAACCAGGGAGAGAGTAACTAGTGGATGGCAAGCTGGGTTTTAGCCAAGTTTCTGAAACGAGTATTGCTCCTAAGTGAACAGACGAAAATGTCTCTAAGAAATCTGTGTAGTGACCCGCAATGCTCTGGGCGTTGATATGGCATACATTGAAGTTCTGTACATAATCATCAAAAGTATTATTAACAAAAGTTCCTAGTGTTTCAACAGAGCCACAAGAAGTAAAACTAGAGTTCAGCGAGGTTCTAGCTGAGCAAAAAGAGTCATCCGAATTATCTATATTAATAATTGCTTGCTGCATAAAATATATAAATAAATACCTATTAATATATATTAACTAAATACCGTATATAAATAAAGTAAAATTTAGATATGAAATCAATATAAATAAATATTATATCAATACAACCTGCCAGCTGGACCGAACTTAACACAAGATATTGTTAAAAACTACACTTAACAGATAAATAATTACAATTACAACACTAGTTCATCCAAGCAGGCAAACAAAACATAAATTACATAACTACTATTGGCTGTATAAACTACTCTGTCTGAGAGCAAAAAAAAAAAACAAAAGAAAGATGACATTTGACTTTGACAGCTGTTATGACAGATTGTCATTCATCGACATCTGACGTTTAAACAAAACACATCACATGAGATGGATTTTTACAACCACCTCTATTTTAAATTTAAATGTAGAAGTAATTTAAAAGTGAAGAGCCAAATAGTACCTACATGTTAGCACAATTGCCTACTTGGAAATGAATCACGTAAAGCAAAATACACACGGCGAGAAGAATAAACGAGCTAAAGACGTTTGTCCACTAAGACTTGCCTGCCTTCGCCTGGGCCTGTCGCCTTGTAAGAATCTTATTTTCTTGCTGGGTGGCTGTCCTGTTCTCCTGGGCATTGGCAGCCGGGCAAGATACTGACGCTGTCTCTGAAGCCGGGAACTTAACTTTTAAGGCAGCCAGCTCACTGGCATTCGTAATTTTTACACGGTCACCGCTTGGAAGTTTAATGTGGATGACACCGTCTAGGGTCCAACACCGCCTCATCCCGAAATGGGCGCGAGCTCCTACGAAAACTTCTTGCCGGCTGCGTGTTAAAAACTCAGATACACTAAGTGAAGTACCTTTAAATGCAGACTTCTTGCTCCAGACCAAAGATTTTCCCTCCGGAGTGTGAAATCGCACAAGTACAGGCCGTGCACGGTCAGTTTTTATGGCTCCCAAACGATGACATGTTTTAATTTGAACGCTGGAGTTAGGAATACAAAGCTTGTCATTGATAATATTATTTATGACTGCAATGACGTTTTCTTCAGAGGCCTCAGGAATGCCATTAAATAATAAGACCTTACGCCTGCTTCGCATTTCTATTGCGTCAACCCTGTTGCTGAGGTCACCTATCTGTTGCTGCAGTAGTTGGAACAGTGTATGCACCAAAGTCCTAAAATCATAGTATTCTCTCTGCAACTGACCGATGTCTGCTTGAGGGGTGGAAGTCAGCCGCTTCTCAAAATCAGCCATACGACCTGCAATGGACATCTCCAGATTCCTCTGCGTCGCTTGAACCTGCTCCAGTTGTGAATTTCCTCCCGTGTCCATTATGTGTTTGTGTGCAGTAAATGAGAGTGATAAGGTGATAGTCCAGAATGGCAGGTTAGAACTGTTTTTATATTAACACTGCATAAATTAGGTCTCAAATATTATGAAATGAATTTATATTTTATAAAATTATTTTATTTACTAATAAAATTTAATTATTAAATAGGTCAGCTGTTTTATGTGTGTAAATATTTCAACTACCCACACGAGAAAAAACTAGTTTATTATATTATATTAGTTTCAAAACATTGTCTAAAAAAATTGGTTTCTATCTATTTGTTTGAAAACTTAAGATGTCTGTCTTTAAAATTATTTAGCCGGAATTACTTATGTGTGTTAATTATTCTCCGCTTTTATTCCATCACTTTAGGAATCAAACATTTTGAGAATCATGTCACTGGATAAGTTGTTGGCCATTCTTATTAGCAAGTATGTGCTATTAAGGTATGTTCCCGATTGGTATAAATTTCACATTCAGCACAAGTTATTCAGTTTTGTGTTTTACTGCAATTTATCAAAATGTAATGCTAACACGTAAAACTTGCTACAAATTATAATCTATTTGTAGTTTGTACATATGTTATATGTAGCATGGACCTATAATATTCATATACCTTTTCAGTTATTACTTTAACTGTAATTTGTTTAATTGAAGCTGAGGTATCTTCTGAAGGGTTGAAGTGAGAAACTCCAAAAAATGATAAGTTCTTTATTCTCTGAGAGTCAAAGTATGAATAATTAATTTTAAACTTAAATCTATGACAATAACTATGTTGCTTACTATTCATTCCATGCTACACGTGCCGGTGTCCCAGTTACTAACTTAATCGTTTTGCAATAGAGTAAAGTGCAACATACTACAACTCCCCTGAAAAAGTACCAGGATCACCACCGGGATAAGAGAAAAAAAAAGTCTAGCATGAAATGATTACAATTAGTTTCTATAAGTGCTAAAACAAAAGTTTTTTTTTTACATTTATTTATCGTAAAATAATTTTGTATTATTTTTATGAACAATATATTCTCGATTATTTTTCAAAATTTTAACATTTGGTGAAATATCTTCTAATACTTCGAATGGGCCATTGTAAATATTTTCTAGCTTATTTCCTATTTGATTTTTAACTAAAACTAAGTCACCTAACTTATATTCTATAGGGTTAACATTTTTATCGTAATTAGTTTTTCTTACATATTTCGACTGCAATAAATTTTCTCTAGCATCAGCTTGTGCTCTTTGCAATCTATATTTCATCTCTAAGGGGTAATTATCAAAGTTGTACAGAGGATCAATGCCACTCTGAAGGGAGTTCGGCAACGAACATAATTTTCCGAACACTAGTTCATAGGGCGTGTATTTTGTCTCTGAGTGTACTGTGGTATTATAACAAAAACACCACTATGGGATCCAAGAGCTCCAGTTACTTTTGTTCTGTTCACACATTATCCTCAAATAGTCACCGAGATTTTTGTGAGTGACCTCCAGAGCCCCTAGAGTCTGATGAAAATAAGAAGTAGAGTTCAGTTTCTTAATATATAATAAGTTGCATATTTCTGTCATTACGATATGATTTCTCTAGGAATACCATATCTTAAAACTATATTATTTACAAATACTCTTGCTACACTCTCTGAATCTGTATTCTGTAAGGGGAATGCTTCTACGAACTTAGATAAATCGCATTGAGTGGTAAGTATGTATTTATTACCATCGTCATCTACTGGGAGAGGACCCATGATATCTAAGGATACTCGTTCATAAGCACTACTAGCCGTGGAAGTGATTTCCATTGGCTGCTTTGTATATCTATTTACGTGTTTCTGTATTTGACACTGTTTACATTTTCTGACGTAATCTTCCACGTCTTTAACAAGACCGGGCCAGAAATAGTGTTTTTTAATATTATTTAACATTCTATTCATACCTGCGTGGCCACTTGTAGGTATAATATGAAAATCATTTAAAATTACTCTTTTATCATCTTGATTAAATATTTTACATACTTCTTTCGTTATAAGTAAACGTAATATTTTTGTCTTTAATTTATGTAAATGACTTGCAAGCATTTTTATATAGTACTCATTTTGTTTACTTTTTATTATGAGTAATTCATCGGCATTTATTTCACTACATAAATTTTCTAAATCCCTCACTAACACCGTCGGGGTAGATAATGATCGGGTATCTAGATATATTGCCGAGTTAGAAGACACGTATGCGCATATTTTGTTTTTTGAAAACATAGTAACTTCAAATTTTTTACTTATTTTATCCAAGTTATCGCAAAATAAAAGTTCTGTAAAAGTTTTAGGTTTCTTTAGTATCTCTACAGCAATAGGGTGATCAGTCCTAGAGCTGACGGAGTCACTATATGTCGGTTTAGTCAAGTCAATACTATCAGATGTCCGTAACCTACGAGTCTGAGCGCGAGTCAGAACTGACACAATGTGTTCTCTCATGTTTTTTAAGTCGTTCGATGTCATAGTAATTCGGCTCAATGCATCTGCAGCTGCATTATTTTTCCCAGGTACATACTCTATGTCAAAGTCATATTCTTCTAAGTAGAGTCTAAACTTCGTCAGTCAGCTCGACGGGTCTTTAAGTCCAAAAAGATAAATTAAAGGCTTGTGGTCAATGTAAATCTTAAATTTTTTGCCATATAAATAAGGCCTGAAATGACGCACTGCCCATACTATAGCTAGTAATTCTAAATCAATTATAGGATATCGAGTTTCGGCCGGTTTCAAGTTACGGCTCGCGTACGCTACAACCTGACCGTTGTTATTTGATAGTATGGCGCCAAGTCCTATTCGTGACGCATCAGTTTGTAAATTAAAAACATTATTATCGGAAAAATCTGGATATGCTAAAACAGGTGGTGTAATGAGTAGGTTTCTCAAGGTGTCAAATGCATGTTGACATTCAGATGACCATTCAAAATGTACGTTCTTTTTACATAATTTGTTTAAAGGATATGCGATACTAGCAACAACAACAAAAGAATGAACCGTCTGTAGTAATTAGCAAAAGCAATAAATCTTTTTAGTTCGTCCGCATTTTTTGGAATAGGATAATTTTGTAAAGATTCAATTTTGTTCGGATCTGGCAGGATTCCATTTGTCGTTATTTTATGTCCTAAATATAAAATTTCCTTACGTAAAAATTCACACTTTAAAGAATTGATTTTTAAGTTAACTTTTCTCAACCTTTCGAAGACACTGATTAAATTTTTTGAATGATCTAAATTTGATTTTCCAATTACTATAATATCGTCTAAATATACAAAAGCCTGTTTATAATTTATTCCAGACATTGCTATTGTCATTAACCTTGAAAAAACACTTGGAGATGTTTTGAGACCCATTGGACATCGCTTCATCTGATACATCTTATCTGTTGTGAAAGCTGTATATTTTCTGGATGATTTATCTAATTCTAATTGGTACATTTTATCCACATTAAAAGCTGTATATTTCCTGGATTTACTATCGTTGATAATAACTTTGAGACAAATCTAATTTTGAAAAGTATATACTTCCGGAAAGAGCATCTAAAATATCCGTGATGTTAGGCAATGGGAATATATCGTCTGCTATTTTATTATTTAATTGGCGATAATCTATAACAAGTCTCCATTTTTTCTGGTTGGAATTATCTGCTTTTTTTGGGACTAGTAATACTGGACTAGACCACTCAGAAGTCGTTTCTTCTATTATATCGTTATCCAACATTTCCTGAATTTGTTTTGGACCTCAGATTTCAAGGAATGTGGGGTTCTATATGGCTTAATATAAACTGGGCTAACGTTTTCTTTCAAAGTGATAGAATGTTGCATTAAATTTGTCACTGAAAGTCGATCTCCAGGAAGATGGAAAATATCAGCGTATTTGGCACAAATCTGCTCAATATTCAGTTGTTCCTCACTATTTAAATAGTTCAAATTAAGTAAGTTAAACAAAGATTTTATTCTCTGTGTAGAAATACTTTCTGTTTCAAAATTACATACCTCAAACTCGTTAAGGTTAAGTATTTCTAATCTAGAAAAATCTTAAGTAACATCCTTCTCGGTAGTATTTAATATTTTTAAAGGAATTTTCCCGTTTTTCGGACGAGTTACCATTCCTGCGATAAATATGCCTTCTTGTATTTCGGTTGCTAAAACAACACTGTCATTATTTTTATTACAATTTACCCATTTAATTATTTCGCACCGGGCAGGTATCGTATGCTCGTAACTATATTCATTGCGTTGTATAGGAATACTAACACATTCATTTAATTTATATAACTGGAGAATATCTCTCTCATAACTAATTATAGCATTATACTTTCTAAAAAAATTCTCTCCTAATATCCCATCAAAAGAGCATGATATATTTCTAAACACATAAAATTTTTCGGTAAATACTACATCATTAAATATTAAATCTAAATAAACAAAACCTTCCGATTCTAACTTCCCGCTTACTCCTCTAATTACTATTTTATCATATATTATATTATTTATCAAATGCTTATACTGCCTTAACCACTTATATTTCACAATGCATAAACTACTTCCGCTATCCGTTAATAAATTAATATTTATCTCTATTAATTATAATAATAATAATATTTACCCGCCGCCTGGAAACCGGTACTTCAAGAGACGCATAATAGATGCCATGTACAGCCGACAGTCTCTGATACAGTGAGCTTTTTTCACGCACTGGCGCTATCACCAGCCGCAGAAGATGATGAAGAGGAAATAACGGCTCCCAGTACATCCACGGGAGTCCTTGACGCAACTATCCAGCAGCAACCACCATTTACCGAACTGTCGCTGCGGGCGCAGAGGGCGATCGCCCACGCTGCCCGCGCGCCCCGCGCCTCCCGCGACTAACATCAGTGTGTCGCGATCCGGTGCGGTGTACGGGCCTCTCGTCACATTCGCCCTGATGAAGACCCCCGGATGAGGTCGAAACATGTCGGCAGTAGCTGACTCTATACGTTAGTAACCCGTTCTCTAAATAAAACAATATTTATCTCATTATCTAGCGTAAAAGTAACATAACTACAAGTATTACAGCTAAAGATAAAATTTCGATCAATATTATGTGAATTAGGAACGAAAAAACTTATTTTCTGATTCATTATTGTTTTGTCGTTCCGGTGCGCCAGATTCTAAATTGCATTCAAAGTCCGTATGCTGAACGCGCGAAAACGAGGCTCTGCCGCGGCCACGCGCCGTACGTGGTCGGTGACCGCGCCACGATGACATACTTTGTTGCCTGTTACGCATGGTGTCATTGAACTGTGTATTATTATGAAACGATGGATAAGTTTGATTGGAATTATTATTGCGAAAATTTGACAAAGTACGACCCCGGTTGTACCTACCAAAATTTCCTCTATTTCCACGATGGTATTTTCCTCTGCCATCCCTGCCGACACTTATAATATTATGAGAGTCGGGTATTGAGAGCGCCTGTTCATCCGCAGCGGCTCTTATCGCCTCGGGAAGACATTCAAAACGCTGAGATGCGATTATAGTACTGAGCCTAGTATTTGTAAGACCATCTGCAAATCTTTTGATCGCTAGTTTCTCATTAATTGGCCGGAGAATTTTGTAATTATTTTCATCTCCATCTGCCTGAGCTATAGTTAAGCTAACAAAAAGTTCTTCTAGGTCAGAGCCAAACTTTTCCAAAGACCTATTTCCCTGTTTCAAATGTAATAATTGCGACTGTAAGGACACTGCTGATTTTTTCTGGATCAAATATTTTTTCATATCAGTCAACAGGTTATCTATTGAACTATATGACGATTTTAACCGTAACTTAGCACTAGGCGAAAGACGGGTTTTTAACACAAACTCCATTAATTGGGAATGTAACTGAGCGTCTATCATAGAGCTGTAAAGTTGAATACCGTCGATTAGCTGTTGAGTAACCTGATCCTTGCCTGTCATTACAGGTAGCAAGGCAATTGCCGTTTTAAAATCAAATGTCGAACTCATTGTGGCTTTTGGTTCTTCTTCTGCTTCAGAATATGACGAGTTCTGGCTTTCTAAATCAATAGGCTTATAGGTAACTAACTCAAGAATATGCGAATATATTTCCTCTATCTCAACCACCAATTTATTTATAGAAATTAAATCATTAGTGCTTATTTCTAACTTATCTGTCTGAATTTGTATCTGAGACAAAATACACTTTAACCCTATATGACAACTTTTAGCCTCTAATAACTTTTTATAGGCCAATTCAGAGTTTCTTCGCTCTGGTCCTAACTTAATTAAATAATCTTTTAAGTACTTTAGCTTATCATACACTTCCCTTAAATCAGTTGTCATAATATATATTGAAATCAAGATAAAACAAATAAATTACATATTATCTAAACTATTTGACCCATTCGGAAGTAAAATAAAAATAACTTACAGATATTTCTCGATTTTCTAACCGTTACATCGCACAGACGATAGCTCAGCTACGCAATGGTGTGGGTGCTGGCTGCTTAGCGGCTGATGCGCTCCTTTTTGGCTGCTGGGCTGCTTGGCGGTTGCTTGATGGCTGCTGGGCGGCTGCTAGGCTGCTTGGCGGCTGGGGCCTGGTCATCTGGTTCCTGTGGGCCGGGATAACCCTGGACACCGGGATCCTCTGCTACGCAATATGCCGGGATAGCCCTGGACAACTGGAACTTATTCGTGGCCAATTGCTGCGGCCAGCTCAGGAGTAGAGCCAATAATTTTTGCTCTATTCATTTCACGACGCAAGGTCAAAACTTGTTGCTTGCGATACTTCTTGTAAGCCCAATATAAGAAGGCCACAACGATGAGTGTCAGAACAACGACGGTGAGAATTTCAGCACGCTAAGAGCGTCGCCTGAATGTCTTGAAACGGCTTGAGCATCACCACTCGCAGTCTGGGCGATAATTACGTCTTCCTTTGTATTTGTCGAGCCCATTATACTTTAGAAGTTGAAGTTCTTCAAACCCAAAATTGACATCAAGACGAAGCCGAAAAACAGGGCCAGGAAGATGACCGCCGCGATGAAAATCTTCTCTTCCGTTTTCATAATCTTTGCTCTTGAATGCTTTTTTCTTCAAAGTCTACCAGTTGGCAGGGTCGCGCAGGAATCTTCTGAAGGGTTGAAGTGAGAAACTCCAAAAAATGATACGTTCTTTATTCTCTGAGAGTCAAAGTATGAATAATTAATTTTAAACTTAAATCTATGACAATAACTATGTTGCTTACTCTTCATTCCATGCTACACGTGCCGGTGTCCCAGTTACTCGTACTAACCTAATCGTTTTGCAATAGAGTAAAGTGCAACATACTACAAAGCAAGTGTTTAATATACAATCATTAGTTTATTATTTTTCCGTAAGGGGTGCAAAAGAAATAACTGTATAAACGTAAGCAATCACAAGGTAATCTATTTGAAGAAATATGTTAAGTGTACTCTTTTGACAAAGCTTGTTGCTAATAATTTTTGTATTGTGATAAAATCCTTGTAAATTATCTCTTTATAAAGATTTATTCTGTAAAATAAAAATCCATTTCATAATAATTATAAATCAATTCCTGTTTTGTTTCTTTCTTATGCTGATCTTAAAAACGTTTAAAGACGTTTAAAACATACTCAGAATTTAAAGACGTAGATACAGTACGATATTTTCTAAATGAATATAAACTTTGCTTTGTCGTAACCTAAATCCTTTCTCTTATTTAATTATATATATGTCGCAGACTAGGGTGTCGTGCAGAGGCCTGACGTGGGCATTATAAAAATGTGACGATAATTCAACGCCCCGCCACGCGTTGACCATGAACTCAACCACATTAGCTAAACCAGTTCTCCGGCCCAACACAGGGATTGAATCTGTGTCATCATCAGGGCTTATCGTCAAGCTGAAATGGACTACCATTGTAATAAATCGGTTTACTAATCCACATCTATTACAATAATCACGATTAAAATTAGTCAGGCCCACCACTAAACACAGAAATCATAAGAGAGCCATGCATGCACTGTTGAGTACAGATTACTTCCCCTCACTACAATTGTATCACATCATTATAGGTTACCATAGTAACTTATCAGTAAAGAAAATAATGTAAGAACGATGGAGTCGTTTCCTTTCCTAATAAAATAAATAGCTCTCGATATCTCGCCCTTTGCTAATGGATTCCCAGTATGTATGACTGTGATTAAACGAGATTGAATAACTGTCCTTTTCTTTCCGGTCGCTAGGAGTCCTAGCGACCGGCTTCATCACTCCAGTAGACTACCAAGGGTAGTCGGCCACGGCTGCCGCACATCGTAGTTAACCACTTTCTCCTTGCACTTTGTAATTACGTCCTAGCCTTATGATCATAGCACATCGGTCAAGCATTATTGAAATTGTATGACGCGCAAGCCATTCTCCATTCCGATCCGATTCCTATTTTCTTTGTGAATGACTCACTCTCCTGACACTGACATGTGACAGCTATCGCTGCGTCCGCCAGCAACAAGCCTTCTATTGGTCAAGCCGATGCGCCCCTATTGGACGCGCGATAACAGGCATTCGGATAGTTGCATCATTGCTTCGCGCTCGCATACGATACGTTTGGATATATTGTGTGGAAATAAATAATAATTAGAGTAATCTAGTAAAAGGAATTTAATTGTTTGCGGAGATTTTAATGTTGATATCTTAGTAGATAATCCAAAAAGTACACAATTTTTAAATCTTTTTAAATGTTATGAATTAGTAAACGTATTCTTTGAGCCAACCCGAATTACTGCTACATCTGCTACTTGTCTAGACAACTTTTTTAGTAATATTCAATATTCTGATAAATCTGTTATTAATAAACTGCCTTCTGATCATTCAGGTGTATATGTAGTTTATGTCAAGGAGTCCAAAGGCAAGTCCAGCATTTTGAACAAAGATAAGACTTTTTGTAGGCCGATTACTTCTAAAAATATACAAAAACTAAAAAATAATTTAGATAACAAATTGTTGTCGGTCGTTTACACAGGAAAAAATCCTGACGACCATTACAATAAACTATTTAACGTTATTACCTCAGAATATTCAAAAACTTTGAAACAAAAACAAGTTGTAGTGCATAGAAAATTACAGTTTAGTGAGTGGGCTACTACCGGCATCTACATAAGTAGGAGCAGGCTTTATGACTTATATTCCCAAAAACAATATAATTTTAGTCCTTCCTTTCTAGAATATGTTAAAAATTATTCCAAAATATTTAAAAAAGTTTGTAGACAAGCCAAGGCAAATCGTATAAGTAGAAAAATAAATAATGCTCCTAACAAAATAAAAGAAACTTGGAATGTTATAAATAAAGAAACGAGTAAAAATAAAGCCAAAGAAAATATCTGTCGAATCAAATCTTGTGGTAAGACTATTACTAAAACTGAAGAAATAGTAAATATTTTTGATGATTTCTTTACTAACATTCCTTTGGAACTTACTTCTTATGTGAATTCTAGCCCCCAGCGTGCTGAAGCCTTGCTTAAGAATAATGTTAGGCCTTGTGATTCTAAATTTTAATTTAAGCATATTGGCCCCAAAGATATAATAGATGCATTTAAACAGTTAAATTTAAAAAAATCTGAAGACCATTGGGGCATGTCAGTTGCTGTAGTAAGCCATATTATAAATATCATAGCTGCTGATTTAGCTTTTATATTTAACGAATGTATTGATGAAGGCATATTTCCTAACCTAATGAAATGTAGTAAACTAATCCCCTTATTTAAAAAAGGAGAAAAAACAGATCCTGGCAACTACAGACCTATATCTATCCTGCCAGTTTTGAGTAAGGTGTTCGAAAAGATAATGCTCAATCAAATGCTTCTTCATTTTAAGACCTACAACCTTTTCCATAGCCAACAATTCGGCTTTACTGGCGGGAAATCGACCACCGATGCGGGAGTAGCACTTGTTACTCATATATACGACGCATGGGAGAACAAAAATGATGGAATTGGATCATTTTGTGATCTCTCCAAAGCATTTGATTGCGTAGATCATCCGACACTTTTGCTTAAATTTCGTCAATACGGTTTTGATGATAAGTCAATAAAACTTATAGAATCTTATTTAACAGATAGGCATCAGACTGTTGATTTAAATGGCATAAAATCGCACGGATCTAATGTTAAGATAGGCGTACCGCAAGGTTCAATTCTTGGACCTTTCCTTTTCTTGGTTTATGTCAATGACTTGCCTTACATGGTTGAGAAGCAGGCTGGCATAGTGCTGTTTGCTGATGACACCTCGCTTATATTCAAACTTGATCGACATAGCACAAACGCTAGCGCGGTGAACAGCACCTTGTCTTCCATTTCTGATTGGTTTTCTGCCAATAATCTCATGTTGAATGCGAAAAAGACTCAATGCGTTAGATTTTCTCTTCCCAATGTGAGACAGGGCTGCGTTGACATAATGATAGATGGTGAAAAACTCGATCTTGTTGAAAGTACTACCTTCTTAGGAATTACAATAGACTCGAAACTTCAGTGGGGTGCTCATATAACTAAACTTTCAAATAGGCTTAGTTCTGCGGCTTATGCTGTTAGGAGAATAAGACAATTGACAGATGTAGCAACTGCTAGACTAGTGTACTTTAGTTACTTTCATAGTGTAATGTCTTATGGCATACTCCTGTGGGGGAATGCAGCCGATATTCAGACTATTTTTATTTTACAAAAACGGGCAATTCGTGCTATTTACGGGTTAGGATCTAGAGACTCACTCAGAGAATTATTCAAGAAAATAGATATACTTACCTTAGCATCACAGTATATATTTGAAAACATAATGTATGTAAGGAAAAATATTTCCTCATACAATAAAGTAAGCGATTTTACCGATAGAAACTTACGTAATAAGAATGACTTAGTTGCCCCGTTTTATAGGCTTAAAACAATTAATAAGACATTTATGGGGAACTGTATACTTTTTTATAATAAATTGCCAAAATCGATCCTTGATATGCCAGACAAAAGATTCAAAACTTATGTAAAGAAAGTACTTTGTGAGAAGGCTTATTATAGGACCGATGACTACCTTAAAGACAAAAAAGTCTGGCGTGAGCTTGACGCGGGTCCCTCTAAAAGTTTGTAATATAGGTACTCGAAAATGTCATAATTTGGTACATTTTGTACAAACTGAATCTACAACTTGACATTACTTTAAAATTTTGACATTCTAAAAATTAAATTTAAATTATGATATGACATAACAAACAAAACAATGTATTCTCTGTCCACATTAACTTTAAGTATTAATTTAATTGTGAGTTGACGTCCTTGGAGAAGAGGTGCAGTGCAGTTTGTTACCGCTTCTTCTGCACTAGCGCTTTGGAAGCGGTAGTAAACTTAGCTGTAAGTAACTATTTGACGTCAACAATTGTGCAACAAAATAATGACGATTATTAAGAGATATTTTAAATATCCTATGATAATAAAGATATATTTGATTTGATTTGAGTAAACTAAATTCCAACTCCCCGACACGGCCATTCTGACAGATCACCCGTCCTCGGGTGTCGTATCTAAGATTGAAACATGACGCAAAAAGTAAGTACACCGTTCGGTCAATCCTGACTAAAACAGGCTCCTATACTTGTTTTCTGTCTGATTCTTTAATTCTTCCACTTGAAACAAAAGAACAACCGTAAGATAAAAACCATCGTCACCATCGAGCAATTTTCGAAACCAAATCGGTTACTTCATAATTTCATTACTGTATTCACAACCATGTTCTATGATCACATGCTCTCTTTGCCTCTATCCAGCAAATACTCTTAAAAACCATCACCTCTATCCGGCGGATACACCAGAACAGTGAACAAATAACATAATCTCCTCCATCCGGCGGATGCCCCAACACTGAACAAAATCATTACACACGAATGAAATAACTATTGCTCGACAATTACGATAGTATTATCAATAATCTTTATCATGGGGAAATCATTTGGCATAACGTAATAGTCTGTAAAGTTCGTCCGTCAAGCCTACCTCAAATTACACAACAGCTCTGGCCAGTTCATTGGATACCATGAAAGCTTAGCTTAGTCTATTGGCCATTACTAACCATGGGTGAATCTGTCCATCGGTCACCACGCCGTCAGCAGTATTATGACTGGTGTCGCTTAGTTAAATTAACAGTCGTCATTAAACTTATCGCTTAATTCTTCGGGAAATTCATGACCAACTTCTTATAAGTACTTTTAAACTTTACATTTGACTAACCAAATTAAAATAATCAAATTACTTCACTTTTACGATGTCTACAAAGGTCAGTAATTATTGAGTCAAAAGAGATCATCAAACCGCATCAACAACAACTCTAATCAAACCAGCTTAAAATCACCAACGATCAGAATTGCCATCGTTAGCCACCGCGCGCATCACCACCTGTGATCGCCAGGTCCTCCAGACCCTATGGTTTCCTCCTTTAACCCGACCTCCGCTAGAGCCGACCGCCTACCGCCACGCGGACTACGGCCCAACTCTAGTACGGTCACAACAACACAAACAATGCAATTCATCACTTCTGGCAACGAGCTTAAAACTGTACTATCGGTTTCCTAAATGATTTCCTTTGGCTCTCGCATCGTTTTAAGTATATCGATAAGTACACTGTTTGTTCGCTTTGAGTTTAACGCAAGGAAAGTATACTAATCTCTAAATAAATTTCTCTAAATAAAGTGAAATACGAGAAACTACATTTTCACTGGGTATCTAATATTGACGACTAAAATAAACTTGTACAATGGCATTACAGTGGTTTTGTACTACAGCTATAGTGGTAAGAATATTGATGACGCATTTCAGCCTAACCTGTTTGGTATAGACTTCCTAACAATAAAAAAGTTATTGCTTATCACATAAGTGCAACGTCTCTGTAAGATTTGCTCGAAAATACTAAATTCGGCTACAATATCAGATTGTTTACTACGCCCCCTAACTAAAAGTTCAAGCGTAAACACTATTGCTAATTATATCGCTACTAATAAATAACATTTTGTTTTGTCTTAAACCAAGGAAATAACGAAACCATCACTAAGCAAAACTTAAATCTCCAATACTGTTAGTACATTACAAATTTATCTCAATATCACATGAGTGTGCAGTGCTCTAACTTCATATCTGTTGCCTCCATCCAGCTACAAACACATGGATATCTCCCTCCAATATCCATCTCACACAAAACTCATCGCCTCCAACCAGCGATTTCATCGACCACTTACACCCCCAAGCCAAACGCACGCCACTCACAGTTGTGGCCGCACTGAGACGGGAAATCAGGCCCGGTATTACACCTACGCCTACGAATAACTGAAGGTGCAAGTAGTCTAAGCCAAAGACACTCATTCTTACAATCAACAACAGTACAAAGGAATGTCATTGAGTTTTGCTTATTTCAGATTTTAGAGCTAGTAGACGGTCCAACTCTAGCTGTATAGTTATTGACCAGTAAATTTATGGTTATTGTCCGGCATTTTTCTAAGTTTGTCATATGCGTATTTGTATGTATGATTAGAATTTAAAAAATAATAATTTAAAGCTTTTAATATTTTGAAATGGGTTTCCTTTCCCTGTTTTTTTTTTTTTAAGGTAGCCGATTCCTTATTATGATACCTGACACCTCTACTGATAAGAAAATGTCTATCAATTATCAATCAATAACTTTCAAATCATAAAAATAAAAATAAAATTATATCTTGGCATCAGACAAGTTTTTACCAACTGGCAAGGAAGTCCTAGTATCTTAATTTTAAATAAGCAGGTTCCCGATGGATCACACATGATTCATATTCATTGTTTTTCATTTATAAACAGAAATAGTTAAAGTACAATATACAACCCTAAAATAAGAAATACATAAAGCCTCACTACCTTAGTATTTCCCACATCCTAGTATGCATTAATTAACATTTGTACCAGTTACAGGTTCTCACTGACAACTAAAATGATTCTTAAAGCAGTAAAATTGACTGTAAAGTGACTTCGTCCTTAAATCTAGACTTAAGTATTCTTTCACCAGTTTTCAACTAACATTTATGGCTTGAATGACATTATATCCTTCAGATGATTAACAAAAAAACTTGAATAAGTAATCCGCATAAATCATTGTAAATATTACTAGTTAACCATCATTTTTTTTTAGGCTTCAGAAAAACTTTACTCTCTTAGGGAAAAACAAGCACATGTAAATTATTCAGTATTACCTACTAGATAAAATTTTGCAGAGAATAAACACCATGAAGTTAGACTGTTAACTTCTTAATAAACACACATTTAGAATGCCTATCATAATTCTCTATGGTCAATGTAACATTAAAATACCAACTTCATTGGCATGAGGACATAAGGTCAAATAACTCAAGTACAGAAGTAGCACTAACTTCTTTAAAGATGAACCCAGTTCTTACAATCATAAATAACATTGAATGTGACCGCTTGTTAAAACAATACACATTCAAACAACCTAATTACCTTGTGTATTTGTGACTAACATTACAAAACTGAAAATTTTGTAAAATGATATCAATTTTCAGCCATGATGTAAATTTTCAGCGCACATCTGTTTCTTTTTAATTTGTAACAGTTCTATTTTTTTATTTTATTTTTTTACACTGAATTATAATATTATGCCAGCGAACGTTGTTGTCATGCTGTGTGAACCTGTGTGGACACGTCTTAACCTTTAAGGTTCAACCATAAAATGATTGTGTTTGAGTTTTCCACAATAAATAACAAACCAAATGTTTAACTGCAACATGACAATCAAACAAATAATAATTAGTTCTGAACTCAATGTTACACTTTGTAGACAACGATTTGTACATGTAGCAAAACCAGTCCTCAAAATCAAAATAGGTATAGGTGTATATATACGGCCAAATAATATGAAACGATCTCACCAGGTTATCGTAGCAATCCAACAGATAAGCCGTGTGCCGTGAACACAGACAAACATACACAAGATCTTTCATGCACACTGCCGCTAGCTCCCATCTGGCTGCAACACGTGGTGTCCAGCTACTTGGCACATTGTAATTCACTTGTAAACACTTTACTTTAGTACGTTACCTCGAGAAATAACGATGGTATTGGCTTTTGAACAAAGAGCAAACCATGCCTCACTACTTGTGGCATTAAACAGGATCTTCTTCCAATGTAAACTCAAGATCCAAATCTTACCTCTGATGTGAGTTGCAGATCCGTATCCCACTTCTGATGTCGCAGACTAGGGTGTCGTGCAGAGGCCTGACGTGGGCATTATAAAAATGTGACGATAATTCAACGCCCCGCCACGCGTTGACCATGAACTCAACTACATTAGCTAAACCAGTTCTCCGGCCCAACACAGGGATTGAATCTGTGTCATCATCAGGGCTTATCGTCAAGCTGAAATGGACTACCATTGTACTAAATCGGTTTACCAATCCACATCAATTACAATAATCACGATTAAAATTAGTCAAAAAAAAAAATGCTCAAAATGCTCATTTATTCATATAAAATACACGTCAATTTGTTACAAACACTTGTCATACGTGTGGTCATGCACTTCAAAATTAAAAATCAAATACATAAACCATCGACGTAAGTTAATACCTACAATCTCAGTCGTCAGTACTGTACAGGTAGGTATGCAAACAAATAATAAATAATCATTACGTAAAATTATTAAAAAAATATTAATTCAGAAATACGGAATTTATGATAATAATAAAAATTTAAAATAAAAGTTATTTAACTAATTAAATCAATTTACTGTCCATGAATTCCCCGACTGTATAGAATGCTTTTTCTGCTAGCCACCGCTTTAGCCGGGTTTTGTAGGATGCTAGGCTGGGCGCGAGGGTAATTTCTTTAGGCAGTCTGTTATAGACCGCTGGGCCCATCATGTGGGTCAGTTTGGCAGACTTTGCAAGTTTGCGCGGCAGTGTTACGAACCTATTTTTATGACGCGTGTTATAAGAATGCACATCACTCTGTTTTAGGTATTGTTCCAAATAAGTTCTGACAAAAACCGCTACTTGGTAGATAATTATAGATGGTAATGTTAGGACTTTGAGTTCCTTGAAAAGGGGCCTTGCAGATAGGCTTTGTGATGTTTCGTGTGCCAAAGTTCTTACTGCACGCTTCTGCAACCGAAATGCCCTCTCCCACTCAGCCCCACAACTCGGCTCCGTACTGGAGTATCGAATGTACTGTGGCGACGTAGCAAGCGCGGGCTGCCTCTTTCGAGACAACTCGGGCCACCCGTCGGAGCGCGAAGCAAGCATTGCCAAGTTTGGCACAAACATTACTAATATGGTTCTCCCATGTGAGCCCCTTATCGATCGAGAACCCAAGCAAGGTGGTTTCAGTCACACTTTCTATATGAGTTCCATTCACAACAACTCTCAACGGTCTTGTAGTACGTCCGGATAAGTTGAAGTGAATGAATTGGGTCTTACTTGAGTTTAGGGCAAGGCCATTTATGCTAAACCACTCCGTAAGCCTGTTTGCGACGACATTTAATTTTATTTCAAGCTGGTCGACAGTGGGTGCAGTTACAATAGCAGCGACATCATCAGCATACTTCAGGATGTCAGCCCCAGTTACCGAATCCGGTAGGTCGTTTAGAAGTATGGAGAACAGTATGTTCGATACTGATGACCCCTGAGCTACCCCCATCGATGACGTGAGTGGATCAGACTGGTTCTTGCCGTCGCCACCACCATCCACTACCTGTCGTCTTCCTCTCATAAGGTAATTTAGTGAGTGTTTTGCCATTGATCCCATAGTGTTTCAGTTTAGTGTCTACTACAGCGTGGTCGGCCACGTCAAAGGCCTTGGACAGGTCGCAGCTAAAGACAGCTACCTGCAATTTGCGTTCACGAGCATCGAGCACTCGGGAGATGACTTCACGCGACAGTGATGTCGTGGACCGACCTTCCCTGTACGCATACTGGCGATCTGATAAGGCATTAATAGATGTTAGGTACGATACCAGTCTAGAGCTGAGTCCGTTTTCAAAGACCTTGGCAATCGCGAGGATAATAGACACCTTGTTACCGTTTCTTCTGTACTTGCGCTTTGGAAGCGGCAGTAAACTGAGCTATAAGTAAATGATCTGACGTCAACATTTGCCTTATAAGAAATCGAAAGGAAAAAAAGTGACAATTATCAAGTGATACAAATATCCAAAGATTAATAAATGATTTTTGACTTTTGACTTTTTGACACCGGTCTATACCCGTCGATATCTTTCCTTTTGCCCTTTCCCTTATATATTGGGCACACTTTGCTCAATTTAAGGAGTTGGGGGTAGGTGCCTTCTTTCAGGCATTTGTTAAATAGTTCGGCTAGTACCGGAGCGAGAGGCACGATAGCCATCCTTAAATATTCCATTGAGATTCCGTATATGTCTTTCGACTGCTTAGGTGGTATTAGTGTAGTTACTATGCGGAAGACTTCATCAGCAGTGAAAGGTTGGAATCTCAATGAGCGGTCGGCGGGCTCACAATATTTTTTTAGTGTGCTGCGGACTTTAGGGATGTCAGCTTTAGGTGCGTTGCATGCAGTTGCAGCATTCAAAAACTGGGAGTTCATCGCATTTACCGCATCTTTGGGAGTGTCAAACTTTTTGCCATTTTTATCGGTTATAACGCCCGAAAAGTTGACTTTGTTTATGCAGCTTTTGCCTCTTTCTTTATTTATTACGTTCCACATACTTTTTGTGGAATTTGAGCTATTTCTAATTACCTTTGAGTAGTAATTACACTTTTCATTTTTTATTAGAGTTTCATATTTAATACATAGACTTTCATACAATTGATTTAAAGCAATGTCGTTTGGAAATAAATCACATAGCGTTTTTATGTCGAATACAAGCGATTTCATATTCATTACATCGGGAGTTATCCACGGTGAGTCATTATTATGTATATTCTTTTTTCGGAAAGGAAAGCATGGAAAGGAAAAGAAGTCAGGCCCACCACTAAACACAGAAATCATAAGAGAGCCATGCACTGTTAAGTACAGATTACTTCCCCTCACTACAATTGTATCACATCATTATAGGTTACCATAGTAACTTATCAATGAAGAAAATAATGTAAGAACGATGGAGTCGTTTCCTTTCCTAATAAAATAAATAGCTCTCGATATCTCGCCCTTTGCTAATGGATTCCCAGTATGTATGACTGTGATTAAACGAGATTGAATAACTGTCCTTTTCTTTCCTTCTCTTCATCTTCTCCAGTAGACTACCAAGGGTAGTCGGCCACGGCTGCCGCACATCGTAGTTAACCACTTTCTCCTTGCACTTTGTAATTACAAACGTCCTAGCCTTATGATCATAGCACATCGGTCAAGCATTATTGAAATTGTATGACGCGCAAGCCATTCTCCATTCCTATCCGATTCCTATTTTCTGTGTGAATGACTCACTCTCCTGACACTGACATGTGACAGCTATCGCTGCGTCCGCCAGCAACAAGCCTTCTATTGGTCAAGCCGATGCGCCCCTATTGGACGCGCGATAACAGGCATTCGGATAGTTGCATCATTGCTTCGCGCTCGCATACGATACGTTTGGATATATTGTGTGGAAATAAATAATAATTAGAGTAAACTAAATTCCAACTCCCCGATATATATTATAAGTGTAAATACTGATAATATAATTATTTTATCATCTCACTACACAAACAATCCATTTTGTTGGGGTTAGCGCCCCTCTCCCCACCATCCATGTTTCAGTCTGTTCAACAGACATATATACTTAGTCACTTGATAAGGAATAAATAAATTATAAATTTTAATCCTCTTTCTTTTCTAGAAAAGAAATATAACGATAATTATAAGAAAGTTAAATTCCTCGTTTTGAGGAATTTAACTTTCAGCAGAAGAGCACATAGTAATTAAAATGTTCAATAGTAGAAATTGAATTTGGAAGGATGATTCACGTTTTCCAACACTTAATGTGTTGATATATGTTATCACTATTCTAAGTGCTTATCGATGAAATAAAAAAAAAACTTTTTGTATTTGTATATAATGACAAACTCAGAATCTATGTTATTCGATTCAGCGATTAGTTTAAATTGGTTAAGGAAGCAAGTATTACATCTAAGTCCAGATACTAACAATAATATTCAACTGCTCGTAATAGAACTTGAATAATTAGCTTATTTTATCATTTTTATAAATATTGTAAAAGTATGATTTCTTTGACAAATTAAAGAGGTCCTAAATCCAAAAATGCATAAGCGCTTGTACACACTTTGCAGGAGTGATAATATACGATTTAGTCAGTGTATTTGTTACTTATTCCAAGATATAGAATTGTAACAATTAGTTTCCTACCTCTTATGAGGTGGATTTTAGATGCAGGTGCCATCTCGTTTTAAAAAAACAAAATTAAGTATTTAACACAGAAATTCCATTCTAAGATTTCTAAGAATTGCAAAAATATACTTAAATTCATATCATGACATCAATCTTCGTGTGGTACCTATTCACTTAATAAATTTATGTACCATTGGTGTGAGCATCTTTTTAGTCATTCATTGTCTTTTCCATCTAAAGTATGTAGTAATAACAAGCACATCCTTGGTGATTGGTGCTATATTATATTAATATTACCAAAATTGTGACCAATATGGTTCCTCTTGACGAGGGCTGAAGGCGGCGACAGGTTACTCAGCGGAACAGCCAATTGACTGCTGGGTCTCCCATAATGTAATTTTTTGATGGAATTATGGAAGACCGCCGGACTCACACGATAGTAAAATTATCTGTGGAAACTAGTAAATAATAAATAATAGTTACTGCAGTACATATGTAAATTTATAAGTCCCTTATTATTTATCGGCCATTGCTTTGTTTCGGTGAGGTAATTTGCCATTTACCCAATATTGAAATGCGTCATTTTGATTGACGATTTTTGGGTACATTGTATGCATTTAGTAAAAAATAAAATCTTTAGATTTCAATTGCTATGAAATTAAAATGTAGCTACTCCGCACCACTCTCTTACGAGCAGGTAGATGAAATACTTTCTTTAGACATGCTACAATAGATAAAATACATTAATGAACATTTTAAGCACAAGTATACTAAGGCTTTATGTTAATGTTCCTAAAAAGGAAACTAGTCATGCCGGCTCAACCGTAACTTTTTAAACTGCCTTCATTGCAATAGGATCCGATTTCTAGGCTAATAAATCCAAAAAACAAGAACTTCATATTTGAAGGTCTGAATTCCCTTTGAAGGTTAAATTCATATACTTAACGGGAACGTGTACATTTAAAGTATTCATAAATTTAAGAGTCAGTTCAAGCGGCGGAATAATCCCTCAAATTATCCTGATTGCTTAGAACTGTAAAATATTTGTACAAATATGAATAGTTAAGTACTCTATTTGTTTGGCTATTCTGTAAAAAATAATTTTATTTCTTAGGTACCACATACCTCACCATTATACTGCCAACGGCGCCGGCGTGTGAAGGTCAAGTACATAGTTGATGCGTGATATAGTCACATCAAAACTATACTGAGTGCATAAGACATTGCTTCTTTTATTATGCAATAAAGTATCTAAGAATTATGGAGCATATAAAAACTTTAAAATCTTCCATTGCATAGCATGTTCAGTACAACAAGACCATATTGAGTCGGTCTCAAAAACCATCTTGAGCGTGGCATGTTGTCAAGCTTAGTGAAACAGCCCCATAAGCTGTTCAGATAGCTGAAAGCGCTTTGTACCATTTTAAAATCTTCCGTTGCTTAGTGCAATTTCCAAGACCACAGCGGATCGGCCCCAAAAACCGTCCTGATTGTGTCATGTTAATGTCAAGCCTTGCGAGAGAGCCCCAGAAGCTTCTCAGATGGCTGCAAGTGCATATGTAAAATAAAAACGTCCGGAAGAGTTACAGAAGTACTTACAATGTTAGTAACAGTATAGTAGGTACAATTACAAGATCACAGCGGATCGACCCCAAAAACCGTCCTGATTGTGTCATTGTGTCAAGCCTTACGAGAAAGCCCCAGAAGCTTCTCAGATGGCTGCAAGCGCATATATAAACGTCCCGATTTTAGCATCTTATCTTGATTTTTCTTGATTGATACTGGTGTTTATGAAACCGCTAAAATATTGTAACAGCTATACACTAATCCACTAGCAAAAAATACTTATTTATTTCCCATTAAATACTAATTTATAAATACTAATGGGAACAGTGTGCAAATGTGCGAAGCACAAAAAAACGAATGAAGATCTAGACCAATGACAGCGACAGCCGTATGAGACCATAGAGGAAGAGTCAAACTTTTTTCTCTGAATTGTGCAGAATGCAGGCATGGAGAACGATACTACAAAGCAATTTATGTAGAGAGCGAATATGGAAATAAAATTACATTTTATATATTCGCATTTCAATAACGTTCATAAGATATAATGTTAATTTGACATAATCATTATGGTATATATTTTTAATAGCTATAATATTCATAATTTTTTTATTTTAAAAAGCATAAAATCCACGTGTAACCACATTTTTCACCCAAGCCCCAAGGTATGAAAGAAATAAAAAATTTGGTTACACATACAAATTGCGCGCGCGTGCATTTTGTATGTGTAACCTAATTTTTTAGTCAAGCCCGAAGGTATGAAAGAAATAAAAAATTTGGTCACACATACAAAATGCGCGCGCGCGCATTTTGTTATGTGTAGCCAAATTTTTCGCCCAAGCCCCAAAGTATGAAAGAAATAGAAAATTTGGTTACACGTACAAAATGCGCGCGCATTTTGTACGTGTAACCAAATTTTTCAGCCATGCCCCGAGGTATGAAAGAAATGAAAAATTTAGCTGTACATACAAAATGCGCGCGCGCGAATTTTGTATGTACAACCAAATTTTTTAGTCAAGCCCCAAGGTATAAAAGAAATAAAAAATTTGGTTACACGTACAAAATGCGCGCGCATTTTGTACGTGTAACCAAATTTTTTAGGTCAAGCCCCAAGGTTAATCCCCAAGGGATGAAAGTAATAAAAAATTTGGTTACACATACAAATTGCGCGCGCGTGCATTTTGTATGTGTAACCAAATTTTTTAGTCAAGCCCCAAGGTCAAGCCCCAAGGTTTGAAAGAAATAAAAAATTTGGTTGAACATAAAAAATGCGCGCGCGCGCATTTTTTATGTACAACCAAATTTTTTATTTAAAGCCCCAAGGTATGAAAGAAATAAAAAAATAGATCTTATTTACTAGCCCGCGACTTCGTTCGCGTGGACTCTGGAAAATGCTAATCAGGTTGAACAACTTTTACAAAGGCCCCATTTTCATATGTCTTATAGTTTCGCTAGACCATTATAGTTCAGCATCAGGTGTACCATTTTCCAAAATTATTTATACTCTATATATTTATTGCCCAGGCTTAACAGCTATATAACAAAATAAGTTTCATTCAAATCCGTCTAGTATTTCCAGAGATTAGCGTATACAAACAGACACACAGACAAACAGACAGACAATTTTTTAATTCTTACTCCATTACTATGTCTTCATCGCCCCCAATATTTTTGGAAATATATTTAATGTACAGACACACTTTTTTACTGTTTTATTATATGTATAGATATAGATTTAATTTCGGGTAAGTAATATAAGATAGAACAACAAAATATATATTATTTTGAATAAATACCAACGAAATATATAATTTTGGTTGGTATAATTATCAATTAAGATAAAAATCGTAAATCATACTTTTCAAACCCATAAAATCGTTTAAATAATAATTATTCCATCTAACAAACCTTTCGTATACATTTAAAGTTGTATAAAGTTCTCGAAATCTATTGGTCGTTACGTATAATAAAATTTCTATAGATATATTATTAAACATAATAATTATTACGTATATGAATCGATTAATAGAAGATTCTTAATATATAATTATCATTAGATATAACAAACTTTTGATATAGCGCCTGGCAGTATGTTGCGGTTAATTTTGTTACAATAAGCCAATGCAGGTAGGGCTGAAAATAATACATTAATATGTCGCAATCACATAATGTACGTATTAACATTGATAGACGATTTCGTTCCTCAAATTTTCGTTTGTTATACGCACTTATTTTTTATATATGGCTAATATATAAAAAATAGGTGTCTATTAGAATACAGATTTTTTGACATCGAATTTCATTTCCCAGAAAACTATTCCAGGATTTTTAATACATTTTTTTCTTAATAAAACGAATAGTTTATCATCGCAGTTTCATATTATAATAACAACATTTTAAAAAATATATATTTTAAAATGGTTTTCTTTTATAGAAAAACGGTATATTGAACTAACATTTCATATAACATATTAAGTTATCGATAAAACTGTAACGGTACACATAATAACTCGCTTCGCTCGCTCGGCTCGTGCGTGTGTTGGTCGCAGTTCTAACATAACCTAACCTATAGGATTGCCCTAACCTAGGAAAATGAATAGAAGTGTCTTAGCACTCGCCGGCCGCTGCCGCGGCACGCTCACTTCGCCCGCTGGGCTCGTGCATGTGTTGGTCGCAGTTCTAGCATAAACTAACCTATAGGATTGCCCTAACCTAGGAAAATAGATAGAAGTGTCTTAGCACTCGTTTTAAATGTGCGCATTTTGTACGTGTAACCAAATTGTTTTTCTGTAAGCCTGTGTATACTTTTTAGATGGTATGGTTTTTAAGTCATATATCTTCTAAACAATATGATTTTGATAGGTATATGTTTTGAATGATATCTCTTTTCAACAATACAGTTTTTAAATGATATACTTTTTGGCCTGTATGCCGCACAAGTTGTATAACAGGTGATATTTAGTGTACATAAACGTTATAATAATGATTTTATGCTTTTTATAATAAAAAATTTATGAATATTATAGCTATTAAAAATATATACCATAATTATAATGTCAAATTGACATTATATCTTATGAACGTTATTAAAATGTTAATATATAAAATGTAATTATATCAAGCAATACGCACCCAGCTTGGGTAAGTAATATAAGACAGAACAACAATATATATATTATTTTGAATAAATACCAACGAAATGTATAATTTTGGTCGGTATAATTATCAATAAAGATAAAAATCATAAACCATACTTTTCTTACCCATAAAATCGTTTAAATATTAATTATTTAACCTAACAAACCTTTCGTATACATTTAAAGTCGTATAAAATTCTCGAAATCTATTAACGTTACGTATAATAAACTTTCTGTAGATATATTATTAAGCATAATAATCATTGCGTATATGAATCGATTAGTAGAAGATTCTTTCTATATAATCATCATTAGATATAACAAACTTTTGATATAGCGCCTGGCAGTATGTTGCGGATAATTTTATTAAGACAAGCCAATGCAGGAGGGTTGAAAATAATATATTAATATGTCGCAGTCACATAATGTAATTACTGATTACGTATTAACATTAATAGATAATTTCCTTCCTCAAATTTTCGTTTGTTAGCCATAAATAAAAAATAAGTGCGAAACGTTTAAAAGTACGAAATAGTCTTATTTGTGAATGGTTACTCTTACAATGAAAATAGACAAAACAATAATAAGTGAAATTAAATCTATATCATACATATAATAAAACAGTAAAAAAGTGTCTGTACATTAGATATATTTCAAAAAAAATATCAGGTCGAAGGAGATATAGTAATGGAGTAAGAATTTAAAAAAAAGTCTGTCTGTTTGTCTATGTGTCTGTTTGTCTGTTATTACACGCTAATCTCCGGAAATGCTGGACGGATTCAAATTAAACTTTTTTAGTTATATAGCTGTAAGCCTGGGCAACATACAGGGTATAAGTAATTTTGGAAGAACACCTGATGCAGAACTATACTGGTCTAGCTAAACTATAAAAGATATAAAAATGGTGCCTTAGTAAAAGTTGTTCAGCCTGATGAGCATTTTCAAGAGACATAAAGTCCACGCGGCGAGCGAAGTCGCGGGCTTCGGTTCGTAAAAAATAAGTTAGTTTTTTTTTATTTCTTTCATACCTTGGGGCTTGGGCGGAAAATTTTGGTTACACATACAAAATGCGCGCGCATTTTGTACGTGTAACCAAATTTTTCATGCCTTGGGGCTTGGGCGGAAAATTTTCATACCTTGAGGCTTGGGTGAAAAATTTGTTTTCATAGCTTGGCTATTGGCAAGATTTTTTTGTTAATAAAAAAATTGGTTAGTTTTTGTAGCCTTTATGATATGACTTCTTTTTTTACTATTTTCTAGTCAGATTTTTTTACTAATCTAATCGTTTACTGACAAATTTAGATATTTTATTTTTATGTTTGCCCTCACTTTTGGGTATCTTCTTCACAGTTTCTTTTATGTTATAAAATATCTTAATAAACATTGCCTACTTCTTTGTTTAAACTTTGCACCTTTATAAACCTATCCTATACCTTGAGTTTTTTTTATAAGAAAATTAAAGTTTATGAGATTTCCCAAATTTAAATTATTTTCGTCTGCCTGTCTATACTTTTTAGATGGTATGGTTTATAAGTCATATATCTTCTAAACAATATGATTTTGATAGTTATATGTTTTGAATGATATGTCTTTTCAACAATATACTTTTTGAATGATATACTTTTTGTCCTGTATACCGCACAAGTTGTATAACAGGTGATGCTTAGTGTACATAAACGTTATATAAATGATTTTATGCTTTTTAAAATTAAAATGTAATAAATATTATATATATTAAATTTATATACCTTAATGATTATGTCAAATTAACATTATATCTTATGAACGTTATTAAAATGTAAATATATAAAATGTAATTATATCAAGCAATACGCACCCATGAGAAACAGCCTGGTGACAGACAGGCAGACGGACGGAAGGACGGACAGCGGAGTCTTAGTAACAGGGTCCCGATTTTAGCCTTCGGGTACTGAATACGGAACCCTAAAATTTACTATTTTGATGTTTTCGGAGTGTTTTTATTAGTTTTTCTTTGGTCACCGATGGATGGCGCTGTTAAAAATACACAGAACCTAGGGCCGCAAGACCCAACGCCATGAAACGGCCATTTTTAGCATGATTGTGGGCGCGAAAATGGAAAAAGGAATCAAAATAGGAAGTTCTAGGTTAGGCGCAGGGGATGTCCTCTGACTAAAGCATAGGGTGCAGTGAGCGAGTCACGGACCGCCATAGCGGTCGCCTCGCCGGGGCTGGCCCATAGTGGCTGAGAGGTGACACCGCGGAGTTTTTAGTGGTAAACGCCACATAACGCCATACCAGTCTCCCGTTACTGGCAAGGTGTCCGAAGGGATTTTTCCCGCACAAAAGAGGCGCAACTGCTGCCTCCATGACGTGGGCCAGTCGGGCAATGGGAACGGGATTCCGTCGCTCCACAAATACGGTCCTCTAGGTTGAAAAAGGAGCATTTGTGTCAACGCGCGTCTTTACCCTAGCGGATAAAATTGAAGGCCAATGTACCACCGCGCAGGCCACTCAAACTCCTCTCGATAACTGAGAGAGTACCTCGAATGAGCTCAGCCGAAGCCGCTGATAAGCGGTCGCCGTATACCAGGTCTTTGGAGCAAGATTTAGCACACGGCCTTGGCAAAAGCGGTAACGCCGTTATGTCACCATGAGTTTTTTTGTGGGTGAGAGCCATAACCGTCCGATTTCCTGTGGCCGAAAGGCACCTTTTACGGATAATAAAATTATCCGCAACATACTTCCAGGCATTATGTCAAAAGTTTGTTATATCTAATGATAATTATATATTAAGAATCTTCTATTAATCGATTCATATACGTAACAATTATTATGCTTAATAATATATGTATAAAAAATTTATTATGCGTAACGAGCAACAGATTTCGTGAACTTTATGCGACTTTAAATGTATACGAAAGGTTTGTTAGATGGAATAATTATTATTTAAACGATTTTATGTGTTTAAAAAGTTTGATTTACGATTTTTATCTTAATACATAATTATACCGACCAAAATTATAAATTTCGTTGGTATTTATTCAAAATGATATATATTTTGTTGTTCTATCTTATATTACTTACCCACGCCGGGTGCGTATTGCTTGAAATAATTACATTTTATATATTTACATTTTAATAACGTTCATAAGATATAATGTTAATTTGATATAATCATTAAGGTATATATTTTTAATAGCTATAATATTCATTACACTTTCATTTTAAAAAGCATAAAATCATTTATATAACGTTTATGTACACTAAACATCACCTGTTATACAACTTGTGCGGTATACAGGACAAAAAGTATATCATTCAAAAAGTATATTGTTGAAAAGAGATATCATTCAAAACATATAACTATCAAAATCATATTGTTTAGAAGATATATGACTTAAAAACCATACCATCTAAAAAGTATAGACAGGCAGACGAAAATACTTCAAATTTGGGAAATCTCATAAACTTTAATTTTCTTATAAAAAAAACTCAAGGTATAGGATAGTTTTATAAAGGTGCAAAGTTTAAACAAAGAAGTAGGCAATGTCCACTAAGATATTTTATTACATAAAAGAAACTGTGAATAAGATAACCAAAAGTGGGGGCAAACATAAAAATAAAATATCTAAATTTGTCAGTAAACGATTAGATTAGTAAAAAAATCTGACTAGAAAATAGTAAAAAAAGAAGTCATATCATAAAGGCTACAAAAACTAACCAATTTTTTTATTAACAAAAAAATCTTGCCAATAGCCAAGCTATGAAAACAAATTTTTCACCCAAGCCTCAAGGTATGAAAAATTTGGTTACACGTACAAAATGCGCGCGCATTTTGTACGTGTAACCAAATTTTCCGCCCAAGCCTCAAGGTATGAAAAATTTGGTTACACATACAAAATGAGCGCGCATTTTTTTGCACTAAAATAATATTTAAAAAAATGACCTTCAATAAGAGATAAATTTATCCTACATTGAATAAAAAATTTTGACTTTGACTTTTGCGGCCCTAGGCTCTGCATAGAGCCGCAAGACCCAAAATGCTCTGTCTGCCCCATTGGGGATAAAGACGTGATAGTATGTATGTATGTATGTAAAATTAATATACGTATCCATGTATTTATCTGAATAATTACAAGTCTTCATACACTTAATCATTTTATTTATTTTCTTACTATATTTGCCTTTAGCAATAGTCGTCATATTATTTTTTCTCATAATATATTTTTTTGGTATTTTATTATTCAATTTGTTTTTTGACACAAAATTTTCTTTTCTACGTTTATTCTTATTTATTTTAATTTTTCTCAACATATTTATTTTGTTAGTAAAACATACTTTTCCTTTTAAAATTGTATTATTTTTATTTAATTTGTTTCTATGTTTATTTGTCAGATCCGGTTTTACACGTTTACACGATTTTTTAATTTATTTTTGTCCGTTTGGATTCCTTTTTATTCGATTTTTTAGTACATGACTTTTTCCTTCTCTGAATTTAACGCTTTTTGTGCTAAGTTCTCTTTTTAGGGTTCCGTAGCCAAATGGCAAAAACGGGACCCTTATAGATTCGTCATGTCTGTCTGTCTGTCCGTCCGTATGTCACAGCCACTTTTTTCCGAAACTATAAGACCTATACTGTTGAAACTTGGTAAGAAGATGTATTATGTGAACCGCATTAAGGTTTTGACACAAAAATAAAAGAAAAACAAAAAATTTTGGGGGTTCCCCATACTTAGAACTGAAACTCAAAAATTTATTTTTCATCAAACCCATACGTGTAGGGTATCTATAGATAGGTCTTCAAAAATGATATTCAGGTTTCTAATATAATTTTTTTCTAAACCGAATACTTTGCGCGGGAGACACTTCCAAACTGGAAAAAAGTGTCCCCCCCCCCCCCGTAACTTCTAAAATAAGGGAATTATAAAACTAAAAAAAATATATGATGTTCATTACCATAAAATCTACCAGCGAAAATTGGTTTGAACGATATCTAGTAAGTAGTTTTTATTTAATACGTCATAAATCATAAACGGTAATTTACCTTTCATTCAATCAACTCAAATATTAAAATTTAAAAAAAAATACTGCAAGACTTTTATATTATGTTATTTTCTACTACGGAACCCTTCATTGGCGAGTCCGACTCGCACTTGGCCGCTTATTGTAAACTGTATTCTTGAATATAAAATAATTTAGGTTATTCCAAATCACAATCAAAAACATCGTAAATAGATTTGCTGCACCTAGATTACTCGACTGACGGCGTCTGCTGTGTCAGCGGAACGTGAGCGCTGCACATGTACCACGAATTAGGTCTTTTTGTCGTCATGCGCGTGGAACTTTCCGAGACACAAGTATTCGTAAACGCCGACTTTTGTTTTGGGGATTTATTCAAATATTGATATGATTTATTATGACTACGTTGTTTATCTGATATAATTGTATTTTCATCTATCGCGGTTTGAATGCATTGAGAAAGGGAAGTAAATTTTTGGCTAGAAATAATGACGTAAAGTTTAAAATTATTGAGACCTTTAGCGAAACAATCGATTGCCAATTTTTCATTTATGGGACGAAGGACAATAATTTTATTTGTGTCTCCATCTGATTGGGCTAATGTTAATTCAACAAAAAGGTTTTCTATTTCAGCTCCATATTCCTGTATTGATCGGAAACCCTGTTTACAGTTTAATAGTTTGGTTTGCAAAACTACAGGACACTTTTTTGGTAAAAAACATTGTTTTATGTCATTTAATAAAGTTTTTACATCAAAATAATTTTGATTTAACATAAATTTTGCTTGTTCTGATAATCGCGTTTTTAAAACAAATTTGATTAAAAGTTGTTGAGAGTGGCTATTTAAAGTATTACTGTAGAATTCTGTGTTGTCAATTAATGATTTAATAACCTTTTCCTCATTATTTATCATCACAGGCAAGAAAGCAATAGCAGTTTCAAGATCAAAATCGTTTGTCATTTTTTTAAAATTAAAAGTGACTATGACTAACAGTAAAAAGAAAAACAATACCACAAAGAAAAAAATGAAAAAATATATAAAATTTGTAAAAGACAAAAAATTTTACTTATCAAAATGTTGTATACGGAATATTATTTTCTTTTTAAGGTAGCTACGTTGTATGTATTTTTTCTAAAAAGGGATACTCAAGGATCTTCTTTCGTAAGCACGTATATCGTATCTTGATGTCAAATCCTGGAATTTTCCTTATCGCCTGACGCCTAGTGACGATCACGCACGATGCTGATGTCTTCTCCTTGGCTGCTGCTGCTGGCTGCAAGCGGGATGGGCCGGGATAACCCTGGACACCGCTCCAAAAAAACTTCTTAGCAAAGTTTCTTCTCTCTTCTTACTTATCAAAGTAATAAACAACGAAAATCTTCCATCTTCTACTTCTCTACCTTTTCGGTATTCATAAATATATTTGACTTCATCAGTGCTATTATTTTATCAACTTTATTTCTTCTCTTTTATTTTCATCTTTATGTTCAAACTTCTCTTTAAAAATCTTCATTAAATTCTTCTTAATTATCTTCATTAAATCCATAATAACTTCATATATAATCTTCAATATATTCGTCAATAAACATCGCAGGTGAACTTCTTTCTTTATAAAAACTTTTTTCTTAATAATCTTCATTTATTTACTTAAATTTATTCATATTTCTTTATAAATTGTATTTATTAATATTTTTTCTTCTTAACAATAAACTATCTTCTTTCTTGAGTCTTCAAATTTTCTTTATTAGTTTACGCGCAACGTATAATTAAACGTCTTTATTAGGTTGCAACGCCCAGTTGTCTCGTTCATTCCGTTACCGACTGTGCTAGGCGTCAGACGTATACAAGTAGTAATATTTATGGGAAGGCTGTATCACAGTCATATTCTGATGGAACCTCTCCGTTTCACTCCGCTGTCCGTTCCATCAGAATATGTGATACAGCCTTCCCAAAAATATTACTTAAATTTCAAATCAACAATAATAAAAACTTACAATGAAATCCGAGTCACTTTCGTACATTCAGGCTCGCGCAGAATGTACGAGCCTTCATTCACGATAGTTATCCAGGATCCTCAATATTATTAAGTTTACAGAGTCACATTGTATCACAATATTCTGATGGAATTGCTTCGTTTCACTCCACTGTTCGTTCCATCCATGTATATAAATCATAACTTTACAAATGAATAACATTCACTCTTTATCAGCCTTCGTAATTAAAACAATGAAATTCGTTAAACAATCGCAAACTTTACAACTGAGCAGAGCATGTCCAGATGAAGAGGTACTTATTTCCCGCCATGGAGACCTGCTACCTAATACTATCCGCTGTATTATTTGTGGTCCTTCTAATTGTGGGAAAACTAATGTAATTATAGGTCTTCCTTTACATGAAAATGGATTACGTTTTAAAAACATTTATCTTTATTCAAAAACATTATATCAACCGAAATATGTGTATTTAGAAAATATTCTTAATTTAGTGCCAGATGTGTCATTTGCGAAATATAAAGACAATGAACTTATTCTTAGCCCTCATGATGCAAAACCATACTCCATTATTATTTTTGATGACGTTGCATGTGAGAATCAATCCAATATGAGGGATTACTTCGCAATGGGAAGACATAAATTTATCGATTGTTTTTACTTGAATCAAACGTACAGTAAGATTCCGAAACAACTAATAAGAGATAACGCAAATCTTTTGATATTATTTAAACAGGATGATGTGAACCTCCGCCATGTATATGACGAACATGTAAATACTGATATGTCGTGGTCTCAATTTCGAGAAATAAGTTCAAAAATATGGAGCGAACCCTATAACTTTTTAGTAATAAATAAGGATTGTGCAAAGAATGGAGGCGGTTACCGAAAGAATTTCGATACTTTTGTGTTGTTTGAGAGTCATATATAAGCATATAAGAATGCTTCATTAAAAAACTAATTCAGTTTAACTATTACTTTATCAGGCGTATAACGTACTTATTCAAAATGGAAAAAGAGTTAAAGGCTCAGATAGTTAAAGTTGCAGAAGCTGTTAAAAAGAAAATTAAAGATATGAGAACTATGGAATCCTACAACGACAATGTTTTCAATACGAATCTTAAACCTGTATCTGATCCATTACGTGAGTTGATAAAAGATAAAAATAATCAAATTCTATCAAAAGAATCTGAAGATGATATCTTGACTAAACCTTGCATAAAAAGGCGAACTGTATCACCCGAATCAAATTTCAACAAAACTCATAAGATGAACCTTTCAAACAATATTTCCAAAGAATATTCTGAAAACGATTCTGATGAAGATATTGGTTTTGATGATTCGGGAGACTCGGGAGAGAATAATATTAATAACAGCTATACATCGTTTAAAACTGTTGATTCGATGCCGAGTCCTAGTCAAAATACTTCATCTTGGTCACTTTCTTCAGAAATATTTGATGATGTTCCTTTTGGAGTTAGAAGAGAAAGGAGTAAACTAATGATGGGCACATCACGTGTTGATATAAATAACCAAAATATACATATAGCAGGACGTGATTATGAAATAACACCAGGAATTATAGAGCTGTTGTTCAAAAAAGTTCCTAATTTAGAACTAGTTACCGAACATGATAGTCAAGAATACAAAGCAATGTTAATTGCTACAAACGCACATCGACGAGATTTCGATCCCAGTAAACCAATTAAATCTAACAAAGGACGAAAGTATTTACACATTATTAAACCACTTTTTAAATTACGTAAGCCTTCTACGTCTTCTGTCAGTAATACTGAGGATATAGCCGAAGGAGAAGGCATGATTCTAAGAAAGAAGTTTAAAAAAAATACTGACTACATTTACTGGGATGATCCTAATGAATTAGTTGAAAGACTGAAATTATTAATAGCATCTAAAGACGCAGGCAACACTGGTCTTGATAACGAAATAATTTCAATTATAGAAGAACTGCGTGAAAGCGGGACTATAAATTAACAACTTCACCTTCAATTAAGATCATTTATTACTCCTCGGTGACCGACTTCGATTCAAAATGAATGTAGACAAATTCGGACACCATGTTCATAAAAGACTACGTTTGTCGGAAATACTAGATTGTTCGACAAATCACCTAATTAGATCGGAAAAAGGGGATTTTGATTTACAATCATCTCGATTGAGAGGAGTTCCAGAACCTGTGGCAAATGACGATGCGGTGAACAAAAAATATGTTGGTAAAAAAATCGTTGATGAAATTAATGCTTTTATAAAGACAATAAAAAAGGATGTGAGAAACAATCTTATTCAGTTCGAAAAAAAGTTTTATACGAAAGACTACATCGATAAAATAATTGAACTACAAAATGGCAAAACACCAAGTGGTAAATGAAATTCATAGATCGGCACGCAGAAATTTTGATCGTCGCAATGTGATCTTGAAAGGAATAGACGACTTATGGCAAGCGGATCTGGCTGATTTTCAATCTATAAAAAAGTATAATAGTGGATACGCTTACATTTTAACTGTCATTGATGGTTTCTCAAAATATGCTTGGATGATTCCTTTAAAAACTAAATCAAAGAAAGAGGTTGTTAATGCATTTACTCAAATTATAAGGGAAAGTGGACGTATCCCTAAAAATCTACAAACTGATAGAGGGACAGAGTTTTATAACGATGAATTTAAAAGACAAATGCTGTTAATGAAAATTAACCATTATTCATCGTATTCAACAAAAAAAGCTTCAATTGAAGAAAGACTAATCAAAACATTAAAGATTAAATTGTATAAAAATTTCAGTTATAATGGTAACTATAAATGGATAGGAAAAACTTTGAACGACGTTTTGTTTTCATATAACAATCAAAAACATAGCGTCACTAATTTTAATCCGGTAGATGTAATTACAAAAAATGAAGACCTAGTTAACCATAACATTAAAAAATTCCAAGAGAACCGATGTAAATTAATCAAAAATAAATTTAGAATAGGTGACCACGTTAGAATAAGTAAATACAAGAGTAGTTTTGCAAAAGGTTTTACACCTAATTGGTCTATAGAAATTTTCACAATTAAAACGGTTAATAATACTAAACCAATGACATATTTAATACAAGATCAACGAAAACATATTATTTTGGGTTCATTTTATCAAGAAGAGTTACAAAAAGCCTAGTATCCAAATATATACTTAATTGAAAAAAATTACAGAAAGAAAAACAATAAATTGTTTGTCAAATGGTTAGGACTTTCTGACGAAGAAAACTGTTGGATAGATAGAAATTCTATTGTATCATAATACATAATATAAGTGTTAGCATCTTATATTTTGCTCATTTTAGAACAAGAAATGAAAGGAGGTGGACTTGTCAATAATTTGATAAACAATATTCCGTTTGAGCTTCACTTGCCAGGTTACAACTATTGTGGACCAGGCACTAGGTTACAAGAAAGGTTATCGAGAGGTGATAAAGGTATTAATCAATTAGACGAAGCTTGTAAATACCACGATATTGCATACAACAATCCGGAACTCTCCGTACGTCATAAAGCAGATTTACAACTGATGAAAATGGCCAAGAAGCAATTACATTCTAAAGACGGAAAGGTGTTCCAAAGGTGAAAAGTTGGCATCGTGGATAGTTAACAAAGTTATGAAAGCAAAATTAAAATCAGGTGCTGGGATAAAAAAATTTAAAACCATTGTGTCAAAAATACGTTCACATATAAAGAAACTGAAATCAAAGGATAACAAAACTGCTATTAAATATGCTTGTGAAGCAGCAAAAAAATTGATTCCTAGGACAAGTCACGTTCGTTTACCGAGAATAATACCAATCCCTAAAACAGGAGGGATTTTACCTTTGATACCAATTTTTGCGGGTTTATCAGCACTAGGCGCTTTAGCAGGAGGTGCTGCTGGTATAGCTAAAACCATAAATGATTGTTAAACCGCTCAACAGAATTTACGTGAATCTGAACGTCATAACAAAACCATGGAGGCTATTGCGATAGGAAAAGGATTTTATCTTAAACCATATAAAAAAGGAAGCGGGTTATTTTTGAAATCTACAAAAAACTAATGAACAGGCTACCCAATCGTGCTCTTTCGAATATCGATATTATTAAATACACTGAAAATATTCCATATTTTCGAGGTGTGTATATGAGAGATAGATTGCCATGTAAACCACAACCCATAGAGTGTGGTATATTAAACTTAGACAGTTATAATAATAATGGAACTCACTGGGTAGCCTATGCTAAAATAAATGATTATTGTGAATATTTCGATAGTTTTGGTAACTTAAAACCACCCAAAGAATTAGTGAAATATTTAAATGTTGGTGATATACATTATAATTATACTAGATTTCAAATCTTTGATACTTGATTTGTTGATTTAAATGGCATAAAATCGCACGGATCTACTGTTAAGATAGGCGTACCGCAAGGTTCAATTCTTGGACCTTTCCTTTTCTTGGTTTATGTCAATGACTTGCCTTACATGGTTGAGAAGCAGGCTGACATAGTGCTGTTTGCTGATGACACCTCGCTTATATTCAAACTTGATCGACATAGCACAAACGCTAGCGCGGTGAACAGCACCTTGTCTTCCATTTCTGATTGGTTTTCTGCCAATAATCTCATGTTAAATGCGAAAAAGACTCAATGCGTTCGATTTTCTCTTCCCAATGTGAGACAGGGCTGCGTTGACATAATGATAGATGGTGAAAAACTCGATCTTGTTGAAAGTACTACCTTCTTAGGAATTACAATAGACTCGAAACTTCAATGGGGTGCTCATATAACTAAACTTTCAAATAGGCTTAGTTCTGCGGCTTATGCTGTTAGGAGAATAAGACAATTGACAGATGTAGCAACTGCTAGACTAGTGTACTTTAGTTAATTTCATAGTGTAATGTCTTATGGCATACTCCTGTGGGGGAATGCAGCCGATATTCAGACTATTTTTATTTTACAAAAACGGGCAATTCGTGCTATTTACGGGTTAGGATCTAGAGACTCACTCAGAGAATTATTCAAGAAAATAGATATACTTACCTTAGCATCACAGTATATATTTGAAAACATAATGTATGTAAGGAAAAATATTTCCTCATACAATAAAGTAAGCGATTTTACCGATAGAAACTTACGTAATAAGAATGACTTAGTTGCCCCGTTTTATAGGCTTAAAACAATTAATAAGACTTTATGGGGAACTGTATACTTTTTTATAATAAATTGCCAAAATCGATCCTTGATATGCCAGACAAAAGATTCAAAACTTATGTAAAGAAAGTACTTTGTGAGAAGGCTTATTATAGGACCGATGACTACCTTAAAGACAAAAAAGTCTGGCGTGAGCTTGACGCGGGTCCCTCTAAAAGTTTGTAATATAGGTACTCGAAAATGTCATAATTTGGTACATTTTGTACAAACTGAATCTACAACTTGACATTACTTTAAAATTTTGACATTCTAAAAATTAAATTTAAATTATGATATGACATAACTGTAGTGTTTGTGTCTATGAATAGATACAAATACGCTGTCTCACTCACACAACTAGCTAGAGCTAAACGTCAGATGTACGTTATATAAGTAGGTTGTGCGGCAGTCTGATCGCTCAGTCTCAGAGTGGATGTCGTACAGAGCGGACGTGTCTTGGTGTGAAGGTGAGCCAGTGACATAGTGATAGTGAATATGTAGTGGTACACTACATAATGGCGACGAGAAAATGATGCGAAGCTACGCGGTGAGTTATTTTTCCATTTTTATGAGCTGGGGTATTTAATGTAAATACTCAAAAGCACAAAGAATTTCAAATCAAAAGTAAATGTTGCATACTGAATATAGAAAAATAAAAAAAAGGAAAGAGGAAGTGTTGGTTAGCATTTACTATATTAGGTAATGGCTATACTTTATTGCAAAATAAAAGTTGGTTATAGGTTAATGGACTTCTGTACTTTGTACATCACGTAAATGAACTGGAAATTATAAGTTGTTAGTTAATGTTGTGATCCATAAACTCATTTCACTTATTTTTCAGTATTTTAAATAATATTGAATTAAAATATTGACAACTCTCAAATTATAAGAATTTTAAGAGTAATACTGGGTGTAGACGACAGGAAATAACAAGAACGATTTTATAATTTTACGTATGATAAGGTAGCGGCGGAATGACTTGACATACGTATGCCTCGTTAATAGGAAGGCAGGCGACTGGGCGACAAACGCCAATACAAATGTAAGTACTTAAGGTCCGCACACACGCGGGGAGGCTGTATACTCGTCATTGCACCCGTACCTTTAAAATATAATTTTTCAAATAAACAAAATACATAAGTACTTATAACAAATTTTAAACAAAGCTTTCTGAACCGACAATTTTTATACATATTTAAATTCCGTCGTCTACACTGGGTAACCTAAAATACAGAGGCACCAGTCTTTCACAATTATTTAAAAAAAAAAACTTAACTATGTTTGGTTATTGGTTTTTGCGAAAGAAGGAACTTCTATTCTAATAGGGTAATATAATTAATCACCCCAGAATTTCAATGGATATACGTAACTAAAAATTGGCCAGTCGTATATGACGTTAATTATTACGCGGTTAATATTGGAATATATTATTCAAATAGTCATAGTTTTCCGATGTATATGGATTAAGTGAAATAAATGGGGGATTATATACTTTTACTTAGTATTGTTACTCGTGATATTATACTTTTCCGCATGAAATGACAAGTGCTAAATTCAAAGAAGGTAGAGTATGAACTTCCTTCATTATTATTATAATTATGTGGTGAAACTCTTTATTATTTTATCTACTCTAAGACAGGCATCAGTTTTAACCTAAGTGTCATGCTGGGGGATAGATACATCAGATCAGGAGTGCGATGCTGCAAGGAAAGGTCACTAGTCACTGGAGTCAATGAGTAAAAGTTGTGGATGCTTTCTGTCAAGACCGGGAGGCTCACTCCGTGAGTCGGCTGCACAGACATAGATATAGATAGACGACTTAAATGCACCTACTTCGCGTGTAAGTTCTCAGACAAAGCGTCGAGGTTGGCCGCCGCTACTGACAGTCCGCGCGCGTCTGTGATTGCAGCCGGACGGCAGCGAAAAATAAAAAAATGCCTCGTAGCGTGATAATAAACTGCAACAGCCCAAAAATTGCAAGCGCCCAAAGTCAAGGACATATTTACTATCACAGCTAAGTTATTTAAAAAGAAAAATATGCGTAAATTCATTTTAAAACAATTTTTTAAGCATTCCGAGCGGTGATTCCAAGATTATACCTAAATAAGTATAGATTAAGGTTTAAAAACTACATTCACATTACATTGCCGCGTTTGCTTTGAGCGTTTGATCCGACGTTGTGTGTTAAGAAGCAATGTATATCGAAACAAGCGATACTGTCGCGCATCGCTACGACGTCGTGGTACCGGCAATTTCTCATTCGTCAGTAAAATTTAGCGACTAGTGTTGTTCGTTCTACAACATATACCAATAATCGATTTTAATCGATATCGGACTGACGAATGATATAAACTATTATTAAAGAGCCAATTTAATAGATTATAAACAAGCTAATTTCCTAATTTACACTTTAGAAAACGAGGGTAATATTTTCAGAGTTCATGTATATAATATGGTCGCTCTTTGAACTACTGGTCACACGTTGGTGAACAAAACCGCGCGTGCGTCACTGCTCATTGCTCGTTAGTGAGTCGTCCATACTGCATTTCCCCCATTGAAGCGGTATGTGAGACAAGCCTGACATGGCTAAGAACGACCGCAAGGGAAGTTGCTTCAACATTTAAAAAACGCATTGAAATCGGTAAAAACGTGTTTTTTTATAGATAATTAAATTAGAGATTAGAAAATTAGAGAATTCGACTCGCACTTGGCCGGTTATTTAAGAATAATAATAGTTTTATTTTTAAAGTTCAATTAAAATATTTACATTATTTGTAATTTTTAGTTTTAATTTAAATTTTAATAAGTTGGTATAGTTTAAATTTTAGTTAAATTGAAATAATTTGAGTACAAATATTTATTCTTTATTATCAAACAATTTTCCGTTTAGAATCATTTGTTTATCCAATTTCATATCATTCGTCAATCAGAAAATCGATTGTGATTTTTATCACAAATCGATTAACTTAAATGTTAATCGATCGTATGGTTAGCGAGCGCGGAGTGAGCGAGCGAGACCACAGATATAAAATCGATGAGTATGAGCGAGACGATCATGGCGGCGGCGTGCGTCTTCAATAAATCGTTTAAATCGTAGTGAGCGGTTTCTTTGAATCGGTTTGAATTTCCTATCACTAAAATTGCGTCTGACGTCACAGTAGGCATTAAAAAAGTTGGCACGCTTGGTTTCCATACAAATCTTGATACATGCGTTATCTATTACATCTATATCTGTGGTCGGCTGTGATTTACTGGATGATGGTAATTATTATTATTATTTGTGTGCGATTTGCACTGGAATATATTTTGAATGGACTGTAATTATAAAAAAAATGAAGTAATAAGACAATGAGAGGTATTCGTTGTCCTTCTGTAGCAATGGTAAGTAAGAGATGTCTCCACTAACCTGCAGTTATCAGTCACGATGAATTCCTCTCTGCCCGGGCGCACGGCGCTGGTCTTCGAACTGCTCGAAGACTGTTGATGTGAAGATCTCAGCAGCAAAACGTTTACTACCAGGAAACACGAATTATCACCACGACGGGTGGCAACGTCCAACCCTTATACGGTCCCGATGACAAGTGAAAAGTCATCACTAGCTCAATTCATCAATGAACAATCGCCTGGTCAATTAGTGGAGCAATGTTGTCATTACTTACATTGCTATACAAAGACCGAACATACCCCTCACCGAAATCATTGTGATGATTTCCAATCGAAGAATTAAATTATCTAAGTGAAAGGCATGAATAAAACCTTAAAACTTACAAAGTTTTACTGTGACTATATCTAAAAGAAATTAATACTACTAATTAAAAATTACGAAAGAAAAATATACTAGGTAGGTATAACTAAATTGCTTGAGGCAAGGGACAAATTTTATTAACAGGTCTTTTAAATAGACCATTCTGTGTGCGTACAGTCACGACACGTACAATGTTGTCAATTCCAGGGTGTACCTCTTCTATTCTACCCCGAGGCCATTGTAATGGCCGAGTGAGATTGGATTTCAATAACACCAAGTCTCCTACTTTTACATTAGGAGGTGATGTAAACCACTTTTCCCTCTGCTGAAGGGTGTGAAGGTAGTCATTCAACCACCGCTTCCAGAAAGTCTGTGAAACCTTCTGAATTGATTGCCAACGTGACAATCTATTCATAGGCACGTCAGAAACATCATGCTCCGGAACGGCGAGCAAGTTTTGTCCTATTAAAAAATGTCCGGCGGTCAATACGTCAAATTCGTTCGGATTATCTGACAACGAACATAGAGGGCGCGAGTTCATTATTGCCTCAATTTTGCAAAAAATTGTTGTTAATTCCTCATACGTAAGGATACGATCTCCTACAGTACGATACAAATGATGTTTAGCCGATTTTATGCCAGCTTCCCAGAGACCGCCCATGGAAGCTGCATTAGGTGGATTGTGGCGCCATTCCACCGAACGTGATGACAACATGTCCAATATTTTGTCATTATTGTCTGGATTGGAGAAGAATTTACCTACTTCCTTTAAATGTTTCGCGGCTGAAATGAAATTCGTGCCACAGTCCGAATACAATGTACTACAAAGACCGCGTCGGGCTACAAATCGATCAAAGGCTGCTAAAAAGCAGTCACAAGACAAATCAGTTAATATCTCTAAATGAACCGCTTTTGTTGAAAAGCAGATAAATAAACAAAGATACGCCTTATATGTTTTAGCATTGCGACGAATGCTTTCTTTTACAATAAACGGACCACCTATGTCGCAACCAACATTATTATAAACTTTATCAGGCTTTATTCTCTGTGAGGGCAATGAAGCCATGACCGGCTGCACTACAGGCGGGCGAATTCTGAAGCATTGAATGCATTTTGATAATACGGAACGAATAACGCTACGAGCATTTATTATCCAATAATTTTTGCATAAAATTCCTTGTAAAGTGCGCGGACCAACGTGTAAATAAATTTTGTGATAATATTCAATTAAAATTTTAGTTACGTGACATTTTTTTGGCAGCAACACAGGATGTTTTGTGTTGTAAGGTAGGTCGGATTGTAAAATTCGACCCCCCACCCTGAGGAAATTGTGTGAATCGATAAAAGGTGAAAGTTTACGTAGCGAGGCTACGTAACTCGTTTTATTTAAAGTATTAATTTCAGAGCTAAAATGATTAGACTGAATGACATGAATAATAGCATCGTGACCTTGTTTCAATTCAGAGGTACGAAGCGGACCTACGGTACGTTCTGATTTTTTCAATTTTAAATTGTTTATGAAACGACAACACCAGCCGATAACACGTTGCAATTTATTAAAAGATGAAAACGTTTCAAATTTATGCTCAATGTCATTTATAAAATGGTTCCCTTTATCGTCACAAGAATTTAAACAAAATGTGTCAGAATTAGACTTTAGTTCCGGGACCGTACTTTCGTCTTTTATGTAAAATGAAGATTTTGGCCATTTGTTTGGATCTTCCTGGAGCCATGACGGACCTGTGATCCACTCCAAGGATGAGTCAACAAATTGGTTTGGTAAAATACCGCGCGAGCAGACATCCGCTGCATTGTTTTCACTGTTTACGTGATACCAACAGTTCGGTGCAATCACGTCTGTAATTTGTGAAACCCTATTCGAAATAAAGGTTTTTAGTTTGTACGGAGGCGTACATAACCATGATAATACGACACTTGAATCGCTTAGTGCATATATCGTGCACTGAAAATCTTTTAAGTTTTGTACGACAAAACTAATAAGTTTAGATAACAGCACGGCTCCCATTAATTCCAAACGAGGAATTGACAAGACTGGTTTGATAGGCGCTATTTTACATTTGCTAATTATCAGTCTGACTTTTACGTTTCCGTCTCTGTCAATGCTACGCATATAAATGCAAGCTGCATAGCCACGTGATGACGCATCACAAAATCCTACCAGCTGTACACTGTGAAAATTATGAATTAACAGGTGCCTTTCGATACGCAAGTTTGCTAACAACGGTAACTCATTTATGAATTTATCCCATTTGTTTTGCAATTCGATAGGTAATTTATCGTCCCAGCCTAAGCTAAGTTTCCACATATCTTGCATAATACATTTTGCGACAAAAGTGCAAGGACTTATTAAACCGACGGGATCGTAGATGCTCGCTAATAATTTAAGAACTGAGCGTTTTGTCGACCGAGTGTCCTTGTAATTATAATTAAAGGAAAAACAGTCGCACGAGGGTAACCACGTTAATCCCAAAACTTTTAAAGATGACAATAATGTATTGTCCTGAAAATTTATTTTCGATACTTGGTCGTCCTGCATTCTAGAAAGTAATTCAGGTTTGTTACTTGACCATTTCTTCAGTTCAAATCCGCCACTTTTAAGCAGGGTTGTCAACTCATCTTGTAACGTACAAGCAGCAGTGACTTCCTGACAAGACCACAATACGTCGTCTACGTAAAATCCTTGTTTAATTATCTCTGAGGCAGCGACGTGTGCGTTGTCATGCGCTAGCTGATGAAGTGTGCGTATTGCAACGAACGGTGCGCTTCGCAAGCCATACGTATTTGTCTTCAACTCGTAAACGCGGACTGATTCGGTAGGGCTGTCGCGCCAAAGAATATGTTGATATTTACGATCAGCGGGATCTATGAGAACTGCTCGATACATTTTTGATACGTCGGCCGTGAAACAAATATCATAAAGCCTAAAGTTCAAAATTATTTTTGTCAATTCTGACAATAATTTTGGGCCTGTCAAAAGTACATCGTTCAAAGATAAACCATTGTCAGTTGGCGACGCACCATCGAAAACAACTCTTAACGGTGTGGTTGTACTTGAAGGACGTAGAACAAAATGATGTGGAATTAAATATTTAGAAGGTTCGGAACCCTTGTATACTTCCATATGGTCAAGTGACTCATACTCTTTCATGAAATCGCAATACGCCTTACGAAGGTCTGGTGACCGTGCGAGACGTCTTTCAATTTGAGTGAGTCGCTTGAATGCGACTTCATAAGAATTGCCTAATTCTTCATGATCAGGGTTCAATAAAATCGGTGAAACATATCTACCTGTTTCATCACGGTAATGTTTTTCTGCGTATATTTTTTCTGCTAACTCCTCAGAAGGACTTAATGGAACTTCGCACGGCTCAGATTCCACCTCCCAAAAACGTTTAAGAGTGTCACTAAGGAGATCATCTTCTACAGTGTACGACACTAAAGAAGTGGTGTATTGAGACACGCTAACGTCACGGACGTCGTTGCACGAAAACTTTGACAGCTTTCCGGCTATCACATAACCAAACACACTGCTCAACGCTGCAGGTGTGTCAGCACTGAATATAAACCTTTTTCCGTCATAAATATGAGGAAAAATGTCACCACCTAAAATAATATCAATTTGACATTTTTTATGAAATTGCGGGTCGGCTAAAAACAATTGATTGTACTCTTTTACGATTTTTTCAGGAATTTCTACGGTAGGTAATTCGCAAGTTATTTTTGGCAAAATAACAACTTCAATAGTAAAAATTGAGTCATTATTATGTCGCGGTTTTATGGCGCACGACGCCATTCCATGATTTTTCACGCTTTCACCAGCGAGACCAAATATATTGAAGGGACATTTACGTTGTGACAACCCTAGGCGTTGTAAACATGCGCTTGACATGAAATTTGACTGGGCGCCCGAATCAATTAAAACGCGACACAGCTGATAACAGCCATACGCATCCTTTACGTGAACGATCGCGGTACCCAAGATCACTTGGTTATATACTTGCGTGGATGACGTATGAGAATGACTATCGGTCGTGGTGCTCGACAGAACCGGTTCGACCGAGACGCTCTGACTAGTTGCTATGTGCGTAGACTCACTTTGAGCGGGTGTTTCTAAATGTAACAGTGAGTTGTGGGCCCGTTTGCAAACAAAACACCTAAATTCACTTTTACACGCGCTGGCATGGTGGTTAGGCTTCAAACAATTATGACACAGTTTTAATTCATTAGCACGGCTAATTCTTTGTTCACTGGACAATTTACGAAATTGTTCACACCTATAAATCATGTGATTTGCTCCACAATGCACACAAATAATTCCTTTTGAATTTGAACTTGACGTTGAAGCGTTTGAATAATTTTTAATAGAATTTTTATTTAATTTTATTATTTTTTGTTGTTGCGTATTGTTATTTATGTTTGAATAACATGTTGAATGATCCAAAATCTTAATTTGATTATGAATAAATGACATAAGGTCTAAAAACGTAGGTATAGAACTTTGATCGAGATTTTGCTCGAATGATTTACGACTCTGTGGATCCAGCGCTTTGAGTGCAATATGGCATAACACATAATTGCTTAAATCATTTATTTTTAATGCTTCAATTGCTTTATATGAATGCTCGAATGTTTCAACAAACATATTTAAATGAGTAGATGATTCTTTCGTTAAGGGAGTAAAATTTAACATTTTATCTAAATACCTACCGACCAACATTCGATTATCTTGGTATTTTTTTAATAAGCTTTGCCAAACTAAATCATAATTATTGGCAGTTATCGGAACGCTTTTGACAATATTTAACGCCGAACCTGATGTGCATGATAGCAAATAATGAAACTTATCTATTTTTGGAATACTTTGTTGATTATGTACCAAAGAACAAAATGTTTCGTAGAATGTAGTAAAATTTTCAATATTACCGTCAAAAGAAAACAGTTCTAGTTTCGGAAGACGTGGCCTCGATTCCTTGGAGGGAACTTCGACCTTCACACGCTCAACAGAGGGTTGAAGTTTTGATGCAGATAATTTAGTACGAAAGAACAAGTCATCGAAACTCTTGAGTTCTTGGCTTCTTAATGTAGCCGATGGTTTATATTCAATTTCACATTCAAATATTTCAAATATGCAACTTTCGTATTGCTTCCTAAGAGTATCCAGCTCGCTAACTCTTAACAAAAATAACTCTTTGGATTCCGCACTATTTAGAGTTTTCGATAAGTCATAAATTAACTGCATTTGTTCGAAATATCTCTCCTTACGAGAAATTAAGACTAATAATTTAGGATCCGAATCAGATTCTTCGGTATCGCGTTTAGGTGGCATTATTTCGATCTACCCACAAGGTAAATAAAAAATTAAGAAATATATGAATTTATGTGATTTTTTGTATAGAAATCTTGTACGGCAAGATATAATGGTTTTAAATAATTAGAGGTACACCTTAGAACGTCTAACTTGTACGCAATTACTTATATGACATAGAATAGATCAGTATCTGATCGGGAATGAGTATACAAAATTTGGCTCGATTGGACCATTAAATTGTGCGATTTGCACTGGAATATATTTTGAATGGACTGTAATTATAAAAAAAATGAAGTAATAAGACAATGAGAGGTATTCGTTGTCCTTCTGTAGCAATGGTAAGTAAGAGATGTCTCCACTAACCTGCAGTTATCAGTCACGATGAATTCCTCTCTGCCCGGGCGCACGGCGCTGGTCTTCGAACTGCTCGAAGACTGTTGATGTGAAGATCTCAGCAGCAAAACGTTTACTACCAGGAAACACGAATTATCACCACGACGGGTGGCAACGTCCAACCCTTATACGGTCCCGATGACAAGTGAAAAGTCATCACTAGCTCAATTCATCAATGAACAATCGCCTGGTCAATTAGTGGAGCAATGTTGTCATTACTTACATTGCTATACAAAGACCGAACAATTTGTTTTAAAACAAACTAGCAGCTTATTAAGCTGATCTGGTTTCTATATAGTCTATTTTTATATCTGTTGACTGAAGATACAGTTACAACATTCTCTGATTCCAGCCTGCGACCATATGATTGAAGAGAAAATTATGAAATGGTATTTATTTCTTTTGATTTCACACGATATAATTTCAGCTAATGTCCTCTCAATCGTTATTGTCCGAAAATTGTGATATGCCTTGTTGTGTTGGGTACATAATAATATCCTGTTAAAATTTTGTAGGCTTCGATTGGGTTGCCTTTTGTCTTCGACGTTGTAGCAGTGTGAGACTCAGTTCTTTTATCCCTATATATATGGCATATTTAGTAAAGTTTAACCTGTTTTGTTTATGCTGAGAATTACTGCAGGGCTGCTAGGGAAAAGTCTAATTCCAGTCACCACTGTAGCGATAATAAGGGTGCCACAGTTCCCTGTTTGAAGCGTTTTGGTGGCATGGCATTGGAGGCTTCACCTTCCTTAATATAGTTTCACATACTGATTTCAGCAACTTTCTACTCAAAGATGTAACGTGAAGGGGAAGGTTGTTGTGTCATGCTCATGCCGTTTAAACTTTTGTCAGGTTGGGCACGCATTAAATTGCGTGAAGTCATCGGCACGCATTAAATTGTGTGAGATCATCGGCACGCATTAAATAGCGTGAGGTCATCGGCGTGCATTAAATTGTTCGAGGCCAAGAAGGCCGTGAGCGCACATTAAATTGTGCCAGGCCAAGAAAACCATTAAATTGGGTGAGGCCGTGAACGCGCATTAAATTGTGTGAGGCCAAGAAAACCATTAAATTGGGTGAGGGCGACACCAGTGTTAAAAAAATATAAAATAAAAACCTTTATGGCCACGTATTGTATAAGCACATGGGGGTGCACCTCCATTTAGTTGGAAGGCACAAGGCACCTCCGTTAAGTCGGAACGCACGTGCACCTCTATTTAGTTGGAAGGCACAAGGCACCTCCGTTATGTCGGAAGGCACGTGCACCTCCATTGAGTTGGAAGGCACAAGGCACCTCCGTTATGTCGAAAGGCACGTGCACCTCCATTTAGTTGGAAGGCACAAGGCACCTCCGTTATGTCGGAAGGCACGTGCACCTCCATTTAGTTGGAAGGCACGTGCACCTCCATTTAGTTGGAAGGCACAAGGCACCTCCGTTAAGTCGGAAGGCACGAGCACCTCCATCGTTATTGAGTCAGCCCAGGATTCAAATCGCCATTGGCAATAAATTCTAATAAATATAGAAGGAAAATTATTATAGTGGCAAGAAAAATTGTGCAAATATCTGTTATTTATATATATGAATTTACTTTTATCAGCACCACCCGTGGGTTGACTGGTGGAAAAGGCCTTGGGCCTTATGTTATAAATTTTAATAAATAAAATAAAAAAAAGGTCTGAGAAAGATTGAGCAATCCATACCTACATGAAAATTCATATAAAACTAAGTGGACTTCCACAGACTTAGATATAGCAGAAAGATAAATATGATCTGGAAATCTGAAGACATTCGAGGATTATCATCAACTCGAAATGTAGGAAGATGCAAATTGATATGACGGCAAATTAGAAAGACAAATTTTAACAAGCAAGAACCTAAATAATATGCACGTTCGTGTGTTTATATACTATTGGTTTTAATCATATTAATGTTTCATTTGCTGAATTTTGTATTGGCGTATAGTTCTCATTTAGTGATGTGGTTTTAGAATATTGAGCAAAATTTTAGTCGATAAAATAAATAAATCATTATTCACTTCATTATATATTCTCTTTAATTTAAAATATCAAAGTAAGTGATGAGTGAAAAAAAGTTAAAGTTAATAGTAAGTGTTTTCAGTGTTAACTTGTATTGTAAAACACAATTATATAAAGTGAACACTGAGATTGTTGGTTATTTTGAAACAACTTTACATTAATGCACAACAGTAGTCAAGAACTCGTTAGATATCTTATGACAGCCGATATAAGTAGACTAGAATAGCGATTTCAAGCGAAATCAACGAATACTATTCTACGTGATATGTACCACGAGTAAAATGGAGGCCAGTAAAAAATTGAAGAGCAAGAAGAGGTCATCCATCAGAAAGATCAGATGGTACATCTGTCACAACTGAATGTAAAATGCTAATAACAGGAATTACGGAGGATGTCTCGTTTGAACACCAAACAGAGGTTGTAATAATGATGGAAAGATTTTCACCTATTAATTCAGAGAATAAATAAAGAATCAAACTAAAGAAATGTTAAAAGTGCAGACGGGGCCAACATTCAGGCCTTCATTTACCAGGTAAATGTTTGTTATACCGTTCGCTCCTCCTGCCTTCGTGGGGTAGTGGTTAGAGCGTTCGGCTCGTACCCGGAGGTCGCGGGTTCGATTCCCGGCGGGGGCGGCGACTTTGTGTTGTTGTCCTAGTTTGGTTAGTTAAGCGTTAGATTGTCTGATGGGTGAGATGATCCGTGCTTCGGGGGGCGCGTTGATCCGTCGGTCTCGGTCACTGTCTTTGACATTGGTCGTTGCCTAGAGCCACGTCAGAAGACTTTAAGGCGGTTTGGAGGCTGACACTAGTGTTGGTCACTGACACACACGATAAGAAGAAGACCGTTCGCTCATTAGTGAGCAAGTTTCAGTGCTTTTTATTTTTTTTTACGCAAACAAGTGACCATGATCTTAAGATGGGTGTTCCACCCGAATCGTCCGGATCCTTATGTACATTGACGTAGGACCATTTCAATGGTTCTCTTAGGAGTTCAAATCCAAACCAGGATGAAACTGGTCGAACCCATAGGCCTGCTCTCGTAGAGTAAATGCGTCGTTATTAAACAGCGTAGCCAAAATAGCTAATGCTAATAAGCTGGACAGAGCACCGCAGATGGACAAGAATGGGTTATGGTCTTGAGTGTGAGATATACATACAGTGGACCTCCCAGGACAGGCGTAGGGTTGGCCACTCTAAGCGGACTTTACAGTACGCTGTTGCAGCAAAGATGAAGACAGTTTGGCTAACCTGGTCCCGAATGGACCCTTGGCCAAAAAACAGATTGCGGGGAAGATCTGCCCACTTCGGGGCCTTAGGACTGAGTAAAGTAAACTGTCAGATGGTAGAAATGGTTAAAAATGACTATTCAAAAATCTGATTAGTATGCTTTGTCAGAGCTAGAGCATATTATAAGTCTAGAAAAAAAATATAGTTAAAATATGTTTTCTTAAGTTATTTTTAAGCTTTAAATATGAATTAAAGCAGGAAATACAGTAGAGATTGGCACTGGCAGTCAAACCTAACCGATTAAGTCTACAAAGGTAAAAGAAGTTTAATTATTGGTTATTTTGAGTCATTGCTTTTTAGTTCGAATGCACTTTAAAAAAAATATGGGAGAGGATAGACGGAGAGTGACAAAGTGAAAATGCCGAGTTCATAGTAGTGTAAAAGCTATATCTGAATCTATCAATATTCTTATTCAATGAGGCCGGAGATTTAATTTAATCGTGGGTTATAAGATAAACTAGTTTTAATTTAAATATATTTAGTAAATCTTCTCATTACAAAAATATTGATAAGGAAGGGATGTAGTGTTTGTGTCTATAAATTGATACAAATACGCTGTCTCACTCACACAACTAGCTAGAGCTAAACGTCAGATGTACGTTATATAAGTAGGTTGTGCGGCAGTCTGATCGCTCAGTCTCAGAGTGGATGTCGTACAGAGCGGACGTGTCTTGGTGTGAAGGTGAGCCAGTGACATAGTGATAGTGAATATGTAGTGGTACACTACAATAACAAACAAAACAATGTATTCTCTGTCCACATTAACTTTAAGTATTAATTAAATTGTGAGTTGACGTCCTTGGAGAAAAGGTGCAGTGCAGTTTGTTACCGCTTCTTCTGCACTAGCGCTTTGGAAGCGGTAGTAAACTTAGCTGTAAGTAACTATTTGACGTCAACAATTGTGCAACAAAATAATGACGATTATTAAGAGATATTATAAATATCCTATGATAATAAAGATATATTTGATTTGATTTGACTGTAAATTGTGGCCATTTGTGTATAAAATTTTTGCAAGACTTTTGGTGTAAATATAGTATATAATAATTATTACGTTTAAATAAAACATCATACTAAAAATGTCTTTCACTCTGTCCATAACTGGAAACAGCTCAGTACTAACAACGAATTATTCCCCCCCATTGGAACTAGATGGTCAATATGAGTGCTCTCTTTTACACTTATCTACATTTAATTCTATACCAAATATTACAAAAACTAATAATAAATTTTATTATGGTGTGGATGAAGTGGTTGAAATTCCTGAGGGAGCTTATGAACTCCAAGACATCAGTGAGTTCTTACAATCAAAAGTAAACAATTGTTTTCAAGTTATTGTGCAACAATAACAAATTGAGGCTCTCGATATTCTGCTCTAAAGATATTCATTTTGAAAAACCAAATTCTATTGGACCTTTACTAGGTTACGGTAAAACTTTTCTCAAGAAAGATAAATGGTTTATGTCCCCACTGCCAGTGAACATTCTATCTACAACTGTGCTACGGGTTGAATGTGATATTACTGAAGGTTCCTACATTAATGGAAAATCAAGTCATATAATTCATGAATTCGCTTTGAATGTCCCTCCTGGCTACCGAATAATAGAAATTCCAAAAAATACCATATATTTTCCGGTGAACAGAAGCACGGTAAATAGTATAAATATCAGAATATTGGACATAAAAAACAATTTAATAAATTTTCGCGGAGAGGAAGTACAATTGTACTTACATTTGAAGAAAATATGATCGACTACAATAAATACACAACTCTATCTTTTCAAAAGATTAGTACCCATCGAGCAATCAAGAAGATCACACATACTCGTGATAAAAAAAAGAAATTAACAGCTGCTAATATAAATTTTCTCAAATCGATTGGATTGCTAAAATGAGTATTTTAAATATAACTAGCCCACCTGTTTATGACAACTCCATAGATAGTATAGAAATTCATTCATACAAACCGTACATAACTACTTTCAATAGAAATGATGAAATTCGGATACCTATAAACCAACAAGATTTATATGTGCTTCCATGTGCAAGTACCTTGTATGTTGAAGCCGTAGTCAATGTTATCAAAGGTGAGAGCAGGGAAGCAGTTCCAGTAGTACAGTTTACAAACAACCCTCTTCTATTTCTTTTTCAAGATATAAGATATGAATTAAACGGTGTTGAAATCGACAAAGTAAAGAATGCTGGCGTAACTTCAACTATTAAAGCACTGGTATCTATGAACGAAGCTGAGTCGAAGGTATCCAAAGTGTGGGGTTGGGATATTAACGGTTTTAAAAATGAAATTGGAGGTCATTTTGCTGCTTCAGTACCTCTCAGAAACATATTAGGTTTTGCAGAAGATTATAAAAAAAATATTGTCAATTGCAAACATGAGCTTGTTTTGCTACGAAGTAATACTAACCTCAATGCTCTAAAGCTAAACACTGGTGAAGAGGTTGCAAGTATTGATATAAAAAAGATTGTATGGCGCATGCCTCACGTTAAAGTATCTGATAGAGAAAGAATTAATTTACTCAAAATACTCGAAAAAGACAGACCAGTTCAATTAGTGTTTAGAAACTGGGATCTTTATGAGTACCCTTTGTTGCCAAAGACTACAAAACACACCTGGGCAATTAAAACTTCATCGCAAATTGAGAAACCTAGATATGTTATTTTAGGTTTACAAACAAACAGAAGAAACAATGGGATGAACGATATGTCACGGTTCGATCACTGCGATATTCGAGACGTTAAAGTTTTTTTAAACTCTACATATTACCCGTACGAAAGTTACAATACCAACTTTGCAAAACATAACTATGCACTAATATACGAGCAATATGCAAATTTTCAGCAGTCTTATTATAACCGCCCATGCAACTCGTTGTTGACTGCTCAAGAGTTTGTATTGCACCGTTATTCGTGATAGATTGTTCTAGACAGAACGATAATATCAAATCAGGGCCGGTAATCAACATCCGTCTTGAACTAGAGTGCAACAAAGAGATACCTGATCAGACAACAGCATATTGTCTCATTTTAAATGACTGTATAGTAGAATATAGACCTCTGAGCAACATTGTTCGTAAAATATCATGAACTCGATTATTTTCGTTGATGTTCAAGGATTCAAGGATTGCTATAATAAATTTATTATTAAAGAATTTGCATTGTCTACTGTGGAGTTCACTCAAGTTTTTTTAATTAAACCTTCATATGCATTTACTACATTATCTTCGAAAGAAAAGAAGACCGTTCGATACCTTAAGCGACAGAGAGGGGTCCTCTGGAATTCTGGACACATAGATTTCAGGGAATTCCAAAGAAGCATTATACCAATGATGCGAAACAAAACTATTGTCATGAAAGGACTCGAAAAACAGAAATGCATTAAGGAAATGTGTGATGATTGTGATTTGATAGATATAGAAGACAGAGGAAGTCCAAATTTTTTGACTTTATATAAAACTTATTGCAAAAATGAATGTACTTTCAATTGTCTAAGTCATAAGAACTTTTGTGCCCTAAAAAATGCTATTTGTATAAAGAAATGGTACTTAGAAAATATTTAATTTTGTAATGCATGTTGTTTAAATAAATATATAATATTATATAATTAAGTTCTTTAAGAATGTTTTTTTATGTAAAATATGATAGAATAGTGTATTTTTATAAATTTTATTTGTAATACGAGTATATTTTAAGTTTATGAACAATAAAAAAACAAGATAATTTTATACCGTTTTTTATTACTTAGTTAATAAATTTTACAGTAAAATACATAATAACAATTATTATTAACAAAATATTTATTTTAATTTATATCATTTTTATGAATACATATAACTAAAGTATCACATAATTAAGTAACAGTATAAAATTAACACTACTCACATATTTAAGTTATTATTCTGAGATATACTAAGATATAAACTATTTATATTTAACACCCATATTTTTATTATTTACATTACTATTCAATTTATTGATTTCTTTAACTAAACCTTATATAACAATAATTAGAGTTACACTAAATAAAATAATTTAATTTAAATCTAAAACTAATAATAATTAATTTATATACTTATTTAGATTTCCTTAAACTATAACATACATATTATACAATCAAAAGTTATCACTAGTTAGCTTTTTACTAATTTTACTAATAACGTTTTCCGTAAGGTCCATTATTTCATCAAAAGTATCACTCAACACATATTGCGCACTAAGTATAACGTTTTCGGTACCATCACTGCACTGCGATGAAGAATATGACGTACTAGCTTCGTTTTCCAAATTTATCACCTGAATTTTTATCATCCTTATGCCTTTCTTCGCTTTGCTGATAACAAAAGAGGAGGATGATATTCCACTTTTCTTTTTTGCAGCTTCTTTCTTTTCTTCTATTTTCTTTAGCTCTGCAATTCGATTTCTCAATCCTTGAAAGCATTCTTCATCAGGATCTTGAGCGTATTGCGAGCACAATATGCAATTGGTTTCTTGTGAGTCCAACATGATCTGTAAAGAACAAAAATATAAATTAAATAACAAGTAACAAACATTATATTTTGAAATACATTATTATTTATGAAAAATATGTCTACTTACATTCAGTTACAAATTTGATGCACTGGCAATGAATCGATGTAGTAGATGATGTATCGCGGGTTGGCTGTCCAATATACAAATGAAAAATCTTTATAGTCAACATGAGTCTTTTATAAATTAAAAGTGATTGTATTGCAAAACATAGCGTTCCTCGCACACCTAAATAAACAGGAATAGACATGTCCGTACACGACCTCCACCTTGTAACTAGCAGGTATATCAATACAGTAGCTATCATATTTCATATGCGGCTCAGTAGTATTCTAATTATACGTATTTCATTCGACAACCTCTGTGGCGTTACGGTTACCATGCTCGCCCGCCACTCAGAGGTTCTGGGTTCGATTCCCAGCCAAGGCATTATGTAGTATGGTATTTTTCAAATTCCTTGGGTCTTGAATGTTATCTAGTTTTAAGTATCATATATACATCACAAATTTTTCATCACAAAAAAAAAATCTATATTTATTCCATTCATATATATTTGATGCCATGAATTCATTCTTTTTTACAAATTATTATATATGTAAATGAAAATATAGTATACAGAATTCAATGTAAGAACTCTTACGCTTTTTTTCAGTACTTTCCACTACCTCCTTTACATCTTAGTGCGAAGATTGGGTTTGAAGAGAGCTTTAAATTAAAAACAGTAGTTTATTATTCACATTTATTTTTAACAATATTATAACTAAGTAAATAAGTAAACAGTGATATCTATTAATATAATTATTTGCTATACTTAAATTTTATAACAATACAATGTCTAGATTATTTTCAACAGTACAACAGTTTAAACAGACATATTTGATTAACCTTCTGGTTACACGGTAATCGAGTAATGACCCCAAGATTTTGTTGTTATATTATCTTTAAGAATAAATCGCTTATCATCATTTCGAGAGAGCGCTATTTTATTCTGCTCTTGGGTGAATATTGTATGTTTTATAGATTTGAACAGAATGTTTGTTTTTCGTATTTCCTTACCGGTATTCAAAACGTTGATATAATCACTAAACTTTAATTTTTTTGCAACTGACTTTTTTACACCCTTTGCTTTTTTAGTCTCTGTTGTTTTTGTTTTGATACTATATAATTTTGATCTTAAACCAACAAATTCTAATAAAATATTTTCACCGAGTTCGTCCTTGAATAATCCCGGTACTTTATTATTTATTCGTTAAGCAAAGCAATTCATTTGATATCCACATTACGTGATTATTGTGAATATTTCGATAGTTTTGGTAACTTAAAACCACCCAAAGAATTAGTGAAATATTTAAATGTTAGTGATATACATTATAATTATACTAGATTTCATTGTTTTTAATATTCAAGCATGCTTTTTTAGACAGAAGATTACTTGGTAACTTTATAAAACTAGAACCCTGTAAGGGGTTATACTTATTGATATTTACTTCGAAATAAACAATATCTAATATAGACCACCCACTGCCTTTCTCTTGAAACTCCTCAATTTTGCTGGAAAATATATCAATAAGTTTCTGTAATAATTCAGAAAAATTATAGGATTTATGTAATATCATATTTTTTGTTGTGAACGACTTAATTTCGACAGTATCATCCTTAGGCAAAATTACTTTCATAAATAATTCAAAATTTACTTTGACATTTACATGATTACACAAAGCAGTATTTAATAATTCTTGCAAATGCAACGCTGACGCGGTGAGATACTTTGAACTTGAAGTAATGCAAGCGTTTGTAATATCCTCCTCCTCATTTCGATCACATTTAATACGATAAGAGACTATGCGTTTTTTAAAGGCAGAATTAATTTGTTCAATATTAGTATTTAAATGGATGGAAGTATTGTTTTTATGTAAAATACTACGTAAGTGTCCTGAAAATGATCTATTAGGTATCGATTTATCACAAACGGAACAATAAATTGTGTTATTACCCATTTTATAAACAAACAAGGAGGTTATCAAATATGTCTGTGGTAGGTATAAGACTTTAAATTTAAGAGGTTGTCAAAATATGTTCAGGTTTAATTAAAGATTTATTTTTAAACTATTGAATAATACTTAATTTATCTTCATATTAAAACTTATTAAAATTATAAGTATAAAAAATTAAACTGTAACTACAACAAATAAAACAGAAGGAAAAAAAAAATACTTATTTAAATCATAAGTATAAAAAAGAAATTAACCTTAACTAAACAAATTTAAAAGAAGGAAAAAAGATGATCGTCAATAGGTTATTTTTTTTCTTTTAAGTAAAATACACCCTCTTTATCGAACTTCTTTTCTCCTTCCTTAAAGAGTTGTTTTACAAGCGCCCATTGAGGGTCTTTATGAGACAATTGGAGGCGAAGAATTGCTTGCACCTCTTCGTATCGTTTAGCAAACGGGAGCTCACGGATAGCTCCCGCATCAAATACCCTAAGTTCTATATAGAACTCCCCGTCTAAGACTTGCGTCGTACGAATTGTCCCCGTTGGAAGGTAACGGCTCAGGCTGGAGTACAGGGGCTGCGGCTGTGGACTGCTTTCTTCCCACTGCTCCCCAAACAGATCGTTAAATGCAGCAGAAGACGATGCTCCTGACCTGAAATAAAACATTAAACTTTGAGCAAACTTTACTTCTATAGCTATTCAGCGCAGGTTTGCTGTCGGGGTTTTTGACATCATGCCGCAAGAACAATTTTATTTCTAAATTTAAGTTATTTTATAAGTTTCATTAAGTTATTATTATCTATTTTTTTAATAAGTTTTAATTTAGTGATACAAATAATCGAATATTTAAATAAAACGTTAAACTGCTAAAAATAAATGTCCAAAAAATGTAGAGTAATTAAATAAAGGCATTGCTTATGTATATGCAGCTGGTCCCGGCTGTCATTATTGTACACTAGTCGTCAATCTATGTCAGATGTCTTTAGACATCCTGAAAAATCTGACACCATCGTTGGCCACTCACACATACGAAAAACCAAACAAAAACCTCACGTAAAATTTTAAACTCAAGATCTTAAAATTTGTAATCGCCATATTGTAGAAATGTAGACTAGTCCGCTAGCATCGAATAAGATAATGTTGGCTTACCTTTTTTTCTTTTCTGGCTCGGGCTCCTTCTTAGCCTTGCTTGAATTTTTACGCGCAGGTTTTGTTGATTTCTTTGGTTCTCTGCTGAAAAAAAAAAAAAAGTTGTTAGCTGATGTGTAGCGTACATATAACATAAAAATAGTTTTATTTCACACATATAAAAGTTAGTATATTAATTGTATAAAATAATTATATTACCGTGTAACTTCCTCCTCGCTGTCTGAGTCCAATAATGACTCCGCTGCTGTTCTCTTGCGCAACTTCTTAGCGCGCTTTGCCTCCGCCTGGTAGTACTCTGATTCAGACCTGAAATAAAGTAAATTTTAACACCATATCTGTGTAAAAGTTTATAACCAGATAGGAGGTTTATTGTAATACATTTTTAAACTATCTGATACATAGAAAACATTGGTTATAAATTTTAAGTCAAAATATAAATACTTACGTACATTATTGCGTAGCACTTGAATTTAATCTTGGTATGTAGAAGAACACTGTAGTATTGATGAAACTTAGTCCAGCAATAGCAGGTTGATGGATGACGTAGCTAAGTACTCAACTCAGCGCGTGAATCAAAAATTATGAAATAAATTATTTTTAATTCGATGTTATATATTAATACACATATTGATTTTATAATACACAAGTGTAAAAACGCACCCACACATCTATGTATTACATAGTCAGCGCTTAATTTCCATATTAGTGTGAAAATAAATTTCCTTTGTCGGTAAGCCGACTGAAGCGAGCATTGAATTATAAATCATCAAATAACGTTGTTCTAGATGTGTCACTAACAACTGTGTACCAATAACTCTTATTAAAACAATTTGATTCCGCCTATTTCCGTTACTTCTTATTTGTACCCAAACAAACTTCATCATCCAAACTAGCTGGTGCCCGCGACTTCGTCTGCGCAAGATCACACAATACCTTTATAAATTGTAGCCTATGTGTTATTCTGATGTATAAGCTATATTATTGTAAGAGTAACAAACAAACATACTTACAAACTTTCGCGTTTATAATATTAGTAGAAAGTAGGATTAGTAAGGGAAGGGTTTGTAATCTTTAGATATTTTTGACTTATTTATTGGTTGCATTAGTATTATTTAAGTTTTTTGTAGACACCTGTTTTTAAATTTATTATATTTTAAAGTTTAGTACATGTTTAGTATTTATAAATATTTAGTTTTAATACACTTAAGTAATATCACGAGTATAAATATTTGAATAATTAAGTGAAATGTTAATAATTTAGATGATATACTTTACATTATACAAATAAAACTGAAGAAGACAAACAATAGCATTTACTTAATTTTCATTATTAATTAGTTAAGAGACTTTGTTACACATCTCTACTTCTATGTTGTCTTTATTTTCAACTGTGTTCATAAAAAAGAGGTTATATATTCGTTTCGTACGTATGTATAAAAGTGAGGTGTATGAATGTCTGTTCAAATTTAATCAAAAAGTCGTATTGTTGATTTTTATGTTAAAGTTTAGTTACTAAGGGCTTTAATCCTAAATTATTTTGTAAATATTACTACATACTTACATAGAACTTGAGAAATTGTGCACTTTTTTATACATATGAAGACTTATGATATCAATAATATCATATACGGGAATCGAACCCATCACCTACCACATAGCAGATGTACTAACTAACCATTAGCCCACTCCGACTTTTGATATACCGACTAAAATTTACGAATACATTTATATAATGTTTTAAGAGTACATATAAGAAAATTGAACATGTTGAAAAATAAACCCCTTTCTACTTACCTTACTACATAAAAATAAGGCGAGCAAAGCCGTATGATTTTGTTATTATCATAAACTATATGTTAAGCAAAGCAATTCATTTGATATCCACATTACGTCATGCATAATGTGGTGGGAACAAATTTTAGCTGATGCAGTACACTAGTGTAGTGCATGTCACAACGTGAATGATCGAGTGCCAACTCGATAAAGACACGATTACTCGATCTACCTAATAATAGATATTATATAATTATTTAATAAAATGATAGGTATGTTGAATTGTATTCATCATTACTTTTCGCCAGATCAGTTTTAATAAATTAGGAACCTACTTACGCTATTCTGATTATATAAGGTCTAACAAAATATACTGAAACTATTTTAAGGGTGAATTCAGTCCATGACACTGTTCAACTTTCTCCAAGGAATAGATATCGGAATATGAAAAATAAATTTTGGTCATCCATACAAGTTTACTGATCAGTTGATCCGAGTTCGTATTGAAAGCCAAAAAATATTTTTCATGTTTCGGAATTATGTTCCTTGGGAAAAAATTGTTCAGTATCATGGACTAAATTCACCCTTAAAATAGTTTCAGTATATTTTGTTAGACCCTATATTATATATAAAAATTTAGGTATTATTACTAATATATTTTTTTCAGTAGGATCACATGTTTTAACTATACATATTTTTATAATATTTATATCATCATTATCGAGTAACTGTCAACCCATGCAATCGATTGTATAATCGATTAACCTTTTCTCTGCCCTAATACTAATAGTAGTATTTTAAAACATATCTTTGAAGTGCGGTGTGCCCTTTTTGATGTGAATTTGTGAAACTTTTTTGATATGAAAGTAAAAGGAATTTTTAGATAAGTAATAGAAAATTTACTTAGCTTAATGTGAAGAAAGTTATCGGAAATTATATTTTTATGGAGTTCGGTTACTGTTTTAACGGTGTAAGAGCTTTCTGTGGTCATTCTATGATGATGATATTGTTCGGCTGGATCGAGACTCAGGAAGATGCCATGGTGATAGTGTGGAATTTGTGAAAGTAGGTACCTATAGCTTACATATTTTATGCTCAAAATTATCTTTACCTAGCTGGGCTAGGACACGTCTATTTCTGCATCGTTAAACAAATAACGAAGCAGAAGCTTTCCATGGCAGTTTATCACAGCGTCCGGCTGGTCCCGGAACTTGGGAAGATGTCATGGTGATCATTTTACAGCGTAATCAATGTTTGCGAAAGTAACTGTAGCTTACAATATTTTATGCTCAAAATTATCTTTACCTAGCTGGTCTAGGACACGTCTATTTCTGCATCGTTAAACAAATAACGAAGCAAAAGCTTTCCATGGTGGTTTATCACAGCGTCCGGCTGGTCCCGGAACTTGGGAAGATGTCGTGGTGATCATTTTACAGCGTAATCAATGTTTGCGAAAGTAACTGTAGCTTACAATATTTTATGCTCAAAATTATCTTTACCTAGCTGGTCTAGGACATGTCTATTTCTGCATCGTTAAATAAATAACGAAGCAGAAGCTTTCCATGGTGGTTTATCACAGCGTCCGGCTGGTCCCGGAACTTAGGAAGATGTCGTGGTGATCATTTTACAGCGTAATCAATGTTTGCGAAAGTACCTATGTCCTGTATATTTTAAGCCCAAGTAATCTTTTTCTAGCTGGTCTAGAACATGGCTATTCCTACATCGTCACGCATTGTAACACCGAGCGTTAGCTAGCTAGTCTAGCCCATAAGTAATTGATTTCGCGTGTGGTCTTCGTCATGTTCATAATTAACAAAAAATTGTGCATAAATATTCCTTTTGCTCTCATATATACCTTTAAACAATATTTTGAAATTAAGTGCAACGAAAATGGCAACGACGTGGATTTCATTGTAAGTTTTTATTATTGTTGATTTGAAATTTAAGTAATATTTTTGGGAAGGCTGTATCACATATTCTGATGGAACGGACAGCGGAGTGAAACGGAGAGGTTCCATCAGAATATGACTGTGATACAGCCTTCCCATAAATATTACTACTTATACACTTCCAAGTAAAAGTGAAAAAAATATAATTTCATAGTTCACCGGTTAAACAGTAGTTTAATTTAGCCCATACCAAGTTGTTATTCCAACAGGTTATGGACCCAGTTTACGCATAAGTAATTTTAAATATGTAACTAAGAAAAATATCTTGATTCGCAAATTTAAAACCGTTACTCGTGTTTTACGATGGATTTAAAAAATAAAAATAAATTTATAACCATTTGATCGCGAGAAATACAGCTTTTGGAAATGTAGGCTACAGAAATTAAAATGTGTTAGAAGTGAATAATACTGTTACTAAGTGAATTGAGTGTGTGTTACTATGTGAAATAAATGTGTAAGACATGTGTGATTAAATGTTTGTGATAGTGAGAGAATTATTGTCCGTCAAATAACTACCATCAAAAGATAATAAAAGTAAAAAGTATTGTTTTTTTTAAGTTTGGTTGGGTCCGGCAAAAAAGAACCAGCCCCCTGTTAAGAACGAAATCGACTTCATCCTAACGAAAAAGAGACGAATATTCAACGATGTCTCAGTGATCACTCGAGTCAAAACCGGGAGTGATCACCGAATATTAAGAGGCATCGTGAATATTGATCTCAAAGTCGAAAGGTCGCGGCTGATGAAGTCGACGCTCCGACCTTCGCAAGTCCAAATTGAGAACTCCGAGGGCTTCCAGCTTGAACTGTCTAATCGCTTCGAAGGCCTTCAGGATTGCGTTACAGTGGACGAGATAAACCAAGGGTTTATACAAGCTGTCCAAGCGGTGGGATCAAAAGCATTCAGGTCCAGCCCCAAACGAAAGCCTCAAAAAATCTCTGCTCGGACCCTAGACTTAATGGCAGAGCGACGATCAAGGCCGCTGCAGACCTCCGAAGATGCTGAATCATATCGGCAGCTCAACAGACGTATACAAAAGTCCTTGCGACACGACATCCGCTCCTTTAATACTAAGTGTATTAAGGAGACGATAGAGCAGAATAAAGGCTCCAAAGTGTTCGCAAGAGCTATGTCGGTTGGGCAAAGCCGATTGATGAAGCTGAAGACGGAGGACGGCGGCGTGGTGTCGACAAAGGAAGGGGTTCTGGCGGAGATCGAGAGGTTTTATGGACAGCTGTATACCTCAGTTTCACAACCCAGTAGACAAATGGCTAAAGACCCAAGAGCCAAGCTAACCCGACACTATACCGAAGATATCCCAGACATCAGCCTGTACGAGATTAGGATGGCCCTCAAACAGCTTAAAAACAACAAGGCGCCGGGCGAGGATGGAATCACAGCAGAGCTTCTGAAAGCGGGCGGAACGCCGGTACTGAAAGTCCTTCAGAGGCTCTTTAATTCTGTTCTGCTCGAGGGCGTAACGCCAGAAGCGTGGAACAGGGGCGTGGTGGTCTTGTTCTTCAAAAAGGGAGATAACACTCTATTGAAGAACTATAGACCTATCACGCTTCTGAGTCATGTATATAAGTTGTTTTCGAGGGTCATCACGAATCGTCTCGCGAACAGGTTTGATGCCTTCCAACCTCCCGAACAAGCTGGTTTCCGTAAAGGCTTTAGCACCATGGACCACATTCATACGCTGCGGCAGGTTATAGAGAAGACGAGGGAGTATAACCGGCCGTTATGCTTGGGATTCGTGGACTATGAAAAAGCCTTCGATTCGATCGAAACATGGGCCGTGCTTCAGTCTCTCCAGCGATGCCGTATTGACTATCGGTATATCGAAGTGTTGAAGTGCTTATACAGTAACGCCACTATGTCAGTCCGAGTACAGGAGCAGTGCACGAGGGCAATTCCACTGCATAGAGGTGTAAGACAGGGAGACGTTATATCTCCGAAACTGTTCACCGTTGCACTGGAAGATGCCTTCAAGCTTCTGGAATGGGAAGGATTTGGCATCAACATCAATGGCGAGTATATCACTCACCTTCGATTTGCCGACGATATCGTTGTCATGGCAGAATCGATGGAAGACCTAAGTACTATGCTCGGAGACCTAAATCGAGTTTCCCAACAAGTGAGCCTTAAAATGAACATGGACAAAACGAAAGTAATGTCGAATGTCCATGTTGCGCCCCTACCTGTTTGTGTTGGGAGCTCCACCCTCGAAGTTGTAGACCAGTATATCTACCTAGGTCAATTGATCCAGGCAGGAAGTTCCAGCTTCGAGGAAGAGGTCTTTCGACGAATTCGACTCGGCTGGGCAGCGTTCGGGAAGCTACGCAATGTCTTCTCGTCCAAAATACCTCTGTGCCTCAAGACTAAGGTCTACAACCAATGTGTGTTACCAGTGATGACTTATGGCTCTGAAACGTGGTCCCTTACTATGGGTCTCATAAGAAAGCTCAAGGTCGCTCAACGCGCTATGGAGAGGGCTATGCTCGGTGTTTCCCTACGTGATCGAATCAGAAATGAGGAAATCCGTAGGAGAACAAAAGTCACTGACATAGCCCAGCGGATTAGCTCGTTGAAGTGGCAGTGGGCGGGACACATAGCGCGACGAACCGATGGCCGATGGGGCAAAAAGGTTCTTGAATGGTGACCGCGTACTGGCAAGCGAAGCGTAGGGCACCCACCTACAAGGTGGTCAGATGACCTGACCAGAGTCGCTGGAAAGCGCTGGATGCAGGCCGCTCTTGATCGGTCATTTTGGAAATCTTTGGGAGAGGCCTATGTCCAGCAGTGGACGTTATGCGGCTGAAATGATGAACAGGACACGTTACAAAAAGAATGATTTAGCAGAAAACTGAGAACAGAACCAGAACAGTTTAAGCAGCCAAAATGAATCAAACCAACTACGTCATCAACAGATTTTTTTTTCAAGTTTTGCTTTTATGGCCGAGAGTCGAGACTACCAATTATATAACACATTTAATTGGATTTTGGTGCATCGAAATAAACTAAAACAGAGAAGTATTTTCGTTACATATACCTTAAAAATTTGAATTGCTAAACACTGTAAATTTATTTCAGATACCAAAAAGGGAAATGTTGGCAGCAACATGGGTATTGGAGGAACAATAGAAGCCTTGCTTTACTGCCCTGAGGTTTGCTGTTAATCTCGAAGGTGCAACAATTCGGCGAGTGAGGCGTCGAAATATGTAATGACGGTAAAACACTAATGAAAGGTATGTGAGTTAATAATTTTATTATTTTAAATTTTGTTGTGTCTGCGAATGTCTGCCACCCGGTTTTCCAAGTGTATATGTTGGCTCTAATAAACATAAATTATGCCATCAGCGCAGCGCCTAGGCCACGCGAAAAATATTTTTTTTTAAGTTGATAACTAATAAAATGGTAGATGACATTGATCAAATCAAAAGTGGTACCGAGTGACAATATATTATGTGAGGCTGTATGTATATAATCAGACTAAAGGTAAAATATATGTTGAACGACGATTATGTGTTGTACATTTCGGGGTGTGTGGCCCAATCACTCTTACAACAATCAAAAAAAAAATGTATTTTGTTTGGTTTGTTGACTAATTTACTCATTGCTGTATTACGTATCAATTAAAAAAAAATCGGACATTTTCCTTCCTCTTAAAGATTTTGTTACTAAAAGCGAAGCTATTTAATTCAAAAATTAGTTTTTTTAATATTGTGATAACAGTGGGGAGTATTTATCCACTGAAATGAAAATTGAAACGGTTGAAACGGTAAGTACTTACCACTTATTAGTTTCAAAGATGCCACAGTTAAATGGCGTTGCAGAAAAAAAAATGGTAAGATCTATTACTGAGAAAGCTCGTTTTATGATTAATGGTGCAAGTCTAGAAAAAGTATTTTGGGTGAGACAGTTTACTTAAAAGGCTTTTGATTTAACGATTTGTGCGCACGATAAAACGAATAGGCAAAACAAAATAGATGTAAAGTCATTAAAAGGTTTTGTTGTATGATATAAACCAAACGGGTATAAAGTTTGAAATTCAAATTACGAAAGGTTTGTAACTGTCAGGTATGGTATTGAGGATTAGACAATCCAGGCCTACATGGCAATCTGAAGAGAATAGTCGAAATTCTCATGATAGTGTTATTAACATTTTCGGAAATTCTGGAATAGTCTCTTAACAACTGACAGATTTAAAATCAGATATGCTTATAAATCTGATGATTATCAACTAAGAAATCTAAAGTCAGATATACCCTATAAATCTGATGATTATTAACTGGGAGATTTAAAATCAGATATTCTTTATAAATCTGATGATTATTATCTAAGAAATCTAAAGTGAGATATACCTTATAAATCTGATGATTATTAACTGAGAGCTTTAAAATCAGATATGCTTTATAAATCTGATGATTATTAACTAAGAAATCTAAAGTCAGATATACCCTATAAATCTGATGATTATTAACTGGGAGATTTGAAATCAGATATTCTTTATAAATTTGATGATTATTGTCTAAGAAATCTAAAGTCAGATATACCCTATAAATCTGATGATTATTAACTGAGAGATCTAAAATCAGATATGCCCTATAAATCTGATGATTATTAACTTACAAATCTGAAATCAGATATGCTCTATAAATCTCATGATAATTGACTGAAAAATCTAAAATTAGATATGCCCTATAAATCTGATGATGATGAGAGTTCTCATAGGTTTATTTCGCTAAGTCACTGCTTATTGCATAAATATTCCGTTTTAGAGAGACCCACGGTTAAGCAGAACATTTGGTTACAGTGTTTACAATGTTAAAATTCCAACTCTATTATAATAAAACTCTATTATAATATTTGACGATGTTGCCTGTGAAAATCAAAATAATATACGGGATTATTTCGCTATGGGACGTCATAAGAATATTGACTGTTTTTATCTTAATCAAACTTATAACAAAATACCGAAGCAACTCGTGAGAGATAATGCAAACCTTGTTGTATTATTCAAACAGGATGATGTCAATTTAAAACACGTTTATGAAGAACACGTGCGTTCTGATATGTCATGGTATCAATTCCGTGAATTGTGTTCAACAGTATGGAAAGAACTGTATGGTTATGTTGTAATAAATAAGGATTGTGAGCGAAATAAAGAATGTTACAGGATGAAATTTGATATATTTATAGTTATAGATTAGCATTAAAAAGAAACTGTCATTATGATAACAATTCACTTTATGAGAGATTCTGAACAAGAACGGATCATAAAATGGAGAAAAAAATAAAAAAACAAATCGTGAAATCCGCAGCTGCTGTAAAAAGAAAGGTGGGTTTGATAAGAGATACAAAAAACGCGAGCAACATGGCTTTAGAAACAATATTCAAACCTATCGTTGATCCACTTAATCAACTGTCAAGTAAAAACATTAGAAAATATGACGAAGAAAAAGAGGAGAATTATATACCCGAAACAAAAATAAGGAAGTTAAGTAAAATGAAGAATCATTTTTTACTAAAGAAGACTTAGATGAACCATTTGACGAGGAAGAACACGATGAAGAAAACTATGATTCTCATGAACACAATTCTTACAAAACCCTTACTGTATCACCCTCTGAACACAACCTAAGTGATGAGTCCTTCAAATCTGTTCGCTCATCACCGACCTCTAAAGATCAAACACATCATGATGATATGTCTTGGTCATCCGAAGCACTTAATGATATTCCTTTTGGTATCAGACATGATCGCGGAAAAGTCTTGCTAGGCAACATACGTATCTTCGACCAAGATGTAACATGGAAAATAGGAACTCGTATTATTAAAAAGACACCGGGTTTAAAATAATTACTTTTCAAGAAAATACCAAACACGGATTTAATTACAGATGAAGATTTACAATATTACAAATTGTTGTTATTGGAAACCAATGCTCATCGACGTAACTACGATCCTAAGAAGCCTATTAATAGTAATAAAGGTTTTAAATACACGAACATCATTAAACCTCTATTTAAATTTACTAGAACTGTAACCACTAGTACTGAGAGTCTTTCAAAGGGGTCAGGTATGAAGCTGTTGAAAAATCTTAAAAAAAATACTGATTTGGTTTATTGGAATGATCCTAATGAGTTAGTAGAACGACTAAAATTATTGTTAGGGTCACGAGCAGCTGGCAACACAGGATTAGATAACGAATTATTGAAATTATAACAGAATTACAAGAAGCTGGGATAGTGAATGTACAACTTAAAGAGCATTCACTGGGAAAATTAAGTAGTATTATATCTTAGTAGTGTCGAGAGAATTTAGGAATATATAAAGAGCATACATTAACAGATTTGAGCAGTTTACATATAATATTCGCTCTATATACTTATATTATATTGCATGAATATAGACAAATCGGTCACCACGTTCACAAGCGTTTAAGAGTTTCTAAATATTTTGACTCTCTAAACGACTATTAACCAAATCGGAAACAGGAGATTACAATCTAAAACTAACAAGATTAAAGGGATTGTTACATCCAAAGGAAGATAACGACGCGGTTAACAAAGCCTATTTGGATAAAGAAATTCAAGATTTAAGAGCTGAATTAAAACAAATACAAACAAATGTAAAAAATTATCTTAGTGGTTTAGAAAAAGCTGTTTCGTCTAATATAAGTTCCACATACTATACAAAAACTGATATAGATTCAATGATGTCAAGGTTAAATAAAAATGAGTAAACGAAATATAGTTGACGAGCTCCATAGATCAGCGAGAAGGAATTTTCCACGTCGTTGTACAATTATAAAAGGAATGGATGATTTGTGGCAAGCTGATCTTATAGACTTACAAAAATATGCACAGTTTAATAAAGGATAAAATACATATTGGTTGTTATTGACGCTTTATCGAAATATGTTTGGTGAATCCTCTTAAAGCCAAAACAAAGGACTGTGTTACAGATGCAATGCGACATATATTGACTGAATCAACTCGAAAACCAAGCAATTTGCAAACAGATTTAGGTAAAGAGTTTTACAATGAACATTTTCAAAGATTGATGGGCAAATATAAAATAAACCATTATTCTACTTATTCTGTAAAAAAAGCATCGATAGTTGAGCGAGTAATAAGAACATTAAAAAGTCATCTATACAAATTATTTAGTCTTTATGGACAGTATCAATGGTTAGGCAGTTATTTGAAATCCGTTGTTCAACGTTATAACAGGACACCCCATAGCATAACAAAGTTTAAACCAATAGACGTTAATAAGTATAATGAGACTTTAGTCAAGGCTAATATAAATAAAACTTAAAAACAACATATCACGAAATCCCTGTTTCATGTTGGTGATCATGTTCGAATTAGTAAGTATAAAGGAGATTTTAGTAAAGGTTACACCCCTAACTGGTCAACGGAAATATTTACTGTTAAAAAGTAACTTGTACCAAACCACTTATCAAATAGAAGACAAACATAAGCAACTAATTTTGGAAACATTTTACGGTTATGAATTACAGAAGACTAAGTTTCCTGATCTTTATCTCATTGAAAAAGTTATAAAAAGAAAAGGAACTAAATTGTTTGTAAAATGGTTAGGACTAAGTGATTCCGAAAACAGTTGGGTTGACAAAAGTGCGCTGTTGCAGTAATATAAGTCAAGTAACGGAAGGTTAAACATCAGTTTCGGCTTATTCATGCAGAAAGGAAGTGGTATTATTAACAGTTTAATTGATAAGTTACCGTTTGAACTACATTTACCCGGATATCAGTTTTGCGGTCCAGGAACCAAATTACAGAAAAGGTTATTAAGAGGTGACCGAGGTATTAACGATTTAGACAGGGCGTGCATGTATGACGATATTGCGTATAATAACAGTGATATTAACATTCGACATAACGCTGACTTAAAACTTTTAAACATGGCAAAACAAAGGTTAAAATCCAAAAATGCAGGTAAAAGAGAAAAAATTGCCTCATGGATTATAAAAAATGCTATGAAAGCAAAACTAAAAGCAGGCGCAGGAGCTCAATCATTTATGAAAATTGTGAAAAAAATACAGTCTGGTTTGAAAAAAATTAAACGTAAAGACAAAAACACTGCTATTAAATATGCTTATGCAGCTGCAAAGAAAATATTTACAAACAAAAGTGGTATGCGCTTTCCACGCTATATACCTATTCCTAAGTGTGGTGGATTTTTGCCTTTGATTCCCATCTTTGCTGGATTATCGGCTCTCGGTTCACTAGCTGGTGGAGCTGCAGGTATAGCAAAAGCTGTAAATGATTACAAAGTGGCTAAACAGAATCTTCAAGAGTCTGCACGACACAACAAAACAATGGAAGCAGTTGCTCTTGGAAAAGGATTATACATCAAGCATAGTAAAAAAGGAGCGGGATTATATCTTAAAAATTCAAAAAACTAATGAAATGGCTACCCAAACAACCACTTACTAATTTCGATTTATTAGAGTATGCTAACGATATTCCTTATTTTCGTGGTGTATTTATGAGAGATTCTTTACCTACGAAACCAAGAAAAATAGAGTGCGCAATACTCAACCTTGATAGTTGTAATAACCCTGGAACTCACTGGGTAGCCTACGCGAAGCTTGATAATTATTCTGAATATTTTCTTATAGTTTTGGCAATCTAAAACCACCATTAGAGTTAATAAAATATTTGAAAAATACATCCATTAAATATAATTACATTCAACATCAGAACTTCGGATCCATGAACTGTGGACATCATTGCTTGAATTTTTTAATAAATTTTTGAAAAAATGTATTAGTAGTATAATATTGGGAGTTATAAATCACTTCTGTTCATTCAGGCAAGCACGAAGTGCTTGCCTTCACTCACAGCAGTGATTTATAACCCAATATTATAGGTCTAGAGAGTTTCCAAAGTAAAGCATTCACAGATTCAGATCGTTTCGAATGTATGTAAATTGTAACTTACAAATGAATAAAATTCAGTCATTAACAGTCTTACTAATGAAAAGGATGAAATTCGTTAAACAATCTCAAACTTTACAACTGAGCCGAGTATGTCCAGATGAAAAAGCAGATGTTTCCCGCCATGGAGACCTTCTACCTAATACTATTCGGTGTATTATTTGCGGTCCCTCGAATTGTGGGAAAACTAATGTAATCAAAGGTCTTCTGTTACATGAAAATGGTTTACGTTTTAAAAACGTTTATCTTTACTCAAAAACATTGTATCAGCCGAAATATGTGTTTTTAGAAAATGTTCTTAAGTTAGTGCCAGATGTTTCGTTTGCAAAATATAAAGATAATGAACTTGTTTTAAGCCCACACGATGCGAAACCACACTCCATAATAATATTTGATGACGTTGCTTGTGAGAACCAGTCCAATATGAGAGATTATTTCGCAATGGGTAGACATAAATTTATCGACTGTTTTTACTTGAATCAAACGTACAGTAAGATACCTAAACAGTTAGTAAGAGACAATGCAAATCTTTTAATATTATTCAAACAGGATGATGTAATCCTCCATCATGTATATGATGAACACGTTAATACCGACATGTCGTGGTCTGAGTTTCGAGAAATGTGTTCAAAAGTATGGAGCGAACCCTATAACTATTTGGTGATTAGTAAAGATAATAAAAAGAACGAAGGCTGTTACAGGAAGAATTTTAATACTTTTATCTCGTTCGACGAGGACAAAAATACGAGCATATAAGAAGATTTATTTGAAAAACTTCTTCAGTCGAACTATTACCGTATTAAGCAAATAACGTATATTCATCAAGCTTAAAATGGAAAAAGAGTTAAAGACTCAGATAGTTAAAATAGCAGAAGCTGTTAAAAAGAAAATCAAAGATATGAAAATTACGGACTCCTACAATGAAAATGTTTTAAATACAGTTTTTAGACCTGTTACTGACCCAATGCAACAGTTGATTAAGGATGTGAACCATCCAATTAAATCAAAAGAAAATGATGACGTTATGAAAAATTATTTTGTAAAAGAGCAAATTCCATCGCCTGAATCGCAATTCAACAAAACTCTTATAAACCAAATTTCCTCACAAAATTATTCTGAAGATGATTCTGATGAAAATAATAGTTTAGAAAAATCGGGAGACTCAAACAATACAAATACCAGTAACATATCGTATAAAAGCATTGAGTCAATACCTAGCCCTAATCAAAATACTTCGTCCTGGTCACTTTCCTCGGAAATATTTAAAGATGTACCATTCGGCGTTAGACGAGAACGAGGTAAATTAATGTTGGGTTCAGCACGTGTGCTTATAAATGATCAAATTATATCTGTAGCAGGACGTGATTATCAAGTAACGCCAAGGTTACGAGAATTATTGTTGAAAAAGGTACCTAATTTGGAAGTGGTGACTGAAAATGATTGTCAAGAATATAAGAGCATGTTAATAGACACAAATGCTCACCGACGAGACTTTGATCCTACTAAACCAATTAAATCTAATAAAGGACGGAAGTACTTGCACATCATTAAACCACTTTTTAGATTGCGAAAGCCTTCAACATCTTCTGTCAGTAATGCTGATGATATTAGCTCAGGAGAGGGTTTGATACTTAAAAAGAAGTTTAAAAAAAATACTGATTACATCTACTGGGATGACCCTAATGAATTAGTAGAAAGGTTGAAGTTATTAATAGCATCTAAAGATGCTGGAAACACTGGTCTGGATAATGAAATAATTTCAATCATAGAAGAACTACGTCAAAATGGTAGTATAAATTAATCAAGCAGCACATCCTATTAGATCATTTATTATTTCACTGCGATCGACTTCAGTACAGAATGAATGTTGATAAATTTGGCCACCATGTTCATAAAAGACTTCGTTTGTCAGAAATACTAGATTGTTCAACTAATCACCTTGCTAGATCGGAAACCGGTGATTTTGATTTACAATCATCTCGATTGAGAGGAGTTCAAGATCCTGTAGCACGTGATGATGCGGTGAACAAAAAATATGTTGATAAAAAGATTGCTGATGAAATTACTGCTTTTGTAAATACAATAAAAGAGGATATAAGAAATAATCTCATTCAGTTCGAAACAAAGTTTTATACTAAAGACTACATCGATAAAATTATTAAACAAAATGGAAAAACACCAAGTGGTAAATGAAATTCATAGATCGGCACGCAGAAATTTTGATCGTCGTTATGTGATCTTGAAAGGGATAGACGACTTATGGCAAGCTGACCTGGCTGATTTTCAATCATTTAAAAAGTATAATAATGGATACACTTACATTTTAACTGTCATTGATGGTTTCTCAAAATATGCTTGGATGATTCCTTTAAAAACTAAATCAAAAAAAGAGGTTGTTAATGCATTTACTCAAATTATAAGGGAAAGTGGACGTATCCCTAAAAATCTACAAACTGACAGAGGTACAGAGTTTTATAATGATGAATTTAAAAGACAAATGCAGTTAATGAAGATTAACCACTATTCATCGTTTTCAACAAAAAAAGCTTCAATTGTAGAAAGATTAATCAGAACATTGAAGATTAAATTATACAAATGTTTTAGTTATAATGGTAACTATAAATGGATAGGAAAAACTTTGAATAACGTTTTGTTCTCATATAATAATCAAAAACATAGCGTCACGAAGTTTAAACCAAAAGACGTAAATGCAAAAAATGAAAACCTAGTAAACCATAACATTAAAAAATTCCAGGAGAAACAATGTAAATTAATAAACAATAAATTTAAAATTGGTGATCACGTTAGAATAAGTAAATAAAAGAGTACTTTTGCGAAAGGTTTCACACCTAATTGGTCTACAGAAATTTTTACAATTAAAACAGTTAATAATACTAAACCAGTTACATATTTAATACAAGATCAACGAAAACAAAATATATTAGGTTCATTTTATCAAGAAGAGTTACAAAAAGCAAAGTATCCAAATATATACTTAATTGAAAAAATTATAAGAAAAAAAGGCAATAATTTGTTCGTCAAATGGTTAGGACTTCCTGATGAAGAAAACAGTTGGATAGATAGAAATTCTATTGTATCATAATACATATAAGTGTTAGCATCTTATACTTTGCTCATTATATAACAAGAAATGAAAGGAGGCGGACTTATCAATAATTTGCTAATAATATCCCGTTTGAGCTTCACTTACCAGGTTACAATTATTGTGGACCAGGCACTAGGTTACAAGAAAGGTTATCGAGAGGTGATAAAGGTATTAACCAATTAGACGAAGCTTGTAAATACCACGATATTGCATACAACAATCCTGAACTCTCCGTACGTCATAAAGCAGATTTACAGCTTATGAAAATGGCTAAGAAACAATTACAATCTAAAGACGCTGGCAAAGGAGAAAAGTTGGCATCGTGGATAGTTAACAAAGGTATGAAAGCAAAATTAAAATCAGGTGCTGGGATAAAAAAAATTAAAACCATTGTGTCAAAAATACGTTCACAAATAAAGAAACTGAAATCAAAGGATAGCAAAACTGCTATTAAATATGCTTGTGAAGCAGCAAAAAAATTGTTTCCTAAGACATGTCACGTTAGTTTGCCGAGAATAATACCAATACCTAAAACAGGAGGGATTTTACCTTTGATATCAATTTTTGCGGGTTTATCAGCATTAGGCGCTTTAGCAGGAGGTGCTGCTGGTATAGCTAAAACTATAAATGATTGTAAAACTGCTCAACGGAATTTACATGAATCTGAACGTCATAACAAAACCATGGAGGCTATTGCGATAGGAAAAGGATTTTACCTTAAACCATATAAAAAAGGTAGCGGGTTATTTTTGAAATCTACAAAAAACTAATAAACAGGCTACCCAAACGTGCTCTTACGAATTTCGATATTGTTAAATACACTAAAAATATTCCATATTTTCGAGGTGTGTATATGAGAGATAGATTGCCACGTAAACCACAACCCATAGAGTGTGGTATACTAAACTTAGACAGTTGTAATAATGCGGGAACTCATTGGGTAGCCTTTGCTAAAGTAAATAATTATTGTGAATATTTCGATAGTTTTGGTAACTTAAGACCACCCAAAGAATTGGTCAAATATTTAAATGTTAGTGATATACATTATAATTATACTAGATTACAAAACTTTGATACTGTAAATTGTGGTCATTTGTGTATACAATTTTTGCAAGACTTTTGGTGTAAATATAGTATATAATAATTATTACGTTTGAATAAAACATCATTCTAAAAATGTCTTTCACTCTGTCCATAACTGGAAACAGCTCAATACTAACAACGAACTATACCCCTCCACTAGAATTCGATGGCCAATATGAGTGCTCTCTTTTACACTTCTCTACATTTAATTCTATACCAAAAATTACTAAAATTAATAATAAATTTTATTATGGCACTGACGAAGTGGTTGAAATTCCTGAGGGAGCATATGAACTCCAAGACATAAGTGAGTTTATACAATCAAAAGTAAACAATTGTGTTTTCAAGTTATTGTGCAACAATAACACATTGAGGCTCTCGATATTCTGCTCTAAAGATATTCATTTCGAAAAACCAAATTCTATTGGGCCTTTATTAGGTTACGGTAAAACTTTCCTGATGAAGGATAAATGGTTTAACTCCCCACTCCCAGTGAACATTCTACCTACAACCGTGCTTCGGGTTGAATGTTATATTACTGAAGGTTCCTATATTAATGGAAAATCAAGTCATATAATTCACGAATTCGCTTTGAATGCACCTCCTGGCTACAGAATAATAGAAATTCCAAAAAATACTTTATATTTTCCAGTGAACAGAAGCACGGTGAATAGTATAAATATCAGAATTTTGGACATTAAAAACAATTTAATACATTTTCGCGGAGAGGAAGTGCAATTGTACTTACATTTGAAGAAAATATGATTGACTACAATAAATACTCGACTTCATCTTTTAAAAAGATTAGTACCCATCAAGCAATCAAGAAGACCACACATACTCGTGATAAAAAAAAAGAAATTAACAGCTGACAATATACATTTTCTTAAATCGATTGGATTGCTAAAATGAGTATTTTAAATATAGCTAGCAGCCCTGTTTATGACAACTCCATTGACAGTATAGAAATTCATTCATACAAGCCGTACATAACTACTTTTAATAGAAATGATGAAATTCGGATACCCATAAACCAACAAGATTTATATGTGCTTCCATGTGCAAGTACCTTATATGTTGAAGCTGTAGTCAATGTTATCAAAGGAGATAAGAGGGAACCAGTGCCAGTAGTACAGTTTACAAACAACTCTCTTCTATTCCTTTTTCAAGATATAAGATATGAATTAAACGGTGTTGAAATAGACAAAGTTAAGAATGCTGGTATAACTACAACTATGAAAGCATTGGTATCTATGAACGAAGCTGAGTCGAAGGTATCTAAAGTTTGGGGTTGGGATATACACGGTACTAAAAATGAAATTGGAGGTCATTTTGCTGCTTCAGTACCTCTCAGCAACATACTAGGTTTTGCAGAAGATTATAAAAAAATTATTGTCAATTGCAAACATGAGCTTATTTTGTTACGAAGTAATACTAACCTCAATGCTCTAAAGCTGAACACTGGCGAAGAGGTTGCAAGTATTAATATAAAAAAGATTGTTTGGCGCATGCCTCATGTTAAAGTATCGGATAGAGAAAGAATTAATTTACTTAAAATACTCGAAAAAGACAGATCCATTCAATTAGTGTATAGAAACTGGGACCTTTATGAGTACCCTTTGCTACCGAAGACTACAAAACACACCTGGTCTATTAAAACTTCCTCACAAATTGAAAAACCTAGATATGTTATTTTAGGTTTACAAACAAACAGAAAAAACAATGGGATGAATGATATGTCTCGGTTCGATCACTGTGATATTCGCGATGTCAAAGTTTTTTTAAACTCTACATATTACCCATACGAAAGTTATAATACCAACTTTCCAAAACATAACTATGCACTAATATACGAACAATATGTTAACTTTCAGCAGTCTTATTATAACCGTCCATGCAACTCCTTGTTGAGTGCTCAAGATTTTAAAAATATTGCACCATTATATGTGATAGATTGTTCTAGACAGAACGATAATATCAAATCAGGGCCGGTAATCAACATTTGTCTTGAATTAGAGTGCAATAGAGATATACCTGATCACACAACAGCATATTGTCTCATTCTGAATGACTGTATAGTCGAATATAGACCTCTAAGCAACATTGTTCGTAAAATATCATGAACTCGATTATTTTCGTGGATATTCAAGGATTCAAGGATTGCTATATTAAATTTATAATCAAAGAGTTTGCAGTATCTACTGAAGAGTTCACTCAAGTTTTTTTAATCAAACCTCCATATGCATATACTACATTAACTACGGTAGAAAAACGAGCCGTTCAGTATTTAGAGCGAACTCGTGGGATCCGATGGTCAGAAGGACATATAGACCCAAGAGAATTTGTAAGGATTGTTAAACCAATAATGCAAAACAAAACTATTGTAATGAAAGGTCTCGAGAAACAGAAATGGTTAATTGAACTGTGCGACAATTGTGTTTTAATCGACATAGAAGACAGAGGATGTCCAAATTTTTTGACTTTATATAAAACTTATTGCAAAAATGAAGGTAATTTCAATTGTTTAAGTCATAAGAATTTTTGTGCTCTAAAAAATGTTATTTGTATCAAGAAATGGTATTTAGAAAATATTTCGTAGAGTATTTAAAATAAATGATATAAAATCAAATCAATATATTTTCTTTTATTTATTCATATCCTTGGTTAGTTTAAACCTATCATATTGTATTCAGTTAGAAAAAAAGACAAATTTCTTAGGTATTCTATTTATTTATTTATCTCTTAAAAATAATTAATATACTTATAGGATTTACTTACACGCTAAACAGAAAACATATACAATCATTAAAAAATACACTTAAAAATTATCACCACATAGTTTTTTTGATATCGTCCTAACAAGTGACTCCGTGAGGTCTAATACTTCATCACACTGATCTTAAACCACATACTGCGCGCTAACAACGTCGTTGATACCCGAGCTTGACGCACTAGCTGGTTCACGAGCCAAGTCCAATATCTTGATTTGAATTAATTTTTGCCCCTTTTGCTACTTGCTGATGACGAAGGACTTCGAAGAGAGTTTAGTCCTTTTTCTAGACACATCTCGCTTTCTCCTCTCGTCTTTCGCGCTCTTGTGCAAATAGCTCTATCTCTTGTGTTAAATTTTCGTAAGGATCTTGCGCGTACTGTGAAAACATAACATTTGTGCTGTCTTCCATTTTCTGCAACAAAGAAACAATTACATTTATTATAAATCGTTTATAACATTATTTAATAAATTGATTACAGCATATATTTATAAAATTACATATACTCACTTGGTGATTATGAAGTAATTAGTGCAGCTTACTACTGTCCAGCTCCCAATGTCTTTACTTGCGAAGTGACATTATTCGTGCTCAAATTTAAATGTTTAAATATTATTTTCATCCCAGTCAGCAATTTATAGGTCTTTCAACCTAAAATTTGTTTGTACATGTTTTTAAGTTGACCTGAATTGAGCACGTTTGTACTTAGACTCTCCTTCACGTGTATCATATTACAATGCAATTGGTTGGATGTGTAAACAGAAATAAATAAAATCAAATTGTTTTGTGCACTCATTTATTATAAAATTATAATGCAAAATACAATAAGTATATACAAAACAAACTTAATTAAAAACCATTCTTAGATTTTATTACATGTATAGTTTAGTAATGACAAAAGTATACTAACACTGTTATTATAAAAATTTACAAGTCTTTTTTTATGCTCCATAAAACTGACGAGATTTTATCATTGCAAATAAAACATTTATTAATGGTGTTTGATTAAACAACTTTATAACTTTGTGTACTCGTTTGTTACAAAATTATAATGTAAAATACAACAAGTATACTCTAAACTAACTTAGTTGAAAACCATGCTTATATTTTGTACATATATATAAATATATATAAATTAATCAACACATGTATAGTATAGTAATGACACAAGAATAGAACACTTTTAATATGAAAGTTAAATGTCTATTTTTTTATGCCCCCATGCAATTGTCGAGATTTTATCATTGCAGATAAAACGTTTATCATCTGAGTTTGATAAAGCAATTTTATTCACAGTTTGTGTAAAAACTTCATGTTTTATTGATTTAAATAATGTGTTATTCTTACGAATAATAGTATCGTTGAGCAAAACGTTATGATAATCCTGTAATGATAAGTCGCGAACTACAGGCTTTTTAACACCCTTAGCTTTTTTTACTAACGAATTTTCTGTCTTGATGCAATACATCTTCGATCGCAATCCGATGAATTCAGCCATAATGTTCCCCTGTAACTCATCTTTAAAATATCCAGGTATTTTTTTGTTTATGTTTGGTAAGTTGTATACATTTCTTGCATCATAATTACTAGTATCAAAGTAATTGAGAAAATGCTGTGCTAGGTCCTTATAAAAGTCGTTCGTAGTATTTTGTAAATAAAACTGTCGGTATCGGTATAACATAGTTGAACGCGATCCTTATAAAATGGTTTTATTACAGAATAGTGAAAATTATACATGTGACTTTTAGATAATTCAAGTACAGTAAAACCTATGTAGATAGGTTTATCTAATACTATTCTTTCCGGTTTCATTTGAATAGCGACAAGATTAGATGAAAATACGGTAGCACTGTGAAAGTTCGGTCGAGCAATTAATTTATGAGCAGAAGTGGTTTTTTTAGTTTTATTTGAGTTATCACGCCAGCGGTTCACTAATTTAACATCGACCCGACGTTCATTGTCTTCGAGAGTTTTCCCAAATACAGAATTATTTAATAATTTAAAGAGATCTTGTTGAAATGAAGTTGTGGCTTTTTTTCTTAGCTCTGTGTTCAAATCAATGTATTTTCGTAAGAATGAACTTTGCTTAAATGTAATAACGCGATGAACTTTATCAAGATTAACCCATTTTTTAAACAAGTTTTTAGATGAACATAATGTATCACGTAAAAATATTTAGAGTACAAGTTCGGTATTACTGGAATTTTCTCCAGGTGGAGTAAATTTTTCTGCACAAAAAGGATAATCGTTATGCCAACAGTGTAATTCCTCGGGATATGATAAATCCACTTCAAGAACGAAACCGAACTCCGCATCATCTGGCACCTCTAAAACGTTCAAACGTTCAATTTCTGACAAATCTAAAAATCTGAAATCGGACGTGGGTAATGATTGACACATGCTGTGTCCATATAAATTATTGCAATCAATATATACCAAAAATACATCAGGTTTAGATTGATCATAAGAACTCGTATACTTATTATTTGCCTTTGCGTATCTATTAGAACATAAACAAATACCCCCGCGAATCCCTTTCTGTATCAGCCGCACGATTTCCAAGTTACTTATCAGTTCTAACTTAACTCCAGTTTTAAACAACATAGCATCGAATGACAGACTAGGAGCTGTTAAATAAAATGCAGGATCTAATTCATAGTTCAGTTTACAAACTTTTCTAAAATTTTCGAAAATGTCGGTTAATAACAATACATCCGTTTTAAGATACAGATCAGTGTATTCTCCCATATTTCGAATTCTGAATGTGTTCCACACCTTTTGAGCGTGTGCATAATCTGCGTCGCTTATGGCTTCATCAGTTAAAGAATTAAAAAAACATTCCTTAGAAGGAAGCTGGCTATACGAATAAGATTTCCAGTCGCACACAAAATCGTAAGGATATATTCCTTTACGAATCAGTAAATGAAATTGTTCCTTGTTAGGAAAATATTCTTTGATGTAATTAAAATCCGTTACAGCTAATCCCTTTGATAACTTTTCTAAACTAGTCCCCAAAAACTTAAAAGAGTCAACAAATCTAACTTGTGCAAACTGATTGACACCAATTTTAAAAAAATTTTGTAAAAGAAATATAGTTTTCTTTATTCTTTGGAATCACCTTTAGAGATCCATCGCATTCGCCTAGTTCTTTTATAAATAAATGACAATCATAGCCAGATAGATTGTGGAAAAATATCGGGACTAATTTTGTTAAATCTTAAGTTACAGTATTGATGTGCAGCGCCACGGTAGCGCCCTGTCAGGTGACAGTGATCTCTTACCCTATCAAACAGTAATGAATCTTGACAGATATGACAATGAGTTGCACTTTGAAAATCATGGTCATTATTTTCTGTATAAATTAATGGTATTTCAGTATTCAAAATTTTATACAACTTGGAAATATCATCTAACAGATGTTTAATAAATCTTTGTACGCAGTCAGATCCCCGATATTGAACGAACTTATTTAACTTGTTATCAAATGACGAAACAATGTGGTAAGCAAACGCTGAAGGTATATGAAGTTGTCGGTTGCTAGTAAAACTTGACGTTGGACTAGGCTCACATCCGTGAACAGGCAATAGAATGGATTCAAAGTCTGCGTAAATCACAAAGGGTACGTCTTGTTTGGGTGCGTATTGCTTGATATAATTACATTTTATATATTTACATTTTAATAACGTTCATAAGATATAATGTTAATTTGACATAATCATTAAGGTATATATTTTTAATAGCTATAATATTCATTACATTTTCATTTTAAAAAGCATAAAATCATTTATATAACGTTTATGTACACTAAACATCACCTGTTATACAACTTGTGCGGTATACAGGACAAAAAGTATATCATTCAAAATGTATATTGTTGAAAAGACATATCATTCAAAACATATAACTATCAAAATCATATTGTTTAGAAGATATACATACATACATACATACTATCACGTCTTTATCCCTAATGGGGCAGACAGAGCATTTTGGGTCTTGCGGTTCTATGCAGAGCCCAGGGCCGCAAGACCCAAAAGCCACTTTTAGCGTCATGGTGGGCGAGGAGATGGAAAAGCAATCAATACAGTGATGGGTTGCTAGCCGCATCGCCTGTTAACATGGTTTGCATTTTTGCCCATTCCCTCGATCGGCTTTTACGATCTGCGTGGGAAGAGAAGCAGCTGGTACATTCTAAGTTTTTTTTTTTTTTTATTTCTCCCAGACCAGCATGGGAGATATATGACTTAAAAACCATACCATCTAAAAAGTATAGACAGGCAGACGAAAATAATTCAAATTTGGGAAATCTCATAAACTTTAATTTTCTTATAAAAAAAACTCAAGGTATAGGATAGGTTTATAAAGGTGCAAAGTTTAAACAAAGAAATAGGCAATGTCCATTAAGATATTTCATAACATAAAAGAAACTTTGAATAAGATACCCAAAAGTGAGGGCAAACATAAAAATAAAATATCTAAATTTGTCAGTAAACGATTAGATTAGTAAAAAAATCTGACTAGGAAATAGTAAAAAAAGAAGTCATATCATAAAGGCTACAAAAACTAACCAATTTTTTTGTTAACAAAAAAATTTTGCCAATAGCTAAGCTATGAAAACAAATTTTTCACCCAAGCCTCAAGGTATGAAAAATTTGGTTACACATACAAAATGCGCGCGCATTTTGTATGTGTAACCAAAATTTTCCACCCAAGCCTCAAGGTATGAAAAATTTGGTTACACGTCCAAAATGCGCGCGCATTTTGTACGTGTAACCAAATTTTCCGCCCAAGCCCCAAGGTATGACAAATTTGGTTACACGTACAAAATGCGCGCGCATTTTGTACGTGTAACTAAATTTTCCGCCCAAGCCCCAAGGTATGAAAAATTTGGATACACATTAAAAATGCGCGCGCATTTTGAATGTAACCAAAGTTTTCGCCCCAGGCCCAAGGTATGAAAGAAATAAAAAAATAACTAACTTATTTTTTACGAACCGAAGCCCGCGACTTCGCTCGCGTGGACTTTATGTCTCTTGAAAATGCTTATCAGGCTGAACAACTTTTACTAAGGCACCATTTTTATATCTTTTATAGTTTAGCTAGACCAGTATAGTTCTGCATCAGGTGTTCTTCCAAAATTATTTATACCCTGTATGTTGCCCAGGCTTACAGCTATATAACTAAAAAAGTTTAATTTGAATCCGTCCAGCATTTCCGGAGATTAGCGTGTAATAACAGACAAACAGACACAACCCTCCTGCATTGGCTTGTCTTAATAAAATTATCCGCAACGTACTGCCAGGCGCTATATCAAAAGTTTGTTATATCTAATGATGATTATGTATAAAGAATCTTCTACTAATCGATTCATATACGCAATGATTATTATGCTTAATAATATATCTACAGGAAGTTTATTATACGTAACGTAAATAGATTTCGAGAATTTTATACGACTTTAAATGTATACGAAAGGTTTGTTAGGTTAAATAATTATTATTTAAACGATTTTATGGGTTAGAAAAGTATGATTTATGATTTTTATCTTTATTGATAATTATACCGACCAAAATTATACATTTCGTTGGTATTTATTCAAAATAATATATACATTGTTGTTCTGTCTTATATTACTTACCCCATTATAAGAGTTCACAAATAACAATATTTCGTACTTTTAAACGTTTTGCACTTATTTTTTATTTATGGCTAACAAACGAAAATTTGAGGAAGGAAATTATCTATTAATGTTAATACGTAATCAGTAATTAAATTATGTGATTGCGACATATTGATATATTATTTTCAACCCTTCTGCATTGGCTTGTCTTAATAAAATTATCCGCAACATACTGCCAGGCGCTATATCAAAAGTTTGTTATATCTAATGATGATTATATATAAAGAATCTTCTACTAATCGATTTATATACGCAATGATTATTATGCTTAATAATATATCTACAGAAAGTTTATTATACATAACGTAAATAGATTTCAAGAATTTTATACGACTTTAAATGTATACGAAAGGTTTGTTAGGTTAAATAATTATTATTTAAACGATTTTATGGGTTAGAAAAGTATGATTTATGATTTTTGTCTTTCTTGATAATTATACCGACCAAAATTATACATTTCGTTGGTATTTATTCAAAATAATATATATATTGTTGTTCTGTCTTATATTACTTACCCGTTCTATACATCAACTTTTAATTAAAGCGTTAAAGACACATATTAATATTAAAGTCAATTTTGAATTCTTCTGTAACTTTATCTTATTCAAAAATGGGTAATTATTTTATATAATGGGTAATTAAATGGGTATTCTGATACTTTGTAAAAATATCTCTGGTAAACTTTGCTCAAATTCATCTTTAGCTGCAATCCTATAAGATGATATGCGACCCCGAAATGCAGATGAAATCTCGACAACTCCGTCTATTAGCACACCTAAAGAGCGACTTTTATGACCGTGACTCCTTAAGTGTACTATCCATTGCTTACTGGATACTTGGAGGGAACAGCTTTCGCAATAAGGCATTATTATTGAAAAGATATATATTTTAATTAAACCACTAATATAAATAAAGATAAAAAAGATATTATATATTTATTTTAATGAAACCCTATGCACAAGATATGGTTATAGGTAAACTATTAAGTGAGTGTCGGTTCTGTGTGGTCGAATAAGACGCTGATGTCCCTAACCAACCACTGCAGCAGCTTCCACTGCGACGTGTCTTCATCCAGAAGACAGCTCAGTCGAAGCAGAGCCTTCTTCCAGCGTTCTTCGGGGGCAGCAGACTCGGCGTCACTGCGTTGGTACACCTTGACCTCGATGTAGTAGTTGCCGTCAGTGGGAGCAGACCGCCGCAGCGTGCCCGCGCTGACCCTCTTTGCTAGGTATGATGGGAGACTGACGGGTGAAGGTTTTAGGGCAGCGCGTGTCTCGTCATCAGTGTGGAGTCCGAAGAGGCTGTCTACGTTCAATTTCTTACTTTTCTGTCTGAAAATAATAAAAACAAAACAATATTAATTTAAATATTTTACTATCATCGATTGTGCTAGCACCAAAGTAGGTATCTATAATTACTATCATTAAATATCTAGATACTAACTCAACGATACTATTTTATTTTTAACTAGCAGTCCATCCCGGCTTCGCCCGTGGTACATACATAGCCTATGTCACTCAGGGATAACATACCTATCCAACAGTGAAAGAATTTTTAAAATCGATCTAGTAGTTTCGGAGCCTATTCAATACAATCAAACAAACAAACAAACAAACAAATCTTTCCTCTTTATAATATTAGTGTAGATAAAAACGTATAACATAAAAACACAAAACGATCTAAAAAAGATTTAATACTCCATCTATCTTGTCGGGGATCGAACCCAGAATCTTGTGATGCAGACACAAACATATGCACATATTACTACTAGACCATAGACGAATAAGGTTAAATTAAATATAAATGTATTTAAATTTACTTAATACTTTAGAATTCAAAAAATATCTATTTCATAGCTTACTTTATTACACCTGATTTAAAAAAAAATATACTCACTTTGGTAATAGATCACCTGGTGATTTTCGCTTTGCTGGTGTAGCTTTTTTCACCTTGGCGCTGTTCTGAGCGGGTGAGAAGTTTTCAAACTCTGAATCAGACCTGAAATAATATAACAAAAATAATAAGTTATAGTATAACCTATAGTAATGTTAAGATAAAAAGGGTTTGCAGTTTTTACAATTGATAAACACAATATAATAAACAAGTTGTGTTGTAATATATATTGACAGCTTTCATGTTATTTGTATCTGAGGAATAATTGACTGATTACCTCCTACAGGGATTTGCACACCTATAAATTTAACTTTTAGAGTGGTTGGTAGGCAATGGCCTTAATAGGGTCGCGGACTGTTGAGTAGGATAAGTAAATACAAGGCCTGAAAATATAGAAAAACTTAGTAATTATACTCACTAACATTGTATATAAGTCTCCGTTCACGCTGGTACAAGCGAGAAATTCAACTTGCGCTGGTGCAAGGTTGGAGATACACTTGCGCTGGTGCAAGTCTGGAAAATCACTCGCGCTGGAGCAAGGCTGGATAACCACTTGCGTTGAAGCAAGGCTAGATAGCCACTTGCACTGGAGCAAAGCTGATGTGCTGGTCACCTTGCGCTTGTGCAAGGTACTCGCGCTTCTGCGAGAGACCACTCGATGACCGATGATGATTGATGCACTACACTACAATTTAACTCGCTTTTATTCTGGAAAATAAGATTCGCAAGCAATTTTCTAGGGTTCCGTAGTTGGTTACCGAAAACTTCTTATTTTTTTTTTAAGTAGATTATGATGCTAAAAAATGTTATAAACTATTGACTATGTGTTATTCTGATACAGTTATAATATAAAGTTTTATTAAATACATTCAATAGTTTTTGAGTAAAAAAAAAAAGTAACTTAGTGGTAATAGTTTAATTTTCTTTATTAAAGTAACATTAAAAACAGTTTTATTGATATTTATTTTAATAATATATTGATGATTTGGTAAACGAGTTTATTTAAAATGCAATCATAAAATACGGAACCTAATTTAATACGCAAATAACGTGAAGGTAAATTTTTTCCTGAGTAAACATTTGCATAAATGCAATTTAAAGTGAAAATTTGGAACAAACAAGTGTATCGAATTACATTTACACGCGCCATTAAGTCACGTCTTTATCCCTTTCGAGGTAGACAGTGCTTAGCAATAGGTGAAAATCAAGAATCGGGAATAGTTTTCTTCGCTCCCCGCGGGAATTTCGGGATAAAGATTACCCTATATTTTTCCCCGAGTCTCAAACTATATCCATACCAAATTTCATTCAAACCGGTTCAGTAGTTAAAGCGTGTAGAGGTAACAAACAAACAAATATACAAACTCACTTTCGCATTTATAATATTAGTAGGATAGGATAGGATATAGTATATTAGTAGGAAGTAGGATTTATTTTATTTATTACTAGGTACTACTAAGGTACTAGTCATGTTGCCTTCTTATAATGATCCCTAAGTGGCTATCCGTTCCCTTGACTCACTTTTACGCTCTGCACGTGAAGAGAAACAGTTAGTACATTCTAAATTTTTTCTTTACTCCCAAACCGCCAGGCTAAAATTAAAGATTTTATTTACTGCCATCTGTCTGCCATAAAACACTATTAAAAGCATTATATGACTCGGGTATTCGTGGACAAGCCTACAAATGGCTAAAATCATATTTGACGGACCGTAAACAATACGTGGAAGTGACATATATTAATAATGACTCGCACGAGACGCAAGCAGTACGATCTGACATTCGAACTACCAATTGTTCAATCCCGCAGGGAAGCGTGCTCGGGTGCATCCTCTTCCTGGTATACATTAACGAACTGCCCAAATTATTTCCCAATAACTTGTGTGTCATGTTCGCCGATGACATTTCACTACTTTTCCAATGTGGCACATCAACTGAGGCTAACGCGACCCTATTAGATAGCATTACGAAATTAAAATCCTGGCTTGACAAAAAAAATCTAGAAATAAATATGAAAAAAACTAAAATAATTCAATTTCACCCATGGCAAAAAAAAAGCGCTCACCTTAAAATTATCTTTTGAAAATCAAGAAATCGCAGAAGTAAATAATTTCAAACTCCTAGGCGTAACAATAGATTCTTACATTGACTGGAAAAAACATGTAACAAGCATCAAAAATAAACTATCAAAATTTGTATACGCACTAAGCATTCTAAAAGTAAGCACAAATTATGAAACTGCTCTGACAGCGTATTACGCCTACGCGTACTCCTGGCTAAAATACGGTGTTATGCTTTGGGGCAATAGTGTCCACGCGGACGACCTACTCCTAATGCAAAAAAAGTGCTTACGCATACTGTGCAACTTACCGTACAGACATAGCTGCAAGACGTATTTCATAAAACAAAATATCTTGACACTACCCTCAATTTATATCCTTGACATATGCACATTCGTGAGAAAAAATAAACACATATTTACGCAAATGAAAGACACACACAACATAAACACACGACATAAATATAGACTGGCACTACCGTCGAAAAAAAACCTGGACATATTCAATAACGGACCATATGTAAGTGCAATCAAAATATATAATAAACTACCAAAATCACTACAATTAGAACATAATGACAAAACTTTTAATAAAAAACTGAAAACATTGTTATTGACAAAAGGTTATTATTCTGTCAAAGAGTACTTAGAAGACAAATTACACAACTAGTTTAAAGAATTCTCAAGCCACAGCCATTAATATACTGACATTTATATTTATCTTTTTTTTCCTCTTTTAAATATTTTTTTTTATTGCAATATTATTGTTAAGATATTTTAAATGTTCGGATTTACAAAAACTACATCTCATTAAAATTAAATTAAAATGTAATCAAACTTAACTGAAATTAACGGCAATTATTTATATATATTTATAACATAAAAGTTTTATGTATCTCTGCTGACATTCAATGTAATCACTAACAATTTTTGACATATCCTGAATCTAAAACCACTATTATTATATAAACTCAACTCAACATACTTTTAGTTCGCAACACCCTGTCAGGGTTCATGTACTTATTAACCTACTAACCATGTAATGTATGAGTGCATGTAAGCGAAAATAAAGAAATAAAGAAATAAAGAAATCCAAATAGTGGTGGGTTCTGCCCGTTCAATCGATCGGCTTTTACGATAAGCGTGGGAAGAGCAGCTGAAACATTCTACGTTTTCTCCCAGGCCAACAAGGGAGTCCCAATACTGAACATGTATATGTAGCCTTACATGTGGAAGTACGTACGAGAGTATTTTAACAATGTAAAAATCGAATATAGTGTCTCTGAGGTAATTGATTAATCCACATAATTATTAATATCCAAAGGCGTGTTACCCGAATCGGTTATACTCAGTTTCAGAATGAGAATGCCCCATCTAAGAGCTGGATAAAAAAGGAATCATCGAAATCGGTTCAAAATTGAGAAACTTAACTTCAATCATTTTTATTTTTTCACGCCTTCTTGAAGCCGGCTCGAAACCTACAACTATCTTTGCCTTTCAATTTTATCAGGCGTTTCTATTTTTTACCGACTAGAAAAAGGAAGAAGTTCTCAACTCATGTGTTTATTTGTTACGCGTTGAGTTTATCAATTGTGAACTGATTCTAATGATTTTTTTATTAGATAAGGTACTTCATTGGAGTCTGTTTGCATGGTAGTCACTTTTCCAAATGAGACAGAAAATACATCGTGTATAATATTAATTATTTTTTTATAACCATTTTATTTAGGATGATTTATATACTTATAAATTAAATTAATGTACTACCCGTGTGAAGTCGGTATGAGTTGATAGTATACAAAATAAAACTCAAAATTAGTTAAAAGACGTTCGGTTAAAATATATATTTTTATCTTTTTTTTACAATCTCCTCCATGCTGGTCTGCGGGAGCGGGAGAAAACAAAAAACAAACAAAAAAAAAACTTAGAATGTACCAGCTGTTTTTCTTCTTCCCGCACAGATCGTAAGAATCGATCGAGGGAATGTTTGAAAATGTGAATCATATTATAGGCGACGCGGCTTGCAACTCATCACTATATTGATTGTTTTTCATCTTACCTACCATCATGCTAAAAGTGGTTTTTGAGTCTTACGGCTTTAGCCGTAAGATACAAATTACTCTGTCTGCCCATTAGGAATAAAGCCGTGATACCATGTATGTATGTATCTTTTACAAGTATGTACTTATTCTATTTTTTTAATACTCGTTTCGAAAGCCGTAGGCGAAAGCTAGTTGTAGAATAGTTATTCTAAACTAAAAACCGACTTCACCCCCCAAACTACACAACCGATTTTAATTAAATTTCTGTAAAACTACCTTACAAGTATGCCCTTTCAAACAAAAAAAGAATTTTCCGAATCGGTCCATGCGTCTTCGAATAATCGGTGAACAAACGAATTGATAACCTCCTCTATTTTAAAAGTAGGTTCAATAACCACGTATGCAATTTCCTGAGTATGCATTATCAAAAATGTATTGCGCAATAACGTGTGTGACAAACAAGTGTGTTGAATTACATTAGGTACGAAATAAACCTTCGTAAGCACCGGATATTTTCGAATCGAACTAATTATTTAGGTTACACATGTAATAATTTTAGAAGACAATCCTCAACGGTCCACGTTGATCAGCTCGTCACATCCGAGTGAGATGATGTAAGTGATTCTGTTTCAATTTGGATCAGATGAAGATCATTTCACCAACTGATTATTGTCAAGCAGTCGGAAACAGGGTCATCATCATCATCATCCGAGCATATTATCTTTATATATATAAGGTCTAACAAAATATACTAAAACAATTTTAAGGAGGAATTCAGTCCATGATACTGAACAACTTTTCCCAAGTAACACGTATCGAAATATGAAATATAAATTTTGCCCTCCAATACAAGTTGACCAATAAGCTGATTAGAGTTTGTATGAAAGGTTAAAAAAATATTTTTCATATTTCGACATATGTTTCTTGGGGAAAGTTGTTCACTATCACGGACTGAATTCACCCTTAAAATAGTTTCAGTATATTTTGTTTGACCTTATATACATATATATATACATACACATACATATAGTAATAGTATTTATAAGGTCTATCAATATATACTGAAACTATTTTAAGGGTTAATTCAGTCCGTGATAGTGAACAACTTTCCTCAAGAAACATATGTCGAAAAATCAAAAATATTTTTCAGCGTTTCGGATCAGCTGATCGGTTAACTTGTATGGCAGGCTTAAAATAGTTTCAGTATATTTTGTTAGACCTTATATATATATATATATATACACACACACACACATATATATATATATATATATATATATATATATATATATATACACATTTATAATATATATGTATAGATAAGTACCTACATGTATTTGTATCTTTAGTTTATTTTATACACGCCTACTACTACCTGTTTTCTTCTCTTTTCCTGTCCTGGGTCTGCTGCTGGAAGAGATTTTTTATGTAAATAAGCAGTACCAATGTATCAAATCAAATCAAATCAAATCATTTATTGCTTCCTTAATGTATCATACAGGTCTTCATTTAATAAAGTAAGTCGCAATTAAGGACCCTGGCGGGCGCTGCAATGGGAGAAGGGCCACATTTTTGTCAAATTTATGTATAATTTATATTATTAATTTATAGTATATTATTAGGTATTAATATTCATGCAAATTATATTTCATACGACGCATTACAAGTTTGTTTTTTAATAATAAGTTAAATATGTCAAAATTTATAAAAATGTCAGGAGTTGTTTTTAATTTGATATATTGGCTTTACGGTGTAATTTTGTCTTCCAAATATTCTTTGATTGTGTAATAGCATTTATCAGTCAATAGCTCTTTGAGTTGGTGCAGAAACGTTTTATTATTTTCTATATTTTTGATGGCGGTTGGGAGTTTATCGTATAGCTTAATAGACATAACTAGAGGGCTAGATGAGTGGAGCTCGAGACGGGAAGTGGGTAGTTGTAGCCTATTTTGGTGTCTAAGTGTATATTTAGTAACTAAGTCTTTTCTACTCAATGTTCTTACTTTGTTTGTTTGTGTGTTTGTATCCGCAGACCAAAGGGTAGACCAGGACCAATTCTTGGCAATTTGCAATACACACAAACTTTTCAGAAAGTATGCTTCCCAGTGGGATTCGAACTCATAACCTCCGGATCACAAGACGAATGCCTTGATCACGGAACTACGGAAGCAGTCGGAAACAGGGTATCAGTTATTATAAATATTTATTTTACTGTACACCGGATCAGTTAACATATCTTTGAATATCGGAGATTACGTGGATATATTATAATTACTCATACGAACTGACTCTATGAATGCATTACTTTGAAAACTCTGTAGATTTATTTATTGAGGGTTGCAATTCACATCTGTGCGTAAAGGCGAGCACGGGAGTGCGAGAATTTATGCATAGATGTGAATTTCAAGTCTCAATAAATAACTACTTGTATTTAAGTGAACCAAAAAAATTTTTTTTTTAGTACAAACATGTCTTTCACTGTGTCAATAACTGGGGTGGGAAGCTCCTTGACAACAAACTATTCACCAACTCTAGAATTACTTGGAGATTATGAATGTGGTCTTTTATACTTTTCTACTTTTAATTCGATTCCCAACATAGACGAGAGAAATAATAAATTATATTATGGAAATGAAGTTATCGAGATTCCAGAAGGGTCTTATGAACTTCAAGATATACAAGATTTTTTAAGTAATAATATTACAAATGCTTCCTTTAAACTTACTTGTAATAACAATACACTGAAAACTAATATTTTCTGTTCCAAAGATATTTATTTTGAAAAACGTGATTCAATTGGTAGAATTTTAGGATTCGGAAAAGAGACTGTTAAAGCTAATAAAAGTACTGAATCTCGTTATCCTGTCAGCATTATATCTACTACTCTCGTGCGCATCGAATGTGATGTAGTGAGCGGATCTTTTGTAAACGGAAAACCTAGTCACATAATTCATGAATTTGTGCCTAACGTACCACCTGGTTATCGCATTATTGAAATTCCCAAGAATATAATATATTTCCCAATCAACCAAAATTCGATTACTGATCTGAATATCAGATTGCTGGACGCTGAAAACAAAAAAATCAATTTACGCGGTGAGGAGGTTCAGCTGTATTTACATTTCAGAAGAAAATGATTAATTTTAATAAAAACCATTCCAACCAATATTCCATCCTCTCTTCAAGTTAGTTTCAAGAAAACATCTCAGAAAAGAAGACCTCTCCATTCTTCACAGAAGAAGCTTTCAAAAAATAACCAAGAATATTTTAAATTGGTAGGATTATTAAAATGAATATTTTAAATATATCTCAACCAACAGCCTACGACAACAGCGTGGAAAGTTTCGAATTTCATTCATACAAGCCGTACGTGACAAGTTTCAACAAGAATGATGAAATCCGAATCCCTATTAACCAACAAGACTTGTACATATTACCCTCTCTCAGCACATTGTACATTGAAGGTAAAGCAAACGTATACAATAGTAAAACAAAAGAAGTACTTTCAAGTGTTAGCTTTGTCAACAATCCTGCATTATTTTTATTTCAAGATATTCGGTATGAATTAAATGGAGTTGAAATAGATAGAATAAAAAATGCTGGTATTACTACAACCATAAAATCATATCTTTCCTTAAATGAAAATGAATCTAAATCTGCAAAAGTATGGGGGTGGTCTCCTACTGGTACAACTAATGTTCATGACGGTTCATTCTCTGCTTCAATACCATTTAACAGAATATTAGGCTTCGCGGAAGATTACGAAAAAATCATAATAAATTGCAAACATGAGTTAGTGTTACTAAGAAGCAACAGTAACCTTAATGCATTAATATTAAATAATGAAGAAATTGTTGATGATATAGTTATTAACAAAATAGTTTGGCGAGTTCCACACGTCAAAGTATCTGATCGTGAAAGAATTAATTTATTGAAACATCTGGAAAAAGATCGTGCTATTACATTAGCTTTCCGGAATTGGGATCTCTATGAATACCCATTACTCCCCAGAACTCGTAAACACACTTGGGCAATTAAAACTACATCGCAAACTGAGAAACCACGGTTTGTTATTATTGGGTTCCAAACCAATCGTAAACATCAACCACAAACGTCAATGGCAGAATTCGATCACTGTAATATTCGTGATATAAAAGTTTTTTTAAATTCATCGTATTACCCCTGTAGTGTTATGTGTCTATAAATAGAAACATATGAGGGTAGAACGTCAGTTGTACGTTATATAAGTACGTTGTGCGGCAGTCGGATCGCGCAGTCTAACAGTAGATGTCGTACAGAGCGGACGTGTCTTGGTGTAAAGGTTAGCCAGTGTCATAGTGATAGTGAATCTGTTAGAGGTACACTACATAATGGCGACGAAAAAATGATGCGAAGCCACGCGGTGAGTTATTTTTCCATTTTATGAGCTGGAATATTAAATGCTCAAAAGCAAATAGAATTTTAAATCAAAAGTAAATGCTGCACACTGAATGTTAAAAAAAAATATTTGTAAGAGAAAAAAAAATAACAAGGAAAGAGGAAGTGTCAGTAAGCATTTACTATATTAGGTAATGGCTATACTTTACTGCAAAATAAAAGTTCGTTTAATAAGTTAATGGACTACTGTGCTTTGTCCATCACATTAATGAGCTAGAAAATTTTAATTTGTTAGTTAGTTAATGTTGATCGTCAAGAGTATATAATTAATATTGACAATTCTCAGATTATATATTTTTAAGATTAATACCTTAGGGAGACTAGGTAACCTAAAATAAAGGCTTTATGCGTAGCTTAGGCACCAGGTCCAGTCTTTCACAAGTGTCAGAGTAAAGAAAAAATAAGTTAAGTCAAAATAAAAAACATATATCTTTACTTTGTTGATTACCTAGTGTTTTTGCGAAAGAAATAAGAAACTTATCTTTTAATAGGGTAATAAAATTAATCACCCTAGAATTTCAGAGGAAAAACGTAACGGAAAAATTGACCAGTCGTATATGAAGTTAATTATTACGCGATTACTATTGAAATATATTATTCAAATAGCTATAGTTTTCCGAGGTACATGGATTAAGTGAAATAAATGGGGGATTATATTATTTTTCCGTATGAAATGAGAGGTGCTGAATTTACGGAAGAAAGGTAGATCATTATAGTTATGTGGTGAAACTCTTTTATTAGGTATTTTATTCTACTCCTATACAGGCATCACTTTTAAACCTAAGAGTCATGCTGGAGGATAGTTGCATCAGATCCGGAGTGCAATGCTGTGACGGAAGGTCACCAGTCGCTGGAGTCAATGAGTATAATTTATGGGTGCTTTCTGTCAGGGCCGTGAGGCTAACACTCTGTGAGTCGGCTTTGATTTTCTTGATGAGGGTTATTATTTTTATTTGCTTTAAAACATACTAGCAGTTTATTAAGCTGATTTGGTTTCTATACAGTGTATTTTTAAAGCTGTTCACTAAAGATTCAGTTAACAACATTCTCTGGTTCCAGTCTGCAACCACATGATTAGAGAGAAAATTATGAATTGATATTTCTTTTGATTTCACACGATACAATATCAGCTAATGTTCTCTCAATCGTTATTGTAAGAAAATTGTAATAGGTCTTGCAAATAGGGTACATCATAATATCCTATTACACTTTTGTAGGCCTCGATTGGGTTGCCTCTTTGTCTTTGACGTTGTAGCGGTGTGAAAAAAAAATTAAAAAAAAGGAGAGAAACCATAGTAGGGAATATGCATGAAAAAATATGTGTTATCGAACCAGTTTATCCGTAAATATTCGAAAGTACTAACTAACACTGAAAACAGAATAAAAATTGGTGGAAAAACGAACGAGATATAGCGAGTTTACGAAAATATATCTATCTCACTCGCAAAATACGCTATTTTCTATAGCAAATGTATTGATGATATGTATTTATGACGTCACCAGTCAATATCGGACTTCTCTCTCTAATTGAAACTTTAAAGTATCACAGGTTCGTCGCTGATTAAGATATTTTATAAATTCTTTCATATTTGTTTACTGTGGTTAATAAGGCTTTTATTAAGCAAATAAAAAATAATGCGTGCATATTCTCTATTGTATAAGTATACACTTACCGGTAATGAGGTAGTATACGAAATAAGCAATACGATAACCTGTGGTCAGTGGCAATATGATAGCCTACTTAGGTATGATTTATTAGAAAAATTATAGCTATGTTATATGGCAATATGATTTGAAATGAAATGAAATGAAATTGAAATGAAATGAAATTTGAAATGAAATGAAATTTATTTGACTCCTTAATGTACACAAAAGTTACACTGTTGGCCCCACACTAGGCAACATGCCTGTCCTGTGGTGGCCAGTTTAAAATTCCAATTTTGTTAAAATGTGCCGACAATTAGGTTTAGAAGAATTGCAGATAATAATGACTGACACTCAAACTAATAGCCGATTCCTTTTTATAACTAATTAGGAACACGTGAGATGCTTCACATAACTGGTACACTCAATAAATATAGGTACCTACTTAATATAAATGTTTTAAATTAATAGTTAAGCTTACTTTACAATTTTTAAAAATAGCTCTGTGTCGAAGTAGTCACACGAAAGCAGAAGGGATCTAACTATGTGCTTACATGATAGCCAATAACAACAGCAATATGATTGCTTATGATGACACATGCATAGCAATATAATAGCTATGACACGGGGCAATATGATAGCTAATGATGAGACATGGCAATATGATAGCTATGTCAAATATTTGTGTGATAGACCTTACATATTGCAATATGATAGCTAGTACGAGTGAGTGATATGATCTATGTTAAAGGACAATATGAAAGTCCATATGAGCATTTATTTATGGTCGATATGAAAGGTCAGCTCTGAAATTATTAATTGGACTGAAAGGCAATGTAAGCTTGCGCAAATGTGGATTTCCAAACCTCGAGCATTTCGACCCTGACAGTGATCAGTGTCGGTAGGCGCTAGATGGGAGAAATGGATAAGGGCACTGGAAATATATTTTCTAGCTTCAAACATTACATCTGAAGAATCTGGAACAAGAAAGGTTGTTGTGTCATGCCGTTTAACCTTTTGTCAGTTTGGGCATGCATTGGATTGTGCGAGGCCAAGAAAATCATTAAATTGGGTGAGGTCGTAAGCCCTCATTAACATGTGCGAGATCAAGAATGACGACCTCCGTGGCGTAGTGGTCACCATGCTAATCCACCACCCAGAGGTCCCGGGTTCGATCCCCGATCAGGGCAAGTTGGAAAATGGCCTTTTTAAACTGTCCTAGGTCTTGTATGTTTATCTATGTAAGCACTGTCAAAACTATATCAAAGTACACACAAGAATCTGTCATATAAACCGTCTTTGTCGTTTCTCGCGCAAATACGCTGGCAGCACTGCCACGCAGGATTGCAATGGCCGTCCTTTGCGCGAGAGGCGAGCCTGAGCGGGAGTCACCAGTCTTCTCTACAATTCTGTGCCCTATCTCGCGGATCAGGCGCTTATCATCAGCACCCGAGCAGCCCATCGTTTCTACCGCCACTAGGACGAAGCAATAATACGGCTCCAAAGCCGCATACTTAGCCCGGTGTCTCTCGGCTGCATCCTCTGCAGCTGCGGCTGCCGAGCCGATAATGCGGCCGAGGTAGTTGGCCGCCACGGTGCTGACACATGTAAGAGGTCATTGCATGTAAATATTTGTTATAAATTATAGTATCGCCCCTATATATTTAATTATTTTATAAGAAAATCATTGAATTGGCTATATAAGCGCGCATTAAATTGCGTGAGCAGCCCGGGATTCAAATCCCACTGGAGAGTCAAGAATCAAACAACAACAGTGGTAAGAAAGATTGAGCAATTCATGCATGAACATTCTTATTAAACTAAGCGGACTTTTGCAGACGTAGATATAGCAGACATTCAAGTATTATCACCAACTTGAAACATAGGAAGATGCAAATTGATATTTTAACGGCAAATTAGAAGGACAAAATGAAATTTTAACAAGCAAGAACATATATAATATGCAAGTTCTTGTGTTTCTATACTATTGGTTTTGATTATTATTTCATTTGCTTAATTTTGGCATAGTTTTCATTTAGTGATGTGGTTTTAGAATATTGAGTAAAATGTTAAGTAGTTCATTACATATTCTCTTTAAAAATATTAAAGTAAGTGATGAGTGAAAGAAAGTGAAAGTTAAAAGTGCGTGTTTTCAGTGTTAACTTGTATTGTAGAATACAATTATATGAAGTGACCGCTGAGATTGTTGGTTATTTTGAAACAACTTTATAGTTATGCATAACAGGAGTCAAGAATTCGTTAGATATCTTATGACAGCCGATATAAGTAGACTTTTGACAGTGATCCATTTTCTGACAGTGTTGGAAAAGGAAGAAGAATAGGTAAAATATTTTTATACCGTTCGCTCATTAGTGAGCAAGTTACACAGGTTACACTGCTCTCGGATGGCTGTTTTTGTATTTTTACTCGAACAAGTGACCATGACCCTAAGACGGGTATTCCACCCGAATCGTCTTATTCGTGGGTCCTTACGTACATTCACAACAGACTATTTTCCTCACTTTAGGGCCTTTGGAAAATCAAGTAAGCTGGTCAAATGGCAGTTAAAATCCCAATTTACTTCGAGCCTTAAAGGTTTAGAATGACTCAATTCAAAAAAATTTATTAAGTCTGCTTTGTCATCAGTCATATTACAAGTTGAATGAAATTCGGAAAAATATATAGTAAAAACACTATTTTGTCAAGATATTTTTAACTAATATAAGCGTTCCTTTTATTTTAGCTTTCTCAGTTAGTAGATAGCTTTCTCAGTTAGCAAAGGCAGGAATTACATTAGAGATTGACACTGGCAGTCAAACTCGACCGATTTAGTCTACAAAAGGAAAATAAATTTTATTATTGGTTATAAGTTATGAGTCATTGCTTGTTAGTTTGAATTTAACTTTATAAAAAAAAATTAATGAGGAAGAATAGAGGGAGAACGAAAAACTTAGTTCATAAATATCTGAATCGATCAATATTCTTACGTAATTAGGTTGAAGATTTAATTGAATCGTGGGTTATAAGATAACCTAGTTATAATTGGAACATACTCCGTAATTGTAATTACATTTAAAAAAAATTGTAAGGAAGGGATGTAGTGTTCTGTGTCTATAAATAGAAACATATGAGGGTAGAACGTCAGTTGTACGTTATATAAGTACGTTGTGCGGCAGTCGGATCGCGCAGTCTAACAGTAGATGTCGTACAGAGCGGACGTGTCTTGGTGTAAAGGTGAGCCAGTGTCATAGTGATAGTTAATCTGTTAGAGGTACACTACAACCCCTATGAAGGATTGAACATAAGTTTCTCAGAAAATAAGTTTTCTTTATTATACGAACAATATGCAAGATTTCAGCAGTCTTATTATGGACGTCGAGCAGAACCTTTGTTGAGCTTAAAAGAATTCAAAGACGTTTCTCCATTATTTGTTATCGACTGTTCCCGTCAGCAGGAAACATTGAAGGGCTCTATAGACGTGAGAGTAGAAATTGAAGCTGACCAAGAAATACCTGATCAGACAGCAGCATATTGCTTGATATTAAACGATTGCATATTTGAATACAAGCCTTTGAGCAACATTGTTAAAAAGATATCATGAATAAAAACACAATTGTCGTAGATCTACAAGGTTTCAAAAACCCTAGCAATGAATTCATTGTAAAGGAATTTGCAATAGCTACTGAAGAGCATACTCATATATTTTTAATAAAACCGCCTTATGCTTTCTTCCAACTTACCCCTGAAGAAAGGAAACGTGTTCGGTGGATCGAAAAAAATCTCGGATATCGATGGGGCTCTGGATTTGTCGATTACAAAGAATTTCATAGGATTATAAAACCTTATTTAAATGGACGAAAAATTATTGTGAAAGGTGAAGAAAAAGTGTTGTTGGTTCAGCAGATATGTGACCACCAAAATATTGAAGATATTACAAATAAAAATATTCCAAATTTAAAAGAGCTTCAAGCTAAGTATTGTAAAGGATCTTTTTCATTAAATTGTTTTATACATCTAAGACAATGTGCACTAAAAAATGTTTTATGTATAAAGAAATGGTTGATGGAAAATAAAATAATGTTATAACTATAAGATTTTTTTAGTATAGTTGATAGAAAATAGAGTATTTTTTGTAAATATAGTTCATGGTTATGGATAATAATAAAACAAGAAAATATATACCATCTTTTATTTATTACTCAATTAATTCTAAAAATCATTATATCATTTATATTAAAATATGTTTATATAACTATAATAATAAGTATATACACACACACACACATATATATATATATATATATATATATATATATATATATATATATATTAAAATTAACTAAGTTTATTTACATCATAAGTACTTAATCAAAATTATCACTACTAAGTTTTTTACTTATTTTACTAATAACGTTTTCAGTCAATTCCAATATTTCATCAAATGAGTCACTGATTACATATTGCGCACACGATCACCACACTATCATCGTCTTGGCGTTGAGTTGGAGAACTTGGAGGAGACAAAGCACTGTATGTTGGGACACGCACACGCTCGTTCTCTAGATCCAAGATCTGAATTTTAATCACCCGGATGCCCTTTCGCGCCTTTTTAATTACATAAGACGATGATGCAAGTTCCTTGCTTCTCTTCAACGCAGCCTCCTTCTTATCTTCGATTTTCTTAAGTTCTGCAGCCCGATCTCTCAACACATGAATGAACTGTAAGTCTTCTGTAAGACCTTCGTTGGGATCTTGAGCGTATTGAGAGCACAATATGCAAGTGTGAGTTTCTTGTGAGTCCGACATGATCTGTAAAGAACAAAACATACATTTAATAATAAGTAACACATATAATATTTAGACATTAAGTGATATTAATAAAAATATGTCTACTTACATTAAGTTATAAACCGCGGTGGGTTTGAATCGGTTAAGCAGACGATGATGTATCGCAGATTTGCTGTTCAATAACAACTGAAAAACGATTATAAACAGCACGAGTCTTTTATATAACAATATACATTATGATTGTATTGCAAAACTCGACGTTCCTCGCAAACCAAACAAGAATAGACATGTTCATCTCCACTAGCCAGGTGTTAAGTTCTAATAGCTATCATATTTCATACACATGATTCAATAATATCTTGTACCTTTATACGAGCAAATCAACTAAACACCACTGTTCAACATAGGTCTCAAAAATGAAGAAATCGTTTATTGACGTTACCATAATATGCAATAGGTTCCAAAACAAACCATAGCCAGTTTTAATTCGCTTTCACCACCATCTAGCGGAGGCGATGTTAATGATATTAATATAGGGGGCGCTGGTTTATATGACAACCACCATATCGTTGTTCATATTGTGTGTTTGTTTGTTTGTTTGTTACCTCTTTACGCTTAAACTACTGAACCGATTTTGATGGAATTTGGTATGAATATAGTTTGAGACTGGGGAAGGACATAGGATACTCTTAATCTTGAAATTCCCACGGGGAGCGAAGCCCGCGGGCACAGCTAGTATTATAAATACGAAAGTGAGTTTGTATATTTGTTTTTTACCTCTTCACGCTTCAACCACAGAACCGTTTTAGATGAAATGTGGTATGGATATAGTTTAAGACCCAGAGAAGGATAGCATATTGCAGATACACAAGTTTATTTTTGATTACAGTAAATCATATTTTAGTCGTCTCCATCGACTATTCGTCATACAAAAGAGTAACAATAACAATATATCTATTTTAAAACCAACTTAATTGATGACCCCAATTAAGGTATCAACTAAATATGGTACTATAGATGTTTATTATAAATCATAATGAATATGTATAGACAATATACAAAATAAAATCTTCAGCATCTTGCTGATACACAAGTTTACCTTGAATTATAGTTAAACATTTTTTTATTCATTTCCATCGACCATTCGTCATTCAAAAGCGTTAACATTTTATTTTAAAACCAACTTGATTGATGACCCCAAGATAAGGTATCAATTTTATTTTTTTGTATTATGCGTTTATCATCGCTAGCAGAGAGTGCAACTTTTTCTACTGACTGTGTGAAAAGTTCATGTTTAAGAGATTTAAATAAAATATTTCTTTTCTTCAGAGATGTATTATACATCAAAACATCATTATAATCTTTTATATTTAAGCTTTTTATTTCAGATTTTTTGACACCTTTAGCTTTTTTTATTTCCTTTCCTTTTGTTTTAATACAATATAGCTTTGACCACAAATTCCAAACCACTATACCTACACTATACACACTATATATAACCATAAATTCCAACCCACAAATTCCAAAAGCAGATCTCCTCCGAATTCATCTTTAAAGAGCCCAGGTATTTTTTTATTTTGACATAAGATTCCATACTGGTTGTTATTTTTATAATTACTCGTGTCAAAGTATGATTGAAAAAAACATTTAATATCTTTGTATACGTCCTTTGTCTCAATAGAATATAAAAAACTATCAGTGTCTGTATAACAAAGCTTTAAACTTTTCCCATAGAATGGTTTCATAATAGAATAGTGAAAATCATACATATGGTGTTTAGACATTTCCAATACTGTAAACCCTATGCAAATAGGCTTATCTAAGATAACTGACTCGGGTCTCATTTGTACAGCTACAAAATTTTCAGAAAATATAGTACAGCTATGAAAATTTGGTTTTGATATTAGTTGTTCAGCTGAGTAAGTTTTATTTGTTTTGTTTCTTGTATCAGTCCATCGATTTACTAAATGAATATTATCCCTTTTCTCAGAATCTTCTAGTGTTTTTCCAAAAACACTATTATTTAATAATTTAAAAAAGTCCTGTTCAAATGTTGACTTAGCCTTTTGACGTAATTTTGTGTTCAAATCAATATACTGTTTTAAAAATGGATGTTGTTTAAATTTTATTACTCTGTGAATTTTCTTTAATATCAATCCATATCGTACACATGTTTTTAAATGAACATAATGAATTACATAATAAAATTTATCGTATAAATTAGGAATTAACTTTGGAGATTTAGATGCTAGTGGTGTAAATTTTTGTGGGCAAAATGGTAGGTCATTGTGAGCATCGTGGAGATGTTCAGGATATTCCAAATCAACTTCCAAGATATAACCATATTGTGAGTCATCGGGTACACTAAGAATATTAAGTTCATTAATTTCAGATTGGTTCATTAACGTAAAATCTGAATAGGGTAAATAAGAGCACATAGCATAACTATACAAATTATTACAATCTATATACAGCAAATAGTTATCGGGTAAGGATGAATTATAATTATCCAAATATTGATTACTAGCTGTAACCCGCGACTTCGTCCGCGTAGAAGTCAAAAGTGGTTGTAATAAGATTGAATTTTGTAAATCCTATTCCTCTATTACCGCCAGAGTACTGACTGACTAAACTTGGTTCTCATAAAGAACCTCATAAGGAACCTATGTGCCAAATTTGGAATCCTTAGACCCAGCGGTTTTTACTGTGAGTTCATATTTCAGTCAGTCACCAATAAGTCAGTTTCTATTTTTCCCGTTTCCATTCCGATTCCCGTTCCCATTCCAGTTTCCGTAATTTGCTAGAGCCAGAGACAGAGCATCGGAACGCTTCAGTATGGCCTAGGTAGGTCATCCTATTTCATCCCTCTAGAGGTCGAATTTAAAAAAATCCTGAAACAGGTATTTACTCGTTTATCGCCAGGAATACTTCTGCGAAGTTTTAAATAAAATGGTCCAACTAATTTTGTTTCTCCATACAAACTTTGGACTCCGGTTTACCCCCTTAAGAGGTGAGTTTTAAAAATCCTTTCTTAATGCACCCCTAGACCTCATAAGGATTTTATGTGCCTTTGGAGTCTCTAGGCCTAGCGGTTTGGGCTGTGCGTTGATACGTCAGTCAGTCAGTCATTCATTCAGTTTCTTCTTTTATATATATAGAAGATAGATGGATTTTAGAAAACCGAAATATACGTGTTTAATTATTTATATTTCGGAGTTATAGCAACAAATTTCATGGAAATTGCAGCAAGTTTTAAATATTTTTCATACAAACTAATAACCCCTATTTAACAACATTTGGGGATGGATTTAAGAAAACCGAAATATACTCTTTTCATTTGTTTTTAGGAGTTATAGTACCAATTTCATGGAAATTGGAGAAGATTTTAATCTTTCAATTTCCATCTTGCACTCTTAGGGTCAGTTCACACCGAGACGCAACGCGACGCGACGTGGCGCACACTTTGAAGAAAAATAGAACTTGTTTACTACACAAAAAGATAGCAATTTCAGCGAGAGTCCGCTGCGCAGCGCGACGTAGCGCGGCGTTGTACGTAACACTGAAATTTGTAACTTTTTGTGTAGTAAACAAGTTCAATTTTTTCTTCAAAGTGCGCGCCACGTCGCCTCGCTTCGCGTCTCGGTGTGAACTGACCCTTAGGGGTGAATTCTAATAAACCATGAAATACTTATTTAATGAAATGTTTTTAAAAGCATGAATCTCATTTTTTGTCAAAATCGATGCAGATTTAAAGATTTTTCTATACAAACTTTCAACCCCTATTTTGTGTTCTTAGGGGTGAATTTTAATAAACCACGTGTTCAATGAAATGTTTTTAAGAGTATGTATCTCAATTTTTATCAAAATCGATGCAGTTTTAAAGAGTTTTCCATACAAACTTTAAACCCCTATTTCACCCCTTTAGGGTTTTAATTTTTAAAAATCCCTTTATAGTGTGCGTCTGCATTTTGAAGTAAAACTACTGTCCTAATTTCACGTTTCTATTATAAGCAGTTACGGCTGTGTGTCCGTCTAATGTCAGTCAGTCAGTCAGTGGGAACTTCTTTTTTTATATATATAGAAGATTAGTTGCTTTACAGTCGAAGAGAAATAATAATTAAACTGCCTTTATAGTAAATTATTTGCTTTACTGTTGAACAGAAATTACTTATGTTATTACTTACTTATATAAACATGTATAATTAAAAATTATACGAACTGCTAAGTCACTAAGCTGTTTGGATAGTTTAATTCACAATTATCAGGTAGTATGTATTTATTGAAAAAAAAGATAAATATCTTAAAAATGAATTTAGTTTTGAAAATATCTTTTTGTTGTATTTAATTACCTACTTAACTTTAAAGCGAACTCAAAATATTTCAAGCGAAAAATATTCAATTCCGCACACGAGCGCTGCGTAGGGTCTAGCCGAGCGGGATGACGACGACACGCTACTTTTTTACTTAATTTTTTAAACTCGTGATATCTTTCGAATGGAATGTCCGAATTAAATGATTTAAAAAGTTAAATAAAGATATTGAAGCAGTCTTGAATATGAAGCAATTTATGTTGATAAGGATTAATGCTAAGGTAAAAATAAAGACCGTTTTCTACCGGCGGCATTTCAATTATTATTTTTTAGATAAAATAACACGTATTGTGACTTAACTATAATAGTTAGACATATGCTGCCACGACACTTTTTGTAGATAATGATATGTTCTACAAAGTTGTAGTACAATATTTTGTTCCATCATCAATAGTTTCGGCAGCGCATGCGATGTAAGGAATTTTTCAAGTCATTTTTTTACACGTTGGATTACATTATTGGAGTTTTAGTAAGGATCCCTAATTTTTTTGAAAATATATTATAGCCTATGTCACTCGGGGATAGTGTAGCTTTCCAATGGTGAAAGAATTTTTGAAATCGGTCCAGTAGTTTTGGAGCCTATTCGATGCAAACAAACAAACAAACAAACAATCAAATCTTTCCTCTTTATAATATTAGTTTAGTTTACACGTTGGATTACATTATTGGAGTTTTAGTAAGGATCCCTAATTTTTATGAAAATATATTATAGCCTATGTCACTCGGGGATAGTGTAGCTTTCCAATGGTGAAAGAATTTTTGAAATCGGTCCAGTAGTTTTGGAGCCTATTCGATGCAAACAAACAAACAAACAAACAATCAAATCTTTCCTCTTTATAATATTAGTTTAGATTTGCCTTTGCATATCTGGTAGTGCACAAACAGATTCCTCCACGAATACCCTGTTGTATCATGCGTATAATTTCTAGGTCGTTTATAAGTTGAAGTTTTACTTTAGTTATCAATAACATTGCATCAAAACTTAAAGACGGTGCTGTTAGATAAAATGCTGGGTCTAATTTATAATTTGTTTTACAAGTTATACGGAAATTTTGAAAAATATCTGCCAGTAAAATTACGTCTGTTTTTAGGTATAAGTCCGTGTATTCACCGAGATCTTTTAAACAAAATGTTTTCCAAACTTGATTTGCATGACGATAATCAGACTCTGAAACAGAGTCGTTAGTTAAATGGCTATAGAAACAATCTCGCGATGGTAAACTAAGTTCTTTATACGAATTCCAACTAGTCAAATATTCTTATGGGTACACACCTTTTCGTCTTACTAGATCAAAATGATTTTTCTCTGGAAAAAAAATTGATAAGTGCTTAAAGTCACTTTCGTTTAAGTTTGCAGCAAGTTTTTCTAAACTAGTACCTAAAAATTTTAATGAATCCACAAACCGCACCGGTATATATTCCTGATAACCTGTATTAAAAAAATTTGTAAATTATATATAGTTTTCCTTGTTTTTCGCAATTACCTTTAAGTTGCCTTGCATTTCACCTAACTCTCGAATAAATAAGTGACTATCGTATCCGGACAAATTATGAAAAAATACTGGAACAAATTTTGGTAACTGATATTTAAGGTTACAGTAAGAATGAGCCGCTCCACGGTATGTTCCTGTTAGGTGACAATGATCTTTTACTTTGTCATCAAGTAACAATTTTTCGCAGAGAAAACAATTTTGATGTATTAAAATTTTCTTGCTCATCTGGTGTTATTGAAGACATAGGAATTGGAGTTTTTAAAATCTTGTATATTTGTTTTACGTCTTTACCAAGAAATTTCAGATTTTTTTTGATACAATCTTTCCCACGATAAGACACATATTTATTGAGAGAGCTAATAAAAGAACAGACGATATAATAGCCAAATGCTGCTGGTACATGTTTCTGCATAATAGATGTACATTTCGAGTCATGATTTTTTGATTCGGGTTCAACTAATAAAGATTCAAAATCAGCGTATATAACAAATGGCATATCTTGCATTCTTTCGAAATTATTAAATTAAATTACAGTTTCTGGTTCAGGTAAAACTGTTCGAACCCCACCACAAATATGGTCATCAAATTTTTGTTTTATATTAAAAAATATCATGCACTCATCACAAAAATATATTTTTCCGGCATGTTTTGTTAACTGAGGTCTCAGTAATTTACTCAAATTTTATATGAGGCAATAATGACGAAATTCACCTTTTTCTAATAGTAACAAATTGACATGATGTTTTCTTTTATGGTTAGTTTTGTATAAAGGACCCACAATTGTTGACTTTTTTCCAAGACCGTATACATTGATGCTAATTAGATGATTATTTTTTTCAAAGATTTTGATGTCCGAGAAACCAACGGGAAAAGTCATATTTTTGATATTAAGTTTATTTTCAAATCTGGGATGAGAAGATATTCTATGTGGATTGTTGACAGCTGGAAATAATGCAGCCATTATACACCACAAAAAACAAAACTCATCATTATTTTGTACATTGACACAGGCGCGTTTTAATTTTATAGATTTCGGTAATTCAATAAATCTAGCACCTTTCAAAGGATTGGACTTATTGATGTTTACTTCTAAGTACAAATTGCGTAGAAATGTCCAGCCGCTGTCCCTTTCTTGAAATTCATCTATTTTATTAATAATAGTACAAACGACTTTGGAAAAAAATTCGTTAAAATTATAATAGTTATGTAATATAAAGTTTTCAGTAGAAAATGATTTTATATCGTTGTTTAATGTTGAAGGTAGATTAAATTCGGCAAACAACTCAAAGTTAACTTTGATTGAATTATATGTAGCGCGTCTTGCGGCTAATAGATGTTTTACACGAGATCTTAAACCTTGTAAGAATTCCATTGGTACGCTTACTGCATGGTCATCTCCATCTGCGACCATAGGCAGCACTCTGTATGAAGCAATTCTATTTCTGAACGCCCCGCCTATATTTTGAATATCATTACTAATATCGATAGAATAATTGTTTTTATGTATATTACTTCTAAGATGACTTGAGAAAGCGCGACTCTTTACTGATAAATCGCAAACAGTGCAGTAGACTGTTTCATTAGTCATATTTACAGTAAATATGCAATAAAATTTACTAATATAATAGGTAGGTATGAGTGAAGAGTAAAATAATTATTTAACTCATAAATATAAGTTTATTTTATAGTTTAATTCAAAATACAATTGTAACTTTATATTACATAAATTTTAGATTATTGTAGATTAGATTTAAATAAATCGAATGGTTGATGGAAAGAGAGTTAATATGCGGTAATTGAATAACATAGAACATTTGTTATTAAGAAAAAACAATTATAGTATTAATGTAAAAAAGACAAAACTTGTCAAATTATAAAAAATTGCTA